>CM077115.1:382316664-383566664 GCA_039619475.1 Icerya purchasi
ACCTCCTGCAGGAAAAGGGTTGACTGCGTTTGACTCGCACACTTGCCTGTTCACTGCACGCGCGCACCGACCCATCTAACCGTTTATTTATTTTGACTGGGACCGCGTTAGAAAAAGGTTTACACTAATTTGCAGCAGCGTTTGCACGCAAACATTTTTCAGGCAAAACGTTTAAACAAAAAACGGACCGAAACGGCCTCTGCCACGGTAGCATTCGTTCGACACTCCGAAACGAAAACTGACCAACCGGTGTTCAACTTTAAAGAGTAAGACGGGGCCAACCGTAACCAAATAGAAGCGGCTACTTTTTTTTCGACCCCAACACATAAGCCTCAAAGCGGTCTCTACATATCCAAGATATGCAAAGACGCCTCCAGTGCCGTCACATTCCGGATTAAATTTAAATTCTCTCGCTTCGTCGTATTTTGAAACTCTGAGGGCAGATAATTTCATTTATTCAAAAATTCTTAGTTACATGTTCTTAAACTGTTTAAAACACATTCACAATATTTAGGACTGATAGACGAAGAAGAAAATTTTTTTTACGGGAAGAAAAATAAATTTATCACTTCCTGATGTTTTGGATTACTGTATGTATTTTTCTTAAGTAAAATATTTAACTTGGACAATTCAATTTAAATTACAATTATTGGGGAATGTTGTGTGACAAAAAAATTTATTCATTACCGAATAATAAAACATAAAAGAGGCGCAGTTTCTCAAAGTTGTACTTTTATGCATGCATACGGATAAGTAAAAGTGAAGATATTTTTTAATGATAATAACCATCTACATTATTCATTTCTCACGAGTCAATCAAATCGACCAGCCGTGCTAAGAAATTTTATTATTATGTTAGATCGTTTAAACTTTCTCATGCTTATGCAAAAATGTCACACAGTGATATGTGCTCGCAAAAGCACAAAAGAAATGTTCTAAATCCAACGGCTATACAAATGAGACAAAAAAAAAAAAGAAAGAAAAAAGATAAGAAAATCTACGATATAGAAGAGAAATAAAAATCGCCACGTTAAATTAAAATTAAACATAAATACAAATAAAATATATTTTTTATTTATAACAGATTACGAATCATTAGTTAAAATTATTATTCGGAAAGTATTCTGAAGAAAAGAATAAATGAAAAGTTTTCGAAGCATTGAAAAGATATAATGTTGATAACTGAGCTTTCAGATCACAAAAACCTCTATCATTCAGGTAACGCATAACGGTTACTGAATAACATATGTAAAATATTGAGAAAACTTTTTTGTTATCAAGTTTATTATCGCGCTGGGGTAATTTCGGGGAAAAAAAAGAGAACGACTGTATTAAAATAAATGTGTTTCTTTTTTTAATATAATATGCTTCATCAAGGACATTTAGCGATACGTATGAATGAAATTAAGCATGAAGGGAGGAATGGCACCTACCCAATTACCGCGACCTTAAAAACAAGAAGATCCTGCGGTTTCTGGCGTTTCAGTCTTCTTACATCATCCGGTAACATCTAGCAATCCTCCAGCAAGAGTGTTCGGATGAGTATCGAGTCTGTCTGCGTGTCTTTTAGCGTGAACTTTGATGACATCGGCCACATAATCTATACACAAATCTCGATGTAAGGTTAGATTAGTTACATAGAAGGGTGCCTTAACCAACCGAAGGCTCTTATTTTGGGAAATCTGTATTACTTTCAAGTTTAACGGTTTAGCGTAACCCCAAAGTTGAACCCCCCGTACGTCCAGATAGGTTTTAGAATTGTTGCATATATTAGACGTTTGTTATCCGTTGTCAGTACACTGTTTTTCCCTATCAGCCAGTACATTTTATTCTTTCTTTTTTACCACCTGTATATATTTACCATGTCAATCGGCTGTGTAAGTGCAAACCTAAATAGTTGACTGTTGCTCGTACAGGAAGATCTGTGTTATTGATCCTAACGGCTGGGACTTCAACTTTTCGGTCAGTAAAATGGGGATATTCACCGCTTTTCTCTCGTTTATCCCGATTTTCCATTTTTTTCAAAACCATGTTTCCGCCTTTGTTAGAGTATTTAGTAGATTATTGCTAGCTATCTTCGGATCTTCATGTGATGAAAGAAGTGCCGTGCCGTCCGCAAATGTAGCCACCTGTGTACATTCTCTGTCGCACGAAAATCTGCTGTGTATTATAGCGTGGGGTCCAACAGAGAACCCTGAAGAACGCCTGCTAAAACCGGATGTATTTCTGAGTAGGTATGTTCGTAACGCCCTTCATATAAGAGTGAAAAAGTGGACACTCGGAATTAATTTCAATTCAAAATAAACCCCCATGGGATGATTTTATCAGCAGTCATGCAATCTCTCAACAAATGTGAATGATATATAAAACCACCCCCCGAACAGTATATAAACACATACGAATAAGAGAAGTCAGCGTGGAAATACGTATTTTGCGTATCAATACGGAACGAAGTCGGTTAAGCAGGCCATGTCCATGAGCTGAAGATTCACGTTACTTCGTACGATTGCCGCATATTTTTCACGCCATATTAAATTTCGCCGCAGGTACGTTTCACCGTCGGCAACATTACACCCGGTTCGCCGCTGACTCTATAATAAACTGGTTACCTGAAGTCGAGGAAATATTTTCGGTTCCGTTAATGTGCGTTAGATTACAAGAACATTTCAGGAATCATCACCGGAAGTCGTCGGAATGGAAATATTTTAAAGGGGAAAAAACTGTTCTAAAAAAAAGGCGTAAGGTGCCGTTTTTTTATGCTTGGAACAATTTTTTCGGCTTTAAACTATTTCCATTCCGACGAATTTTGGTGATAATTTTTTATTATGAAATGTTCTTACGAATTAATTCCCCGTAAGTGTTTACTCTACACCAACGCAATGAACTAATAAAGGTAAATTAAACACATTAGCGAAATTAAAAATTTTCCCTCGACTTTAAGAACAAACTGCTGTTTACTGTAATGTCGGCGACGAACCGTGACTTTTGGATTCATGTTGCCCGGCGGCAAAACGTGCCTGCGACCAACTGTGCTAGACCGGTGAATGTATGCATTTCGAAATTGATTGGAAAATATTTTAAGAATAATAATCGCCCGGATAAACTTCGAACGTTCCCTGAGGAATTTGAATGTAGTCCTGTTACTACCTGCAGATGGTGGGTTTTCGATCGATGTGCACGTCTGCGGAAAAACTTATTCCTCTTTTTAAACTTTGAAATTTCGCTCGCGTCGAAACTGATGATCTAAATTTAAAATTGCAGCATCGGCCGTAATTTTCCCGTAAAGTTTCCGCCCGCCCTTTTATACACGTGCTCGAGATAAACTTTGTTTCTTTCGCGGACTTCCACAGCGAAATTACGATTCACCGGAGCACATTACTTAATAGCCAGAGTCTCTCTGACCGAAATGAAAATCTAATACTAATCATCGGAAATGTTAAGTTTTTTGCAGTTATACACGGTGTTTTTGATATATTTTTATAATTATCGGATTCTTAATTTCTTTTTTAGGGATGATTTCTTAGGCGGCTTTAAATTTCACATTCACTATATGCTCGATCAAGCAGCTAAGTCATTGTCTTTGATCCCACAGTGTCCCGGTATACGTAAGAAATCAATCTATGAATTAGAAAACACGTATGAGAAAAGTAACAGAGAAGGAATGAAGTGGAGATGGATATCTATAGAAAACACACACTTTGGTAATCTGATGCGGAGGGCATTCCGAGAAATCTAAAGAGAGTGACCTTTAAAATAGCGGTTAGCTCGGGGTAAAAAACTGATCAGAAGGAACAGAGTTTAACTATTCGGAATAATTGAGAGAAAAAAGATAAAATCAACTCCGTTGAATTGTTGTCAGGTGCAGATCGTAAAATGGTTGCGGGAAGTAGAGTTTTTTCCGACTTAGCAACATATCGAAAAATCGGTTTCGTTAAGGATAGTTGTGTAACCGCGATTAATGGTGCGAAGGAACGAAAAAAAAACTGCGTCTTGTGAATGTATAGTTTGTCAAGCGAAAGAAGTCATCGTTCGTAAAACAACCGAAAACGTAACGAAATCAGGGGACCTCAGATTAACCTTCAGTCCATATCAAATGTAATAGTCATTTTGTTACCATCACATGGTGGTGGTCCGTCTGGATCAAAACAGGTCGGAGAACGGATGATCGTACAGTGATGAAACAAAAACGAGATTACTGCTTCCAAGAAGGGGCGGAATGACAGGAAAGGGTGGAAATTTGATTTTATTATCGGTAATATCGAAATACGCGTCAAGTATCCGTACGTTCCCTGTTGCTAGTACACTACTTTGAGCATCATGCTCGGCAATCAAACTCGAACGGACATTTCTTTCGCTGACAGACTGTACATAGTGAAAACTAAAAGAGCCGGACAGAGATGAAAGATAACGCGCTAGAGCTTTATTGGCGAGCGAAAATGTCAATTACGATGGACAAAGAAGTAAGAAGGTACGGCAAGGAACACGTTGTTTTGCATCTTAATATCTAAAAGATGACGGAAAACTGCCCTAGATATAATTATGTCGACGTAATGAGTACACTATTTAGCGAAGGGTAAATTGTAAAAAAAAAAAATTACACTTATCCCCCCGGTCCAGGTCCAGGATCGATTCTTCTTTCATGCCTAAACTAAACCGTAATTTATAATACTTCCTGCGATATGATCGAATTACGTCACGCGCGAGTATGCCTATACGTTTAAATAAAATATTAATACTTTTAAAATTTATATCTCGCCTTATGTGTTGTTCGGCTCACAGAACTGCGCTATCATACTTTTTTAGTGTTGATTGGCAAGTTGAATTTTCCACCGGTCAGACTTGATACCGGTTTTTGCGATTATAATTCGACAAATTTATTTTTCAAACTTCATCGCTACCAACAGTTCATTGAACGAGACAGACAATCGTTACCGTACAATTATTATTCGTTTATGCAGCTTCTTCGGACCTCGCCATCAGGAGACCTCCTGGATTACTAGATGAAAGTTTGTCTTTTAAATTAACTGCTGGTTTTTAAAAAAAATCTATACCTTACGTAGCAATCAATTTTAATTCTATTTCCCTTATCATCTTACATTTATTTTAAAACCGTAGCAGAAAAACATTACATAAAAATGTTACACATTTTACAAACGGGTTTTTTCCATAAATTACCCCCGACATAAGTGAATCGCTTCCAGGAATATACCTAATCTGAAATAATTGGGTACCAGAGAAATCTGAGAAAGTAAACGCGGTTGAAAGAGAAGAACTGGCCTACTCTCATTAGTGCCGTTGGGCGTAGTATACTGCGAACCTTAACTACACAATTCCCGACGCTCTGCCAATGGTATAGGACTCACTTTACTTATATGTATAGATCTGTTCAAAAAATAAGGTGACTTTTCATTTTCTTCGAAAAGTATATATTTATTCAACAATATCTATTTTGTCCCCTTCAAAGTAATCCTCCTCAGATATGATACACTTGTGCCAGCTCTTTTTCCAATCCTCGAAGCTCTTTTGCTATGTGCTTTTTGGTACAGCCTTGAGCACCTCTGGATTGTTCAACATAAGGCTTTAATAGCGTCGAGGGTCCATTACGCTGTTCAAGTATGGGGTGAGGCAAAAAAATCGGAAATGAGCAAAATCAGCAATTTACTAGCGAGATGTCTGAAATTAATAACTCCCTCCAGAAATCTGGGAAACATGAATATTTCTGAACCTGTATGGTGGATAAAAAATAAGGAACTATCCCTCCAAAAGCGATGTATTGTTATCACAAGCTGCTAAAAGGTAAGTTGCAGGGCGTAGCGAAGTACCAAGGTACCTAAAGAATTGTCATTTCAATTCCGGCGGGGGGTAAATAATTAAAATAGATAATGCCGAAGAAATTTTTTTTTTTTTTTATATATATATATATATCTTGCCATTTTACACCTAGTCTTATCAACTATTTGGTAATCTATGGAATAAGTTAAAATAACATGAATAAGCAACCCAACCAGTGAAGGGTGCTAAAATTAACTTATATATGTGTATACAAAATGCATACACACATATTTTTGCATTCTCACGGACACAAGAAAATGTATTAATGAATTTATTGTTAAGAGTACCGAAGGAAATCTGGATAGAACAGCATTTAACAGTTTGGAAGGAAAAAATAAAAATTTGGTTAATAGCGTAGGGATAGGAGTAATAATTTGCAGGCGTCTTGGTCACCCTCCAAATACAATATAAAAGGGTATTCGGGCTTGCGTGCATTGGTGGCATAATAGAGCATAATTACCTATTGCATATTTGTATAGAGTATTTATTATAGTTAACTATGTTGCGTTGGCCGTTATTCGGATATATTGTTCTGTTTTCAACAGGATATGATTATTGCTTCTGTGTTGTACTTGTTCTGCCTGACTGTACTGTCTGGTTGCTTGTATGGGTTGGAATATGTTTACTGTATAATAATATTATTAGTTATAAATTTCCAGATCGGAAGTGTATGCGTTTTGTTAATAGGGTGATTTACGAAGATTGTTGTTTTATTTCACGCTTTCGTGGTTTTGTGGCTATTCCAGTAGTTATGCCGATATGTGTAATAATATTAGTAATAGCTTCGGTTATAGAGTCGGTCGTTGATATTATATTGTACGTTTTATTTATACAATAAACGATAATAAGTGTTTGGGCACCCACAATAAAGGCATTGGCCTCGTGGGACCCTTTACAGTTATTTCAAAAAAAAAAAAATGACATTGAATTTTAAATCAAATAGCTGTTACGTCATAAAAGTTTTTTTTTATGGGGATTTGAACAGCAATATTTTTATCAGTTCGACCGAAAAACCAATTGTGGTAGCGTATTCAAAAAGTATTTAGTGTGTAACAAATTTTTAACGGACCATCGAAAGATTATACGACACTTTAAAAGGCTTTGAATTTCAATACTACTAATATTAAGATAAAACTTTGAGACCCCGACACTTCAACCAGTGGAAAAATGAGACATTTTTACACACTGTATTAGATGCTAATAATACATCTGTAAATGTGGAAGGTGTACATTAGAAATCTCCTTTAATTTTTATTCGATCAAAGTTAAAAGTTCTCCAACGTGATATGTTCTGATGAACTATTCAGAATCGTTTATCATCTGAATTTTATGCGACAGGTCGGTTGCTTTTCTAATACCGATATACAACCGAAAATTCAGCGCGATTTTAAATCGTTACGTTTTTAGGTTGAAAATGGTTCGAAATTTAAGCACTTACGGCGGCGCAATAATTGTTTTTTCAGATTTCCGGTTTACTTTAAGAAGAAAGTTCAAAATTTACCGATTAGCCGGGCTGAGAAAGAGACAGAGTGTAATGAAGTTGCGTAGAGAGCCATTAATTAAAGCCCAGAAAAATTTAACGCCACGAAAAACAGCGAGATAAGAAAGAAAACGGCGAAATTGACCCCGAACATTGATTTTTTTTTTTCAAATCAGTAGGTAATATATCTTCATCCGGGAGCACAAAAGATGCCGCAGGCAATAATTAGCTGACTGTGGCAGGTTTGACGTCACAGGCTAGTCTGCGTGCAGAATGTAGCAATTACCGTCGTTGGACGAAGCCGGCGCGCACGCGCGCACCGTCCGTTCCCATGCACGCACCGGATGCTTCCGCGATTTTTTAAAATTCCGGGTGTAAGTATTTCAGCAGGATTTTAAACAATTGCATCGCGTAGCAACACTTATTTTTCCGCACACTCTGCATACTTTCGTCGCGCAGGCTTATTATACAAGTCTCTGCATGTAATAGTTATGGTGTAATTTTTGATTTTAATTTTTACATTACAAGACTTATAGAAAGTAAAATGTATTCGTCAGCTCTCCAACCACTCTTGTTCCGGCGCACCCATCGGACACTATCGCGATTTTTCAAAATTCCGGGCGTAAATATTCTAGCAGGGTTTCAAAAAATTCCATCGCGGAGCCCCTACGCACACATGTTCCCGCACGCACTGCATACTTTCGTCACACAGGCTTATTATACAAGTCTGTAGACATGACGTCGTTTTTAATTTTAATTTTTCGTGGATGGGAGGGCTGAAATTTTGGCGGAGCCCTAAATTCGTTCGAAATTCGACACTTAGGCTGTATTCACACTGCACGCGAAGCGATGACGTGCGAAAAACACAAAAATCCGGCAGAGTATTCATGTTAAATGGGAGGGAGCGTCGGTTGTTTACACTGCGAGCGAAGCGAATCGATTGAAAGAGTTTTCACGCGAGTTGCCTGATCGAATCGCAAGCTACGTTGCGATTTGAAGCGAATTCTCGCGAGTTCCATGGGTCTGTTCTATTGTTTTGATTCCATGTTCTGTTGTTTGTATTTTATTGTTTTGTATTTGCATTTATTTTGATTCTGTTGAATACCTATATTCACTATGAACATTGAAAAGTTGATTAACGGCGTGCACCGACGTCCGGCACTGTGGGATCAAAGGAACAAATACTACCACAACAGGGACATTGTCCGCCGCTGCTGGAATGAGCTATAGCCCAAGAATGTGAAATTGAGGGTAAAATATTCAGCATTTAATTTTAAATTTTACTTATTTCTTTTATCATCATCGTGAATTTCATCATCGAGGGAAGAAATTGAGACCATCTCAAAGTTTATAAATCTGCAAACCTACTCTTGTCTACGGAAATTGCTTTGAATTTTGTACATTTCCGCGCTTAAGAATACATTAAGAGAACTTTTATAAATAAAAATTTCTTACTCACCTAATAGTAACCATAAGCTTTTCTTCTGCCGAAATGGCCACCCTGAAATTGGTGTTCTGCCTCTGTATCGTATTTGAAATTAGGGATAGAATGTAGTCAAAAGTGGTTGTACTCATTCTGAAGTAGCTCCAAAACCGCTTTCATCCTTTCGTAGGTGACGGTACAAATGGTGATATTCTCCCGACGTACTTCTTGCTTGATTGACTTCATGCACCCACTTACGTTTTCTTCTAATTTTTAAAGCACTATTCTCTAATAAAAATATATTAACGGGGTTTAAATGGAACGACATAACTACTGCGATACCAAAAACCCAACTGCCTACTCGTTCGCCTGTAATCGCTAGCAATATGAACACATCATCGCTTCGCTTCGCATCGCGTGCAGTGTGAATACAGTCTTAGAATCCAAACTTTGAAGGAAATTTTCCGAACGGACTAGAACAAACAGCGTCAATGAGAAAGCTGAAGTTTGAACCGATTCCACACCCTCCTTATTACCCCGATATTGCGGGATTTTTATCTTTTTCCTCTAGTGAAGAAAGACCACCCCAAGGGTAATCATTACACCTCGGATGATGAAGTGAAAGCAGCTATCAAGTGTCTTGGATTCGAGAAAAGTCGGAAGAATTTTTCAGTGACGGAATGAAAAAACTTGTTACACGTCGGAAGAAATGTGTTAGTCTTATCGGTGACTACGTTGAAAAATAATTAAATGATTCCGAAGCCTAAGAATTGTAGTTTAATTTACATTTTGCCCGATGTCGCCATTTATTTTCGTTTGCGTTCTGCAAGCATGTGTGCATTACTCTTCAGCCGACCCATGTACGGTCTTTTCATCGGCCGTGCTACCGATTGCATCATCTTTGCATCGGTCATCTCGACCGGATGTAGCTACATTTTTAATGGTCTTATATCACCATCATACACATACGCACACACACTCATACATACTCACACAACACTGGTATTTCCAGGAATCGCGAAAATTTTTCGTTTAATTTCACCAGCTCATACACGCACATACACATACACGCACACACACACACACTTTCGCAGAGCGCTCCGTTATTTCGGAGGATCGCGAAATTTTTATTCAGTCAATTCACTTAAAACTTTTCTTTGTCCGATACAATATGTAGGGCAATGCCATCTCGCTCATCGCAAAAGCATGCGGCGGCAATCCAACACATACAGCTGATGTCGCTAGTTTCCCTTTCTTTCATAATAGTCTCTTCCAAGCCTAATTATTATAGATTTAGCCTATGTTTATTTCTTTC
This sequence comes from Icerya purchasi, assembly GCA_039619475.1. NCBI lineage: Eukaryota > Metazoa > Arthropoda > Insecta > Hemiptera > Monophlebidae > Icerya > Icerya purchasi. The sequence goes on from CM077115.1 coordinate 382,326,715, forward strand.
GCATCCAGAAATTTGTTTTATTGATCTTTCGCGGTCTTTTGTTTTTCTTCCAATTCTAAAATTTAATTCGACAAAGTCTCGTCCGTCGTAAATTCCCAATGTCCGTTCCCACGCATACCACTACCATCGGTTATTTCACCATCGTTCATAATAGTTTTTTCCAAGCCTAAGTAATACAGAATGAGCCTAAGTATAGTTTTTCGTCTTCAAAAAATTTTTCCCGAGCATAAAATTCCCTCTTTCCTCCCTTACCGGCTTTGCGCAAAATAACAATCTTTCGTATTATTTTTTCACGACTACACCCATCCACAGCTATCGCGAAAGCGTACTATCCATTCTCACGCTCACATCCGCTACCGCTAATTTTCCCGTAATTCATAATAATTTTTTCCGAGTCCAAGTCCATTACAGAGAATTAGCTTAAGCTTATATTTTATTTTTCGAACTCCAAAAATTTTTTCCGAATCTTTTCACGATATACATATGTGTTTTATTTCTTTTTACGACTCCATCAAATTCTCGTCTACCGCGAAAGCGCACCAGCGACAGTTGTTGTCCCGATTTTACATTCAACATTATCTCATTACCAATTATGAAATTTAACTGAAAATTTATAATCAAAGACCAAATGTGTAACCTTTATTCCTCTCTGGCTCTCGCAAACAATTTACTGATTGTGCATGTTTTTTATTTGTTTTTCACGTGTTTTTCGATCGCACCAACCGTTACAAAAGCTCACCATCCGTCCCCACGCATATACCTACCGTCACGATTGTGCAGCACATACTTATCTTATTACAAATTTTGAAAATTAATCGGCTTATAATTTATTTTCCACGGTTCTAAAAATTTCTTCTTCCCTCCTTTACCCTCCCAGTCCAAATTAACATTCGTTCATAATATTATTTTTATTTGTTTATTTATTTTTTAAAGTTATGATTTCGCTAGTTTCCTAATCGTTCATGATATACTTTTTTTCCCCCGAGTTTAAGTATTCCAGAATCAGCTTATGACGACTAATACATCTTATTTTCTACACGTCTTGTAATATAAAAATTAAAATTTTTAAAAATAAAAATGTCCGGAAAATTTCTTTAAAATTCAGGTTCTTTTCACACCTCTCAACCCCCGGAAAAATTAAAATCAAAAATTACGCCATAGCTATTACATGCAGAGACTTGCATAATAAGCCTGCGTGACAAAAATACGCAGCGTGTACGGAAACATGAGTGCGTGACGAATGTGCGATGCAATTTCTTGAAACCCTGCTAGAATACTTACACACCCGGAATTTCGAAAAATCGCGGTAGCGTCCGGTGCGTGCGTGGGAACGGATGGTGCGTGCGCGCGCGCTAGCTCCGCCAAACGGCGGTAATTGCTACATTGTGCACGCAGACTAGCTTGTGACGTTAGACCACCAGTTTATCTGTTGAGTTTAATATATTTTCTTTCGGCCCTTGCGTACTTGAATTTATGTTATTAAAAATAACAAAAATGTCTGATAAGTAGGCTAGTTTAGCGCATCATATTTTATCTTCCGACAAATGAACAAAATCATAATTTTCATTTTGTTCAAAAAACATTTTCTTTCGTCCTTTAATTCAAGCACACGAGATAAAACTTTTCTTCCGGACAACCAACTTATTTCCGTATGTGCAGTAACAAGGATTCGTACTTAGCTTCCATAGCTTGGCATAAATTACTAAATAAGCGACTTTTTAATGGTCTTGATTTTATATAATTAACCATTTCAACACATTGTTCCAGAGAACTATTTTCAGTTCTGATGGAAAATACTTTGTATCGAGTGCTTCTCGATGCAAAAAACAATGTGTGTGGATAACTGAAATATATCCCCATTCAGTTCTTTAACATGTGCTACAAATCCTTTTAGATGTCCGGTCATAGCTGGAGCGGCATCTGTGCAAATGTCAATACCGGAATTCCACGAAACTTTAATTTCTTCTAAATACGAACTACTAATTACATCAAAAATATGTCTTTTCCAGTTGTAAAATTAGGTAACTCACGACCACGTAAAAATTTATTAATTACATCATTTTCGTGAATAAACCGAACTAAAACATTTAATTGAGCTTTTCCCGTAATATCTGTTGTTTCATCGATTCTCCAGAGCAAAATTTAAATTTGCAAGAGTTTTTGCAGTATTTTGTTCAATATTTTGCGACATATCTTTGATTCTGCGATGAATCGTGTGTCATTCGAAAGTGGTATTTTACAAATATCAATATCTGCTGAACCACCAATCATTCGTTTTAACAATTTTGCGACAAGCTGGTAATATATAATTTCTTCAGCCAAATTGTGAGGTTTCAATTTAACTGCAATCAATTCAGCTATTTCATTGGGAGCTATTTTGTTTTTTAAAAACCTTTACTTGCTTGGATTTTGAAGATGAAGAGATTTTTGAAAGTAGCTTTTATCTTTTGTTGAAAGCGAAGGATGGTTAGTCAGCAAGTGACGTTGGAGCTTGCTCGGAACCATAGCACTATTTGATAATTTACAACCACACACTCGGGAACAACCGTGTCATTTTCCATTGTAGATGTAAATCCAAATTTCAAAAAATCGTCATTGTATTTCCGATGAACAACATATTTTTTCGAGCAAGAAATATCTTTACTTGTACCGAACGTGGGATCATAAGCCTGATCGCTAACGTTATCATTATTATCATCGTTAAGCTTTCTTCTTTTTTAAAACCATTTATCCTTTTTTTAAGGAGCTTTTGTTGAAATAAAAATAATATGGTCAAAACATCATTAAAAAAATGCCGAATCAAATATTACCTCCGAATACGTTTTATTCAAGTTTGAGAACATAATACTGCAAAGCAAATTTGTATATATATATATATATATATATATATATATATATATATATAATTTTATAAATTGAACAACTCAGCGAGCAAATAAATAGTAAACTGAACCACATATGGCAATTTGAACGAGAGAAAATGCCCAACAGAACCTACAGTAGCAACCTTTTTAGACTCCAACAAGTTACGTAGTAGGTTCTGTTGCACATTTTCTTTCTTTCTTTCTTTCTTTCTTTCTTTCTTTCTTTCTGCAACAGTTGGAGATACCTAGTTGGCATAAAAAAACACCTGTTTTTATACGTACTAGTAAGGCTAGCCGTCCTTTGGATGCGTTTTCATCCGAATACGTTTCGTCCGAAAACGAACGAAGAAAATTCGTATGAGAACGCTTCCAAAGGACGAGCAACCTGAAATGTGTGAGCCGACTTGAGGCATAAAAATCAGTTTATGACTCTAAGAAAGAACCCGTTAACAAGTAATTAAAAAAATTTTTATGGATTTAAACAGCTATTCCTGTTAAAATAATTTGTACATTTTCTTTTTAAATTACATATATTATTTAATAATTTTAACATATTTTCTTATACTGAAGTACTTTTCTTTAATTGAAATTTTACTCGTATTTAAAAAAAGCCTTATCATTTTTACTATATACATTTCTAAAATTTCGCGGCACTCTTTAAGAATTTTATAGGGAGTAGGGAGACCTAATGACAAGAGCTGACTGTATAAAAGGGAGGAGCGTTCGTTACGAAGAGCAGGACACTCGAAGAAAATGTGATCAGCATCACACATATATATGAGGAGGATCACAATCGTGAAGAGAACAATGAGGAGACGGCGACAGAGCAAATCGAAAGCGAAAGGAGGGGAGGAGAGAATAATTGATCCGGAGACCAATTAGGGAGATAACAGAAGAGCGACGACCGAAAGGAATAGAATAGAATCAAGACAGGGAACGACGAATCGGCTGAATAAAGAGTGGTAATGCGAATGACGATTAGAAAATAGGGAGGGACAAAATATCCCGCCAAAGCCTGGCGTGACTGGAGGTGGATAATTAAAGGACATCTGAAGAAGGGAAATGGTTGAGGGATGAATCAAGACGACTAGCAGAACGAGCCAAAGAATCGGCTGCGTCATTGTCATCAATTCCGGAATGACTGGGGATCCATAAAAAATTAATAAGAATAGAACGGAATGACTGCAGAGTGGAGGTAAGAGAACGAATTAAAAGAATATAATACTATTAGAGGAATGTGAAGGAGGAGAGGATAGGGCTTGAAGGACGCCTTTAGAGTCCGAAATAATGAGGAATTGGGAAAGATCGCTTAAAGAGGAAATAAAAGAGATAGCCTGAAGGATGGCGATCGAATCGGCAGAAAAAAAAAAGGAGCAGAAGAAAGGAAGCCGGAAGGACTCAGAATGCCGAAGCGACGGGGCAGTAAATGCACCACCGACGCCGTCATCGCTCCTGTAACCATCAGTAAAGATCAATACATGAGCAAGAAAAGAGGAATTCAATAAATGAAGAAATTCATTGTTGACTGCACCGTGTGAGGAGGAATTGACTGGAAGTGGGAGAGAGGAAAATTTGATAGGTTGCCATAGGCTACTGAAGTCATGAAAGAAATACGGGATATTCAAATCGAATCTATATTTATTCCGTGTTACGATTAACATTGACAATACTTTATTTTTTTCAAATTACGTTTCCGTGCTTAATATTGGTAATATTTTGTCATTGGCGTCTACTACATTAATAAAAAATTATATAAAGGGACCGCATTTTTTTCATGTTTTTTGATGACTAATCAGTTTGCGTTCACCGACAATTGTCGATATACTCTCACACGGCAAATTGGAAAAATAATTAAAAATATAGTATAGTTTTGATGTTCGTAATACTTTGCTGAGGGAAAACGAGTGTATTGTTATACTCATTTAATCCGGTTAAGAATAATCGTATTAGTACAGTTCACTATAAAATACATTCTTATCAAGTAATTTTATACTTTATTAAATTTTTAAAGAAAATCTTAAAATCGATTTTTTTTTTTCAACTATCTTTAATCATAAATAAAAATTGTGTTTTTATATTTTTCAATTTCAGCCATGATAAATAACCGATAGTTTCGTATGGCTTAGTTTTGAGGGAAAATGTCTTTGAAAGTTTGTTAACACCTTTCGAAACTTTCTAATTGTTAATATTAAGTTCTAAATAGAATATTATTACATTGATAATGCATCGGATAATTTTTTTTTCGTTTCTTTTGAAAAATTTCCTATTCAACTCATCGATAATTACTTGCAAAGTATTTACAATCGCCTCCAAAAAATTTAATATTTCTACTTTTACAACGCACTTTCCCCCTATAAAAAATTCCCCTTGCCCAACTTCTATTTGATATCAGCAACACGGATAATAATAATAATAATAATAATAATAATAATAATATGTACATTATACATTTGGAAAATTATTCTAGCCATTATTGTACACTTCATGCCGCCGCCATCTGAGAAACCTTCACTTGGTCCGCTTTATACACGAGGGTTTCGTGGAAAATCAATTTTAAGAAGTAAACTGAGAACCTGAAAATTGAATGGAATTCAGCGTACCGTTTCGGAGGAGCTGTAACTGACGAACAGCGGAAGTAGAAGAAAATCTGACACACCGTCGGTAAAACGTTAAAGTCGGAATAGAGTTATAAATTGGCAGAGAGACCAATGGACGTAACGATCAGATTAATATACATGGATGAGAAAATCGAGCGGGTCTGTAAAACTTACCGAAAGGGGATGACTGGAAACAAATTTTGCGCAACTGACGGGATAATGTCTTTTTTTTTCTTCTTCTTCTTCTTCTTCTTCTTTTCGGAATTGCAGCATTTATCGAGGAATTCATTCGACAAGAACAGAATTTTCTCGTTTAAAATTTCGCGGGAAATGGAATAAGAAAATTCCGCTTAAAAAGCAATCTGTAAATGAATCAGTCGATAATATCACATCAAACCGTTTCTCGGCTCGTACAATAATCGAACATTTATTGTATTATTAACTTTCCACGATATCGTATTTACTTCAAAGAACGATTTCATCCGATTTCTTTTGCGAAGTACGCTGTCTCAGTCTGAAGAAGTTATTTGTCTTCGAGTTCCACAGCGAATACTGCTTATTCGCAGGATCAGCCTCGCTGAGAGCAGTTAATTCGAAGAAAAATTATTATCTTCGCATTTATCGATTCTACATAGTCGCGGATAAAGAATAAAAATTATCAATTATTTACGCACGGGTCTTATAGATAAGAAAAAAAGTAAAGATTTTAAAATCTTTTTGCAATTAGTGATAATTTTTTTTTTTTTTCAAACATAATAATATGTTTACGAATGAAACTGTAAAAAATAAAACAGCACTTGATAGAGGTGAAAAAAAAAGGCATATGAACACATATGATAGTCGTAGAGTCGGAGAGGAGCAGTGACCAAATCGCCATGCTGTGAATTTTATGTCATCGCTGCAGTTGCCACGTAATACTGTACTCGGCAGTGGTAGATTGGTGTAATATTCAAACGATCCGGAATTCACTGGCGAAGACATTGTGCTCCTTCTCTGAATCTTTCATCGCCGTTGGTGCTTTTAGCAGATTCTGCCTCATTTTTCAACTCTTTCTTTTTGATGACAATTGAAAGCCGTGTGCCCCCCCCCCGTTGGTCAGCTATTTCAGGATAGGCAAGCCAATAATGGCTATTGTGTGCGAAGAAACTTTCCACACATTTTTTGATTCCATTGCGAAAAGATACGTTGTCGTTGACCGAGTTAAAGCTTTTTTCTGTTAGTCGAAAAAAAAAAAGAAAAAAAAAGAAGCGATATTCGATTTGCTTTAATCGATATATCGGATCGATTAAGAAGCCTTTGAATGAAGTATTGTACATGCTCGAGAATGTGCGCACAGATTGTATGTTGCAGTTATAATGGGATGAGAAATAAAAAAAAAGGCGTCAATATCGAGGAGAACAAAGAAGCAGGTGAAGAAAAATAAACAATGGAGTTGAAATAAGGAAGGCAACTCTACCGTAGCGCGCGGAGCCTAATCCGAAAGACCAGCCACAACAATGTCGAATGACGCAGTTCGTCGACAGAACTAACGAATTTAGAAGACTCTATATTCCCGTTCGATTATCCGAGATAAGCGAACGAGAGCTCCGTTAATTAAATAAGGGGGACTTCCTTCGAGAAGAAATCGTTAATTTCGTTAAATACTAATTCGAATGAAAATTAATTTTAATCGCATTATAAAATCGGCGGGTATTTTTCATTATGCAAAATTATATTATTATCGGAAAAGGAACCTCGAAACATTCGTGAATCTAACGGAAGGTATATAAATTGTTTTGCCCGGGTACTTAGTTCTTATTAGACCGCCCGAGACAAAGTGGTAATTAGTGTGCAAAAAAGTGTTTTTTTTTTTGTTTTATTAATAATTTTAGAATATATAACATAAAATGGGAAGAACAGACAAAAACTTCGGAAATATCGTAATTCATTCCCTACATATAAATTGTATGAATTTTCGATTACGGTTAATGAAGTAATAATTCGAAAAATCGAATATGTTCGTATTTTCATAATCTGCGTATAAATTCGTTTCGGACGTTGACTTTTCTTTTTTTTTATTTATTTTGCGTAAAATGAAAAATCGATTTTTCTGATAAATTTTTGCGGATCGTTCCAGTCGAGAAAAACTCCCGTACACCGCATTGTCCATAAAAATTACCATTAGGCTAGATTAATGTTCACTGTTAACGAGCCGAAATAAAATAAAATAAATATTTTAGCGGCGAAGGATGAAAAAATTTTTCACTAACGCATTTCAACAAGCGTGCCAACATTGTCGAAACAATTACTCACAGCAGCGACATAAGATCACATTTTAAAATCGCAAAGAGTCGCTTCCGGTGACATTTTTTTCCCCCTATTCTCCCCAAAATTCGGGTAGGGTACATTTATTTACTAAAATATCGATTTATTATAATAATTGGGGAACTAATATAACCCATCCGATTAAGTCTTTTTCCATTTTACAGTTTTTTAGAATATATGCACTATATTTTTACTATTTACTCAATGTATATAAATGTATATAATTTTTCCGGAATTTTATTTCTTCAATTGCAAATTTGTTAAATACATTGAAATAGTTTTGTACAAGTTAATTTAAATATCACAATTACAGAGTGTCTATTACTATTATTATAATTGCATCCTTGCAGTATATGAAAACATCGTTTCTAAAAGTACATATATTACACAGTTTTCAGAACCGGGAATCTTAAATTTATATGTAAATCTACCCTTAAGATAGATCGCGCGCCCTGTTATAAATTGGACACTAAAAAAGATTTGGCGTAGATTGATTATTTTTAAATCTATTATACTTACGGGAAGAATTGATATGTTGTTTTATTATAATTATTCCATATTTCTTGAAATTTATTTATATAAAATTTATTCACATTTGTTTTACTTTAAGTGGTTTATCTTCACATTCGAAAAATGGTGTCCTATATATTACGTTATTGAACGGATGATATATATATATATATTAATGTTATTTTTAATTGCGGCCAAGCTTATATCATGTTCAATTGGCTTAATATCAGCTATAACGATGGTTGACAAATAACTGATTGTTCTATATGATTTTTTAGCTATAATCCTTTGAAAGCTTTTTAACATCTTTTGAATTTTTTAAATTTGTCAACATTTCTACATATTAGGGATGTTACGAATGTTATATTTTCGATATTCGCGAATGCGAACGTTTGGGAAAGTCATTAAAAAACAGATTATTTTATTTAATCATTATTATTAATAATTACATTAATACGGTATAGTACTAATAACTCGATACAGAAACGATCTATATACTCTATAGAATCGATATATTTTATATGGTTTTGTTTTAATAATTAAATTTTAAAAGTGCTAAATTATATTTTATACATAGCGTAATTTAGCTATAGCTTTTCTCCCACGAGACGATTTCTGAGTGGCTCGTATATAAGACTGGCTGCACTAAATAATTACTCACTCGGAACGCTGGCCGAAGGAGCGCTGAGATACTTGCGAGCAAAATCTGACAACTTGTCGCATTGCAATTTAGTGTTCCACTGGTCCAGAGGGTTTTCATCGAGGGTAGCTCGTTTTTCTTCGAGATGATATACCTTCAATTGTGTTTTAATTTTATGTTCTTATGTGTCTCTCTATTAACCCCAGATTCTAAATCGGAGCTTTCGTCTTCGCTTAAGGACTCCAGAATTCCGGCTAGATTGCTAATGAGACTTTTAGCAGAACAATCAGAACTTGTTGAAGGCTTATTGACATTATTATGTTTTGCTTCCCTCGGCCTTTTTTAGTACCACACGTTGAAGCTGAAGAATCTCGATTTCGATTAGACAGTTTTAATGCGAATGCAACAACGTCAGTATTCACTCTCTGTCCTTTACAATATCATTAAGGAATTTATGCTTGTACCATGGATCCAAAAAACGTTGAAATTGTAAATAAGGAATTCGTAAGAATATGTAGCGACTTACACATTCGCAAAATATTCGCACCGTTTGATGCAAATGCGGATGTTAAAAACAATGCGAATTATTCGCATACGCGAATGCGAATGCGAACATACATCGCTACTACATACATGATACTATTATAAAGTATATTAGATAAAATTATACTTTTATACAAAGTAACTCCTTTTTTATGATTTATACAGTTTTGATTATTATACAACTTATTAAATATTATTATGAATTTGATTATTTTAGTTTTAATGAAAATAAAATGCTTATAAAATTTTAAATTACTTTTCATTATTACGCCCAAGTATTTTATTTGTTTTACATAGTTGATATTTAAATATTATACTGTTCTTAATTTAATGATCTATTTTTATACTTTTTTATTGAATAGCACATTATTTGATTTAGTTTTGTTAATCTTAAGGTTACATTTGTTAAGCCACTTCGCTATTTCTATGTAAACTAAATTTATCTTATTTTCTAAAATTTTTTTTATTTCTGTTTGCAAGTACAACGGCAATATCATCTACAAAGGTATATATACTCGGTATCTTAACACCGTTGGGTAATACTATAATATATAATACTGCAGTAGGTTTTTGTTTCTTTTGTACATTACCTATTTCATTATACGTATATCTATTTGCGCAGTATTTATTAATAATATTCAGTATATTATAATCTATTCTTATTTCTTTTAATAATTTAATTAAACTATTTAGATCAAGACTGTCGAATGCTTATGTCTAGTGTCATTAGGCAATACAAACAGGAATTCCTTTTATAATAGGTTATTATCTTTAAAATATTCCATATTGCCAATCCCGTTGATTTCCCCGGCAAAGCGCCATACTGGCTTCGTTAATTACGTTATGCCGTTGAATAAAGTATTTTAATTTATTTAATATCCACTTTTCGTAAATTTTACTGTAATTTGATAAAAGTGAAATCGCTCTATAAGAACCAGATTATTTTAAATTTTCGTTCGGTTTTGGCAATATTACTGTCTTTGCTATTTTCCATTTTTGTGGATAGTGTTCATACTGAAATAACAAATTAATTAATTTTGTAATTACTTCCGGGTATTTTCGATTAAAATTTTTCAGAAATCCGTTTGATTTTTTTTTTATCTAATCCACAAGCTACGTTATTCTTAAGATTATCAATAATTAATGCGACTTATTTTTTACTTACTGAATTTATTACTTTATTTTTATGTAATTCCTGTTTAAAAGGTTTAGAATTTAAATATAATGTTTTACTTAATAAATTTACTTTTTCTTGATCACTCATAGAGTTATCTAACGTAGGTATGTTTAACTTTGTATTCTTTCCCGATTCCGACATAACTCTCTTCCTAAGGAATTCACCACTCCCGTTGCTCCACACAATTAAATTCTTGGGTCTTGTGTTTGATGAAAAACTGTCATGGTCACATCACATTCACCATCTTAAAAATAAATGCATGAAATCCTTAAATATACTAAAATGTCTGTCAAATCCGAAATATAGCGTAGATCCTAAGCTCCTGCTAACTGTGTACAAATCTCTCACTTTAAGTAAATTGACCTATGGGTGCCAAGTTTATTCCTCATCAAACAAAGCACTCCTTAAATCACTTGACACAATCCATCATACTGCTATACGAATTATCTTGGGAGCGCATAGGACGTCGCCATCGTTGGAAATCTGTTCACTAGCGGGCATCCCACCCTTAACGGTTATCCGAAATTCTTATGAATTCAGAGATTTATTTTACTGGTACCAAGCTAAATTACGCCACAACGATAATTCAGAAATCCCACTACCGTCTTTTCCGAACGATCCCCTCCCCAGTGTACTAGCCATCCTTAAGAAAAGAGGAATTAACTGGAACTCTGACCTTGCACATCAGCATGTTGAACTCCCCTGGGAGGATACTCCGATTGTTGCGGATTTATCTCTACTGAGCGATCGCTCGGACCAGGATGTCATTCTGCCGTCCCAGTACGTGGCAGAAAAAATGCAACTTTTTTCCAGCTACAGACAGCTGTATACAGATGGTGCCAAAGCAAACCCCCTCAATGGGTCCTCGCCGGTGGCTTGCGCCTACGAGGTGGAGGGAGTTGTTCATGCGGTTCGGCTCCACGACTTCTGTTCAGTGCTGGAGGGGGAGCTGTATGGTATTTTCTTCTACTTGAGAGAATATCTGCAGTCTTACCCCCAACGTCGAAATGCATTTCTAATCACAGATTCCTTGCAATCGATTAGGACACTCCAGACACCTAAAACCTCTCACATATTATCTCGAAAAATAAAGCGCATCATTAACGTGCTTTTCCAGGCTGGCTCACAGGTAACATTCTTGTGGGTCCCGGGTCATACCGGTGTGCCGGGGAATGAGCGTGTGAACTTGGCTGCTAAGGCAGCAACATATAGTCCAATGCCCGAAGGTGCCCCTCTGCCTCAGCTGGGGCCACCCTTTTCTCAGCAACATAAGGCAGAGACATGGGAAATTATGTGGTCGGCTCACACATCATGGCTGTGATCCATTAAGGTGAGCACTGAGCCTTGGTGGCCACCGATATCCATGTCCCGCAGAGAGTTTGCAGCATTAACTAGACTCCGCATAGGGCACACAGCAATATCCCACAACTATTTGCTGGAAGGAACATCTCCTCCCTCTGCCTGTTCCATATGCAATTCCCCAATTTCCCCAACCGCTGAACACGTTCTGGAACATTGCCTGCCTGCAGGCACCTCCAACTTACCGACGGTTGCGTTGTCAAACGAACCAAAACAGGTCGAGGATATACTAAACCATATTAGAGCGGCTAACATATTAAAACACTTCTGATCCTGCACTGATCCATGTACTGTAATAATCCCGGCAATTACACACAGCACATGGACCATATAAATTTAAGGGAAAAAAAAAAAAAAAAAACTTTGTATTCTTACCAAGTAAAATCTTATATTTCAATCCAAAAACTGATTTATCATTTAGCAGGTTCTTTCAAGCTTGCAGTTAGGCTTGTTTTATCATAAATGTATATTTCTTGAAATTGTTCTTATAATTCTTGATTTGCTTTTAAATTTCAATTTCAACAATTTCTATATTTCTTATACATACATATATAAGTTATTAACTAAATACTTTAATCTCTATAATGTAGTGTTCCACCAATAAACTGCCGCTTTCCTTGTTTCTTTACTAAAGTTCTGTATTACTAGATTTACATAATCTTGAAATTCATCTAACCATTTGTCTATATTATTTATTGAATTACATGTTACATTTAAATCCATTATATAATTCAATTTGGAGATATTTACATCTAATTTATTATAATCAATCTTTGTAATAAATCATTTATTGTATTTATTATTAATTTGCAATTCAAACATTAAGTATGTAAAAATGATCACTCTTAATTTATTTCGCGAGATACTTTCCAGTTTCTAATTAATTTTATAATATTATTTGTTATTAGCTTTAGGCCAATTGTACTACATTGCTTGTTTCTTTTTAAAGTATGTTTATCTTTAATATTTAATATATGTAAGTTAAATCGACAACTCCTGAAACTCAGTTTGCCCATTCCATCTAATAATTCGTTTATTCTTTCTCTTCCATCCCCGGCAACCTAATATACCGTCCTTCATTGCTTCTATTTCCAGTAATATTCAATTCTAACTCGTTTCTCCTTCTCTTTCACTAACACAACCTAATATTGGGTAATGATCTCAGCTGGCGATCCCCCCCCCAAAAAAAGAAAAAAAAATACTGTCATTAAATATATTTGATTCTTTTGATGTCGTTAAATGTGTTCTTTTCCGCTCAGTAATCTGGTTAGTTCCTACTGCTATTTCTTCGCCGCTATTTTCATTTATTTTTTTTTTGGTTCTCTCTATTTCTCCTTGTTCACCTAACTTACCTTTTCTTCTATTTAACCAGTGTCCATCAGAAAGGTATATTCGGAAGTTCTCGTTTTGATACGTTATAATTAATGATTCTGGAAAATCTGATTTGCTGTATTTTTCTCATTTAGCATAATAAACGCTTTCCATCTGAAACTAAAACATGTTTAAACACTTCTTCTTCTAGTCCGGCCTTAATGAAGGATACAAGAGATTTAGTTTTAATATTAGCTTGCTTTCATGCATTTTCAATCACGGAGTGTGGAATATGCGGTGACGACACCTTTGACATAATTAATCGCTTTGCTGGATTAATATGTTTTCCTGTATAAATTTAATTTTCCTTTATCTTAATAATGGGACACGATTCAGTAATTTTTTTAGTAAGATTTTTGTTTGTTAAATAAATACAAATCGTATTACTTGATATTCTAGAGGCAAATATTATGTTGTTTTCCCCTACATGCATATCGCATAAACGTATTCTTTAAGTTTAATTTAATTTATTGCATTTAAAATGATAGCCTGATTTCTACTAGGAAAAACATATGATTCTATTATTTTAGTGTAAGATAAAAAGTATTTTGTATTTTATTTTTTTCCATTAGTAACTGCGGCCCCTTCAGGGCCATTTCGGTTATCAATGCTTATACCTGTACGCGTTAATATTAATTAAATGATACTACATTTTCGTTAGTATTTCAAACTTCTACCGTAACTTATTCTTTCTTAGTTAATCGATAAGAATGCTCTATTTACCTTTTTTATCTGTACAAAGTGAACACGGTATAACTGAACCATTCACTATTGATTACTACTACCTTTTTCTATTAAGTGACACTTTGCCACTGACATGGGCTGTTCTCACATCAGGATTTTAATTGAAAAAGGGAGTATCTGGCAAATTCTATCGAAGAATCTTATGAATGTAGTACGTGCAGCGGGAAGAAGGAACGCTCTGTTTCACTACAAAAAGGACACTACGCCAAAAAGCCTTTAGAGCAAAAGCTAGTGTTAGAAACGGTATACGATGCATCAATCAGTCGGACGACTGAAATTTTGAAAACCTCCGGTTTCCCTTAATGTTTGTGTGTAGCAAAGGTGCGGTGTTCTCTGTATATTGTGGAAATTCGCAGTGGTGTAAAGATAACCGCATATTGAACTCAGCCCACGTCCATGTGTTTTTCGCACAGGCGAGCCACGCGGCGACATTGAATTTGGTTCAGTATGCGGTACTCCATTTAGATAAAATCCACATTGGCTGTGCATGCTCTGTGCGCGGGTTGGGTTCAATTGGGCTTAATTGTTTCTGTTTGGTTCCGATTGCACGCTATCGAAATACCCTAATTTTTCAATAAAGTGGCGGCGTTTTTTTAATATCAAATAGTTGCTCGCTGCTAATTTGTTCGAATCAACGAACTCTGTACGTTCGAATTTAATTTTCAATCGGCCTGATTGTCGACAATTCGTAATAAAACCCCGAAAAATAAGTACGGGTTTCAGTGCCGACCGGACTACTTGTTCTCGATGTCTAAAGATTTTAAGTTTGTGCTTCCGCCATATTGACCTTTGTTTGTAATTGCAGAAAAAGCGATCCGAATGGTATTCGCTTCAGATAAAATAGAAGTGGAGGTCGGTAGGTAATGCTACTTTGGATGAATGATATTTTTCAGTAATATTTCGCATCACTATATGGCGTACCGTTGGAGTTAAATAATCACGCAACATCGGATATACCCAATTTTCCAGCCATCTTAACGGTAAGTAGCTACAATCTCGCAACGAAGGAGAACGCCAGTATGGTAAGGAATCGGTTAAGGTTGTTCATAACAGTGTAGAGTTCCGATCATCAACTTTTCTAAATATTTCCATATTTTTTCTTTCTGTAATATCCTTACTGCTCAACTAATGGTTATCCGCATTCCTGATTATTTGAGCGCCCTTTAAGCTATTCCCCCCTCTATATGCCCTCACCATGCCTGTAGCTTTATCTTCTTCGTATACGTTCCGTCATGTACAATCTTCTCGCACTCCTCCATTCCATCCACGCCGATTTCCTCTGTGCACCACCCAGTCATATATAGTACGGGGTAGTGGATCAGGTTGCTTTATCCTCCTATTTCTATACTTTTTTTTAAATTCCTGCTCCTCCCAACTTAGGCTACGCAAACAATTCTATACTAAACTCTCGTCTCTTTTTTCTTTCCAACAAACTTTTATCTATTCATTCAAGAATCGTCCCGTTCCCTTTGCTGTTTTAATGAACAGAACTGAACAGAACGTATATTTAGTCAAGTACAGAGTTGCACAGTATATGTAAACATGAAATGCGTGCCAGCTCGAATGAGACTTAACCGTGTTACATTAGTGATAAAAAAAAAAAAAAAAAAAAGGTAGAACTCTTACATATTATTAATGAAAATATAAATATTATAAAGAAAAAGCCGAAATACAATTAAAATTACAGCCAATTTATACTATTAAAAACATTAATTAATAGTTTAGCAGTATCACAGACTAAATTGCGTGTTTAATTCGACGATGCTTAAATGTACATCCGGACAGCTGCTCATTAAAATCTCCTCCATATTATTTTTAAGTATGTTGTTATGGGGGGGAACAGAGATGAAATATTTTTTTGCTATGTTAGTTATACAGTCTATTTTACATAGGGAAACTATAACTAATTACGCGTATTATCAATTTTAGTCCAGCGCGGGACGTGTAAAGTACACCCCCAACACCTATTATTTCGTAGTAATTTAAATTAATTAAAATCCGAGTTTGAAAACGAGCACCAAACTGGAGCTGAAATAAGACAATCTAATGATGCTTTTATAGATAATAAGCTTGTTTGCAATGTTTTTAAGTAAGATCTTCGATTAATAATTCGGTACAAGGTTGCGATAGCTCTGCTTGTTTTCGCTTCAGCGTGTTTTAAGTGTTCCTTAAAAGAATATGATAATCTCTTATCTAGAATTACACTTAGATATCGAACATGATCAGCTAATATCCTGGTGCCTTTAATACTCAGTTGTTCTAGTAGGATGGGGTATCTACGAGAGTAAGAATTTATAGCTTCTGCTTTAGGTGGATTAATTTAGATTCTCCATTTTTCTAAAAATTTTAAAACTCGACAACTGTACAGCTACAGACGATTATAAATAGTAGACGTTTTTTATATGAGCCACAATATAATATAGCGGTATCAGCAGCATATAAAATCATACTCGTATGTTGAAATTTAGGAAGATCGGACAAGTAAATTGAAAAGAGAAAAGGCCTCAGCACACTACCTTGAGGAACCCCTGAAACGGCAGTTCTGGTCATTGATTTAGAGCATCGTGTAGTGAAACGAAAAAGGTTTTCAATTGCGTAAATAACTTATAATTAATTTGATTAAATATCTTGAAAAATTATATTTTAACATTTTATAATTAGCCCGTCGTGCCAGGGGTTGTGCCAAATGCTTTTGCAACGTTAAATAGAATTAATCCAGTGTGTTTGTTTACATTATAGTTATGCGGGACATGATCAGCAATCCTAACACCTTGATTTGTAGTAGAATAACCTGGTCTAAAACCAAACTGCAAGCAAACTAATTGGTCGTATATTATTCTCACTTGGAACGAGTTTTTCCCTGGTTTAGGTAGTGCAATGATTTTGGCTATTTTCCAGGACTTGGGAAAATAGCCGAACCAAATTGTGGTACTGATTATGCGCGTTAATTCTATTATATCCCCTTCCGTGGAATCTTATTTAAAATATTATCATCGACGCAAGAAATTTTTGCTTTAGATTTCTTGAGGTACATTAATATTTCAGCAGGCGAGGCAGGACAGAAGTCAGAATAATAGAAAATAGGAGAACATGCGAAGCTATTGAAAGCAGAACTAGTTAATAAACGTCGTTGTACTAGTAACTAAATTATTTTGATATGTAAACGCGAGACGCGTGCTCATTTTATGAATATTTGACTAATACTTGCGGCTAACAACTCCGCTTTTGCTTAATCCCTTTATAAACACATACGTGTTAAGATCAGAATCAAATAGCGGTGGAATCACACTCTATGTAGCTCTTACTATACCTCGAACAAACTTTCCATAAATTTTCATCTTGTGCATTAACATTGGCCAGAAATTTCTGAAATTTATCATTTTTGGTTTTGCTAAGTAAAATCCTGACTATTTTTGTTAAAAATTTGATTACAGGTTTCAGATAACTAGTATCAGAGTGAAATCGGTTATAAATCCTCCAAACATAGTTTTTAAGTTTAATTATTTTCTGGATAAAACATGGAACATAAGCTTGCAGGAACATCTGATACGTCTTTTTTGGTATAAATAATACTGACAGTAATTAATTTAGTAAAGTAATTCAACCTGCTATCCAATATCCTTTAATTGGTTGATTTAAATGTCATCTGAAATATATATTTTTTGAAACTATCCCAATCCGTATTATTAAAGTCTGGATACGAATGATTTTGCATTATTAATAACCGTAAAAATTAGTTTATGATCAGAGATAAGATGATCAAACGTAACGGGGAAATTTACACTAACATTTTTCTCTACAATTAGATCTAAAACACTGTACCGGAGTCGATTTGAAGAAGGAAAGTAAATAGATTCTCGAGGAGTTTGAAAATTATCTCGAGTGGACATATTGAATAATATATTACCTGCTAAATTGTCGTTGAAGCAGCCCCACATTCTACATTTAGTATTTAGATCGCCAACTAAAATAACCTTCGGATGAAAGTTAAGAAGTGATCTAATGTGGTCGGCAAATTTACTAGGTGGCTTATATATGGCGCAAACAACAAACGCGTTTAAATTTTAATTAGCGTGACATGGAAATTCCGATTATATACAACAATGCACTGAATGTACATTAAACCAGGTAAACTTCCAGACATGTTTAATATTACAGTTTATAATTAATGCCACTCCGCCACTCCTACGATTAACATCTTCCCTATATAATTTAAAACCAGGTAATTTTAGGTTATATGAAGAGTGAAATTTGGTTTCGGAAAGGGCAGTTAAGTGAATCTGGTTGTTAGCGGATAAAATCATACAATTCTTCACACTTATTAGCGATTATTTTCCTTCATTATACCGCTACTACTCGTATTATTCCTATACTTGTATTTTGCTGCCTTCTCCATTTGTTTTCTTTTTACACCCTTCTGAAATTCTCATCTTCATCCTAATTACAAAGTTATTTGTAATTCCTTTGAACACCAACCCCTCTCGACTGAACGAACTATTTTATGTTATAATTTGTTATTTCTCTTAGGCATTCTAATCCTTTGAGTATGTAACTGACTTTTCGCAATCTCTTCTGGGCGGTGGTCGTCGATGTACCTAAAAAAAAAAAAAAAAAAAAAAAAAATGTTTGGTATTTGGTGAGGGTAAAATTATTAAAAAGTCTAAAATTTAAATAATTTAAAAATAATATTTTAAACGTTATTTTTTTTTTTTTTTAACTTAAACACAGGTTGTAGAATATATAACGGCGCGAGTAAGTTATGAAAGTCAGTTGATAATGTTTTCTTGCCCATTACCTCTGTAATTTATGTCTTCTTATAAATTATCGGTATAAATTTTCTAAATATATATTTACCCCATCGTATTACGAATCGGGGACCAAAGAAAACAAACAAAAAACAGTGTCATCTTCGATTCGATGTGTTCTTTTTCGAACGTTCTTGTCTTTCTATTCTAAGCTACTCCACACACGTGAAATTACACCATTTTTACGGGTTTATTAATCAGATATGAAACTGAATACGTAGGATAATTAATAATGCGAATTTAATCGTTTTCATTCTGAATAAAAGGCAGCCGCGATATTAAATTTCATCATATTTAAAGGACGGTACGATGGGAATGCGAGAAAAGAAAGAAAGAAAAAGTGGAACGAAAAAACCGAAAGTGGAAGCTAAAACATTTATTCCCGGGAGAAGTATTTATTGCCAGCTTTAGTACGGGGGACAACTTTGGTTTTTTAGAAACAGCTCCAATTTTCGTTTTTACGTCGAGTTTCTTCCGTAACATTTCCCAAATGTCTCATTAGTTTATCGTTGTTTGTTGGCTTTTTTTTTTCGGTTTTTAAGTTGTTTTTTTGTTTGTTTACATCTTTGTGACAAATGAAGTAAAATTTACCGGAGTTGCCCGTTACCATAAATATCGGTCAGTTTATTATTTCGTTGGTTTTCAAAATTCGATAAACGGACGATTTTGTACGGCCTTTATTGCTCATTTTGCGCCATACTGTTTTGAAAAATCCCGATAGGGTAGAATAAATTTCGAA
The DNA here is from genome assembly GCA_039619475.1 of Icerya purchasi. NCBI lineage: Eukaryota > Metazoa > Arthropoda > Insecta > Hemiptera > Monophlebidae > Icerya > Icerya purchasi. The sequence goes on from CM077115.1 coordinate 382,346,368, forward strand.
CGTCATTTTGCTGGAAAAGTTCCTTATTTTTTCTTTTTATCCTCCCTATTCGCTACTGCGCTATACCGCATATTTCCGTAGAGGAATTTCCTGAACTTTAGGAATTTGAAGTTGCGGGGCGCGCAAATTACTTGTTTTTATCGGCGTGCTTTTGTAAAGCTGTTCGTAATTATTGCGCCGATGACGATATAGGTTCTTTTTATTTTCATTTTAATTTTTCAGCATAAAATAAAATGGTAAATCTTTCGAATTTTTTCGCTTGTCTCGGAGAAATTTTAGAATAAGAAACGTTCGAAAACACTTGCGAATATTTATTCGTCATAGTGATACGATCCGCATCGGCGTACTCTCCGATATTTAGTTTCTAAGCATTTTGAACCGTCACCGCAGGTATCGTGCTAGCGATATTTCACCGTGACGGTAATATAATGTCCGTGATTCCGTGTACTACACTATTATCCGTTAGGCAATTAAATGTATAGAAAACTCTGATAATCCATCTTCTTCTTCTTCTTCTTCGTGCAACCCGATTCGGGTATAGCTTAACCACTTTTCATGGATTCAGCCATATGACGAAATGCGTCTCGATTTCTTGCAATCTGGAACAATTCTACTACTCTTGTAACTCCAGTCCATTGGTTAATATTTTGGAGCAAAGAAATTCTTCTTCTTCCTCGTCCCCGTTTCCATTCTGCCGCTCCCATTATAATTGTATGCAGAAGGTGATATGTTGAACCTCTCATGAAGTGTCCAAAGAAATTAATTTTGCGTTTTTAAATTATGTCCATTAATATCAGATTCGTTTTCATCAATTGTAATACCTCCGCATCTTTCATTTCTCTAGTCCATGCTATCTTCCAGATCCGGCGATAACACCACTTTTCAAATGATGAATTATGCTTTTCCATATGTGCTTTTATTTGCCACGTCTCGCACCTGTGTAAGAGTGCGGACCATACGCAATATTTTAGCACATTCTTCTTGATTTCCAGATTTAATTTTCTGTCGCAAAGTACACATTCTTCATCTTCATAAATACATCCCGGGCTATCTTCTTATTTCTACGTCAGGATCATTATCTTCCGTTATCCAACAACCTAGATACTTGTATTTTCCTACCCGTTCGATTTCCCTACCGTTAAGGAATAGTTATTTATCTGTAATTAGTTATCTTGAGGCCACCATGAACTTGGTTTTCTTGATGTTTATGCTGAGTCCTTTTTTTCCACTTTCAAGGGCAACTGAATTCAGTAGTCCCTGCAGGTCTTCGATATTCTCTGCCAGCAGTGCAGTATCATCGGCAAAACGTATCACTGCAATTTTTTGTCCTCCAATTATTATTCCTTTGTCCCGTTCTTCTTCTAAAGCCTGTGCAAATATCCACCTCCGAATACAAATTAAATAACATTGGCGAACAGCCTTGCCTAACACCTCTTCGTATTGGTATTACTCCAGTCAACTGATCGTCTATTATTGCATGCTGATTTTTGTAGAGGGACTGTAAAACCAATTTTATCTAACGTTTGTTATATTTTATAGGATTTTTGTCATTGTTATTTAAAAAAAGTCACAATTTTATATAACGAAATATGTAACGAAAAATGTAATGAAACAATATCTTAATTTTATATAATGAAAGTTAAATGTTAGGATAGGATTTTTGCGATTGAATTTTTTTTTTTTCATCTGCCAAAAAAACCCGCTGCTTATGTTTCTTTTTTGCGGGTTTTTATTTACTTGTTATTATTAGCAAACGTTTCTAAATTTTTAAATAACCAGAGTGATTTTGTAAACAATTATTTCATCAAAAAGTATAATTATTTAGACGTAAAAGAAAAAAAAGAATCAATCTTGAGCGGCAGAGTGACTTTTTAATATCTGCGTAGCATTACTGTCTGGCCTATAGGTTAGAAGAAGAGCAAGGAATTTCGGAATTTCGGAATTTGCACTGAAAGGAAGACAAGATGCGAAAAACTGAGAGCGAGAGATGCATCAAAGAGGAGATAAACAGAAGCAGACGACGGAGTCGGAAACTCGGAAAAATTATGGAAAGGCGAAAGTCCAGGCGGGGGAATAGAGTTCCGGCGGCGCAGTACAAAGCGGCAGCAACAGAAGACACGTGGAAAATTACAAAGCAGCGAAGAATTTCCAACCATCGGTCCACCAAAAACGATTGCAATCATTTTTAAAAGTATTTCTAAAGTTTTTGTACGTATTTTCGAAGAGCAAGTGTAGCAAAGTTCGATTCCCGCTGGAAACCACCAACGCTTGTACGCGTCCATAGCATTTTTCCAGGCTTTCTTAACCGATTTCAATTGTGCTAGTCGATCTCGTTGATTTATTAACATCGCAGCATTTCAGATTATTCTATTTCATCTGTAAAAGTACCGGTAAAAGTACCTGTAAAAGTACCGAGAAATAAGCTGTGGTCTACGCACGTTCACGTTTACGGGGCGGAAGAAGTTGTTCCGTGTATCGACAGAATTCCCAAACGGCACCGTGTCGATCTTTCCTTTCGTTTCCGAAAGTAAAGTATCGACCGAATAATAGCATAACCGCGGGGATAGGTTACCGGTTTAAAAACTTCAAAAGTCTTTGAGCAGTGCAACAGAAAAAACGTCCGATAATTCATTTCCAACGGCGAAAGATAAAATATATTCCGAGAATTCCACCTCTAAACCGGCGGCGTCCTTGAGATCTTTAAAGAAGAACTGTTATCAATTTAAAAGTCTACGCTAGTATCGCTCACCTTCTAGGACATCTTTTGCGGGACTAACAGGCGTGGTAGTTTCTTAATATGATTAATTTCCCGAATTTCTGCTAATGATGCGATATTATCGCGAATTCTCGTATTCATTACTGATATAAAATACTGTCTAACAGTTGCTGCTTTCAAACATTCATACTTTTTTTTAAATGATTCGATCGATAATAAATGGCTCACGAACCGGTTAATAAATTATATCAAAATAATAATTGCAGCTGCGAAAATAAAAGCTGGACTGAATGAAAATAATAAAAGCGGTATTTTAGAAATAAATCAAACGAAATACGCGCGTGATTGTCACAGAGAACGCGGGGTATTGCTAACTTAGAACGTGTGCATGCTTCATGTCAGTGAAATCCGCATAGAACTTTTTACTCTCTTTTTTTTTCTCTTTTATTATAACCGAGTTTTAAATAGCTTTTTAATTCGATAAATAACACGAGGTAGAAGTCCAATACAAAAACACTGTAATTTTTATCGTTTTATCGGAAAAATTTGTGAAACCGGTTTTTTCCTGGTTTCTGTCTTGACTGCGCGTCGCAATTTTCTCTCTTCTTCGCTTTTCTGTTTTTCTCTCGTACCGCCACCTATTGACCTTTGCACTCCCCCTACAAACATTTTATTTATGACCCCTTCTTTTTTTTTTTTTTTTTTTTTTTAAAAAAAAATCGGTTCATGTGAATATAATAACATAATAACAAAAATCCTATAAAGTATAACAAACGTTACATAAAATTGTTTGGGACATTTTTTCTAATGGGGGGTAGCCTAAGAATTACGTTGTAATTAATATATAAGTATCATCAATAATAAATGATTACATAAAGTAATATAGATTTCTGCGTTTCATTGTATCGGCGAAGCGATTCGAAGGCGCCTGCACCGATGAGCAATTAATAACCCCTTGACTGGTCTGATGAATTAGTGGGTCCGTTTTGATAGATCATCCGCGCAATTTCATTCGGATAGAAAAAGGAATTATATACATATACGAGATACTTTAACGGACTTCGTGACAGCAGCAGAGGTTAATTAACGAGAAACGGAGTAAAGTGGTCCGTGGTCGAGGCAGTCTACGATCTCTTCGTCGTCGCGGACAACGGCGGAACTAAAGACTAAGAACTCTGACTGTGTTTTCTCGCTGCTGAATTCAAACTCAAAAAAATTTTCCGAATCATACTTCGGTACGCTTCTTTCTTGATCTTTTTACACGCATCTCCTTCGGCTCGATTCTAACGACGCTATCGCGTCTTACTAATGAACACTGACAGTTTATCTCTCACCACGTATTCAACATTTTTTTTTAGTCGTATAACTAAGCTAATTGAAACAGCCTTTGAAGAAAAAAAATACTGTCCGGCGGTTTTTCTAGACATATCGCAAGCTTTTGATCGAGTCTGGCACGAAGGGCTGATCTATAAAATGAGCAACCTGCTATCGGAAAATATGTGCCAACTTCTTGAATCATATATCTCTGATAGATCCTTCAGAGTTTCTTATGAAGAAGCAAAGTCCAAATTTCATCCAATACAGGCTGGTGTTCCACAGGGTAGTGTCTTAGGACCTTCTCTGTATTTATTGTATACAGCTGACATTCCAACAACAGCCAAGACGACTACTGCTACCTTTGCAGATGACACAGCCATCTTGTCAGTTGGCAATTCCCCAGAATTGGCTACGACTAACTTGCAACATGCAGTAGAAAAAATTAGCAAATGGACATGTGATTGGAAGATCAAGATTAATCAAGAAAAATCAGTGCATGTTATGTTTACGCTTCGTAAATCTAAGACCTGTCCTATATATCTTGATCGTCTTCCTATTCCGAGATCGGACTCTGCTAAATACCTGGGTATGCATTTAGATTCCAGGCTGAATTGGAAGACGCATGTCAAAATGAAAAAGGAACAAACCATGCATAAATTAAGACAGATTTGTTGGCTGATTGGGCGTTATTCTAAACTCAATCTGTCTAATAAGCGTTTGATTTATTGTCAAATCATCAGACCGATATGGATGTATGGTATTCAACTCTGGGGCTGTGCAAAGACATCCAATCGGTTGATTATTCAGCGCGCTCAAAATAAGTGTCTCCGAAACATCACTGGAGCTTTTTGGTATCAACGAAACGAAGAAATACATTCCGATTTAAATATTCCATGGATCGATGAAGTCATACGTTATATTGCAGAAGCGCACGAATACCGACTTCACAGTCACCCAAATCTAGAGGCTTTAGAACTGCTACTTTCCGATGATGACTTAAGGCGCCTTAAGCGCACAAAGCCTTATGAATTAGTCACCTAATTTATTCTGTAATATATTCGTATGTATGTATTTTGTGGATATGGGCATATACTTGGTGTGCGTGCGTGTGAGTATTTATATGCGCGTATGATTATGTATATATCTGTATATTAGGAGTTATGTAATTGTACATAGTTTCTACTCTGCTCATGTTACAAATTAGTTAGATTAAGTTGTAACACTGTTTTAAAAGTAGTGCTAATTTATTTACTATAATAAGATTGTACTGAAATATACGTGTAAAAAAAAAAAAAAAAAAAAAATAAATAAATAAAGCGGCATTCTTTAATGTACACATTACAGTATCCCGTGGAGTTGTAGGAAGTTAATTAATTGGGAGTTATTCGTTTTATTAGGTATTGCCATCTGGACACAATTAGCAAGAATGTGGTTAATTCTTATTTAAATATTGTGTAATGTACAAATTGGTGGGTTGCATTTGTACGGAAATTACGTGTAAGAGGGCCTCGAGTTTCTCAAAACGATATTAGTGCGTTGAATTCTTTCATTTATATATTGCGGCTGGTTATCGTAAACTAGGTTCCGGCGCATAACTAGGTAATTTCAGAAAAACAAGAAAAATAAAATCAAACATTTACGTATGAATAAAAAATACGAATGATGAAATGAAAATATCTGATCTATGGCGCTGATTTCTATTCCGAGTAAATATAATATGAAGTAAACACAATGTGATCTATTCGAATATTTACTGAAACAAAAAAAAACAACTATAGGTGTGGTGTGTAATATTATTATAGGGTGTCGTAATTCCATTACAGTAACCAACTTTGTTCTCGTTTAAATACGTTTTGTTAGTTTAAAAGACGATTATAGGACGATTTATTTTAAAATATCCTATCGCGAGAAAGAAGAAACGTTGAATTCGATATACTATTCTTTCAAAGACATTCCTTTAATTCTCGAGATAGTTTACTTCTTAAATTGGTAATTTTATCGTACCACCTTAAAGGAATAGTTTTCTGCAAAAATAAAAAAGGAAACAAGAATTAAACTGATTGAATGAGAAGATGTGATATATTTTCTTCCACACCCTTTTATGAGTTCAGCATCTCGGCTACAGTTCCAGTTTTTGAATTAAAAGAAGCAAAGTATATACTATTTTTAAATTGCTTTTGATATTTCTCGAGTTGGTGGTCAGCTTGTTTTTCTTTTTTTTTTTTTTGAATAAACGAAATTTCTCGACAGAGACCTTTAACTAGCGGTTGAAAGAAAACGTTGGAACCGAAATGAATCTAACGGTTTTTCAAGCCCTCTCCATTCGAGCCGCGATTATAATTGAAAATTTCAGATTTGTTCCCCACCAAATTTTATTGTCGTTAATTATAACAACGTATGTCCGTATTATCCGATTGGAATGGTTCGATATTAGTTAATAATGGCTAGGATCACGTTCATTTATAACAGACTCACCATTTTTCTTCACACTGGTACTAATGTCGAAAAAATTTGAAATGATTAATTTGTTAAATTATACAACGGAGTGCATAATCCGAAGACACTATTTATTACACTGAGACTACGCGAGCTAAGTTCTTAATCGTTTTCTAAAATTTCGCAAAATCTGAAAAATAAATTAACTTTCAAAAAAATAGAATATTTCCTTTCATTCAGTTGTCGGGTAAAAATCGGTGATTACAAACTGCACTGCAGTGGAGAAAAGAATGAAATCAATTTATTTCGATATGTAATAGTGCGTACAGGCTTTTGGTTAAGAATTAATTCTCTTTTTTTTTTTGTTAGCTACGGAATGCAAAGAATTTTTATCTTTTCGAATTAGTCACCTCGGAAAAATAAACAAAAACTAAGTATTATTAAACATCGGAGTGGCATATATATATATATATATGTATGTGACGTATTTACGTTTTAGAAATAAAACGAAAGTTCAGAGATGGCGTGAGAAAATAGGTCAAATGTGGATAAATTCACGTAACCTCTTTTTGTTAAAATTTAAAAAATACGTAAAGTAATTTTCTTTTTTTTTTTTTTTTTGTAAAAGCAACATCCCGTACCGTGTTTAACTGCTGTGGCTATTACAGTACGAAGATGCGCAGTTTGTTTTTATAGATATCTGATTATTCCGCTAGTTCTGATAAATTGTGTTAGAGATAAAATTGCATCGGGGGAATTCTCAAGAATGTTGGTGACTGTTTTGTTATTAATTGAAGGGGGCCGGTGAGGTGATAATGCTGGATAGTCGCATAGTATATGAGGAGTTGAGGGAGCAACATCTTGGCCACAGAAAGGACAATTCATAGGAGAGGGGGTTCTTTGCAAAATAAAATTATGCGACATGGCCGTATGGCCTGTGCGCAAGCGGCTAAGTGCACAGAAATCTCCGCGGGAAATGCTTTTTTTCCGGCCACCATGGTTCGGTTGAGGGTTTAATTAACCTCGAGAAAGTCTGACACGAGGACCAATGGGCTTTCCATAAGGACGTGAGATTATTGAAGATTATGTTCGAGAGAAAAGGTGGAGGTGGGCTGTTACTAGGCGAGGGGCAATATATTTCTGCTCGGGCGGATGTATCGACGCGTTCATTTCCAGGAATCCCTGCATGGCTGGGCGCCCACAGAAAGGATACGGAGCAAAATGTCTCTTAATAAGTTCGTATAATACCTGCTGGGTTCGAATTGCTACAGGATGTTTGGTGAGGGGATTAGAAATTGTCAATACGGCCGCGGATGAATCAGATACCAGCAGGGCTTTCTGTGATGTAGGCTCTGTAGAAAGCAAATATTCCAAACAGAAAAATACTGCGTATATTTCAGCATCCAGTACCGAGCAATTGTCATTCAGTCGAATGCTTCGAATCACGTCGCAGACTTCAAAGGAACAGGCGGTTGGGGATGAAGTAACCTCTGGGGTAGCCTTGGCAGCATCCGTGTAGAAAAGGAGGTGGTCGGGGTATTTTTGCATTGTTGTTGTTGTCAACTGAACGATATTCGGATGCAGGGGTTTATTATACTTCGTCAGGGAAAAGTTAACATCAATGTTTAAAGGGGCCCACGGCGGAATCATGATGTTAGGAGCTAGGTTAGGGAAAGGGATTACGCTCACGTTGTGTTGCGATAGGAGAGCCAGGATTTCTGGGAGAGGGTCATTAGGGAACTCTGGGGTGTTGGGGAGGTCATTTGTGTCGATAGGACAGGCACGTTTACTAGAGAAAAGAGCGAGGGTCTCACGGTGGTAATAATAGGTTCGGAAATACTTTAGTGGGGGAGTGCCTAACAAGGCACACAAACTTACAGACGGTGAAGTTCTATGTGCGCCAAGTATCGTGCGGAGCGCCGTGTGGTGTATTGAATCAAGGGATTTAAGTAAAGAGGGACTGGCTGACGCATACGCCTGGGACCCGTACTTTATTCTAGAAAAGGCTAAGGATTTGTATATGGAGAGGAGAGTTTTCGGAGGTACATTATACTTTGTGTTTGATACATATTTAAGAATAGATAGGAATTTATGACATTTAACTTTAAGATTTGATATGTGGGATCGCCAAGTTAGCTTATGATCGAACAGTAGTCCAAAATAGCAGTAGGGTGGAAATAAAGTGAGGAATTTTCTAGATTGAGGCGAATGCTGGAAGAGTTTTGACGTCCCCTATAGAAATCAACACAGATAGACTTAGATGGAGAAAACACAAGACCATTATTGTTACACCAGGATTGTAGTTTTGAAATAGTTTTTTGTAGGATTTTTTGAGCATTTGCTGGAAAACTGGAAGACAGGGAAATGTTTAAGTCGTCAAAGTAGAGCCGGGCGTTTACAGGCGGAGCAATACAATTATTTATATCATTGATATAAAAAATAAACAAGGTTGCACTAAGGGCAGATCCTTGTGGTGAGCCATTCTCAGTTTGAATAGTGCTCGATGTTGACGAACCAATCTTAACATGGAACGTTCTGTTTGTTAAAAAATTATTCAGATACTTGGCCATGTTTCCACTTATACCAGCTGCTGTCAGCTTGGATAAGAGGCCGTATCGCCATACTTTGTCGAACGCCTTTTCTATATCGAAAAAGACGGAGTATACATGTTGGCGTCTGTGAAATGCTGTTAATATTTGCCTTTGTAGGCTCAGCAGATGATTAACTGTAGTACGCTTCTTACGTCCTCCGGCTTGTGACGAGGATAGGAGATTATTCTGTTCAAGGAAGAAAAGGAGACGCCGATTAACCATTTTTTCCAGCGTTTTTGAGAGGACACTTATGAGGGATATAGGCCTGTAGTTTTGTGGAAAAAGAGGATCTTTATTTTGCTTCAAAATCAGAATAACAACTGCTAATTTCCATGGCTCAGGGATCGAACCGGAGAACCATATTTGGTTATAGATATGTAAGAGGAAGTTTTTCGCTGATGGAGGTAAGTGTTTTAACATATATGGATGGATGGAATCGGGCCCAGGCGCGCTGTTTGCGGTATGGTACTGGAGTTGATAGTCTAGTTCAGAAATGGAGAAATGGCAATTGTAGGAAAGTGAGGAGTCAGAGATGATAGTTATTGGTTGTTGTTCCGTGGAATATTTCTTTAAAGAGAAGGCAGACGAATATGACGATGAGGATGACTCGATTGCAAAATGATTCGCAAAAGCATTTGCGACTTCCAACGGGTCAGATAACATGGAACTATTCTGATTTATCGAAAAGGAAGGGATCGCACGATTAATACCGTTCAGTGCCTTAATTTTGGGCCAAATATTGTGACTAGAAGTATTTATGGAGATTGAATGCATAAATTGCTGCCAAGATTCCTGTTTTTTGTGCCTAATGAGGCTCCTCGCAGCTGCACGGCATTTTTTAAATTCGATCAAATCAGGATATAAGCCTGTTGATTTAAACTTCCTAAGGGCATGTTTACGTTGACGTATGGCTGTTCCTATTTCGGGGTCACAAAATTCAATCGGTCGTTTTCGTGCGTTTCGGTTTTATCTAGTATATCTGTTAATTGATTTTAATTTACCTCGACCGTTATCGGATTTCGTATTATTATAAACTCCGCGCATCGCTATCAGTATGCAGCTGACCCCCCCGCCAACCCGGAAACAATTAACGATGCCCGGTGAAGTGAACTTATCAACGTCGCAGACATTACCTACAAAAACAACAGCAGCATCTCTTCTTGTACAAACCGGCCGGACAGTTACACCTGCAGCGTCCGATAACAAGAAAAATAAAAACCCGGCTTCTTCATCAAACACAAGTAAGATCGTTCCGCTAAATATTTCTAACCCGCAAAACTCTTCCGCCTTTCCAAAAACAAATTTAACGCCAAATGAAACAAGTAAGCCTGCAAACTTAAAAAACAAGCTCGATACACCTATTTCACACACTCCAACCGCTACTACAATAAACTTAACAGCAATAAATAAAACATCCCCAAGCACAAACATCGTGACCAACTCAATCTCTTTTTCCGACAAACTAAAATCTCGAAAACCTACTCCTCCTATAACAGATTTCGATTTTCCTACAGAAGACCAAGGCGTATTATTTCCATACGTCGAAAATGCGAATCCTTTAGACTATTTCAAGGCCCTTAAAAATCTAGTAGGAGGTCCAAAAAACATAATTGCAGGCTCCAAAATTAGCAACAATCGAGTCCTCATTTTTTTGAAATCGAAAAACATCACAGAAAACCTCTTTCATAACGGAGCCGTTATTATCGTAAATAATAATACAATCACCGGTCAAAGGTTAAAAAACCCTACTCAAAAAATTATATTATCTAACGTATCTCCAACCATCCCAAACTCTGTTGTCAAAGCCTATCTTGAGGGAATATTAAATTTAAAATTAGTCTCGACGATTTCTCTGCTCCGTGTTAAACCCAATGATCCAGAGTTTGACCATATAATCAGCCGGAGGAGGCAGCTGTATGTTGATAGCGCCAATCTCCCACCCTTACCCGACTCTTTCTTAATAGTTCATAATGAACGTGAACATCGAATATTTATCCAAACGGGTGTGCAGAACATGCCGTCCATTGCCCCATCTGTAGAAGATAGTGTTTCCCCCGCTACAGACACTAAAGCCGCTCCAGCCCCGCAAAACGTAACCGCCATCGCTGACGAAAACACTCAAGCCTCTATCTTTGAAAATAACACAACAGTCAGCACCGAAGAAACCCCAGCAGCAACTAAGCGACCCCACCCACAAACCCCTGATGCTTCTCAAAATACTACGGAGCCCGACTTTACAAATAGCACAAGAGCTATTCTTTTCCCTCTACAAATGCAGACAAACGAACCAGAAAACAGAGAAAATCAAAATGCAGTAGAAACCAGAGACAATGGAGCAAACGTAGATTTCAAACCTCCACCATCAAAACTGAAAAAACAAAAATTGCTTACTGTTGAACTCCTAAAGCCCGCAGAAAGCAACATCAACAATAAAGACTATCCATTGTCTTTCAATGACTTCGTAGCCTTAATGGAAACGATTCAAGGACAACACGACCCGGCGAGTATAGTAGCCAACTTCACTGAAGACATAGATGGATTTATTCACATGCTCTCAGATAATTACTTCTTACTTCAAAACCGATCAATGAAGACACGTCTCACTAAGCTAATCAACAAACTTGCTAGACAGTCGGATTCAGATCAAACAGCAGACTAAACAAATTTGAAAAGCTAATAGTGGTCATGGTTTGTAACATTATCCTGCAGTGGAACTGTCGAGGATTCTACCCTCAACTTGCTGAATTAAAGCTACTTATTTCAAATCACTCTCCTGCTGTGGTATGTCTACAGGAAACTCATTCGAAGCCCACAGATAACCCAGCCCTACAAAACTATTCCCTTTTCACTTTCAGCAATGATCAAGGATTTAGAGCAAACGGAGGGGTTACCATTATGGTCCACTCCTCTGTCCCAGCAACACAGTTGAATTTTAGTACCCCCTTACAAATGATTGTAGTGGTCGTCCATCTTCCTCAGATATCTGCCACCCCGATAACTCTATGTAACTGCTATGTGCCTCCGAATTATATAATCACTGCAGATATGTTTCAGTCAGTACTATCACAGGTCAGCCCGCCACTAATATTACTCGGTGATTTTAATGCCCACTCACCTTTGTGGGGAGCAACACTGGAAAACAGACATGGCTCTGTCATAAATAAACTGGTCCTAGATAACGATCTGACACTGCTTCCCTCCCCAGGTTACACCCATTTCAATCTGTCCCATAATACTTTCTCAACAATCGACTTACAACTTGTTTCCACTTCCATCTTCCCTCACCTGAGCACTTTTGTGCTACAGAACTTATGCTCTAGCGACCATTTTCCTATACTCATATGCCCGTCCAAAGCCCTCCCCCCCCCCACCTAAGCCTCAATTTCTATTCCACAAGGCGGATTGGGATATGTTTTCAGTTAAAGTAAACGTTCCCAGCGAACCATCCGAATCTTTATCAGAGAACATCAACTCCTTTATCGACGCTATTACGAATGCTGCTCTAGCATCTATTCCTAGGTCTGTCCCAACAAACAGATCCCGACGGGTAAAGTAAATAAATCCCCCTTATTAGCAAACAAAAATAGGTACAAATTTCCTATTCGATAAATTAAAATAAATGTCTTAATTTAAACGCTTTCGGGTTTAGCCCATCCGTCAGCTAGCGGTGCATTTTGTAGTTTTAATTGAGTGTACTCTGTGTCGTTAGCTAATGATAAAGCCCGAAAACGTCTAAATTGAGACATTTATTTCAATTTATTTATATACTTATTTTGTTCGTTAATAAGGGGAATTTATCTATTTAATATTTCAATAAATAAGTTAATCCGCGCCAAAGTCCAATAAAAAGTAGTTCTTAATGAAAGATATTTGCGGGAATTTAATATGAAATGGAAAATTTGTCTAACAGTAAGTGGCGCTCGATTATTCGAGTAAAATACGAAACTGTTAAATTGTGCTGCTAAATAAAATTGAAATTGCAACAGAAACGATTTGATTGTAAATTTCATGCAACATCTTCTCTTGATTTCACATGATAGCCGTTACTGCGATAAACTTAAATTCAGTTCTTCTTCTTCTTCTTCTTCTTCTTCTTCTTCTTTACGCCATCTCCGGTCGAAGTTTGGCGATCAATGTGGCTAGCTTCACTTTATCGGCCGCTGCTTGGAGTAACTCCGATGATGTGCATTTGCACCATCGCTGCATGTCATCCTCCCACAATAATTTTCATCTACCTCTGCTTCTTTTCCCAGCAATTTTTCCTCAGTTACGATGTTTTTTTAAGGGGGAAACACGAATAACGAATAAGGAAAAAATTTCTGAGCGAAACTTTTCTCGACCGGCGGAGCTTAATTGTACGGCGAAATATTTTTTACTCGATTCCCCAATTCAATTTGTCGCATTATCTGTTCGTGTCAATTCGAACGTTGCCGGAGTGTAACATTTTTGTCCCGGCGGTATTCGTTCCCCTTTTCCTAATAATCGAGTTCAGTTTGAAACGATTTTTTAGCGCCATCATCACAACTGAACCATACGTAAACTAAACGATTTCCGGCTGTTACTTATTTACATCGAATCTCTTCCTAAAACGGAAACCAAGTTCGCGCTAATTAAATCTCGGAAATTCCCCTCCTATTCTTAGAGTTGCGAAAAAAGGTCCTGGTATATAATCGGTAGCAACAACGAACAACCGAGGTGAATTATTTAATAAATAAACAAGAATTTTGTTTAAAGTTTAATTTAAAATTCAACGGTAGAGGTCGCTTTTCGTTATCAACCGGAGACTCCATCAGAAGTGATCACTATGTCAGTCTTGTTACGTTACTCGAGAGAATTATATTGTCGTTTGAGCGCTATTTCAAATTTTGCTCCGATACATAGTTAGACTGTGTCTGGAATGAAATTTTGATTTAAAAACTATTTCAATGATCAAAAAAAAACCTATAATTTTCTTTATTTTTCTCCTTTCACGCAGTAAAAAGAATTATTTAGTTATTTTTACATTTTATTCATTATTCTTCATATATGTTAAATATAGTACGGTGTCAACAACGCACAGCCGAATACGACGGATACTTAATGCACGTTATACCTTTGGCATCGCTGATGAGATATATCACTGTAATACTGTGCGGAGTCAGTTTTAGGCAGTTCAAGTCATGTCCTACTAGTCCTATCATCCGCAGACGTACATTATTATAATAACAGCATAAACTCAACATTAGAGGACGATGGGGAAAAAATTGAAAATCGATTAAAACGAACCTACTTCCGTGCCTCTAAAATTTCTGCGGTGGTGATCCTGTGATCCTGCTGATGTTTTACAAATCTTTTATCCGCTTTATTCGTGATTACTGTTTCTAATTCTTCCAGATCCCTTCTGCCTAAGCTCGATCGGGCACATGCCTCCGCCTCTGTCTTGGAGCCCTTTAAATCTACCCCTATCCCAGCTCTGCAGGCTGAATCTCACATTCCTCCGCCTTTTCTTCAACGTTCCTACTTCGGTTATCATTTCCTCATCAAAAATTTCCTCTTCCTCTCTTATTTCTTCTTATACCTCCATTTTACGTAGCTCTGGCGCTTTTCTGGCAATAAAACTCCCATTCTAATCGCTGCCCGTCTCGTTCAGTTTTCTCCGTATATCTGCATGCACGATAAACTCCCATATTTCTCCTTCAATTTTTCCTCTTTTCTTCATCATCCTATTGACTGCTCTTATTCTCCGATTCTCCTCTTAAACCTGCCCTTCATAATATTGTTAGACAGAATTTTTACTGAATCTAAGCTCTTTTTTCCCGAACCATTTTTCGATCTTTACCGATGGTTCTTCCAACGGACCCACCACAGTGCTGTTGGTGCAGCTTTTTTTCTGTCCTTCTCTAAATCATGTCGAGTCCTTTAAACTTCTTTCCTTTTGCTCAATATGCGGAGAGTCCTCTGCTATTCTGCGTGTCCTTCTTTTTATCAAATCCTCACCTGTCTCTCGCAAAATATACTTATCCTGTCGGAAAAGCGTGATGCAGACTATCGCACCTCCTCTCCCTGCTCACTCAACCGACTACGTTATTCTTCTTATTCGTTCCTTGATTCATAATCTCTTCCTATCTTAATCCAAACGGACTTCTTTTGGATCACCGGTCGTGCCGGAATTGAGGGTAATGAGCGCCAGTTGACACTCATTCGCTCGGTTATCTTCCTCTTCCGGTAGGTTTCTTCCTGTTTTCTCTTCTTCCAATATTACCCTTCTGTCTGCAGCTGCTTATTCCAAACTATGGTTAAACCGCCCTTACGTCTCCTCGTTCTCGGTTTCCTTTTTCTTGTCTATTCAGCCTTCGCTTCCTCGCTTCTCGCGATTTCTTGACTTGCCTTCTCCATGCGTCGTTCCGACCTCTCTGCGATTTGCTCCGTCCGCGCCTTGGGCACAATTTTCTTCCAACCTCGCTTTTCCGTTATTCTCTGGTGCCATCTCTCCTTATTATTGTCCATTGCAAATATCCAATCTATTTGCGATCCTGATCAGATAATGCTCTGCTATTATAACCGAACAAGCTTTTCTCTACCGTGCCCTTTTACAAATCGGTATTCCCACCCCATACAGTGCTTCGTTTATTCTCTCCCTTCGTTGTCCAAGCTCTCGATTCTTTTTTTTTCAGCTATCTCTGATCGTGAAAGATCTGAGTCTTTTGCGACGTTTTTCCTTTGTTCTTGGGCCAATGTCCTTGTAGACAAACCCATAAAAAAAAAAAAAAAGAAAAAAACAGAAAATTCCGATGTAACTGATCACGGTAAACAAAAACTGCCACGTTCACTCTAGTGCCTCGGCAGAAGTTTGTTGCCAAATTTTTCTGTTGACGCTTCGAATCATTTCGGTCAATTAGATAATCAAACATTTTGATGATCCTGCGCTACATTTAAATTTTCATCAGTGCACATCATCGAAGTGCCATTAATTTCAAAGTATATAACTTAAATTCACATTTAAAGAACGGTTCTTTTAACGCGCCGAACGGCCTCTTGTTTAATGTCGTAAAAGTTGAGGAGTTAGTCTAATGGTAGTGTCTTGTTAACGAAAATGATCGGATTAATTTCCGTTTCGATGCTATACCAAAAAAAAAAAAAAAAAAAAAAAAAACCAATTAGACGTCCTGATTTAATTAAACTTCAAAACAAATCCGCATTAATAAGCGATGAAACATTAATAAATCATTCTAATGAAAACTCGTTCTTTTTGTAATAAGCGATATCAGAAATAAATCTGCACCAATTGAATTACAGTTATTCATTACACTCGTTCTTTTAGCGAATTTGACTTGTCGCCGATAGACTTTTGTGTTTAATTTTTTTTTGCGAGTTTTACCGAAATAAAAATTAATCATTACGACCGTGTATAATCGATAAAACTTTTTATCAGTGAACTAAATCAATGCGCACCGAAAAAGGAACGATTAAGGTATCGAAAATGTTCATGAAGCGAGCCAGGTGCGAAAATATAATTGTTTCTCACGTTGAGAGCTAGCAGAACGGGTTTTTAAGTGTTTACTAAAAAACTGCGAATAAATATCAGCACTATCTTTTCGTATCAGATGAAAAGTTAGAGAGCAGCGTAATTATAATTTTTAACGAAACGCTTCCCACAGACAGTTTCGTCGCAAAATCGTTCGACATTTCGTAGTAATTTTCATTACTTCGCCCGGACGGACGGACGGACGGACTGACTGACTGACTGACTGGTTGCACACTTAAATGTCCCAGAAAACAAAGAGAAAATTTGTCGCAAGTCTGCAAAATGCGACGAGTATCGTGAACATTATTTAATTTCCGTAAGTAGCGTGATGGGAATGTGTCGTTAGGTTTTTGTTAAAATTTTAATTTCACGTATGAGAAAATTCCGTTACTTCGCTTGCGATATTGCTTAGACAGAAACGAAAGCAACTTAAAATTCTCGTATTTTAAATAGAAAAAGAAATTGGACGGTTCACGTTTCGAGTGAGACATTGGAGTTTTTCATTTTCTCCGAATTATTTTAAAATTACCGGCTGGCTTACTTCGGAATTCACTCAATTTCTGTCAGAAACATTTCATTTTAACGATTACTAACTTGACACACCGTTGAAAAGGACTTATTCACTCACCCGCGCGTCCTTTCAAAAAACGATGTTTCTAGTCTCCGTAAGTTGTAACTAAATTATACGGCAACCGTAATTTGATTTCGAAAAAAGCTTAGCGTTCCGACAATGAAAGATATAAAGCGATTTTATAACAATTGCTATATACGTATGTTAGTGTATAAAATAAATAAGCGGATAAAATACCGTTCGCCGGAAAAATTTTAATAAATAAATAAATAAATTTCAACAACGCCGAACAGTCTGCGATATACATACATACATATATATATATATATATATATATATATATATATATATATGTTATATATATATGTATATTCGTGGCGCGCCATCGCGAATATAAAATTACGTGAAAGCAAGCAAATAAATACAGATCGATATCATCTGATTTAAATTCGGCAGATAGGTTATTATTAAAATCGATTAAAAATACATGAAAAATGTAAAAATAAAATTAGATTTCAACCACGCTCAGATTGGCAGATTTAACGAACTTGAAATTGGTTATCGATGCCTATTTGATGTACGAGCAGCATTCTTATTATTAAAAATAATAAAATTGTTGTTATAAGTATTTTTCTCCCATAAACCGCACTATATTATAAATGTAAACAATTTTAATTAATATTCGGCTATTGATGTTTTTTAAATTGTTTACATTTATAAAATTTCTGTTTTCAGATTTAAAAAAAAAAAAATAATAAAAAAAATACCGACTTCGAAATTTACTCTAAAAATTTAATAAAACCAAAGTAAAGGCGGATCGCAAGTAGAAAGGAACTGGCCCCCCAGTGAATACTCATCAGATACATTAGGCTTAGTACATTATGAAAAGCCTTCACGATCCATGATACTTTATCAAGTATATATGGAACTTGCTTTACTTTTTGTACACTTAAAAGAGTAAAAAATAATTACACTCGATAAAAAATACAATCTTATAAAATGGTATATATTGAAAGGAGAGATATTAAGATTATTCTTAAATAAAATTCGTACCTTAATCGGAGTTACGATAAATTGAAGAACAATATTAAATGAGAATAACTGCACACAATCACTTTTTAGTACTGCGAACACATCAGAAATATTTGATGCGGGTTTTTAGTTATCGCAATTTGAATTTGGTGTCAGGTCCGAATAAGTGTTCATGTTGTTTAAGAATTATCATAATATCCGCTTGAAGTATATATATATGTCATTGTTTGTGAAATGATTATTTTTACTTTTGAATGCATTTTCATTAAATTTTTAGAATAAATTTTGAAGTCCGTACTATAAAAAAAAAAAAAAAAAAAAAAAAGAAGTGTTTATTTCGAAAGTTTTAATGTAAACACTTTTAAGTGATAATACGGATAAACAATACCTAAAAAATGTTGCTACTTTCGATACTCTATAAAAAAAAAAAAAGAGCTGAGTATTGATTATAGGGTGTATTAAAATTTGAGTTTGTAAGTGGCGCCCCATGGGTCCTTCAAATTCACGATATCATTATAATGACTCTACATTTGTATGAACTAATAGATTACTAAATTTTTAGATCACCCATTTGTCCCTTCAATTTCGAAATTTTCGGAGTTTTTCCATATTCTAGTAAACATTTCTTAGCTAACTTTTGTCTGGTTATATTAAGGAAAAAAAAGGTGTATTTCGAAAGTGTTTTTTTTTATTTTTACCGCTTATTTTAACGACATATTTTAAGGAAACTATTTTTCGTAAGTAATTACCGATACTTGCGCCGATATACTTACATGGAAAACTACTAGTGACACTTCTATTTTCGAATTTACGTAGGATATTCGGAGTCAGCTCAGTTAGTCAAAATTTATACACAGTTATGTTAAAACATGCAATATTTCTTCCGTCAATAGTGAGCTTGTAAATGGCGCAATTAACGTTTCAAATTTGTTTTTTTTTTCATTTTTTTCTTCGTAAGGTGAACTAAATCGATAATACTTTTAATTTTTTGTCTGGCTACAATAGAAAAAAAGTTTTTTTTTTTTTTTTTTTTAAATTGACGTTTTCATGGTAAAACCTCCGATGAAAATTTTTTTCACCTTTCTTTGGTAACTAGACCAACCGTGTTTACGCATACTATTATCGGTTACACTTAACCGCTGCCCGGTTCGCTTTCGAATAAACAAAGAGTTACTAAAATCGGTTCGTATTTTCGCAAAAATTATGTGTCCACAAACATAAGAAAAGAAGAAAAACAAAACATATGCCACGAACACATAACTTTCTTTTTCGAAAGTCGATAAAAAACATTTCTGTTTGTTAAAGGTAAAATGAGACACTTCGGAGAAATATGAAGATGTTGTGCATTGGCGGTTTATGTTTCTTAATAATGATGCGTGAGGAGTTGTGGGCCCATATTCAATTTAAAAAAAAGTTAAGTCCCATGTATCCTTGATAAGGTATCATGAATTATGAAGTCAAGGTTCGCAATGTGTACTAAGTCTAATGGATATCTGATGAGAATACTGAGGCCAGTTCCTTTTTCTTGGTCACCTTTACCTTCGCAAATTTCTTCTCTGGTACAACTAAATATTCGATTTCTTCTTCTTCTTCGTTAGACTGCTGGATGATGGTCTCGCTACAATTTTTTCCAAACGCTACGATCTTGTGCTTCTTCCCGCCAGTTTGCTCTGAATTTTTGAATTTCATCTGCCCATCGAAGGGTCGTTTCCCATCAGGTTTCCATGATGTTGCCACACTTATCATTCAGCGATCTTCGTCTCTAGCCACTTGCCCGCACCATCTCCATTTGCTATTTTTAATAATATGTATTGCCACTTTCGTTGTTTCTCGGATGGATACGCCTTTTCGTCCTTTGTCCTTCAGAGTAGTCCCTAACATAAACTTTTCCATTTTTCGATTTCAGATTAGGTATAAACATAAAAGCGATTTAGACTCGTTTGATAGCCAAGCACTTTAACTACTAGGCTACCGCGCTAAACCCCATATTCAATTATCTGTTTTAATCTTGTACAATAAATTTCAGAGTTTTTTTCCTTTTTTTTTTCTGGCCCAACTCTCGCTCTTTAGTTTAATCTTAATATTTTTTAAATTTATATATATATATACGGCTTTAACACAACTATGAGGTTATCAAGCCCAGCCTATGATATTAATTACAGAGTATAATATAAATTACAGTTCCTGAGGAACAGGAAGAGATAATTTGTATGTGGACTATTGTTACGCAATAATTAGAATAGGTTTGAGGACAGATTAAACTTTTGGCGGGATTCGGATAAATTATTGCAACTTGTTAGTATATGTTGGAGAAGAAGCTGGAAAAGTGATACAGAAGGAACAGGATGGAGGCGGTGTGTTATTGAAAAGGTATGAATGGGTTGTTACATTAGTATGGCCGAGCCTTAATCTATAGTTAAAATTATTTCCTCTTTTCGCGAGAGTTGTTCTTTCCTCTGATAGAATGTTGCCCATTCAAACGCGAATCTATCTCTTACGAGGAAATTTTTAATTATGTTTGCTAAATTTCCATCTATCCCAGTTCGATGTAGATTTTTGATGATGAGGTACATACATGGCCATAAACCCTAGAAAAATCGAAGAAAACTGCGACTGTGAAATTCGAATATACGAATGTTCTTCTGACGTAATCTTAATATTTGAAGTCATTGTTGATTATAAACTATATTTGATTTTTTTTTTTTTGATTGTCCTTGATGTATTTATACAGTTGACCACCTGCATAGGAACAAGGATTCGAAACAATTCGACTTACTGGTAAAGAATTCCATTCCTCTAATACCCCGTTTTCAAAATTAGATCTGCCGACTCTGTTGAATTCGCACTGTCAGACTATATACAGGGCGTTTTTATTTAAGTTTAAGGCAAGTGCTGTTTGTTGCAATATTTATTTTGGCCAGATGTTCCGGAACCCGGCAATGACTGGTCCGCAGCCTTATCATCGTCCTTATATAATTTCCATCGAGGTGTACTCTTTTGAACCACTCTATTGCTTCGCTTTAGAATTGCTAAGAGTAAGAAATTCATTGTTCCATTCTCCGTATACGTTGTTTCCAACCATAATAATCAAAATCTCCTCAGTTCCGTTTTATATGACTTATTCTCCGGCTTACTCTACGCGCCCTTTCGTTAGCTGCTTTGTTTCCTACAGTACCACAGTGGGAACGAATTCACTTCAATAAAGTCCCGACTACCAGACCTGTTACATATACGTATATTTTTCCTTATTAAACATTATTCCATATTTTTGTTATTCATCTGTCGTTGATACGGGTTGACATTAAAGAAAACTGCAAGGAAGTCTGTTAAAATTAATATTTTAGGGGCGGAAAAGCGGGAAACCTTACAGAGACGTAACGGAACCCCCTCCATCTTTTTTTAAATAAAAAAAATTATAAATTTAATTCGAAATTTTCCAAAAAAACCCTTCAAATTAATCTTCGAAATTCGAAAACTCTCGCACTACAGGTTCATTTTTTAAAATTCAGCATACTTGCCGCAGTGGGCTTTTAAATTCGTTATATTTATTACAGCCGTCATCTCTACCTACGTATTATCTTATGCGCGTAAATATATTCATCGCAATTCATAATAAACCCGAATAAATTTTATTTACTATAAAAATATGTACTTCGTTAAAATGTTTTATTGTTCGGAAGATAATGTGAGAATAAAATTTTTATCATTTTCGTGAACATCTCAAATGGTTTTGTTTAATCGATGGATATTTAATTTAATTGAACAATATATATATATATATATGTGTATTAACTGAAAATTTCGGTATAATAACAACATTTGTTCTGAATAATATGATATAATTGTGCAATTAACTTTTTCGGCGTGGAAATGTTTGTAATTTATTTTTGGGTACGGTCATTATTCGTGCTAATGCGATAGAAAAATAACTTACTTCCATACTTAAATTAATTTTTACTACTATGGAACATTTGACTGCGGAACGAGCTTTAATAATTTTCACCTTTTTTTTTTTTTTTTGATGTTTATAATTTGTACGTAGATGATCGACTAAAGAGGGGTACGAATTATTCCGTTGTCGAATCTTGCCTTTGGCTGCTGATACTATGTGTTTTCTTTCACAGCTGATGGTAATCGATAGGCTAAGAAAGACCTTCACGACTAAGTAAGGAACAGGAAATTTCGGACTTGATTAATTAACTGTCCTTTGATTCTTACGTTGTTGCTGTTCATTTTTGTTATTGATTGTAAAAATTGCTCGTAATATTTCCAACTGTTAATTATACGAAGTCGTCGCCGACTCGAATCTATCGGGGTGATTGTTATTCGTTTATAATTTTATGTAGAAACTAACCGCGACCTAAATTGTTTTTTCACTCTAAATAAACACTAATTATTTGTAATTTACATGATTGCAGAGAGCTGTTTTAATTCCAAAAAGATAACATCGAGAACAAAATTTAAACGCTACCACCACCTTATAACTCGGGTTTTAAGAATTTTATGTATAAACTATATCGTCGATTTCAAAAAAAAACATTCGCTGAAATTTTATTAAATGCCACTTTACGAGCTCGAAACCATCGGTGGTACGCTTTTGAACTTACAACGACGAGTCATATTTTTTGCTCCTCCCAGATTTAGTCTTGGGTTTCGCGAATCGATTATTCGCGCTCAAATAGATTCATTTCAAACGCATCGAAGGTATTTTTTTGGCTTGGGACAAATTACGACCGCTTACACTGTATTTAATGCGATTCTTTTTTTTTATTCGTTTTTCTCGCGACTCGACCAGATCCGTCCACGATCATACTTTTCCGTTAACCGATCTATATGCCGTTACACATACTACGGATGATGATTTTTATTAGTTTTACAATGTTGATTTTGCCAATCGGATGCTGCACTATACGCACCCTCGGAGCTTTTTAAAATTACGTATTCACTTATTTTTTAATTTTAATATTTTTCATTTCACTTTTTATATTGTTTTTTTAAAAATACGATGTGTAGTCGGTAAATATATTACTTACGAAACAATATCAGAAATAGTTGTTTTAGTTAGCAGAATCGCTGACGTCGGTACTTTTCTTATTTCTTCGGGGAAGGTAATTTTTCGGACACTCGGATTAATCGAAAAATGTATTCCCTGACGCTGATGAGCGACTTGTGATGAAATTATACGCGCTGCACGCAAACGAAAATCAAATACTAAATTCCGAATGCAATTGCAGATGGTTAAAGAAAATCCTAAGCTGCTTACGTATTTTCCTGCCTTGAGCCGTTAATCGTTGGAAAGTTGAAGTTGGTCAAAGTGCCGAACCCGAAGTTGTTGCTTTATATTTGAAGCGGTTAATCAGTTTAAAAGTTATATCTGAAATTTTTCATCGTTCAAGCTTTCAATAAAAGTATTGCGCATCACCGCATAACTAACTTACGATAAACTTCCCCGCTCAAAGTGCGCTTTCAGAATCTCATAGAGACCACACGTGTTCAGGCCGATATTCGTCTGCAAGAAGGAAATTTTTCTTCAAAATTTCTCTGTAATTCATTTTCGCCGGAACTTTTTGCTCGCGGCTAAAAGGCTTTTAAATCCGGGGGAGGGGGTCGTTTCATTTTATAATCAGCAATGCGATTAGCTTCGGTGAATATCGTGCCGGACACTGAAAGATAATTGGTAAAAAGTGATTTTTTTTTTTTTTTTCTAAGTCGCGTACTTAATTAATATAATTGTGATGACCTGCGGAACACTGATAAGCGAATTCAGCAAAAAGTGATCCTCAGGCCATATTACTGCTATTGTAAAATTGTATTTTATAATAAATGAATTTAAAAAAAAAAAAAAAAAAAAAGTAATTAAAAGTAATTATTTTTTACCTCGGTTTATTTCATTTTTAGTTCTTAACCGTAGACCAACCGATGTGATTTAGTCGAATTATAGGACACGCGCCAACCACCATAGCAATAACAACACACAAAAGCGTAGCCCCACGTTAACACTTGAAGTATTCAATGTTCGCTGATTAGAAAATTCATCAAAGTATATAAACTTTCGACTGCCGACTTGACTTTGATGCCTCAAGTCGTCCGCGAATTGACTGCGCAGCTGCAAATGAGTAGGCTTCGTTAGTATCGATAGTGGTGTACCGCCACTGATGATAAATTTGGAAACGCTTCGCTGTTTACTTTTCAAGTTGTCTCGAGTATTTCTTCGATCGGGTTAAATTGTTAGATCGCGTAGTGCGTTCCGGCAGAAATATCAGTACATAGAGAGGATTTAATGCGTTCGGATAATTAAAATACCGGAATCTCGTTGATCATAACGTGATTTTAAGTGGAAAATAAAAACAAACTACCATCATTAATTTCTGACTTTGAAAAAATTTTTAAGGTGAAATTGCCAACTCGAATGAATAAGAAAAACTAAACGCTAATTATTGATTTGTTAATAATTGTTTTACTAAGCGAACGCAATTAGCCGAAAAATGTGGTTCAGAACATATTTACCCTTTTTACACTTTCGTCAAGCGGCTTAACTTAAAACGTTGGCCAATTTCGAATTCTCTGTGTTGCTTGAGATTTGTTTTCTTTAAATGAAGATGAAAGCGTTTTTTTTTTGTTTTTTTTTTGTTTGTCTTTTTTTTATTATATTTTTTAATTGATCATTTTAATTCGGTTGCGCGCGGTGTGCTTTAGCGAAATAAAAATTTTCAGAAAACACATTCAAGAAAAACTTAACGAATAGAGCGAGAAAACGGTCTCTAATACATTATTCATTAGGAACATCTGCTGTTTTAATCTGTCTTCCTACCTAAACTCCCCATTACCGCTAATAATTGTCATCATCATTAATAACATTATTATTATTATTATTATTATTATTATTATTATTATTAGTTAGTAGTGGTAGACTGTTCGGATCCTGCGATATCTACACATGCATAGGTAGGCATTTCATTAAGCAACCCTTTGTTCGGAATACTAATCTTTGATTTTGTCGGTTGAGAACTTCGACTACACTCGCGTATAACCTTCATCAAATAGCCATTTAAATTAACTAATTTTATCAGCCGGGGCTAGCAACAGCAGAACCGTCAGATTCATTTGGCGGCATCCTGGAGCAACCTTTGAAACATGCAAAATAGCTATATAAATTTTATAAACGCTTCGAATCGAAAACCATTTGCATTAACTCGTTCCGAATTAATACCACGCCGTCGTTCGAGAAATTATTATTCTCACTTATCGTCTCGAATTTTTAAAATTCTTGTATCGCCATTCGAAGAGAGTAACACACGCAATTATTAATAGGTCTATCGACATTTTTGCGGTTGATCACCCCCCCCCCATCATATTCACCGTAAAAATTCGACTCGGAGAAATACGTTGAATTAATAATCTCGGTTCGCGACGATTCTTTCCGACTTCTAGTTATATGATTTTTCGTAAATCTAACACCAATTTCGAGATATAAATCGAAATTTAGATTATATCTCAGGTCAACAAGTGCCAATTATACTAGAAGACCTTTCTATTTCAAGCCGTCTGCAAATAGGCCATGCATCACTTCCGGAGGGTTGAGTGATTCGAATATTTGTTCCTTTTGCAATGTGCACTGATCAGTCATTGTTCACTTAATTCTCGACTGCTCCCCTTTCACAGTGCCACGACTTATGCATTTTCAAGCTCCGCGGATAACGCTCTCTTAAACACGTACACGCTCGCCGTCGCAACTCTACCAACTTTTATACGGAATAGTAGCTAATATCAACGGGTATGGCTTATCTGAAAAACGGGAATCGTTCTTTCTAATAACCATAGTGTAAAGCTCTTTTATACATATATATATAAAATATCATCAAGCGTCCCTACGCTTACATTATTCACGGCGGATAACAGTAGTTCGCTCTGAATGACCAACTTGATGAGGACCACGTCAAATAATTAACGAATAAAAAAATCGAAAGAAACATATTTCGCAACTTGCACGATCGAGGCAAAAATATCTTTGTAATATGTGCAATTGAAAAAAATATCTATTCGTCTGCTACGATAACATAGTATGCGAAGAGAGCCGAGGGCTCAACAGGAATTGGTGATCAAATAACTGGAAGCCAAGCGCAACAGAAGAAGCCGTAGCATCGACGGTGCTGCCTAACAAGATCTAACTGGCGCTGGCGTTGCAGCGAAAACGACTGGAGATGAAAAGCTGGAAAGAGCAATGAATTTGCAGCAGCCACCATGCTGACCGGCAGAAACTAGAGAATAAGTGACTAGAAATATCGTAATGGCTAAAAAAAGTTTGCTCGCCTTGCCGGCGCGTAGCTCTCGAAAATGATTGGCAGAAATTTCCTGTTATCCAATAGGAACTGGAGTGCCGGATAACAGCCGATCGCTGTTGTTCTGAAGACGCAACTGGTGCGTGCAAATTCCAGCACGTGACTTCCTCGAGAGATGGAAATCCGGGTGTATCAGTACCAATCGCAAACATTTTAACAAACATATATATATATATATATATATATATATATATATATATATATATATATATATAATAACTATTCACTCAATTAATAACATAGATATAAAAACATACAATATATTACGATAATCACAAATAGAAAAAATATAGAACGCTGACTAGTCTGAAACTATATCATACGATCACAGTGGGTAATGTGTAATAATAAATAAAGATTCATGTTATATCGATAAGGTTTAAAATTAAATTGAAAAAGAGCAAATTATTAATCGGTTTTTATTACATTTTATATTAAATGATGATTTTCCCATTGGATGATTTATAAGTGTTAAATTATGATATTTTCGTATTGTGTTATTTTCAGCAAAATTTAAATATTCGGCGTTTTTTAATGTTTTTCAATATATGAATGTCTTGTGTAATCTTTGAGGTAATCGAATGTTTTCCAGTTATTAAATGGTGGGCAGGAGTTGATCGTTCAACTTGGCCATGCTGCTAACGTAACCCTGCAGCATGATTGGTTGTGAACTGGAGTAGGCAGAAAAAATCGGTTTGTTGCGCCGCATTCGAATTTGAAATAAATTTCGTTTTACAAATAAGTCGAAATATTCAAATTCGATATTCACGAGATGGTAAGTCAGATTGAAAACCTGCGCTAAGATGTTTAGACAGAAAACGTGACCGTGCGAGAAGAATATATAGCTATTCAAACGGGGGGTCCTGGCAACCCGTGTTCGATTTTAAGTTGAACGAGAATTATGCGCAATATAATTTAAGTGCTTATTTTTTTTGTCTTTTCCAGGAAAACTATCGGAAAACCTTCATTTCGAAGTAATTAATATTCATTTTCAAAACACGAACACCCTAAAAGCCAGCGCACAATTGTCTCTGTTGTGACTACGGCAAGTTACCTTTAGCGGAGCAGCCCACGTTCGACTGCACGTGGGTGGTAAACACTATTTCGCTGAACGATACTCGAGCCTAAGTGTACAAATTATTCCAGTTCGCGCAAGCGCCGATTTTAAAAATACGAAACTTTGCCAGAAAGATAAACGTAGGCTTCAGTTTGATGTAGTTATAGTTTGGCACATTTCGGCGCCCTGGAGGTAAATGAAAAAATGATACAATTCAGAAAACTTTTACATCCTCTTGCAAGAGGCCGAAAAACTCTTGCAAGAGGATGTAAATAGTATGTGTAAGTGGGCGCATGATAAACATCTGACTATTAATATAAAAAAATCGAAGGCTTTGTACATAAGAACGTCCAGTAGATATAGAACATATAAGCCATCTATCACAGTGCATAACAATAATTGCTTACATAATTACTTGATTTCTACTTCGAACTGTGGTTGCACACAACTGGAAACGACAGAAGAGGTTAAATACTTAGGATTAATTATTGACAGGACATTATCGTGGGACAAGCATGTTATAAATTTATCTAATAAAATCAGGCAAATGATACCGGCACTTTATAAATTGGCTCTTTCAATACCATATGGTAGTCTGCGTGTATACTATAACGCTATAGTATTGTCTAGAATCATGTATGGGATATCAATTTGGGGTGAAGCAAAACGGACGATAATCAAAAAGGTTAGTAGTCAACAAAAGAAATGCTTAAAGATAATATTACCTAATAAAGATCAGGTTAACAGCAATATTAGCTGGTGGAGAGAAAAAAATGAAATGTCTCCAAGGATGTACTACTTTTATCACCGATTACTTGAATATAAGACCACAAGTAGATCAATTGCTACAATGACAAGAAGTAGGACAACGAGGAGTAATAGGGAGGTATATTTTATTCGACCGAGAGGCATAAATAGTAAGATTGATAATATTGATGAAATAGTTCTAATTAAGCTTCTAGAACGAATCCCAGAAGTTATAATGCAAAAAAAAATAGGAACTTGGAAATTATTAATTAAGCAATGGTTGATTGATAACACGGAGTGACATTAGAGTAGATAAACTGGGAACTGGCTGTGGCGGAGAATAGACCATTCCAATATATTTATCGAACTCGTGGTTATGAAATTGAATAACGATAAGTAGTTTTTTTCTTTGTTTTCATCTATTTTAGTCTTGTTTTAATATTATTATTCTATTTTTAGATTTTATAGTTTTCTCACTAATTGTAAGTACGAAAGTTAATAGTATAAGTAAAGAACTTTTGTTACACATTTTTCTTGAATAAACGATGATAAGCGTGTTGGGCACCCGCAGACGGGCAGTATGCCTTGCGGGACCCACAACTTATTTCTTTAAAAAAAAAAAAAAAAAAAAAAAAAAAAACTTTAAGAAAGCCGCTGTACCTTCACATGTGCGTAGCAGGTACTATCTCATACTGCGGCCGAAGCCTTTAGCCCCACACCACATGTGCAACAAAAAAATCTATATATCGTCATGCGTGTATGTTCGCCATTCATATTTCTTAATAACTCTGAAACTGCAAATAATTCTTGTAAAAATTTGTCGTCGCAATTTTGTAAATTAACAATTTTAGAAATCGAAAGCAGATTTAAATTTCATCGGTAAAACTTTAAAATAATAGAATTTTTTTAATTTTCAAAAAAAAATCCTTTTGACTTTACCTCGGCGCATTTTAACTCGGAATAAAATTTTAGACTCAAATAGTACGCAACTTTTAGTCAGATTAACTATTTTATGATATCCCAAACCAAAAAAAAAATGAAATACACATAACTAAATTAATCAGTCAATCAGACTCTTATTTATTATCATGACAAATTTTATGACTAAAAATACGCAATATTAGACATTGAAGTTTAAAATTTTTCTAAAACATCTAACAAAATTATCGAGAAGGAATATTTAAATCATATGTATGTGTAAAGGAAAAATGATTTTTTTTTTTTTTTTACACATTATGTTTCGGTACAATTTTATTATAGTAAATAAGTTAGCACTTACAACTTAATCTAACAAATTTGTAATATGAGCAGAGTATAAACTATGTACAATTACATAACTTATAATACATATATAGGTATATAAATATTCATGTGCGCATATAAGTACCCACACGCGCGCACGCACACCAAGTATATGCATCTTCTTCTTCTTCATCCGCCGTCTCCGTCTCGAAGGTTGGCGATCCACAATTGGAATTTATTTCTATCAACAGCTGTTCGGAAAAGTTCTAATGAGGAACAGTTGAACCAGTTGTTAAGATTATCCATCCATGAAATTTGACGTCTACCTCTCGATCTCTTCCCGGCCACAATTTTACCCTCAAGTAGTATTTTTAGATATGATTTGATCCTCTTAAGATATGTCCCAAGTATTGTAGTTTCCGTTTTTTGATGATTCGTAGTAGTTCAAGGTTCTTACACCCACAAAATACTATACATTATAGAATAAATTAGATGGCCAGCTTATAAGGCTTCGTGCACTTAAGGCGCCTTAAGCCGTCATTAGGAAGTAGCAGTTTTCCTCTAGATTTGGGTGACTGTGAAGTCGGTTTTCGTGCGCTTTTATAATATATAGCGTATAACAACTTAATCGATCCGTGGAATGTTTAAATCTGAATGTATATCATCGTTGCGTTGGTATCAGAAAGCTCATGCTTCGGAGACAGTTGTTTTGAGTGTGCTGAATAATCAACCGATTATTGGATGTCTTTGCACAGCCCTAGAGTTGAATACCATACATCCATATAGGTCCGATGATTTGACAAAATAAATCATACATTTATTAGACAGATTGAGCTTAGAGTAACGCCCAATCAACCAATAAATCTGTCTTAATTTATGAATAGTTTCTTAGTTTTTTTTTTCATCTTGACATGTCTCGAATCTAAATGTATTATTTAGCGGAGTCCGTTCTCGGAATAGGAAGGCGATCAAGGTATATAGGACAGGTCTTAGATTTACGAAGCGTAAACATAACGTACGCCGATTTTTCTTGATTAATCTTGATCTTCCAATCACATGTCCATTTGCTAATTTTTTCTACTGCATATTGCAAGTTAGGCGTAGCCAATTCTTGGGAATCGCCAACTGACAAGATGGCTGTGTCTTCTGCAGTCACCGTCTCGGCTGTTGTTGGAATGTCAGCTGTATACAATAAATACAAAGTAGGTCCTAAGACACTAACCCTTTCGATCACCAGTATTGGATGAAATTTTGACTTCGCTTCTCCGTAAGAAACTCTGAAGGGGATCTATCAGCGATATATAATTCGAGCAGTTGGCACATATTTTTCGGTAGCAGGTTGCTCATTTTATAGATCAGCCTTTCGTGTCAGACTCGGTCGAAAGCTTACGATATGTCTAGAAAAACCGCCGGATGGCGATATTTTTTTTCTTCAAAGGCTGTTACAATTAACTGTGTTTATTTTTAGCAAATTGATGACTGAGTTTATTGCCGTGTTTGATAGCACATCTAGGAGTGTTTTATTTGGCAGGAGCATCCCTGTTGATGTGAATGCTGCGCAATCTACTAATAGTATGCGTTGAGCAGTTGGAGTGGAAAGACCCAGATAGAATACGTGTTAGAGGTTAGAAGTTTAAAAATAAAAACTTAATCCGCGTTCCAACCTCTTCTATACTTTTTTGCTTTGTCCCTGGACATTATGACCAATTATCGCGTAACCATTTTCTCCCTATTTATATCTGTCTTCTGCTTTTTCCCCCTTATTTTAGACGTTGATAAGTTCACTAATGTAGTCGCTAAAACCAACCATCGGGGGGGGGGGGTTCTATTTCTTTTTCCTTCTATTTTTTCTTGTATCGCGATATAACTCCAATCCATCTCGTCAGATGATGTGACCAAGAAATTTTAAGCATCTTCTTTTTACTGCTGCAATCACGCCTTTATTTCCAATTCTTTCAGTATCGCGACGTTAGTCCCGAATCCACGGTATTCTGAACATCCGTCAATAATTTCAAACGCTGCCAATTTTGAAATTATGTGGATTTCAGCGTCCAAGATTCCAAGCCGTGTGACACTACTGAAAATTCTTTATTTAATCTTTTTCTCATTGTTTTTGTTATCGAATGGGCCGCCGCCTCGTGAAACATTTTCTATTTCATTATTGTTAGCCAATGATTAAAAATTCGTCTCCTCGAATTTAAGTGATAATTCTTCGAAAATGGTCGCGATACAAATAAATCAGAAAGATATAGGAAGCGGATTTTATCCTTCGAGCTTCTAAGAAAACAGAATTCGATGTGACACGCTTATGGATCTTATCTACTGATAAAGTGTACACAACATAGAAATGAATGTACAGTGGAAACGCTTTGCACTTTGTATTAATGCGAGAGCTTTAACTTTTCATTCTGTAGGCATTGCTAAATGTAGCAGACCGCGCTACCATCAGTGAAAGCCCTCGGTCCGCACATTTAAGACTTTACGTAGAAATCCGCTGATCGGCCCGAAGTAATTTGTACTGGTCAGCACATTTAAATCGAGCGACCGTTGAAATAGATTGGGCCACTTCCGCCTGAAGAATTTTCCTCGACTGCTTGCACAGCCGGAACACGAAGGGAAAATAAATGAGTTCCATCGGAGTTTTTACATATAAAGACAAACAAAAAGTCGGAATTCTCAATTTCAAATTTCACTTTAATTCCGGTTCCTTATAAACTTTCAGCAGCAGTTGATCAAAATGCGTCGAACGTTTTAAGCGTCATTTAGTTTCGAACGTGTAATTTTTTGCGGACGACAGCCGATAAGCTCGAGTGAAATATATAAGACGGATTACTATTTTTACCAAAAACCATTTAAAGATAGCGTCATTAGAAAGATTCCGTTTTCTTTTTAATCAGAATTTGCATTGTCTACGATAATATCATCGCTGGATAACATAATGTAGACTTTTTTTTTGTGAGAGGCAGTTGGTATAGACAACAACCTTTTTTAAAAAACGATTTTTATAACTATTTATTTTATTTATTTATCTTTTTTTTCGATGGCATTGAAGATACTGGTATAATTTAATTCAAATGTTAATTTATATTTGATTCAAACAGCCGACATAGGCAACTTGTGATGGTGTGCCGTTTTATCGGATTTATACACTTTCTGATTGATACGCTAAATCAATTATAGTGGGTGGCGATCAACCGAGTATAGCGCCTACCGGCTGAAATCGATTATAAATCTCAGCCGGCTGCTCCCAAACTCATGTAAAATTGCAGGAATCAGGATAAATTTAAAAAAAAAAGAATGAAGTGGAAAAATTTGCTTCAATGAAAATAACCGATCAAAGCTAAGCAGTGAAATTAGCGGGAATAGGGAAACTCCGTGCAAAAGTAGTTTTCTAAATGCTCCTTAAAGACCAATCGTGAAAAACAGACCGGTGTATTGCCATATTTTCCGTCAAATATGTTAATTCGGCAGTCTGCTAGAACATGGTTATGTACGCATAGAAGACCGTATAATAATAATAATAATAATAATAATAATAATAATAATAATATTCCAAGCGACGCATAGAGGCTTTCGAAATGTATGCATACCGACGCATTTTAAGAATTTTATGGACGCAGAAAATAACTAATCTTGAAGTCCTGGATAGAATGAAGAAGCAGGTGGAAGTTATGCGCTCTATCAAAGAACGAAAGCTATGTTACCTCGGCCATATCCTACGAGGAGAAAAATATGAAATTCTTAGAATATTGATAGAGGGGAAGATAGCAGGAAAACGATCCATTAGAAAAAGACAGAACTTCTGGATGAAGGATTTAAGACGATGGTTCGGATGCTCATCAATTGAGCTGTTCCGGTCCGCTGTCTCAAAGATCACCATTGCTTTGTGGATCACTAACTTCCGTCGCGGAGTCGGTGCGTGAAGAAGAAGAAGACGCGACGTTTAAAATATCCTTTGAGAAAAATTATGGCTAAAAGTGGATGCCTTATCTCCTATTGAAACTATATTTGCGTTGATATCTACGGAGAACGTCCCAAAGTCAACAACTTCCTTAACTCATTTTTAGAAAATTTCCCAGCCTTTTGTTCTATTCAAAGTACATTGAGTGACGTCAGATGCCTAAAAGTAACGCCGATATCTCGAATATTTATCAAATCCGAGATGATGTAATATATCTGCTAAACCCCGCTTCTTCTAAAAGTGTACAAAAAATCCTTATTGCTATTTACGATTAACTATGGTTGCCAGGAGTAGGCCAATAGGTAAACTTGTTCATCTCCGCACCGAACAGGTTCCCTCGATATCTCGCAACTAGATCTGCACTGAAGAACGTTCCTATCGGCTAGCATATTTGAGTCCTAAAGAGCCGCTCACTGCGCATTAACAACGAAGTATATTTCAATCTTTCGTATCCGGTCATCCGTTCATTAACGAATATTATGACCCTTATGGCTTCGTGCCTTACTAATAAGACGAGTATCATTATTATAATGCTTCCACTCCAGTGGGAAATAACTACGAAATGAAAATAGGCACTCTACTACTACGAAAAGTTAAGTGTCCGCGCTGGTAATTTAATCTCCCCACGTTAGTTCACTATAAAACGGATGCATGCTCCTCCGTTAGTTAAAAGTGGTATCTGTATGAATTTAAGGAAATTTCGGACATAATTCTTTATTAAAAATTTATCAAAACATGTATTACAGAAAAAATCATATGCCATGATTCCCATGTACGTGATTCCGAAACATGTCGGCTTTATATTAATATTTTAACTATAATTTTTTCTGCAATACATGTTTTGATAAATTTTTAATAAAGTTACAGAAAATCGATATAAACATTTATAACTCAAATATAAAGAGATAATTCTCTTCTCGAGTCAAGTGGACCGAGCGGTACGGTTTGCGCATATCGTCTTTTTAATCTTGGTAATTCAAACTTTCTGCCAGAGTCCTTTGGTAGTGGAAGTGTACAGTAGTGCGTAATCGGATGTTGTAAGTATAACCAGCGGAGCAATCATCCGCTAGTAAACTAACGAACGGCTACTTAGTTCGCTAGAATGATAAATATTCCGGAATTTTTCAGAACGAGCGAGCAGGGACGACGATGCAGTCCCCGGGACTGGTACTTTGATTTGGCAACTAAACAAATGACGGAAATGCAAGACTTGCCTTCCTAAGAAAAAACCAAGAGCTCGACCGTGCGTCTTTACAGTAAAGTAAGCCCTACGCTCTTCTGACAGAGCGTCGCGGATTGCGTATTTAAGCATTTCTGAACGTACTATGCCTAAGTTCTTTTCTCATGTGATCCATTTTTACTTTACCAACTTCTCTGGTACGCAATTTCAGATTAAGTACATATATCTGAGAGCGACTTGGATCCGGAAGGAGGCAATTCCCCAAAACCTATGATGACACTTCTAATTTAGTACTCAAGCTCCTTAACTACTAGGCTACCGCGCTACCGCTATCTATTTAATCATATTCTATTGTCTTCTTTTCGATATTATCTTTTCTCTCATTCTTTACCCTCCCTACTGCCCTATTCATTACAATGATATAATTATCTATAATATCTCCATCTTCTTCGAATACTCTTTCCTTGAAAGTTCTGTTTTTTATTCACGTGTTTTAAAGTTAGGGCTTCGTGTTTCTTACTTTGCTTCGCATATTTTGACCTTTCCTTTCCAGTTAGTTGTTCTCGACATTCCGATCGAATTTAGATCTAATTAATCGATTCTTCTTTCTACTGTTTTTTGGAAAACGTCCCTGGTTGATGAGCCGCCTCTTGCGAAAAAAAACATAAAAAAATTCATTAAAATCATTTATTCGGAGTATAGTTTAAAATTACATCAATTTTTTTTTTATCTTATTCGAAGCTTTATCCAGCAAATGAAAATTTTTTCGTTTTTTTTTTTTACAATTTAAGTTTTTCTATTTAGCGGAAAAAATTTTCTTTTCAATTATTTTAGCACATTTTTCAGTATATACGAGCTGTGATTAACTCGGAATTATTTTATTGGCACTACAAAAACATCACCAGTTCAATCGAGTTTGGTCCCTTCAAAATAGTTCTCCGCGCGCACTAAATGCACTTCTCCATTCGATGTTTCCACTGTTCATAGCGTGTCGCAAATTCCTCCTTCTAAATCGCCTTCAAGGCCGCGATCGAATTTTCTTAATCTCCTCTACTCCGCGAAATTGTTGTCCTTTCAGCACACTCTTGATACGAGGAAATAAAAAAAAGTTGCACGGAGCGAGATCAGGTGAATATTGTTCCGTCACAGGAAGGTTCTTTTTCGCCACGAAATGTCGAATTTTCAGTATGCACCGGTGCATTGTCCGATGAAGAATCCAAAACTTGTTTGCCCACAGATGGGGCCGAACGCATCTTTTCGTAACCAACGAAGGATATCGCAGTACCTTTCGGAATTTATAGTAGTGGTCCTCTGCAGCAGATATTCATGATGAAAAATGCTCTCACTGTCGAAAACAATCGTCTTCATTTGTGACTTCGACATTCTCGCTTTCTTCGGTCTTGGTTCGCGCTTTAAACGGCTGATTTGGACATTGTTGCGTTGCCATAAACCGTCGTTAACGATTCCAACACTTGCTTACCGTTGTTTCCTTTTTTAACTAAGAATTTGATGATCGTTTTCTGTTCTTTCATTAGCTCTCGTGAGACACTTTTCGACCGATAGCATTCAACATACATTAAATAAAATCTTCTTATTCAATGAGAAGTGAACCGATTCAGACGAAACTGTTATCACTAACTCGTGAACGTTCGTGCTATCGAATGCCGGTTCGTGCAACAATCAGTGTTGCCATAGAAAAAAGAAAAAAATTCATTCCGGATAATTAATTGTCACACATCCCGTATGTGAAAAATACGTTCCGATTGTAGCAGTCGTTCTTTAATCGAAGGATCTTCAAACGCTTTTTTACAATAGGTTGGTAATATTTTAAGTTACTCGCGTTCATCGTCCGCCGTTTTAATTTTAAAATTTTGCAAGTTCATATTTCTTTTAAATTCGAACAAAAAAATTTTGGTTAATTTTTATCCGATTATAGAATTAAACAAAGAAAGTATATCTTTAAGGGAGTCTCTTGTAGTAATCAACTACTTAGTGAATAATCCACGACACTTACCAATACACTTATATAGAACGACCACTGATCGGTACAATTAGTAGTAGATTAAGAATATCATTAAAAATTATAGGCAATAATGTTGAGACACGTAATTTTTTTTGTCAGTTATAAACTGCTAAATGACGCTAGGAGTTTCAAATTCGCTTTATTTAGTCGGATTTACTATTTTCATGCAAAATACCGCCTCGAGTATCACATTTTTCACGTATTGTTGGACAGTTATTCTCTAGACGGTCGACGATTATTATTTTGGTTTTGGCTTTGTTAACTTGGAGGCCATATTCTGCACTGATTTTTACCGGTCGATCCAGAATATATGACATGTCCTCTCCGCTTTTTTGCTTATCGCAGATTAGAGATGTACATCCCATCAACCGAGATACCTCCATCCCAGTCGACTGTACCATTTGCTGTATCGATTTGCAGTATTCTGCGCATTATGAATTCACCATATAAGTTAAAAAGTAACGGTGAAAGGGTACATCTCTGGCGTACACTCTGCGCGGGATAAAAGTGAAATATAAACAGATTCGGGACTTGGAATGTTCGTGAAACTCCAGGCAAGCTGAGGATTGCGGAGAGCGAGTATGAGATGCTTGCAGAAACTCATTATAACCAGATTGGTCATTTTGAAACACAGGATTTTAATGTTTATGCTTCTAGTAACAGCAATTCACACAGGAAAGGAGTGGATTTCTTGGTACTAAGAAGGTTCAATTATATTGTAATAGGATATAAAGCAATCAGCAACCGTATAATTATGACCTGACGTATAATGCTCCTAAATTCAATATTATTAATTTTACTTTTGTCCACTCGATCGATATTAAAATAATTTTCAAATTTTTAAACCGATCATCTTGGTGTGATTAAATGACTTTGAAAATCGCTTACAACTTTACGACAGAGAGAAATTGATTATTATTATTATTAAAAATGTATAAATAAGTACTTTTAACCTAAGAGACAGCGATATTGTTTTGTATAATTATAGACATCATATATCATTTCTACAACAGTATTTCTGTAATTCCATATACATGATATATAAATTCGAAGCATCTAAATATGACTAAAAGTCTTTAATTAGTCGATCTTACAGTTATTTTATATATGTAAGATGTTCTACTAAATCGTAAGGCTAATAATAACAATAAAAAAAAAAAAAAAATAATAATAATAATAATAATAATAATATATCTCTCTGCATATGTAAAGTATTAAGCAATTTTCGTAGCTATTTATACGCACTGCGATTAATTTAAAAATTTGAAAGTTAAATATAAATTAAAAATAACAGGGCAAAATAAAAAATAGTGAATTTTATATATAGATCGACTCGATCCTCCGTGCCTCGAAAGGCGCTGCGCCTCTTGACCACACACGGGGACACCCCTAGACCCCCGCTCTATCTCTTCTGTACTTCGTATAGAACGAGGACAATTGACAACGTCATTCTTAGCTCGACCTTCATTACTGTTTATGTCATCAAAATTTGTCCGAAAATGTGATATTAAATAAAGATGTATTTTTTTTTTGTCGCGCAGTTGGAAACAATGACGTTATTAAATTTCCTATACGATTAACCCCAACGTAAGAATAACGTAATTAACTAGGGCATCGATCCATTTCGTCGATACTTTGTATATATATGTATATACAATATATGTAACGGTTTGGAACGAAAAACGTGATGAGATCCGGGCTAAAAATGATATTTTCATTAATATCGGGGCTCGGCCCCTGACCAATTCCAGCGCTTTTAAATACCGAAATATTGTAAAAAGTTGATGGTGGAAAACAAATAATATGATTCGAAGACTAATACGCATATAATAAATATACAAATTAACAAACCAGTGATGTGTATAAGCTAATTTAAAAATAAAAAAAATCTCTATTATTCTTCACATGTTTCTTCTGTAAAACGAAAATTTTTTAGATTCCTTCATTCTACAATTCTGTTTCAGTCGCTAACATAAAGAGCTATATCATATATAACATATATTTATATATATACATATATATACACATATGTATATATAATTTACTGAGTTTCAAATAGAAAAAGTTTTAGTCTACACTTCTAAAGCTAGCAGCGAGCAAACTGAATGAAGAACGAGCTTAGAGAATTTAGTGAGGAGAGGGCGCAGAATATATGGTAGTAATAACCAAATCATTGAAAATTAATTATTCTTCTCGATCCACTGAGTTATAATAAAATCTAAAAAATCTAAAAAAAAAAACAGATAAAAAGAAATTTATATATTAACAAAACGAGATCGAGTGAAATAAAATCGGTGACTTAAAATATATTTACAAATTAATTGACTACAAAGTTGGTGGTACTTTTTTTCTTAAGATTTCTTACCTTTTTGTCTAGCTGTTAGCATATGTTGACAGACAAATTATGCAAAATGTACATTGTTTCGAACACTTAGTCGGTGTTCTATTTTATTATATTTTCATGAATTTAATCACAATATATGGAACGTGTTAATTTTTGCATGTTTAATAAATTTTGTATTATACGAATGTACAAGAGACGCTTCCGGCAATACATAGTTATGATTTATAAATGTTCTCGTATCCATTTTCTGTTTAGTCACTTTATTAAATATATATAAAAAAAAAACGGTATTACAGAAAATTATAGTTTAAATATAAAATATAGCCGATATGTTGCGGAGTTACATACTCCATAATCATATGGCAATAATAAATAATTTTATTTATTATTGCCATGATTATTATATAACTGCGAAACATGTCGACTATATTTTATCCTTTTAAAACAATAATTTTCTGTAATACTGGTGTTTTTTATATATATATATATATATATATATATATATATATATATATTTAACATAGTAAAATGATATCAAGAAGTAAAATGTATTAGTGGTGTTTAAAGAAAAAATTTGTTTCAACTGCATTGTCAAAAAAAGAAAAAAGAAAAAATAGTAAACAGAGGAAGCATGACTCCCGGTAGTCTCACATCAGTAGAGCGAAAATAATTATCAATCTCTAATATACAAAAACAACACAGTTCGGATACCAAAAACTGCTTGAAACTTTTTATGTAAATTGCATTGGACCTTATCTTCTTGTTTTCAAAAACTATAACGACGAATCGATCTGAGTAACCGGCCAATGCACCGTCGATGAAGTGTTTAAAAAACCTATGGACTATCTTTCTTTATCAAACTTGCATCTTTAGCAAATTAAAATGAGCAAGCATCGCATCTCATCAGTGGACCCGGGTAAATTTTTTTCCTTATTTTGAACTTACTGCCGAAAAATCCAGAGCCCCCTAGAATATTCCTGCACCGCAGACTCGGTAATTAGCAGTTTCACATTGTTTTTTACGGAGAACTATCTCAGAAAAAAAAGTTCCACTCTCGAATAGGCAAATAGAACAATTTTACAAGATATTCCTTAAGTAGGAGTGAAATTCGACACTAAACGAAATAGTTTGAAAATAATGGAGAAAAAGAAAGAAAATATTGAACGGATTTCTGGGCGAAATGGGGAATTTTCGAATTTTATCGCGACGAATAAAACACGTAATAGTAGAACTAACGGGAAGATTATTGGAAGTAACCGAAATAACTAGGAGAAGAGGTATGCAGTGCAAACAGTAATGGACGCGAAGTTGGCGCGAATAAAGAAATTGATAATTTCAAAGATGTGCTGCCAAATCCGGATTTCAAGGTCATTAACGAGATTGTCGAATAAAGCGAACCGTTTTTGTCACCGTATTTAAATGATAAATTGGCAAAGCGCGTATTTGTTTCCTTTTCATTGAAATTTCATTTTTGAACAATTGCACGCAGCCGTCCCTCACGAACACACTTCTACGAGTGCCCCCATATTTCTGGCGTCTCTCTAACTTCGTTAAAACTTTAAAGAGCCCCTCCCCCATACATTTTTTTTCGTCTTTAAATAGCCGTCGAGATATGGCACCAGCTCATCGCGCATTGCTTGCAGACAGAGCGATTAGCAGAACGGAAAAACGCATCGCGCCCTATTGGAACTGATGGGGAAAGTTTTAGCCGTTGCCGCGATGAGAACGACACAGTTCAATTGGACGCGTTGTCTCGCAAGGTGAAAATTTGTCGTCTGCCGAGAAGAACGTTATTCAGAGTGCCCGGTACGCGTTAGAGTACAATCAATCATCCGAGTCGGCCGCCGGTTCGCTACAGTTGCAACTATCTATTTCTTCTAATAGTTGTAGTTCTTTCGGATAATTTCATCCCCCTCTATTAATCTTTCACATATATCTGTCAACAACTTAATACTTAGGCTTAGGTGCGTGCGCGTAGGCCTACACGGGCACGCTGTTCCTGCCTTGTCTGCACTTCTAAGCGATGCATGGCCGATTAAATTGGTTTTACTTTCCTAATCCGCCATCTACTTTATCATCGTTCTTTTTCTTCTTACCTTCTTTCCCGGAGCCATGTTTTTCATTTAGTTTTTATCGTCCGACCAACACTTTGTAATTTCACAGTTATTATACTCGTCGTACAATAAATTACCTTAACGGCAAATCTCGTTAATTCGGCATTTCAGACGTCCTCACTGTGCTCGATTAATTTTTATACTAGCAACGTCGCGCACGAACCTCGCCAACTAACCCGTTAGTGGTCCCGCTTCCGAACGATGAAATAAGCATTAATAAAATTCAAAAAATAAATACGGGGCGAATTTTCATGTAAGCGGCTAATTCGGATTGGCCAGGAAAAAGAAATGCAATCAGTTATATCTCCGGTTTTCTTTAAAGCAACTCGTACGAATAGTGAGCATGTTATACATATAGTTCGATTGAAAATCAAATATGCGTATTGCCTTAATCCTCTGTTAAATGTCTTCCCTTACCGATCTATTCGAAATCTGTAAACATGCTGCTAGAATAGAATTCGCCAACACTTTAAGTTGCCTCTGTCCTACTCATTGTTTTCACTAACGGATGGAGAGTTGATTCCCTCTTTTGTCTGTCTTGCCGTGAACTGGAGTCCAAGTTTGTTTTTTATTTTTTATTTTTTTTTCGGGCTTCTTACCTGTTTAATTTTCTATCTACAGAATTGTATGCGCCGCTATCTGTTTTCGCTTCCGTAGTTTTTGTCGTAAAGTTCATACTCTCAGATTCTGTTTTGCAAACTATTCCAACTTCTCTTTCCTTTTCCGCTTCCGATGACATCATTTTTCCCATACGCAACCCAAACCTTTTCCACTTATCGCTCTACTGAGACTTCCCGGTCGCTCAAGCATTGAGATAAAAAATTCATCGGCCGTTCCTTTATTTCTAGTAGTAGATTTTTAGACATGTTTTCGGTTCGCAATATTACTCCTCTTTCATTAAATGA
Source organism: Icerya purchasi (assembly GCA_039619475.1). Classification (NCBI taxonomy): domain Eukaryota; kingdom Metazoa; phylum Arthropoda; class Insecta; order Hemiptera; family Monophlebidae; genus Icerya; species Icerya purchasi. The sequence continues at coordinate 382,388,447 of CM077115.1, forward strand.
CTCACTCCAGACATTGTTTTATCCCGCTATTCATCTATTTCTTTCTTCCTGTTCATGATTCCCAGAACGTTGCTTTACCCATTTTTGTTTTTTCTCGCTTCTCCGTCTGAATTTGTTGTGGGTTCTCAGGATCCCAGCCATAAAGGTACCTTGATGAAAGGTGACAGATTCTTCGGATCGGTCCTCTCGCTTCTTCTTAGAAAAAAAAATTCATCCGCTAATCACATACTTCTGTATAAATAAGATCATCCTTCAGCTATTTACTCTTTCTCCTTTCGAAATGAACGTTCTTTTTACCTATCTGTTCAACTTAATTTTCCGTTCTAATTTCTCTGATTCCCGGAGTCTCCTTCGTCTCCTCGTTCTGTTGTTATTTTTATTATTCGCCTGCGTTTTAACTATTCTATCGCCCTCTTCATCCGAGAATGTTCTCATCCCTTTCTGTCGAGTGTTGTGTGTGTGTGTGTGTGTATTCTCATCTGTTGAAACCCAAGCCATCTCGCAGTTTGTCTAGGAAATCTATTAATATCTTGCTAACTCTTTGGAAGCAAAATTTCATTTCAAATGACTAACATAAATGCGAACTCTAATACTTATATGTACATGTGTATACACAAATATATATTTATTTATGTATACATGTGTGTATATATATATATATATATATATATATATATAAAGATACACGATATAAAAATTACCTGCTTCGATTTTGGTTTCTCCTTTTTTGCCTGTCGTCCACGCATGTGGCATCTAACGCATCTATAATTTTATTCAATGTTTCTGAAACAGCTGCAGCTGCTTTGACATGTACTTCCCCCATCTTGCTTTTGATAGACATTTCGATATTTTAAAATCTGCCGTCTATTTGTTGAAGCTGAAAAAAACTGTAAAGCGTTTGGACCAACGAAAAAAAATTTATAGCTGACAGGCATCGATGGCAATTCGACCTACCAAATCCGACGAATGGACTGCTCATGGAATACATATTGCAAACAGATTCACTTTTACAGTCTTTTGCTGTATTTAAATGTAATAACCTGACGTATCTGCAGCATTACGCTAGCCTTCCATTTAACGGCGCCCTTTCGAGGTGCGTCGGAGTGTCTGTTTTGTCAGTTTATCGTTTTTCTTAACTCGAGAAATAACTTCAACAAAAAAAAGGGAAAAAAATAAAACCTAATCGATCGAATTGGCTAATGAGTTTCAAAAACTCTAGAACAGACCTGGCCAACACGCGGCCCGCCACGTTATTATTGCTGAAACTTTTAATTGTATGTAATATAATAAGAATAAAATAAATGAAAATTTTTCGCATGATATTAGTGCATTTGCATTTATGTTGCTATATTTGATGTCCAGTGCACAGCAGATGATGTTTGCATCATCACAACAAGCTGCCATTGTCAAATTATTGCCACGTTGATTGCGAAGAAAATAAAACCAGGTTCGAATGATTGTCATGTTTGGAAGCAGTTATAAAAGATGGCGTGCCCGATGAAAGCAAGTTTATTTCAAAGCACTCATGCTGAACTATATGTCACCGCATTGATGACACTTTAGCCGAAATAGTAGTAACTTTTCCAGATAAAATTACAAATTCTTTGGCATTTAATGAAAGTGCAGATATGTCAGACACAGTTGAACTTGTGATATTTATTCACGGTGTGAATGATTCATTCCGAGTGACGGAAGAAATGTTAAATCTTTTAAATTTAAATTAACACAACCGGAGAAGAAGATGTTTTCCAGACGATTGAAAAATCTTTAGTCGCGTAATACCTCAAAATTTTGAAGCCTTTTCCAGGTTAACAACAGACTGAGCTCTAACAAAAAGTTTCGTTCAACTAAACAGCACACACACACACACATACCGCCATTATTTTGAAGGGATTCCGTTATTCCCACACTGATTATAACTACACATTTAAGAGAACATTTTCTTCATTCATATCTTTCAATTTCTTCGTCTAAAGCATTTTATTAAAATTAATTTATTAAAAAAACAAAACGAATCCAGTAGCTGAGTAAAGATTTCAAATTTGAGCATAAATAATATTTCCAGTAATAGAAAATATTAAAACTTTGAGCACCCGCTTTGCTAGGTAAAAATAAGGGAGCTTTATGGATAAGTTCATTAAAATCGGCGATATTTTTATTATTCGATACATTAACAAAATTTACGTACTCGAGTATTACGAACGTAGTTGCGAAGCTAATAAATTACCTACTCCCCTTCAGCATAGTTCAAAGAATTCCTTAGCGAATTTTCTTCTGAATACGGTGATATCGTGTATTTTACAGAATGTGTTAGGCTGAGTTGTGGAGAATGTTTTAATGATTTTTTTAGTTTACAAGAGGAAATAAATATGTTTTTGAACGATAAACAAGTGTTCCCGAATTAATCGATAACGATTGGTTGTTGATCCTATTTTTTTTTTTTTTTTTTTTTTCAGTCTGGCTATAACAAATTAATCAGCTAAATAAGGACTTGCGCACGGTCAGGATAATTTAATAATCGATGCTTATAATTTCGTCAAAACTTCTAATAAAAAATTGTTGTTATTATTTAGGCGCACTAGCGTAGAAATAATAATATTCAACCTTTTCCACTGTCAACTTCACAACACTCTAAGAATTCCTCGAAATATACTGATGAAATAAAGAAAACACTGCATTTAATATTTCTCGAAATCAGAAAAGTACGATAAAAAGGTTCGATATATAATATATGTATTTTCATTCCCATTTCATATCGACGTGTGTAGTTCCTGAAAATCTACGAGCGGAGTTAATTTACCGTGCAACAGTGAAATGAAGCAGAATTTTGAACCTTCACGAAACTTAGTTCCAACTTCGGATATTTTGCACAGCGAGTTGTACGTGCGTTTGGACCGATAACGTATTTGCGAGACATTTTTTTTCAAAAATTAAATTTACAAACAGTTCTTTACGTGAGCTTCATTAACTGATGCTAATTTAGAAAACCGGTAAAGATGCGCAAGAACAAAAACGTAAATATAGATGTAGAAAAATTAAGTGAAAGAAACGATTAAAAAAAAATAAATAAAAAAAAAAATGTCTCATTAATTATGTCGAATCGACAATGGAGCTTTATTCACATTTTTCATTTGTATTACATGTTTTGAAAGCACGCTTATCTAAAGTGTGGACCGCCGTTGCAATGTTATGCGTCGTCAAAGTGGCCCGAGAAACCGTTTGACTTGGTCAGGCTTGCTCTAGCACATTGCCGTTCTGAGGTAAACGAAATTTCTCTTTTACGTTGAAAAAATAGGCTAGCTTCTTTTTGCTAAAGCCTAAATAACAGCTACGACTCGCAGTGACACACTAAACGTCCTCTTGCATAGCCGGAACCTCGTTTGTGTGCTGATCATGTCGTTAAAGACTTTCTGCGGTCAGAACACTTTTTCGTAGTTGGCTCCGATTAATTTGGTTTTCTTCCGATCACTAAAATTTCTCAATTTCATAAATATTGATGACTTTTCGCTGACAAAATGTTTACCGCAAAGAATATCCTACAGATTGCGAATAATTTGCTTTTGGGGGACTATTTCTCCGTTAGCCTTTTGAGCGAGGAATATCAATAGCTAGGCGGCATTTTCCGAAAGGACCATAATGATTTCGACAGAGTTGTCCGTAACGAAGCCAGCACATCATCGTTGGAAATTTCACGTCACGGTCAAGGATCCGTTTTATCGATTTTTAGTTATTCTATTTGATGATTGAGTTCGATCGTTTTTATCGTCACCAGCAGCAGCAGCAGCAGTTGTTCACGAAGTTGCAAAGGGGCGACATCGCGTCATCTGATTATCTTCAATCATTAACATCATCCTCAGAATTGGCTAATATGAAATTATCTTCATTACAGTTCGATATTTGATGGCCGGATTGATCCGGAGGAAAATATTTTTTTAACTTTTTCGTTTCGTAGTTTTCCGGAGTTCCCACTTCGCGTTAATTTCCTTTTCCGAAATAGATGACGCGTACAAGACCGCACGGCCCGTAGAATAATATAACTATTGCTCTTTCACTCGGCTTGCGCTAGCGAATGGTTGCGAGTGACGTACGTCAAAAAAATTTATTTATTTAAAAAAAAAATGACCTAGGTCACGTTGGGCCAATCAGCGAGGTTGTATTTAATAGCGTGCAATTTTTTTTAGTTCCGCACGAAACATCATTTACGGACTGTGATTTCCATGTCCCCCCGCCGGAACATGATACTCTAAGCAGTTGCTTTTGCTTACTGGCTAATCCGGAACATTCATGTTTTATTGCGAGCTTCTAAAAATGTTAAATATCGATGCGCCAAGCAGCTAACCAAGGTGAGGAGGAAAAGAGTAGGACCTACAAAAAGACACCAAATGTGTTTCTTCAAAGTGTTCGTACACATATAAGATGATTAAAAAGTCAACTCCTCTTTATCTCCGTACACCCATTCACTAAAAAAAAGAAAAAAAAAAGGAACATACGCTATCGCTAAACGTACTTGCAATCATCCCCTATTATACTGTTTATTACAAATAGTGTCGGTTAATTGTGTTACAAAAGACCAGAACTGAACGCGTGCCTGTAATGTGAAATAATTCTAAATTATTTTGCTTTATTGAACTATCAAAATTTTGCGAGCCGGAGGAGTTTCGCTTCGAGAACAATTATACAATTATTATTTTACTGTAGCATTTTGGTGATTCGCTACACGCGGCTTTTTTATTTTAAAGATACGCTTTGATAAAACGTTCGTAGATGAAGTTTATCCCTTTGCAATTGATTTCGAAAAATTTCAAAATCCATCGAAGCTGCGCCACTGACACGTGTGAGGACGTTCAGAAGATATCTCAAATAACGGGAATGTAATTTTCATATATGTAATCAAAAGTAATTTTAACAAGTCCAGGATATGCCGCACCACATGCACCACATGAGAGCGGCTAAGCTATTAAAATACTTTTAAATCTGCATTGATCCGTGTGCGGTAATAATCTCGGAAATTATGGATCATATATTTAAAAAAAAAAATAAAAAAAAAAAAAAATAAAGAAAGAAAAAAAAGAACAAAAACACATTATTTTTTAATAAGCTTTGTGGCCCGAACAACAGTATTCTCTAATTCGTTGTTGAACTTGCGGTACAGTTTCCGAAATAAACACGAGCTTTCCGAACTTGCAGATATCCCCTCTGCGCTCAAACGAAAGCTTTCTCGTTTTTATGTTACGAAATATTCTCGCGTTGCAAAAAAATGAAAACAAAAATATTCATTAGTCAGCATCTTTTTTGACTCCACAACGGCGATTGATCACTTAAACGCTGGCCGCCTCCCTTTCACAATTACTCCTTTCGCATAGAATCCTAATCAATCGATTTTTCCTAAATAGTCCCGCCCATCAAGATCGTTAGGGCCGTTTTCGAAAATCCAGTTACACGCGTATAATATTAGCGCGCATTATGGTAACGGAAAATGAGTAACGAATCGCGATGAAATTTTGATTATTTACACTTTGTACAACAAATTTAAAATATTACGCCAATTCCGAAATTATACCGGACGTCATTCGTTCTAGGCCTATATAGTAGGTGATAATTTGTAATGATATTTACGGCTTGTGAATACATATTTCGGTTTTTTTCTTTTTAAGTCGAGAATATCTTTTAAAATTGCTCGCTTCGTTGAAATTTTCTCAAACATGAGCCGTATTCTCTCGGGTTTATCTAAATCCTTAAAAATCGCTAATTTGTGAATTTCATCAAAATCGTTATTTTCCGAAACCTAGTAACATTCATATATTATGTACAACTTTTGGTTCGTATAATAAAAGCCATACAATATTTTCTAATATTTCATTTCATTAATTAAAATATTAGAAAATATTGCAAAATAGTTTAAAAATCGGAGAACACCAAAACGACCGAAACCATAACTGAAATAGAGAATTACTTTATCTCCCTTTTTTCGATTCAAAATAAAAGTATAAAATGTATTATTTACTATTATTATTATTATCCGATTAACCTACGTAAAGTTATTAATGGAAATGTTACGCGACCCATTCCGTTAAGTTTAGGACAAGTTAAATATGTAGGAATATCGAAACCTAATTTTCTAATATAAAGAAAATTTAAAAAAAAATAGCTCCGAATTGGCCAATCGCATATAGCACATTTTTGTAGATATTTTCGTTTAACTTTTCTAACACTCAAAATTAGTAATAATAAACAGGCCATTACTGAGACGTTTTTTTTTGCTTTTTTGGGGGGGGGGGGCTCGTCAACCAGGGACCTCATCCAGAGAAACAATAGGAAAAGAAGAGTTAACTAATTAAAACTTAATTCGATCCGAAATGACAGAAATAAAGGAACCAATTGCGGGAACAAAAGACCGAGAAGGAAAGGACAGGATATAAGAAGCACAATAAGGAGCAGGAAGCCTTAACTTTAAGAGGAGTAAATAAAGAGGAGAGCGTTCCGCAGAAAGAGCAGAACACTGAAAGAAAATGTGATCACCATCACAGACACAACTGATTCGTTAGGACGTAGAGGACAATAAAGAGATTGGAAATCAAAGAAAGACGATAGCGGGAAGAGGGCAGTAAAGTGTGATCGAAGCGTAGGCGAATAATAGGGACAATAACAGAACGCGGAAGAGAAGGAAATTCTGAGAATCAAGAATTAGTAGGAAGGCTAGGTTGAATTGAGAGGTAGAAGGAACTATCATTGGTAAAAGAGGAATGGTACATATCCGACCAAAGTTTAAAGTGAAATTTCTTACTTAATGCCAATAGATTAGAATACTAAAACATTACCCACACGTACATGTATTTCGAGGTAGTCCGAAGACTGGACGTGCGGAGCAGTGACGGAATGTCGTTAAAGACGTAGAAAAATTCTTTTATTAGGCTGAGATGTTGCTAAAATAGCCTGTTCTAGTGCTGTACGTCATTTGATAGGATAACGGCAAGAACAATTTTTGAAATTAATGTTAACTTTTTTTTCCTCGATGCAACTCGTACGTTTTCAGAGAATGGAATCGTCAAAATGAGAAGGATAAAAAAACCAATGGGTGTAGTGGAGGTTGTTTTAAAAGGGGAAGTTGCGAGACATGCGTGGTCGAAATTTTGATTACTCACACTGCGTTTTCGGTCAGGTAGTCTAGCTACTTCGTTACTTCGAGAAATTCAATTTCTTTTTACTCGATAATTCGCTGCTGGAGAATATTGTCGAAAGTAATGAAATACGATGTTGCACCGCTATAGCCTGGAATTATAGAAGGCTCGAGGTTGAAATTGGAATATTCAAAGTGGCGGAAAGATCTTTAAGCGCCATCAAGTAGAGGCCTGTACTGAAAATTAGTTATTTGGAATTCGTTTCTTCGAGTGTCCTCTAAACTAGATGTAATAAAACCCTTTAAAGAATAATAACTTAATGTTTACTACTTTCTGAGAGAGAAACATTCAATCAATTCTTAATATGAAAATTAATAAATAAAAATTTCTATAATAATATAGAGATGTTAATGACTACGTCTTATGAAGGGATATGAAAATCCTGTGACAAAAGAACAGTTTTTGTTTCACACGATTTATTTCATTTTGTTTATAGTCTGTGCCGAAAATGATCTCTTCCTTTAATATGTGTATCGAAATTATACTTACTATACGTGATCCGTTCGTATATTATTTTCTTCCACATCTTATGCTAATTTTAAAATACACCTTTCTTTATTTATTTATTAATCATTCCGGGAGGTCTAGATCTGATATATATCTGTTGTATACACCTTAAACGATACCTAATGTAAAGTCGACTATGCGTCATTCATATAAATCACGAACAGGATTTCATTGAAAACACAACCCTCGGGCGGCGAACTATAATACATCGACGAGAATTATTAATTCTGATTGATTTTTGTATCTCGTGTGTACAAATAGTCGTTTTTGATCACTATTCGTCACCACAATCGTTCTATTTGCAATGTATTTTCTAAATATCGCGGGAGCTATTTGAAAGACTGCTGCAACAATGTGTGCAAAATAAATAGTTATATTAAGGGAAAAAGCAAGAGTCGCCTATCCTTTAGTTCATTCTGTTATTTTGAACGGTACAAGAAGTATTAACGAGAAAAATAAATCGCTTTACAATTTTCTACCTTAGAATAGCGACAATTTTAGCAGTGCTTTAAAAGTTACAAATTGGATTATGTCTTTTAATCGTGCCAAATTACTCAGTTTAATTGGTACACTCGGAATCTTCGTTGTAACTGAAACGGTATCTCGAAGTAACATTTTATGGAAGTATTAAAAAATCAAAAAAAATAAATATATTTTTAAAAATGCATATTTAATAACTCGAAAATTAAATAGTCGAAATTTTCGACGTCTTACTTAATTAGATATCAACAAGTGTGTCTCTTTTTTTCATTCGTTCATTTAAGAAATTTAACAATTTACTTAAATTAAAATACTACGAACCGAATAGTTCTTTTTTTTTCTTTCTTTTTTCTTCGTCTTTTTAAATACCGATACCTTAAAAGCTTTTTACTCGAAAAATTTAATAAAAATACACCGAAAAGTAAAAAACGATTACTCCTTAAAAGACGATGTACGCTGCAATAAAATATACCTGAAACACAAAGAGGACGATTACTACTCTAAAACAGCATTAATACCCGAATAATGTAAAATAAAATCACACACTTATAAAACACTAAAATACATTAAAATTTTAAAAATACAAAAACACCGTCTAGTTTCGGATATTTGGTGCACTTTCACTGGGTGTGTATATTATTAAAAAGTGTTTTTTTACAAAAAATAAATACCGACTTCAAGGTTTATTATAAAAATGCACTAAAAAATAAAAAATGATTACTCCCGATAAGAAAATATATATCAGAGTGTGATATAACACTTAAGTAGTGACATTATCGTAATTCTTATACAACACTGATACCTTAATTAGCGTAGGCATCAAATTCATATTACAATATCTAGGAACAATTTAATGAGAACATTTAACGCAGTTTTTAATTATTATTTTAATATGAATTTGATGCCGACTCTGATTAAGGTATTAATGTTGCACAAGAATTACGATATCACTTAAGTTATGGAGTAATTATTTCGTTACTTCTAAGGGGATTTTTATTCAATTAAATTAAAACATTATAATAAGAACAGATATTTCCACGGTGTGAAAACATCAAAAGCTACATTTCCATGGTAATTTGGCAAATTTATAGTATTTTAAGTCAATAAATCTAACCCGACGGTGAAGACAATAATGAATGAAAAGCATCCAAAAAGTTGCAATCTCCCGCATTATTAAGGATAACTCAAAAACTATCGGTCAGATCTTAATCAAATTTAAATGGAACCACATGAGAAATACCACCTTTAAAATAAAAGAAGAATCATCAAAATCGGTTCATCTAAAAGAAAGTTCTGAGGTAACACACATAAAAAAAAAAAAAAAAAAAATACAGTCGAATTGAATACCTCCTCCTTTTTTGAAGTCAGTTAAAAATCAACTGCACGATGTAATACGTTAAATATTAAATAATGGATTATTATTCGGCGAATTATTATTAATATCTCTGTACTTGTGAATGTAATAATTCTTAGCAAATTCTAAACTTTTATTGTCTTTAATAATTTTTACTACCGTCAAGTCCTCATCTATGTTATTTTACCTATAGTGTGTTTCTCTAAAATAAAATGCTCGGCGAAATTTTCTGTAGGCCAAGTGCTAAACTCCTAATTCGGTGTTTTAATTGTTGCAATTTAAATTTGGTATCAACTTTAATTAAGGGTTAATGTTATTCAAGAATAATCATAATATCAAGTATTTTACCGTATAAAATGTATTATTTTTTAGCGGGTAATTATTTCTTACTTTTTAGTTTATTTTTACAACATTTTTAGAGTAAATCTTCTCAAGTATGGATTTTTTTTCAACTATTCCACAATTTAAAACAATTTTATTTCGTAATTCTTCTGTGCATATATTTTTGAGCGATGATAGCCCCTAAAGAGCTTCTACTTTCTGTATTGCACAAAGCGGCGTGCATTGGTTGAAGAGTGTAATGTCCAAATTCCCCATCAGCAATGTAAATCACGCTATCGGGATTTCAAATTCGTAATTTTTAATCAAATCTGCGATAGGAAATTAACATTAGCAATACTTTAAGTCACTTATCGCCCTCTTCCTTTAATTTTTAATATTTCGGAAGTCCATATTTCCCCTAAGTTGTGTGGTTAGCTTTTGCCCGGTTATATTTAATGCAAAGAAAGTACATTCATAAAGAGACATCATTTTTTAACTCTTATTTTATCCCACTACTTAGTAAATAATCCCCCATACACACCGAATTCACCTACACGACCATTGATCGGTACAATTACATTTCTAACGTAAACTAACGCGGATATAGTTTTAATTTTTCGTCTGACCGATTGAATTACGTTTCGATTTTTGTTTCCATGATAAGTAACATCGGTAATATTTACTTATCAGAGGCGTTTGTCATATCGATTAAAATTTCTCTAAACGTACCAGCCTTTTTTTTTTCAGTTTAAAGACTGCTGACTGTCTGCGATGCTCAATGGGGCCCCTACCTGAGACCGTAACTGACCGGTGCACTTTCGAATGGACAAAAAATTATTATTAAAAACAGTCCAGGTGAACCAATGCGTGAACAATCATAAAAAGAAAAAAGCAAGCGACGGACATATAATAACCTTCTTTTCTTTTTTTTTGAAGTCGGCAAATAGCGACTAATTTGCCTTTTAAAGAAATGCAGTAGAATAATTTTTTTAGGAAAAAAAATTACAACTGAAAAATGTTTATTCTTTTGTGTATATACATTTACGATGGGCAGCAGTAAAATTTCAATCAAAATTCGTTCAAGCGTATTTCGATATCCCGTTCAAACAGCGATATATATTCCAAAAAGGAATTGGGGAGAGATGTTATGGTGCAATTTGCTTGTTTTTTAACTTGTTTTCTTGAATCATTTTCTGTTATTCGAACGTTCCAAAAAGTAATTGACCGATATTGCCACACCCTTGTACATATATATCAAAAAAAAAAAAAAAAAAAAAAAAATCCACGCCTACACGGGATTGCAATATAACGGTAAAAACAATTTTGGGATAATTTTTTTTCATGCAACGAAGAATAGTTGGTGAAGATTGAAATTGTAATTTCTTTCATCTTGTACGTATATATAAAGATTTACCTTGAATTGGACAAAAGCAACACTAATACAGAACCAATAAACTCTAATTTAATTAATTATCACCAAAAAACAACTAACTGCGGACGATTGAAAACTCTGTCGGCATGAAATCTCTATGAAAGTATATACTTAGCAGATGGGGACATCTGGGAGTAACAAAACGAGAAAGCGGTTGGAGGATCGCCGTTTTTTAGCGGGTAATTATGGGATAGACGCATATGAGGCACCCTCGGGATCCTGTCGGAAGGCTAACATGGCTCGGCAGAATTTTTAATGGTTTGGTGGAAAGAAGGGGTTGAATGATATTCTTCCACTGATGCCCTGTAAAATGTTACAGTACATCCGATATGTCGAAGGGCCCGGAGGGTTCTGCAGATTGGGTACCGTAACAATTGCAGAGGCTGCTGTGTCAGTCCGGTGGGGACTGAAATTCGCAGAATAATTACCTAACAGTCATTTACTTGTAATTGCATAATGAACATGGAAATTCTGTTTATTGATACATGGTCAAAAGTATCATTTGCTGTCTGCTGATTTACTAGAAGTACATTTCCGACTGATATTGCTAAGGACGATATATTTTTAAAGCTGAAAATTACTGTATACAATTCAGCACTGGAATATGGTATTCGCTGTGACAGATACTATGCCGTTCGAAGCGGACTGTCATCGTTCGGTCAATATATCGCCATACTAATTCATATCTGCTTTGGGTCAGCTATTCTGATACTTCTTCGAACTTATTGCGTTTAGATCAAAGGACTATAGATCAATTGCTAAGAACGAGTTTGATGTGAAATCGGAATGTATAGAACGAAGAAAATCAAAATCGTTATTGAGGAGAAATCTATTAAAGATGGTTTGTTGGGCTAGGTTCCTAAATCGCAGGAAAGAATTGTGGAAGAACCGTATTACGATAAGAGAGAGTTCAATAACTAATAGGTAACGTTACTGTAAGGGAGCAAAAACAGTTGCAGGCGACTATCGCCGAATTTTTAAAAAACTTGGAATAAATACCGGTAATCGCCAGTGCTTGAAAGGCGGCTGTTACTGATAAATGAAAAAATGTCGTTACATCTTTACAAGTTCGATTACCTAGAGTGTGTAATGACTGATGGTGCAGTTTGGGAGGCGAAGGGAATAAAGGATGATAAGAGAAGTGACTCTTGCAATGACAGCTGGTTCGTAGTTTAAGATGATCAAGTTCAGATCTGTTGTTGTAGAGATGCCGCGACAACTACGCTAGAGTATACAGCTACTTGCTTTGCTTAGTGGCATCATTTGAAACAGTAAAAAAGTTTGATGTGTACGATGGTTGTAGTAACCATGCTTATAGTTAGTCTGAGCATTGTTTCCTCATCTGATGTGGCCTCCGAGTGGGTGAATTTTAACCTCTTTATAATTCGCGTACAGGTGCTGCAACGATTAAAAACATTGAAGGTTGTTAGCAAAAATGTTATTACATGATTTTTTTTTATTCTTGGTTTTTGTTTTTTTTTACCGAAATATAACAGATTAAAATATTTTCAGAGATGATCGTGATTGCAATTTGTCAAGTTTATTTACCGCCATAATATGAAAATTACTTTCAGTATAATGTTTCTGGAAACTTTATTTCATATATATATCGTTTAAAAATATTTTCCTTGAAAAGGGCAATAACGATTTTTCATCGATGATTTATTAATTTTATTATAGAATGATACTGTCATTTATGATATATTAATGTTAACAGAACTATGGCTTTTTGAATTAGAGATATCACGTTATAACATCCCCGGATATATACTAAATCCTTACACAGCGTGAGGCTGGAGTAGTTATTTAAAAGATACCTTGAAATATACACCTCAATTATTACAATTCGCGCTAGTACTGCTAATTGGGATCGTGTCAAATAATTAACTAGAAAATTTCTAATTGTAGATTTTATAAATTTCATGGTGCTGCGTATGAGAATTTTTCAGTGGGCTTGGAAGGAATTCAGAGGCACTTGACGAAAATGTAATTTTATCATATGAGATGTTCAGTTAGTACATTAGACGAAACTGCTTTTTAATATATATATATATATATATATATATATATATATATATATATATATATATATATGTATACATTTAATTAACACTTACGGATTTTTAAATATGTACTTGAACAAGCAACGTATACGAGCGAAGATGTCATTTCGGATTGCCTTTATTCCCATCGTTTCCAAATAGGTTACACACTCTAGGTAATCGAACTTGTGAAGATGCAACGACATTTTTTCATTATCAGCTCAGATGCTATCAGTAACAGCTGCCTCCCAAGCACTGACGATAACCGTTTTTATTCCAAGTTTTGAAAATTCGGCGATAACCGTATGCGCAACTATTTTTGCTCCCTTACAGTAACGTTACCGATTAGCTACCGAACTCTCCCTTATCATGATATGGTTCTTCCGCAATTCTCTCCTCCGATTTAGGAATCCAGCTCAACAAACTATTATGGCTTCCAGTTAATGGCTTTCCTCTCAATAACAATGTTGAGATCTTTTTCTGTCAACCGGTTCTATACATTTCGATTTCACGTCAAAACACGTTTTATATGTATACTACGAAACTTAAGATGTTTCGTTTTTCGGGGAAAACAATATTATTCGGTCATTATCACCGTATAATTTTATTATACAAATTGGTATTTAATTTTATTCCGTTGTTGTTCGAATAATTTTTCTAAGCAGCATCAAAAGCGTTACTCTTCATTCAGGAGGTTTACCTTTGGTCTCGATATCTCAGTTCGGCTTTTAGCACGATTCGAATATTATCTCCGATCGTCCAGGTTCTCATGCCGAGTTTGTCAATATTGACTTTGATTATTTCGATAAAAATAAATAGTCCGAATGGGCGCGAATAGCGGAAAATGAAATCGACTTTTATTGGTTGTTCCGGCGCAACGACAACCAATCATGCCGCGAGGCGAACCGACTCTCCGTTTATGTTTATACTACCGGATTTTTATTCCCCCAGTCAATCAAGTTTTGAATTTTGCACGCATCATTCACCTTTTCAGAGCGACATCGGTCGACAGTTATGCAATTTCGGTTGCAGCAAAGTTAATCCAATTATCATTCGGCCAGACTGCTGCAGAAGCTCTTTTCAGACCTACATAACCGGATTACCTGGTCGTCGCGCTCATGCTTCAGCGTACGCATCATCAGCAGAATCAGCAGAGCCGTTCCTCATTTCGGGCTTTCCGTGGTTTCCTGTTGAACAGCGCTATTCCCGTTGCGGATCTCATCGACTATACTTTTTGATGATGTTGGGTTGTGCCAAATTTTGCTACCTGTTATGTTGGTTATGCCCAGTGCCGTTCAATACGATAAAGTTAAAAAATTTATCCTACTACCTTCGAAGTTTAATAATTTTTGAACCATTGTACATGGGCGCTTAAGAAACTTTTACACGATTTTCTTCTTCTTTATCTCCGATCGGATTTGGGCGATCATCACAGCTACTCTGCTTTTGTCTTTGGACCCCTGTGTGTCGGTTTAACAGGTGGCTGATTGTACCACCGACGCATATCTGTAACCCTAACATCTTTCTTCTCACTGGCTTTCGATGTCTCTCAATGGCACCATTCCGGACAAGTTGAATTAAATGACAGTTTTCCGGATGTCTTCAGTGTAACACGGATGATTCACGACGTTCGGAATCGAGCAACACAACGGAAGAAGATTTATGCTGGCCGTAATGTTTTTTTTATAGGAGTTCAGTTTGTTTCGACATTCTTCGCAGCACTTCTATATTAGTTACATGGTCTCTGTATGAAATCTTCAACATGCGGCGATATATGTACATCTTCAGTGCTTCTATTTTTTTTCTCAAGCGTGGATGTAAGAATCCAGTTTTCCATACTATCTAGTGACCGTACGTAACATTGCACTAGTCGTAATGGTAACTGCGCAAGTCAATGCTTTTTCGGGTCATTAGATTTTTCATACTTAGAACGGGTTTTCTTGCTTTTTCTATAGGTGATTTTATCTCGATCGATTGAACTGTCTCCTCGTGGAACCGGGTTCCAAGATACTGGAAGTCTTTGGGAACTCTGTCGATGATCTGACACCATGTACTGTTAGTTTCATTATTGAAATGCAGTACTGGTCTCATACTTTCTGTGTACTGCTAGCCATTCCGTTTTATTGACATTTATTTCTAACCCGTATTCTTTGCTTATCAAGCATTATTTCTTGTAATTTATTTATGTTATCAGAGGTTAGGACCCGTATCATCTGCATACTTTCTATTGAAACACGGCTGTTGCCTAATACCATGGTCCTCCATTGCTTGAAAATATCTTCCGAGTATATATTGAAAAGTAACGGTAATAATATGCAACCTAGCCGTAACCCTTTCTTGATTGATACTTCTTCTGATTCGATATTCTAAACTCGGTAAATAGTTAAAATCGAACGATACTGAGGTAATTAATGTGTAATAAACTTTATTAACTTGCTTCAGTTTGCCAAAGACCTGCAATAAATGCGTGAAATCGTCGGTGAATGGCGAATACGCAACTCATGTATGTAAAACGCTGAACTTCATTGGCACCGGTACAACGTTGGATTGGCGATGTTTAGATTGTTACGCCTCCGAACCTAAGCATTCGACAGAGACAAGTAGCCAAGTCAGCGATAGTATCGAAAGATTTTGACTGCAAGTCTTAAAAGCAAAATTACTCCGTTATATGAGAGAGTGCATCTGCTGTGAAATGAACTAAATGTAATTACAGTCCTGTACCGTAACTAAATTAGATAATCGATCTGCTAAACATAAGGAAAATAATACTCGGCTAAGACTAACGACGAACTGCCATACGACAACCGTAACAATAATATAGTCATTTCAAATATACCGGTTACGCAGAGCGTCAATCAGCCGATAACTAAAATCAGCCAGACATTACGTGACTGAAACACAGATAAAACGGCACATATTTGTAAAATTCTTCGTGAAATTACAGTAATAATAGCTACTTTTCTTAAACATGTTTCACGAACAGCAAATAATATATCAACTAGATAACTTGGCGACACATTTTTAATCAGTGGTTTTCACGGTTTCAGAGTATTTTTGGACAATATTACGAAGAAGTATTTTGTGAAAGACGTGACTTTTTAAATCGATAATGACTCGGGCATAACTCCACCCGGAAGGGGAAGCGATTTTAGGAGTTACAAACTGGTTTTTCAAAATAATTCAGACTAAACGAAGGAGGAAAAAGGAGTTGTAAAAAATTTAAATCGGATTTAGTTCACTTTGTTTTTAGTTCAATTTCTGCGCTTAATTCGTAAGTTAAGTAAAATAAAACGGATTATATTTATATATGACACACGAGAAAAAAAAAAAAAAATTAACCGTTAATAACACTAATTCGACGATTTTTTTTTAATTTTTCAAAAATTCACCTAAAAAATGAAGATACTTCATTCGTCTGCGTATTTATATAGCTTCGCAATTGGATCTATACTCACATATATATATATACATGCCTAAAATAATTTGGTACCAGGGAAATCTGGGAAAGCAAAGGCGAATCCCAAGTAGAAAGGAACTGGCTCCCAATATTCCCATCAGATCCATTAGGCTTAGTACATTATGAAAAGCTTAAATTCACAATCCTCGACGCCCTATCAAGGGTATGGGACTTGCTTATATATATATATATATATATAAATTGAACTTACTCGCAAAAGAATGTACTAAAATATTATACGAAGAAAAATAGTTTAGGAACGGGCGAAACAGAATACTAAAACATACAAGCAAATACATGTATTTTCATGAAAGTGAAAAATTCGTTAAAAATCACAGTAGCAAAAAGCAAAATATTTACACGTGATCTAATAAAATCACATTTAGAGAAGGTTTTTTGTTGCGATAAATTGAAAACGTTCTTCTTTCTTTTCTAATATATTCTCCTACCTTATTTTCTACAAAAGAACGTACTTGTTTTACATTTTGAAACGACAAGTAACAGTTTAACATTTGAACTTGATTCTTTGCATTGCAATAATTTAAAATCTTGTTAACGCTGTTATTTGTTATTGTTAAAGAACAGTTTGTAATACTTGTCGCCTGTTGTAAGGCTTAACTTCGGTCCCGACACCGTCCGTACGGAATTGACGGAAGATGATATCGGTGCGCGTCACCGCGCACAGCTGTACGCAGATATTGTTGTTCGTCTAAGGCCAAAACGTTCCAACTATTGCGAAAGTGCCGGCGGAAAAGGCCTACACAGCAGCAGATATCTCGGTTTTTCTGACGAGTGTCTCGGGAGTTCAGTATTTACTTTTACTATACAGAATTGAGCATTCGTGAACACTCTACAACACACCATCAGATGCCCGGTAAGGAACACTCCGCATCTAATACCGACACAAGTTTCAAAGCTACCTGCTTCGAAGTGTGCAATAGAATAACGAGAAACGAGAGGTAATTCAACGCAGTCACAGCCTGTATCCGCAGTTGATAGTGTACATAACATTATTTTTTTACAAGTAAGGCCAAGTTGAAAGATTGAAGCAATCGGTTTTCGATTAGATTTTTCTTTGGGCTTTTATAGAAAACATTTCGAAACTTTTTTTTTTAGTATTTTAATTACTAATATCATTGGAAAATTTTAAATTTTGAATTCGGAATTGCTGGACGACCAGCTAAGACGCCGATCCTAGTTTGTAGCCTTTTGAAATTAATCATCGTTTGTCTTTATCGGTGATAATTATTACGGTACTTTTTTTTGTACGTTTATTTATAAAATGATAAAAGCTTTCTGTAGTAAAACAACATTTTAATATAAAACGGTATATGAAATAATTGTGAATTTCTAACTTTTCGAATGATTTTTCCGTTACGTAAGGAAAGAGAGTCAATTGAAAATCTTTTATTTTAAGCTGACTCTACCAAAAGTAGCAAAAAATACTTTTTATTTCAAAATATAAATACTGAAATATAAAAAAACAGGATACACAAAATTATTCTATACAAGGTTTAATATAATTACCACTCTCGTAGTGACAAAAGTTTGATCTTCTTTGTTTTCGTGTTTGTTTTGAACTAATATACGAGAGGTGACACATTGTGGTAACACTGCGATGGTGCTCACGGTCTCGTTGGAAAGAGGAACCATTTTCAAGTCAATGTTTTCTTAACGGTAGCATGTATACGTTTAAACAAAGTAAGATTTTTACGCGTGTCGTTCACGAGTGTTGACTCGTTATCTTGGCTTTCTTCTAATTATTTAATTATTTCTTTATATTACTAACCTTTATAAGGATATATATATATATGTGTATATATCTTTATGGATTCGGCCACATGTATTTACGGAACCGATGTTACGAATTTTCTCGGTCCATTTGTCGATTTTCTATTTTTTCCCTTTGAAAATAACGGGTGCCAGTGGCATCCGCGTCAATCGTGATTTTCGAAGATTTTTATCGAGTTCTTATGCATTTCGAATATTTATCGGTTATAGTGCTAGTGCCATAAATACCGAATCCATATCAATATATATATATATATATATATATGTATATACATAGATTTTAAAAAACTTACTAATTTTTTTAAGTCACTGTGTTCTGGAAAGCCAGTGTATGGATCAGTTTTTCTTGCTCTATTCGAGACTGGTAAAAAGAAAATCGGTTTTTTTATCTTTGCCAGATCCAATTCTGGACCGCCGAGGAAAGCGAATCAATTAAAAAATCTTTCAAAACCAACTTGTTCCGCTCTCGAAGTCACAGGGTAATAAAGTGCTGTTTAGTTTCTGTTTATTTATTTAGATTTTCAAATCGGATTTTATTGTATTTTATTTTTAGCGGTTTTCGATTGCTTCTTTATACATCCATTGTTGTAATTATGTATCTACCATATGCTCTTGATTGTTATTAAATTACTGCAACCACTATTAGCGCTTTTCAGTACATTTTTAGACTTCAACGATAATAATAATAATAATAAATGAATTGAACTAAATTGAATTATTATTATTATTATTATTATTTTTTTTTTTTTGAGTGCCGTGTACAGCTGTCGGGGCTATTACGACACTATGTCAATCGGAGAGTTAAATGGTTCGAAATAAGTTAGTTATATAAAGAAACCGAATAGTGTCTGCAATGTTCAAAGGCGAGTTGGCCAAAGACGACTGCAAAGACGCTATCCGGTGCTTGGCGCGCTGGAGCACGACGGAGGGGCACTCCAGGAGCAGGTGTTTTACTGTAGGAGCGGGGGAAGGGAGCAAAAGGGGCATTCGAAAGGGGGCTCGCAATTAAGTAAGAGATGATCATGAGTCAGCGAAATATGTCCAATGCGGAGTCTTGCCATCGCCACAAAGTGGGTTCTGGGGAGGTCAGTAGGAGGGAACCAAGGGTCAATTCCGTGCTTTATCTCTCTTAGAAAGCAATATTGTCTAGTAAGCCAATCTTGCTTCCATTGGGATTGCACAAGAATTTTTATAGATTTTACTATGTCGGCGGGAAGAGGAGGGGAACAGGGCATGGGGCACGACAGTGTTGACTTAGCAGCGATGTCAGCTACGTAATTACCCCTAAGTCCGGGGTGTGGCTTGGCACCCATAAGAAAGTAATTTGGTGGGAGGATGATCTTAATTTTAGGATTAGGGATTGTATAGAGTTGGTTATGTAATTCGATGGGGATTGTTGGGGAAGGGACTCCAAAGCTGCTAGTGAATCAGATACAATCAAAATGCGGCTGTTGGGTGGAGAGGATTTAATTGTGGATTCGAGGGCTAGGAAAATGGCATAAAGTTCGGCATCGAGAACGGAACAGTGGTCATGGAGGCGGGCGGATGACGAAACTAGGTTAGAGTGAAAGGAACAAGCAGTAGGAGACGATTCGGCATGATTTCGCGTCGTCAGTGAAGTAGGCTTGGTGATTTGAATATTTTTTAAGGGTTGCGAAGATTCTGGTGCAGAGGAGGGAGGAGGAGATTTTTCCCCTAGAGAAATGTACAGTTATTGTTATTATTATTATTATTATTATTATTATTATTATTATTATTATTATTATTACTATTATTATATATGTATTATAATTACTCTTTGATGCGTTATAAACGCGTATAATGATATAACTTAAGAACAATAATGGGGCAGTAGAATTTGTTCTCGAGTCTATTACTGTCATTCAGTCAATATTAATATTCAAATCGAGTACGGTAGAACGGCAAACTCTCCAAGGAACTTTCTAACGTGGATTATTATTATTTTGCGCGATTCTTAGTAAATACAAGCCGGTTGTTGTAAGAACAATGGCAGTCTAGAGTTGGATAAGTTTGACAATTTAGCGTGAGCAATCGCATTTTGCTACCTGTTTAACATTCGCATTGTAGAACATTGAACAAATTTATCCCGCTAGGACGTACACTGTTAACCATAGGAGCCGGAAATTCCCGCGTACAAATACCGACTCGTCTGCACAATTAAGAATAAATTATGAGATCTTCTCTTGACGCTGTCTCGCGCGAAATAAACCTTGTTTGGCCGATTTTCGCCCTTGGAACATTGTCATTTCCAGGAAATGCAATTATCACAAATTTAACGAATAACCGAATAACCCGGGTTTTCCACTTCCATTAGCTCCTTGTTCCACTTATTATGCGCGCTATTTATCAAACGCGTCTACCTGTAGTATTCGACAGTGTTTATGTGTCGCACATGATGAACAATTAAAATCGCCAGTTTCAGTTCATCTTTCGCCGCTTTTACGGCGAAATTCGGAACCGCGAAAACAATCTTCAATTTATGTTTATTTCAAATTCGCCTGCTATACTAAGGAAGAAAATCAAGAATTTCAGATGATTTCACTACTTTTTCAACTTAGATTAATCTTACAATAGGAAAAAACAAATCAACGAAATTTTTGATTTTCTTCCACATCATTTTCATTGCCTGTAACTGTATTTCTACGAATTATTCGTTTATTTCTGACTGCATGAGTAGAGACCATCATCAACTCTTTCGGATTATTCTTATGACTTTATTATTTTCCATAATACGCTCTCACCGATTCATATTACAAATTTCATACCGTTTTACCTCGTTGCTTTGATTTGTTGCGAGCTCCTAGTACCGTTTCACCTCGTCACTTTGTCTGTTTCGAGCTGCTAGCCATTCAGGTGTCTTAAGTGATGAGGCAGTTGATTCTTTGGCTCTGGCTGATATGTCGACCCGCTGTCTTCATAAAAAAAATAAAAAACACTCTCTAATACCGACTTTTAAAAGTTCCCAAGTCAGATTTCGAACGGGGGCACATCTACGTTTCCCTCCTTTTTCTAATAATCGATTTATTTTGTTCATTCTAATATTCTAATCTACAGTTCATTCTGTTTTCCCCATTTCGCCGATCCGTTGTTGTCTCCATTATTCGCCTGCATTCTGACCATCCTCTAGTTTCCTCGTTACACTGTCATCTCCATTCAAACGATACAGTCGTTTGCGCGTACCTCATTCTCTTAATGTTCACTTCTTTCTGTGAAATTCCTCTCTGATGAAACGCGGGATTCCTGTTCTTCATTGCGCCTGTTACATACATCTTTTTTCCCCTTTTCCACGTATTATACCCGCTGCTGTTTTTCCCTTTTATCAACGATACCTGATTGAAATATAACCAACTCTCTTTTTACCCTCTAATTGTTTCTGTAAAAAGTCTGTTTCCGTCGTATTGGTAGGAAGTTAAGCTGTTTAGAATCTGCAAAAAAACGAATTCATTAAAAGCAGAAATAACGCTCAAATCGATGTCCATTAAAGATTCTTCTTTTGTTTGCGTGCTCACTGATAATGATGTATTTCGCGGTCAAATGCAGCTCGCTCAGTAGTCAGCCTATCTGAAAACTGCTCCATTTATATCAAAACAAAAAGGTAACACAATATTGCACTTAGTACATGCGCGCATACATACACAAACCAAGACCATTACGCAGTCAACTAAACACAAATTAGTTTACAAGTACTATCGATACAGCCAGTGCCTTTACCGAACGTATTCACATTCCACTGGCGACCCGAAGTCTAGCGAAACCGTCCGAACTGAATAATTTTTAACGAAGCGGAAGGTGAAGGTTAAACACAAACACCGGACAGGAAAAATGTTTACTATTAATGCGTTCAGAAATTTCGCCTACTATCCGAAATTAAATAATCATAACTCGTTACTTTCCTTCAGAAAACGTATTTCACATCCAGTTCAGCTGATGGACCAGACGAATTACCAGTTAATACTGAAAAGGTTATTAATAAATTGAAATAATAATATCTCCAACATTTCTAGCGATTAGGATCATGCAGAGATACTCTTGAGTTGCATTCTGACCCTGCAACTTTTCGTTAAGCTTAATTGATGTTCAACTCATTTTGCTTTGTTATATATAATGTGCCTCCTCCAAGTCAAGCATTTGTCGAGGTGTATACCAAGATACTTTGCATCTTCTTTCTAAGGGATCTCCACTCCATTCATCATTATATTTCCGGATGAATCGATTCTTCGGCTAGTGAAAACTACTCGAGATGATTTACCTTCATTGATCGATTTATCTTGCATAATTTGCACCATGATGCTACTTTATTGACTGCTGTCTGCGGGAACTTTCGGACACTTATTTGAACACAAGATCGCTGTGTGATCAGCAAAAGTCGCTATATCAACGTGCGATGAAGGAGGAATATCCGCTGTGTAGATAAGGTAGAGAAGCGGTCCAAGTACACTCTCCTGAGGAATGCCTGCTCGAACCGGATATATACTTGATTCGTCAGAAATATCTTTCATTTAAATACGATCGGAATAATTCAGCTAACTGATAGGGAAATATTCCGGTCTTTTGCGTCTTGGCCTCCCTACGCCCTACAGCGCTCACAGCATCCTTTCTTTTCCGTCTCCCTTGGTTATTCCTTTGTTAGCTTATTTCGTATGTTCTATTTGTAATATTTTTCCTTTATAATTATTAATACTATCATACCGTTGAATTGAGTAGCGTCCTTAGCTGACATGCTCAAAAAAAAAAAAAAAAAAAAATGACTTTGAAGTTTTTGCAATAGACCATCGTGCCAAACTCGATCGAATGCTCGGCTTACATCTAAAAATGCGGTATCGCAGACCATTTTCTCATTCAGAGATTTTTCAATTTTATGGACTACACATATTGTTCTATCGTACTATGTTTTGCTCGGATGCCAAATTGGTGTTCAGGTAATATCTCTTTGCATTTGACTATTGGCATTAGTAATTTTTCGTATAATTTAGAAAAACTACCGGTAAGATTGAAATTGGTCGATACGATGATGGTCGCGTTGGAGGTTTTTGTGGTTTGTGAACTATGGAAATTTGCGACACTTTTAGTAGTATCGGAAAATATGTTAATCGCAGCATTGCAATAAAGATGCACACTAGTAACACCAGTTTTTTTTTTAGGCAATTCCTTTAAAATGTTTGCTATTATTAAATCGTAACCCGGTGCTTTGTTAGGGTTCATTGTCCCTATTATAAATTTCACCTAGTGAGATCAATTGTATGGGTTTTCATACATCTTGACAACAGGAGTCAGAAATTAATGACGTATCTAGAGGATGTGATTTGAATATGTTGGCAACATATTCGCCAAACGGTTCCGCTTTTTCAATATCAGTACGAGTCCAGCTAAAATCCGGGGTTTCCTTAAAGGGCAAACAGATGGCTTTGTCCTTTCCACGCAGCTTTCCAGAAAGAGAAATTTTGTTGCACTAAAGGCGATAAATTGATCAATTACTCATTGAGTGATTTATTCTTTAAATCCTGCAACAAACGTTTAACGAATTTCGTCTGTTTGTTCAGTGCAGTTTTATGTGCAGGATTTCTGAATATTTTCCACTGCTTCCTGATCGGTTGTCTTAAGTGATATTTTTAAATTGATATAATTTCCGAGATATTCTCTGAGAATAGTTCCACCCAGTTTCTAGATCTGTTGTATAATTTTGGTTTGAACATTTTTTTCACTATCTGATCATTGATAGACAGTAAAGCTGACGAGTGATCTGATGGTATAACTCATTATCTGCTCTAACATCAGTGAAGATTATCGGAATACCTTTAATAATAAAAAAGTCCAGTAAATCTGGAATTTTATTCGGGTCTATAGGCCAATAAGTTGGCACTGCAGGGGAACAGACATCACTGTGTGCCTTTCGTCAATGGCTGATTTGAGTTCTTTGCCTCTTAGAACAGAAAGTCTTGAGCCAAAGTAAATGGGTTTTACGTTATAATCACCATCGATAATATGCCTACCGGCTAAAGTTTTTAGAAAATGTATAAACCTTTCGTTCCTTAGGTGGATAGTAGACTGCTGAAGCGGTAGTTTTTCTATCTGACTTGAGTTAAATTTCAACGCTGGTTGCTTGTAAGTGGTGTGATTCATATTTCCCTAGTACGTAATGTTTTATGTCACTCTTTATTATCACACACCAGTGCACCCATGCGCTGTGCCATCAGAATGATTTGTAAAGTATGAGTTGTGGCCAGAGAAAGTAGCACATTTTGTATTTGCTAAATGAGTTTCGGAAATTAAAAAGTTGCCAATATTATTCCGAAGAAAATACATTTGCAGCTCAGCGATATGATTTAGAATACCACTGACATTGCAGGTTACGATTTTAAGATTTTTTATTTATTAAAGCAGTCATAATTGTTTTTTTATAACGCTTTTTAGCAGCTGGTTTTACTGTTACATCATGTTTGAGAACAGTATTTTTATTTAATTTAGAAATGTATGTAACATGGCTAATTAATGAGCTCGGTTCCCGTTTCTGTCTTTTCTTCCAGTTTTACGGTCGTTCAATAATTTATGCTACAGTAAATGGCTGTAGTTGTTCTGAACTTCCTGTTCTCCATCTACTGCAGGTATTATCAGTGCTGCTTCTACACTATCAACGAATCACTTTTTATTTGACCTCTCCCCTAAGGCCTCTCTTGCTTGGGGGACAGAATAAAGTTCCGCCATAGCCCTTCAATTCTTAGGAGCACACAGTTCTCCGCCACGTTAAGGTAATTTTTTCCTTTTTTCCGAGCCTGCCAAAAATGGACAATTAGCTAATAACATAAGTCGCATTCATCCGAAGAAAGAAGGTCTGGTGCATAAAACTGCAACGGAGAAGAGTACATAATAGTGAAATAGAACAAAGAAAAGTACATGAGCAAGTATTACGCTCCTGGACTAGACTTAAGGGAAACTAATGAATAAAACAAGGTAGAAAGGAAGAAAAGCTAAAAAAATTCCAAAGTGGAAAGAAGAAAGTCTAAAAATCGCTCAGGTAGTTTGCGAGATTTTTCCGATTAGAAGCTACCACCTTAATAACTAGGCGGATAGACAAGATCAGAAAGTACGATGTAATTCAGTACTAGAACTATGAGTACCACGCCTTGTTATGCATAGTTTTAAACTTACACATATATATATATATATTAATTACAACGTAATTCTTAGGCTACCCCCCATTCGAAAAAATGTCCTAAAAAAATGTCCCAATTTTATGTAACGCTAAATGTCCCAATTTTATGTAACGTTTGTTATATTTTGTAGGATTTTTGTTATTGTTATTTAAAAAATGTCACAATTTTATGTAATGAAATATGTAACGAAAAATGTAACGAAAAAATGTCTTAATTTTATATAATGAAAGTTAAATGTTAGGATAGGATTTTTGTGGTTATGTTATTTTTTGTGTGTGTTGATGCCAGTAAGAATAACGTTGTAAATTTTGATCATTTTATACAAAGTATAGAAGAGAAAGAGACAGGAATGAAAGCAGGAGGGGTCAAGGGGCACAGCCCCTTGCGAGGCCAAAGTGGCCGAGTTTATATATATATATATATATATATATATATTAAAGTGGAAATACCGTAAAAATTGCTATTAGCCTGAAAAACGGCTGGTTTCCAATTAGGTTAATCATTAATCATGCAGTTTACAGAATAGTTTGAAAAATAAATATTCGTCAATAATACACACGTCCGCAACTGGGAACTAACGCAGCGAAAGAAACAAAAAAGAGACAAAGTGTGTCGAAACGAAGACGTTAATTATGAAAATGGCGGAGAAACAGGAAAGTTTGTAAGCAATTGGGAATTGAGGAGAATTTACATACTCGTATAATATATTTGCCAGAGAATGAAACACATAACGGTCTGGGAGCTTACAGTTTGTAAGCGCATCTGTGCTGATATTACGGCTAAAGGAACGTTTGCATATTTCTATCTGAGAAGTATAGTGGTTTTCAAAATTCTTTCAAGATAATAATTTTCGTAATATTCAAAAAAAGAGATTAGTTGTTTTTCATTTTAACATGTATAAAAGATAGGAATTGCTTAAAGTTTTTCTAATTGGTAGTTTGGACGTAGTCACGGCGCAGTTTTAAGAAGAGAAAACAATTAAGAAGTGAAATTCAACCTATACGATCTTCTTCTTATATCCATTTGACTGTTCTCAGTCGTTGGTAGCAACCATGGCGACGATTTCTTGATGGGAATGCTCGGTCCCTTGCCGTATGGAATAATTCTTCTACCTTCATAGACGTCCATTTCAGGATATTATGAAGCCAGGAAATCGCTCTTCTTCCAACTTTTCTTTTTCCTTCTACTTTACCCATTATTATAATGGTCTATGGCAGTTTATATTTCGAACCTCTTAATATGTGTCCTAAGTATGCCGTTTTTTTTCGTTTATTTAATAGTCTATAATTCTCTGTCCTTTTTCAATGTATTTAATATTTCTTTATTTTTCTTTTTTGCGGTCCACGGTATGCGCAGTATACGGCGGTAGCACCACATTTCGAAGGCTTCTATAGCGTTTATTATTTTAGCATTTATCCTCCGTGATTCACAACCGTATAACAACACTGACCATACGTAGCATTTTAAAGCTCTGCTTCTTAATGCAAGAGATATTTCATGCGATGTTGACGTTTTCCTCATTTTCATAAATGCTACTCTGGCCAGTCCTATTCTACATTTAATTTCCTCCTTCGAGTCTCCAGCGTTATTAAGCCACGCGCCTAAGTATTTGTATTTATTTACCACTTTTAATTCACCATTTCTGAGTATTATCTTTGGTGTTTACTTTGATCTGCTATTCCCATTATTTTAGTTTTGGAACCTAAAATTTTGGGCAACAAGAAAGTAATATTAATCAAGAAAAATCACCTGCAACAGAGAAAGTCGACGTGGGCTTAAATAGGAACAAATACGAATCGCCCACTTTGCCTTCTTCCTATCGTATACTGTGTGTAATGTGTTAAAACTGACATAATACGCATTTCCTTAGTCGTAGCCTGTTGAAATTGGCATAATACACGCTACCGTGTTCGTAATGTGTCATACTCGCATACGTGGGAACTATAGTCTAGAAGTTCTAAAGGAACATTTTTCAAAATTTCGAAACACCCGAAAACTGGATTCAAAACATTTAAACGGCACTAGACAACTCTTCAACACATACTTGATAGCGTATTCGTCGTCGAAAAGTGAGACTAAGGCTTAACTCACACGGATCACTTTTCGGCCACTTTTTTGAGGTTCTGCTATGGTCGAAAAGTAGTGGTCCGTGTGAGTTAAGCCTAACAGTTCTGGGTTAGATGTAGGTTTCGCGCCCGATGCCGCATGAAATTTACTCGTTAGCCGAGCAGTAGTGCTTAAATCGAATGCAGCCGTTCATTAATGAAAATTTCACGATCAAAAATAAATTCGATTTTACGCGATTTTTTCTATAATTTCTTTGTGACGCAAACGAATTTAATTAAAGTTTCCTTCGCAATAGGCCCCCCTTATTCTTTCGTCGTTGTTCGTTTGATTTAATTTTCGAACTTCTCTTCGCAATAGAAATTTTACACCATCACATCATGCGTGATTTTTCGCTAGAAAATTTAAATCTTTAATAGCGCTGTAAAAATTGCTAACATTGTCACGCCCGTTTTGAGTTGCAACCGCCCTCATGGGCTACGTGAAAAAAGTCTCCGTCTATCTGCCGTTGGGCTTAGTACATTGTGAACCTTAACTTCACAATCCCGACGCCCTGTCAAGGGTATGGAACTCATTTTACTTTTCTTTTTTTTTTATCTGTCTATCCGTTCGATTTCAGTTAAAGTACACGCATGTACTGTTCGCATATTTTACACAAATTACTTCGTGATAATTGCGTAGCGGCGAATTTATTCTAGAGAATAATACGTTACAGCAACTATATGTACTAAAAAGGATGTTTGACGTGTCGTAGTTAGCTTTTTGACCGACTTCAAAAAAGGAGCGGGTATTCAATTCGACTGTATTTTTTTTTTACTACAGAACTTTTTTCCGATTTGGATGACTCTTCTTTTATTTAAATGGTGGTGCTTCTCATGTGGTCCCATTTAAATTTCATCAAGATCTGAGCGGTAGTTTTTGAGTTATCCTTAATAATGCGGGAGTTGAAGCTTTTTGGATGCCGTTTTTCATTTATGATTAGTTTCAACGTCAAGTTAGATTTATTGACTTAAAATATTATAAATTTGCCAAATTACTATGGAAATGTAGCTTTTGATGTTTTCACGCCGTGGAAATGCAGTTCAAAATAAAGAAATCGATTTTTTTTGTGAAGTATCAAGTATGGAGAATAATGTGGAAAAAAAATTGATTGTTAACAAGAAAAAAAGTCAAGCATAACGCTAAAAATTGTAAAATAAAATGCTTTTTTACAAAAAATAAATACCGATACTTGAAGATTTATTATAACAATTTAAAAATGCACTAAAAAGTAAAAAATAATTACTCCCGATAAGAAAAAATATATATCACAGCGATGTTATAGCTTAGGCGATATCGTAATTCTGGTACAACATTAATACCTTAATCAGAGTCGGCATCAAATTCATATTAAAATAATAATTAAAAACTGCATTAAATGTTCTCATTAAATTGTTCCTAGATATTGTAATATAAATTTGATGCCTAGGCTAATTTTTTTTTTTTTTCCCCCCCATTCGGATATTCCCGATGGGACAATTTTATTTCAATAATATATATGCATAAAATAAATACAAGGTAATTACGAACGTTAATAGATATAAACATGTGTTACATCAGTGATGATAATACACTAGTCACTGAATGCAACAAAATAATATTTACATACAAAGTTACTGAGATTTATAAATTCACTTATTATGATATAATTTTAGCTAGGAGAGGATTGATCAAGTAATTAAAATAATATGTATATATATATATATATATATGTACAAATGTGTATGTAAACAGCAGTGAAGCTACAGTAATGGAATAACAATTAGGATTAGAGTTAAGTAAAGCATAACTTAAGATACTTGCAGAGGCTAATCACTTGCTTTTGCAGTTAGTTTGATTTTCATTGCTGAGTGGAAGTATTGAAGCAGATTCTGAGCATTTTTATTATTAATTATAAGCGATGTATTAGAACTGATATTATGGCGAGCTCAAATTCTGTCAAAGTGGGTGCAATCAAAGATCAGGTGCTGGAAGTTATCAGGCGAAATTGATCTACAAAGTGGGAAATTTGGGGAGTCGGTAAGTTTGAACCTATGCAAGAGTATTCACCAAAGTTACCATGACCCGAGAGTACTTGAGAATTAAAATATGTTATGTTTAAGGTTTTTAGCTGAATCCTATTTCTAATGTTGGAGAAGAATGTATAAGTTTTGCGGCCAGTGCCACAACGATCACAGCGACTCTGCCACTCATTGATGATTATGTCATTTACGACGTCTTTTACTTTTTTAAGGGAAGGGAAGTCACCTAATTGGGCAAGGGCACTATTGGAAGGGAGGTATTGCGATGTTGTAACCGCTAATTAAGGTATCAGTGTTGTAGAAGAATTACGATAATGTCACTTTTAAGGGTATATCACTCTGATATATATTTTCTTATCGGGCGTAATTATTTTTTACTTTTTAATGCATTTTTAAATTTTTATAATAAATCTTCAAGTATCGGTATTTATTTTTTTTGTAAAAAAGCATTTCATTTTTAAATATTACATTTATAAAATTAATATTAAATAGTAAAATTTGATTGCTGGCGACATTAAAAAGAGATAACAAAAACGAACGCCTATAAAGGTATAAATAACAGGCACCCCGTTGTAGTATCGTTAATATGAAATAAAATTTTATTAACTTCTCGGCGGTGAAAGTTATTGTTATCACACGATAATCGAAATTGGAAATTTTACGATAAATATTTATGGTCCTCGAGCATATAGAGAGAATCCTTAAAGTACTCTTTTCGAACGAATGTTTCGAGATATGCGCGCTTGTATTATAGACTGCGGGCGGAATTTCGTGACGCGATTGCCCTTGAACAAATGATTCGTTCAGTCATTCGATACGCACTGATGTGGAATCGAGACCATTAGGTTCCGAGCAAATTTCGTTCAACGGGTTTTTGAGTAATTCAGGAAAATTCGGGTAATTTATTAATTTCATAAAAACTAACCGTTACGTTAACACTCGAATAGGGCCGTTATTGGATGCATGCATACAATTATGCCAAAGAAGAAGAAAAAGAAAAGGTAATACCGCGATTAAATAACGTCAGCTCATATCCGAACGTTTTTTCCAGTTTAATCGTTATAATTCACCGAAAAACGTTCGTCGCCTTGCCTACCAGTGTGCTGTTAAATTCGACGTTAAAATCGCAATCACCTGAACTGCAAACGAGATAGTTCGAAAAGAGTGACTTACGATGTTTTTAAAATCCCGAGTTATGTATATTCGAAAAGCGGACAGCCTCGGTTGGCAACATCATTTAATTCTCAAAACGTTAAAGTTTTTCTTGACAAGTAAGCTAAAGTAACCGATAAGTGTCGATTCGTTGCATCGCAAAAAATACGGAATGTGCATGAAACGGGAGTATCGTCCGCTATGTTGAAGCCAAATCAAATTACGAACAAATGTAATGTTTCAGCACTATGACTTCTGGCGAACGAGCTGCTAACGTTACAACAATAATTATTACTGCTGTATCTGCTTCTCGAAACATAGTGCCTTCCGAATTCATATTTCCCAGCAAACATTTTTCTGGAGTTATTTCATAAACGGTGGACCCTTGTGACTGTATAAGTAACGCCAGCGAATGGGTTACAAACGCAGAATTTTTTCCGTTTGCGCAGCATTTTATAAAACAGGTAAAACCCTGTCCAATGAGCATCGTGTTTTGTTAATCGTTATACGCAGAGGCTCTAAATTTGGCTAAAGAGAACGGTATAAGTTATCATTCCCATCGAATTGCAGGCACAAATTTACAGCCTTTAGT
Source organism: Icerya purchasi (assembly GCA_039619475.1). Classification (NCBI taxonomy): domain Eukaryota; kingdom Metazoa; phylum Arthropoda; class Insecta; order Hemiptera; family Monophlebidae; genus Icerya; species Icerya purchasi. The sequence goes on from CM077115.1 coordinate 382,420,049, forward strand.
TGCGTTCACAATAGGTATCTCGCTTCTTTGCACAAACTACTCGGCTACGAAATAACCCGGGAAAAACAACAATCAACGATAGAATTGCCGCCGATTCCTCAGCTCAGACACAAGTGTAAATATGTATATAATGAATGGTTTTCATAAGCCGGCCCCGTCTTCGCATTTAGTGCGAACTGTTTCAGTGGCGATTAGTAATCTTCCGGGTCCAGTATCTGTCCATTCGTCGGTATAATGCATGCCAATGAATCTGATAACAGTGCTGCAGCCTCTACCAGCCAACCTGAAGAAGAAACCGGTACAAGCTATGAAAAAAAAAAAAAAGGTACAATTAGACTCATCACAGGTATTTTCTTCTGAACTTGTTCGAGCATATCCGAAGGCAGGCCCAAGAAAGATGGGTACAGCTATCGGAAGAAAGAAGAATACGGCTAGTCTAACAGACACTCCGAGAAAAAATGCATTCCACAAGGTGAACAAAATCAAAAAATCAAAAACGTTAAAAAACAAAAACGAAATTCTTAAAAAAAACGAAGAAATGTATTATTCCAAAAAAAAGTTCTCCACTCAAGTGATGGAAGCAGTGCAAATAGCTACGCCTGCCGCAGGTTTGCTGCAAAGACTACTCCGAAAGTTTACCAGGGAAAAAATGGATCCAGTGTCCAGTTTGCAAGGAATTACATACAAGACGTCCACCAAGTGAACAGCGATAACGCGATGATTAATTTCCTGTAACACATTAATGCCCTTTTTATTATATTTAAACCGCACTGATCATTATATAATTCTAAAAGTATGATTTTAAGCAGAACGACCAATTCTATTCCAAAAAAAAATTTAACCGTAAGGAATTTTTTTTTTTTTTTTTTTTTTTTTTTTATGGCCTGGCGGCTAAGTTTGTTTTAATTATATTTTTATGTTTAGAATAGGTTCAGATTTCACTATTACATCACTAAGAGATTATAAGTAAAAAGTTGATAGTTCAATAGCAATTATATTACATGCCTAGTAAACATTTTATTGCATGGCGTAATTTGCTCAATTTGCCCCATACCCCGTTAAGTTGTACTGCTTGCGATACGTTACAAGGCTCAAAAGAGCAAAATCAGCCGGTGATATACTAAGAGTTTTTGCTGCTTCCGCACAAAATCTGAATAATTCTAAATACTGCCTTTGCGCGGAGTTCGGATGCATCAGTGTGTAGCGGGGGATTTATCATATCTGTGTATTAAGATTTTTCGTCCAGGGAAAGATATTACGTTTTGTAATTTTTGATACGATAGGAGTTTTAAAATTTCCGGCAACGGATTTTAGGAAAGTCGGAATGTTGGTCAAGTTGTCTGCGCGTTACGAAGAGACAGGAATAAAATTCAGATAGATTTGAATAAAGGAATACTTAATTAATCTTCGTTTAAAAAGAGGTGTCTACAAATATACCACAACTGAAAAGTATTTCTTGGTCAATGCGCAATATAATACACACTAACGTATAAGCAAGTTTCCGCCTAATATTGAACACGTGAAATAATTCCATCTGAACGATCCTCTGCAAGGCTTGAATAATATCACATTGTACATGTTCCTTAATTTTTAAAAAATAAAGAAAATATTTGCTACATGAGGCATTATTACATTCCGACGATAATTTTAAAAATTCTAACCGAATATTGCCGGGAAAATTAAATTTATTTTTGCGAAAAAGAATATATGATATATCGGTGTTTCTACATATTACACGGTTTCGGTGTCGAATTTTTGATCGGAGCATTTAGTTCTGCTAATTCGCCTCTCGAAAAAGATTAGCGTTCCATTCGTTTTGTGGCCGGTATCCTCCAGGAAAAATAAAAAAAAAGTTCTACGCGCATGCTGTTTAAAAAATAAACAATTTCAATGCCATCAATTTCATCTTGTTTTGGTTTTTTGGTTGGTGCATTCGTGTGTCCTTTTAAAAATCTGTAAATGTGTTGTACGCTGCGAGCGCCTCATACAAAACATTCTCTACACCGGCTTGAGCACTTCTCGGTTTAATTACTTAGGTGTTGCGATTTCGAGCGAATAATTCCGTTGGGCTCAGTATACTTGACAAGCGCGAATAAATAAATTAAAAACAAAACAAAAAGTCGGTTTTACCAATTAGGAAAGAATGAGAAAAATCGGAAACGCGTTGTTGACTGAATGGAAATAGATATAACAGACGAGTCTTCGGGTGTGTTTCATTCGATTAACAATGACCGAAGGAAATGAAGGAAATGAAGAATTAAATTTTCCAATTCTGCAGAGATCCGGGATGATTTGTATTTCATTGAACTGAAGAAATTTATATGCAGCTGGAAAATATTACTTGGTCTAAAATATTGAATCGAGAAAAAAAGAAAAAACTTCTAAAAACTCCTGCATAAAATAACAATGGTAATGTATTTAATTAAAAAAAGATAAACCCGAGGAAGATTATTATAATAATATAATTTTTTGGTTCATGATGGAGTAAAGTCACAAAAAAAAAAAAAAAAACTTTCTTCATTTGGAATCGTTATTTGAAATTTACATTAAGTAGTGCTAATTTATTTACCCCTAATAAGATTGTACTTAAATTTTCTAATTCTACAGGGATCCGAGATGATTTGTATTTCATTGAACTGAGGAAATATTACGCAGCTGAAAAATATTAATTAGTCTATGAATCGAAAAACAAAAAAAAAAAAAAGAAAACATTCAATCCAATGTTAATGCACATTTAAAAAATAACGTTGGGTTCTCGAATTTGTCACGCAAACGTTGATACGAATTAAAAGTGGCGTTCATCGATACTGATCAATTACGACTTTATCAGTAATTTGCCGTCACAGAATATACAAATTGTATAACGGAAATCTGAGTAATACTTTATTCGGCGTTGTTCTATTTATTATCGAGTTCTCTCAACCGCTTTATCAGTAGAACTCTTTTTCTCCTCCCCTCCAGAAAAAGTTTAATTTAAACACAAGTTGACTGCTCGACCGGACGACAAATTATATTATCGGAGAGACTGGAATATTTTCAATTTCATCCGACGACTGTTAATTTTGAAATCTGTCGCTGTCAGCTTATTTTAAGTTCACGATCGGTAACGAATTTAGGAAAGCAAAAAGAAGATAAATCGCGAAAAACGAAATAAAGGAAAACCCGGCGAAGCTGATAAAAGCACATTAGTATATAGAAGTAGAGACAACAGCGTGTGCAGAATTTTACTTGTGAAGAGCGGTGGTCCGATTCTGTACGCGGTGATAAAATTACGACCATCCGTGCCCCAGTGGACAAATTGCGCAGACTACAATACGTTCAAAAATTCCTCTCGCGTCGTAAAATTTAAGCCAGATTCCGGCGAATTTTTTCCACTTCGTAATAGCCGTTAACAAACAACGGTTCGCGCGCAATCGTTTGTTCTAATAAAAAACGACTTTTTCCATTATCACACCGAGAAGACTTTAAAAGAGATTTTTAAACGAAATCAAATGATACCGTCAAAAAGCCTCCACGCGCTCAGCAGAAACACCGAGACGTAATTTTGAGAGCCCGGCTTATCTCAAAACAAAAAAAAAAAAGACAAAAAAAATACGGGAAAAAAGGCAATTTATTTACGAGAAATAATTTCCATTGCGATAAAATTTAAACTAGGTCCCAAACGAAGCGGTAAAAGTTTGAAATAACACAGGCACGCCACCGTCGGGGGTACGTGTGTAATGCACTTTCGATTACGGTCCGGATATTTTTTTTGAGCGTTTCGTGTAATTTAAAGTTATTCGGCAGATTGTTTATCATGTTCGACGCCGCTCGCATTTTCCCGGTTTGTTTATATTTTTTCCGCTAGATTTTTGTCGAATTTTTCCCTTCGGTGCTGCTACTAAGCGCGTACGATCAGCTCCCCCCCCGCCGCCACTCCTAGGAGACATCTGTTCCCTCTGAGATATTGACATGCCGTTGAATTTTCATTACTTCCACCGAACGAACGGGCAGAGTCGATTAAATGAAATTTCTTCTGGATAGGCTAGTAATAAAATCACGTCAGACGGATTTGCGGAACTTTCATAAAATTCCCACATTACCCCTCCGATAATAATTGTTAGTTTACTTTTCATCAAATTTTCGAAATTAATAAACGTCTTCTTCTTCCGATGGAAAAAAGTTCAATTTTTCGTCTTATCTTTTTTTAGGTGAACAGGGATCATCCGTATGTGTGTACAATCGACGCGAAATACGCAAAGGGTCGAATAAATAATAATACAGTGAAACTTCTGAATAACGGATAGTCGCAGGACCAAAAAATTTGTCCGGTATTAAGAAGTGTCCGCTAATGGGAAATAATAATGTATGTACAGTTTACATTGTAACGTAAAAAAATAAATAAATAAATTTTTAACACTTAATTAAACAATTATAAATATAATTGTTTAATTAAGTGTTAAAAATTTATTTTTGTCGTGAATATATTTAACAATGAGTCCAAATAATAAATACAGTATTGTAACGTTAGATACAAGAAGATAGTACGTAATATAAAAAAATACAGTACATATTTACACTTAAGACATACCATGCGTCTAAAATATAAAAAAAAAAAAAAATGTTCGTATAATATGAAAATATATGTATGTATGTACAGTACTACTACTTATGTTTGTATTCCAGGATTAGTTGATAAACAAGTTAGGCAATAGAGTATAAACCAATTTTTGTTTTTAGCAACGCGAGATAATCTATAATTTTAATCACCTATGTTCAGAATATTTTTTTTTTTTTCAACACATATACTGTAGTAAATCCTAGCGTATCGAACATATTTCAGTTTTCTATGACAAAAATCAGTAATTTTACTTTATTTCTTTCATTTAAAATCCGCCATTCGACATGCACTTGCAGTTCAGATACCTTTTGAAAACCTTCAGCATCAGCTTTATGAATGAAATACCATTTTTTTTACTTTTCCAATTAACGAGTGAACATTATTTAAAGGTTCACCGTCCACTTCAGTATTTGTGTCTTCTTCGCCATCATAAACATTATTATTGTCATCACAGTGTCTATATAGCATCATCGGATGGATTTTGTTGTTGCATAAATTCAGCTGGGCTAATTCATTTATGTCGGTACATGGATCTTCCACATGCAATCGAATTCTATTAAACAATAATCTGGGGCACTAATTGAACTTTTTTGACAAACTTTGTCCGTTTAACAGAAATCGAATTTTCAAAATCATACTTATTAAAATGTGTCCGCGTCCGTAATTGGGAAGGTCCGCTATTGGGAAATATTTTTATATTGTGTCTTATACTGCTGAGCAACCCAGGCGAGGGACGTAGGCTGAATAGGAAACGACCTCAAGATCTCTTATAAATTAAAAATGTATAAATAATATGTGTGTGTGCTGATGTGTGAGGGTGTATGTGCGTGTGCGTGTGCGATGGTATGTATGTGTCCGTAAGAAGTCAAAAATATGTGTGTATGCATTTTGTATACACATATATAAGGTAATTTTAGCACGCTTCACTGGTTGGGTTGCTTATTCATGTTATTTTAACTTATTCCATAGATTACCAAATAGTCGATAAGACTAGATGTAAAATAGAAAAATATGTATTAAAAAAAAAAATAAAAAAAAAATAAAAAAAAAAATATTGTGTCTTATTGGAAAATGTCGAGGATTTTAAAATTTTCCGCTATTAGGAAATATCCGCTATTTAGAAGTGTCCGTTAGTATAAGTTTCACTGTGTATACAAATCTGTCCGACTCCGCCGTGAAGACACACTGCGGACCACACAGAGAAGTCGGTTTCAGTTGGCTATGTCAACCTTCGCAAAATAAGGCATTTCTTTCTTTTTTTCAAGACGATTAAAAAAATTTTCGGAACCGATAATTTTAATTTACGGTTTGTGTACAATTTTCACAAGCAAAATTGTTAACACCATAATTAATACTAAAAAAGTAAAAAAAAAATAAAAATAAATATATATATACGTATATATGTATGTATAATATCAGTAGCGAATCCTGTTTTTTTCTCTGATATTCTTTTTTTTTTAGGACTTGGCTTTTAGGCCGATCTTACAACAGATGAATTCCAAGTGCGAAAGGGTGTATGCCAGGACTGCATATTGTCACCAATACTTTTCAACCTATACTTGGAAAACGTGTTCCGTATTGCTATGGAAAAGGTAGAGCAGAGAATCAAGGTGAATGAAAGAACCATTAATAACTGCAGATATACTGACGATACGGCAATTATCGCAGCTACCATCAAGAATCTACAGAGCATAATAAACTCGATAAACGAAATTTTGGTCATAAATATAAAGAAAACCGAATTTATGGTTGTTAGCAAAGGGAAATATCCAAATGCAACTTTGCAAATAGGTGGAAAACAGATTCAGAGAGTGTCATTAAAATACCTGGTTGTAACACCGAATGAAAAAAATGACGACGATGAAGAAGTACGCGTCAGAATGGGACAAGCAAAAAGCACGTACAGAAAATTGTACGCGTATTTAGCATGTAAAGACGTACCCCATTCAACTCGAAAATTAAAATAGTGAAGTGCTACGTTTGGCCGGTGTTACTGTACGGAGCTGAGACTTGGTCGCTGAAAATAATCAGGTCTATAAAGCGTCTGGAGGCTTGCGAAATGTGGTTAATGCGGAGAATGCTACGCATACCATGGATGGAGAAGGTCTCGAATTCAGAAGTAATGAAACGTGCCGGCGCAAAACGAGAAATCCTGGAGACTATCAAATCTAGAAAAATTGCCTATTTGGGACCTATCCTTCGAGGAGAGAAATATGTAATTCCGAAACTAATGATAACTGGCAGCATGAAAGGTAAACGAGGAATCGGATGGAAACAACATTCATGGCTCAGAGATCTGCGTCAATAGACTAGAACTGGAGACGCGGAGAATATTTTCCGATTGGCGGAGACCGGCGAATTCCGCGAACAAGTGGAATAGTAATCGCCAACGCGCTATGTAGCGTACCGCACCTGAAGAAGAAGATGCAGAGATAAATTACAAGCGACTGTCTAAAAATCTCCAAGTCAGCCATGTATCGTCCCCATAACATTTTACTAACTGTTGGTGGGCTAGGCCGTTCGAAAGAGAGTAACTGTTAAACAGATATTAATCTGTTACATATTTCTTTATCGCCAGCTTATAGCACTACGATTGATTGAGGTTTAACATGCTTAAACGTCACCATTAAATATGTCAATGTGTACAAGAGCTGGAGAAGGACTTACAAGGAAAGTATGTGGAGTTTTCAATCGCAAATTTTGATGAAATTTTGAGAATTTAAAAATATTAGACACCTATTTTTTTTTTTTTTTATCGGCCCTTATGCAGTTTAAAAGGGTGAAAAGCAAAAACTTTATCCCCCAATGCTGATTTTTCCGCATATCTCGGCTCCAACTCCATATTTTTCCATAAAACAAAATGGAGATTGTTTCTTATAAAGGAGGTGAGTAACCCATAATGATTTAAGCAGAAAGGGCTGCAGCCCCCATTATAGGGGATGAAAACACGTATTTTTCAGCTTCATTTTGAAAAAAAAACAACTTATAAAACAGCTTAAAAATTTTTTAAAAATGATTCCAAAACGTAAAACAAAAAAATAGAGTTGACCTATTTCGGCATTTTAATATATACTACCCCCAATGGGGGTAAACCAGCGCTAATACAAAGTAACTTTATAGATGTGTTTCCAGCGAACAAAATTCCGTTAAAATTCGTTTTTTAGGGGTTCTCAAGATCGCTCATCACGAATCTGATATTAGATTTTGTATTTTGTTAATTCAAACTGGCGGACGGAAATGTCACAAAAAATTTGATTTACGTAAAACCTTTTATATTGTGGTTTTCGAGGTCGCTGGTAACGAATTTACAATTAGACATTAAAGATTTATAATAGCGGATCTGATAAGACAAAAAAAATGTCAAACATATTTTACTTGGCATTAAAACTTGTCTGCAAAAGTATCCAACGGCGCTAATTACAAATGCGAGGCACGACTTTTATATAATAATAATAAATCAATGATCGATGCCTGAATAATTCGAGACAGGTCAAACACCTGCGCGCTTAACCGTAAACCCCTAGACCCCTGACGATTCGTAGGTTTGTTAATTTTTATAACAAACCTATATTTTCGAATGGCACAGCTTACATTTTTGTTATTTAGAATTATAAGTTTTTAATAGAAAACGTTTTTATAATTTTTTACTGTCGTGTTTACACGGTCGAAAATTTATTTTTATAAAAGTGTTTGAAAATGCAATCAATGTTTTCTTAAATTGTATGTTATTTCCTTTCGGAAATATTAATTAATTATCGTGATGCAGCTGCTTTAATTTTATTATTGTCCGTTTCAGTGGTTCTTAAGTGGTTTATGGGTTTGTGATTTCATAAACCAGGCCTACGAGTCATCAGGGGGTTAACGGTTAAGCGCGCAGGTGTTTGACCTGTCTCGAATTATTCAGGCATCGATCATTGATTTATTATTATTATATAAAAGTCGTGCCTCGCATTTGTAATTAGCGCCGTTGGATACTTTTGCAGACAAGTTTTAATGCCAAGTAAAATATGTTTGACATTTTTTTTGTCTTATCAGATCCGCTATTATAAATCTTTAATGTCTAATTGTAAATTCGTTACCAGCGACCTCGAAACCCGCAATATAAAAGCTTTTACGTAAATCAAATTTTTTGTGACATTTCCGTCCGCCAGTTTGAATTAACAAAATACAAAATCTAATATCAGATTCGTGATGAGCGATCTTGAGAACCCCTAAAAAACGAATTTTAACGGAATTTTGTTCGCTGGAAACACATCTATAAAGTTACTTTGTATTAGCGCTGGTTTACCCCCATTGGGGGTAGTATATATTAAAATGCCGAAATAGGTCAACTCTATTTTTTTGTTTTACGTTTTGGAATCATTTTTAAAAAAATTTTAAGCTGTTTTTTTTCAAAATGAAGCTGAAAAATACGTGTTTTCATCCCCCTAAAATGGGGCTGCAGCCCTTTCTGCTTAAATCATTATGGGTTACTCACCTCCTTTATAAGAAACAATCTCCATTTTGTTTTATGGAAAAATATGGAGTTGGAGCCGAGATATGCGGAAAAATCAGCATTGGGGGATAAAGTTTTTGGTTTTCACTCCTTTAAACTGCATATGGGCCGATAAAAAAAAAAAATAGATATCTAAATTGTTCCAAATACTCGATACTATTGGCCTAGATGAAGCGGATAAGCGTATAATAAAAAATCTTTACTTACACCAAAACGTAGTAATCTCATTAGAAAACAACAAAATATCCGATTCAATTAGTATTGAACAGGGAGTAAGGCAAGGATGTATATTGTCTCCTTTGCTGTTTAATATATACGCGGAACAGGCCTTCGAAGAAGCCCTTGATGACAGAGAAGAAGGTGTTAAAATCGGCGGTGAAAATATCAATAACATCAGATATGCGGACGACACAGTTTTGATGGCTGGAAGTGCAGAAGACCTAACTATATTAAAAAAAGCGGTGGAAACAGTATACAATAAATATGGACTGATAATTAACGTGAAGAAAACGAAGGTAATGACCGTCTCAAACGACCCACACTCTACCGACATAGTGATAAACAATGGCAGACCAGAACACGTCGATAAATACAAATACCTCGATGCCTGGATTCATAAATATGGTGACCCAGACGGAGAAATTAGATGTCGCATTGAGCAAGCGCGTTCTGCCTTTATGAAAATGAAGAAGACACTCACAGCTCATGACTTGGACTTTGATTTAAGATTGAGAACTCTGAAATGCTATGTCTGGTCGGTATTACTATATGGTGACGAAACGTGGACATTGACGTTCAGAACGCTCCATAGATTAGAAGCCTTCGAGTTTTGGTGTTATAGACGCTCACTCAGGATCCCGTGGACCAAAAAGAAGACAAACGTTGAGGTACTACAGACGATGAGAAAAGAAAAGGAGCTGATCGACACTGTCAAAAGAAGAAAAATAGAATACTTCGGCCATGTGATGCGTGGGCCGAAGTACAAATTACTGCAGAATATTATATTGATGGGAAACGTGGAAGGAAAAAGAAGAGTTGGACGAACAAGATTATCTTGGTTCAAGAACCTACAGACATGGACAGGTTGCAGTGTTGAAGAACTGTTCCACACAGCAAAGGATAGGGGCGACTACAAAGAATTAATCAAGCTTGCCATCAATCAGATGAGCCTAAGATCGAGAATGGTTATGGAACCGAAAGAAGAAGAAGAATATTTTTAAATTCTTTATAACATATTAAAATTTCATCGAAATCTGCGATTGACAACTCGTGTACTTTCCTTGTTAGTTAAATGCTCAATCTGATTGGTTGCTTTATGTGGATGCTTCTCAACAGCGTCGGAGAAATATCGCAGCGCCTGACAAACACTGTCTTCTTGTTGTTGTACCATATCTTCAATAGATGTTGGTGATTATCCGCTTGGCTTTTGATCTGTTGTATAGTGTCCGCAGTAAGGTGTCTATGCTGAGTCTTGTCCATTCTTTTAAGTTTTTAAACCAGGTTTTCATTCTTCTACTTCTTCACCTTTTTCCTGTAACATTTCCTTCGATGATCATTTGAAATACTATAGAAAAGCGAATAAAGTTTCAAATCGGAATTCAACCGTTACTCAACACCGATGGAGCCAGCGTCTTTTATGCATTTTCTTCGCCTGCTCAAGTAACGACTTATGAGATTTCTACTGGAAAACTAAGAACTATTTCCTTAGCCCAATTAATACATATATATATATATATATATATATATATATGAATGCTTTTGTAGTTTTAACCACTTATTTTGAAGTATCTACAACTTAATTGTGGTGTTTTTTTATACCGTTTAATTCTTAATTTAAAAATTGCTTCGAATCAAATTTCTTTTCTATAAACACATTTTTAATATACATGACCGTTGATTACAAACCGTTTAATTAAACGTTTGTTTTAACACGATCGCTAAAAATTCGTGACAATATCATCGCGTTGGCGAATCATCTGCTAATACTAATCTGGATCCAAATTTTACAAACACTTATAATACTAGATGGGCAACATAATTCGCAACAAATAAACTCACGCGTAGAAAAATAATGATAATAACGAAAACCAAACGATGATGTTAATTGGGTAGATACTATTTACTTTTCAACTTATTTAGTTTTTCCGCGGCTCCGTCGAAATGGCCAGCGAAATGAAGTATAATTATTTTCTCCGAATATCGTAGCTGACGGGTTTGGAATTATTTTTAGATTCGATCAGCTTTTCTTGCACACGACGATCTAAATTTAAATAATAATTTAATAGAACATGCAACACATAAATACGCTTCTAAATTCTGAATGGTAAAGTAGGATTATTGAATTGGAGGCGCGTGTATTTTTGAAATTAACGCAAATTTCAAAAAACAGGAATGGGGCAAAATGAGTCGACAGCCGATGAGCCAGGGCGGCAAGATGATGGAAAGAGGATATGAGTTATAGGAAAAATAAAATTTATAATTTATAAGAGCTTAATATTTTGTTAAACAAGAATAAAATCTTAATTAAAACATAATTTTCGTCGGTTTCTGGTAAATTGTTCTACTACTTTATTATACAAGTCTTCCAAATTGTCCATGATTACGCGCCTACGAATACTCATCATGGTCAGTTGATTAAAAAGTTTCAAATCTCCGGGGGGGGGGGGGGACAACGGTCCTCCCTTGCTCCTTCTTGGCGACGCCCATGAAAGTACGTATACGTATCATCTCATAAGAGAAGCAACCTGTATGGGAAATATACCGAACCAGTTCACTTTCGACCAATGCGATTCACCGAGGAATTCTCCTTGAACTACGCGTGTGTACCATTTCGGTACGTGTATAATGAATGTGACTGTGCACTATTTTTCATATTATTTATATGATCTTCGGGAAAGAGATCGTTGTAACTCGGTGCATTTAAATTAAACTGCTATCAGTTCGTTTTACGCTTATAATCGAGAGTTGTATGTAAGGGGTTCGAGAAAAATTCTTGGCTCTGCTCGAAAGCCAGATATGACCTTGAGTTACAGATGAAGGTGGAAAGGATGAAGGAAGCACACTATGAAGAATAGAAAAATCTAATGGAAAACAAAAAAAAAGAGAACAATCTCTGGCAAAGTTGAAAAAAAGGGAGGGAATCAATCGATACGAATAAATGGATGCTTTAATGAAAAATTTTCCGATTCATTCAACTTCTTTCATTTTCTCTACATGTAATAACGGCAAAAATCACGAATTTCCGATCATTTATTTTTAGTTTCTTCTATCTTGTAGTTGCATCAATAAAGTCATTTTAAAGATGCTCTAAATTCGGGGCTTTACTCATGAAGGACAACATGCGACCAATATGAAATCAGCATTAAAAAACATAGCTGCTAAATTATATGAAATCATTAAAAATTATCGTGGCAGTCCGAATGGGAACAGCGTTTTAACGGAAACAAACTATATATAATAAAACCGATCCTTTCCGAATGGCATACATATTACCGCCGAAATCGCCGGGAAGAAGTTATATTGGCACGTTTAAGAATCGGACCCATAACGCACGTTTATATCTTTGAAAAGGACGAACCACTAATACGTACTGCATGCTCTAGTGTCAGCTACCCGTAACCCACATATTGTCCGAATGCGTGAGGTATATTACACAGCGACAAACATGCTTTGGAAATGCAACTTTGGACATTATCTTAAGTAACGAGATATCAATTACATTAATAATTTATTTTCCTTTTTAAAATTAACAAATCTTTATAATACTTTATAATAATTAGCATATGTAATTACATAAAAGATGCAAATGACCATGCAGTCGAGCATCTTTCAAATAAATAAATAAAAAAAAAAAAAAAAAAGATGCTCTATTCGATATAAGAATGGACGATTGCAAAAAAATTGGTGAAAGTTTTAACAAACTGAGAAAAGCAAAGGTATCACGCGAGTGAAATTATTGGAAAAATTGGAAAATTAAGAAAGTTTTCAATTTCTGGCTACAACGTTAAATTTTTTTCTTTACATCGGAAGGACATTCAGCGGCTATATAGAGAAAACGAGTATTTTAAAATTTGCCTTTGTTCTTAACGGGTGGAGAAAACATTTTTTTTTCTCATTTTTTGAAAATTAAAAATAAATTTAATGTAAAAATGTTACAAAACCTTTCTAAAAAAACGAAAAAAAATCGAAAAAAAAAACAAAAAAAGAAATAGCAATTCCAAATAAAATATAAGCATTAAAATATATCTCTATTATAGCTAAATGTCCCTAGATTCTTAAATGAACACTTTTTTCGTTAATTGTGAAAGGACACGTTCGTAATTTTCAAAAAATAAATATTTACGGAATTTTCTTTTTTTCTTTTCTAAACGGTATAGACCCGTTATACACAAATGTATTTAAACACTGTAATGAAAAATTTAACTTTTTTTCATTCTTTTAACGTGAATTATCTGAAACGATCTCATACATTTTCTCATACATTTTTTGATTAAATTACCGGTATTAAAATAACTTTGCAATTTTATAAATATTACTCGTGAGTATAAATGTGATTGGAACTCCGATTTGCTCGGAAAATCTGCGTGCGGTTTTCTAGAATTTTTCACATCTGAATAACTTTCTTCAGATAGTCAGGGCCTAATATTTTTACCTGGTTCCGATGACGTGTTTGCACGACGCGTAAAAAAATGTATCGAGTACATACATGTTGCGGCTAGTATTACCGAGTAGCTATTATATGTCATAAACGTGTAATAATCCGATTTTTAGAGTGTGATATTTTACTGCCTTCTCTGATCTAGGCAAGTAAGAAAATGATGACAAGCTCTGAATTTTCTTTATTCGAAGAATATCCATGATATATGGTTACCGTAATGTGTGCAAGTAACGGTTTACTATGCTGTATTGTGATGATAGCCTTTTCGTCAGCCGGTTCGTTAGTTTTACTTAAAATTTGTAATAGTTTGTTCTCTTTTAAAAGGTGCTTCTATTAAATGTTTGCTACCACCTTGTTCCACGTTACGAGTTTCCAGTTTTCCTTCGTTCGATTGTCATTCATCGTCTAATTAGAAACGGGCCTTTTAAGGCCCGTTTTACGATACTTTTTTGTTTATCAGCGTTTTTGTTATTATGAAAAATATAATTTCGTTTTTTCATTTTACTTTAATCGTTTCGCTGCGACACATCGTTTAATAGTCGTTTTGTTTGATTAATTCTGAACGTTTATTTTAACGGATAATTATTATTATTGTGCAATTTCTCCATTACTATATTAATCTGCTCGTAATTGTTTCGACGTAACTTAAATGTTTTAAATTCTCGCAGTTTTACTATTTAATTGATTCGGTAATTTATGATTTTTTTCTTTTTCAATTTCCGTACTATTTCTGAAAAAAGTGAATTCTCTTAATATTATTATTTTTACCTCTACAAGTGCTAATTGGCCGCAAGGCTGTTGTTTGTACATTGTTGCAAATAAATAAATAAATAAATAAATATTCACGCTGGTTCATCAAATAGTTAAATATTTGATATCGGGCGTAACAACAGAAACAGATGATCGACGATTACAGACTAAAGTAGGAACACACCTTTTTTCCATATTTTAATGGCTGCAAACATCTAACTCCGTTGAATAAAGTTATAAAGTAGCCGTCGTAGTAATTATAGGGATCAGAATCGATGTATTTTGTAATCAAATAAAATTTCGAAAGCATAAAAAACGGACAATCAAACGCGACGTATGGACTAAAAAAGCACATTTATATGGCCAGTGTAACGAAGCTTCGTTAGGTGCGCAGGTTTTTGTAAGGATTTTCTTAGCAAAGGATTTTCAACAGCACGCTTTAGTGTGTTTATTACTTTTTTTTTAATATTTCAATAGGAAAAAGTTCAGTGAGAAAACTGATCACGATTAACGAATGTTTAACAAAAAGTTTAAGTAAGTGAATGATGCCTTCAAAGTTAACATGTACAAGGAAAGTGATAACGATATACGCGGGGTAAATGACATCAACAGTTTCCAGTTTGTAACGTATAAACATAGCAATAGATGTTTTCGGAAAGTCAATCTTTCGTCATACCACGGTAGTTCGTATAGAGCATTTTGCAATTCGTCATTCTGTAAAACAAAATATCTTCGGGTCAAAAATACGTTTAAAAATACAGCAGAATTATTTATAATTGAGATTTTATTTTATTTATTTATTTTTTTTCATAATTTAGTGTATGCTTACCAAGTTGGAAAATGTCTCTCCTATATAATTATACAACAGGGCTGACGTGTAGCAAACCAACGGGTACGATAGACGTTCACTAGTTGTGTTTAGCAAGACATCCTTTTCCTATGTAACGGAGTAATACAAACAAAGATTATTCACTGTATTTGTTGTTTATACACATTGTTAACATTATAATTATGATAAAAATAAATTTCAACACTTTTTTAACAATTATATATATATATAATTTTCAAATCCCCGACGCGTTTCGAAGCAAACACTTCATGTTCACGGGAGTAATTATAATATAAATAATGAAGAACGATGTCTACATTTAAAAAATAACAGAAAAAGGTCGATATTAAAGTCGATATTGAATAAGTACTAAATATATAATTTAAAAGTGAAAAATATAAAAAATATAAAATAAAAATGACTAAAAATTTTAATAATGAAAATGGTAACGATTTATATAAAAATGAAGATTTAAAAATTTAAAAATTTTCAAAAATAATTTTATTATATTTTGTAGTCATAAGATTTCTAATTTTATTACTAATTTTTATGAAATACAATTCTAAAATGTTAAAGCTAGTATAGTTACTTAATAAAAGACGTAAATGTAAGAGTTTAGCATTTAAGCAATTCTTCTTCTTGTATAGTAGTTTAATTTCTTGCTTGATCCAGATTGTTGAAATTTATTTTTATCATAAGAGATTATATTCAATTACATATTGTAATATGTACATTACATGGTTCGAATAAAATTCAAAGAAAAAGAAAATAAAATTATATAAAAATAAAACATAATTTAGAATGGGCGGTGCGAGCGTAAATGTGCGCTTGATCGAAATCCTGTTGTCGGTTGGGGTAGCCAATCACCGATCACGAAGAACAAAACCATCTACCTGATAGGGTCAGCTCCAGCGGTCACTGGTGGAAGAATTTAGAAAAAACGGAGAAAAGATTTTTTTATAGAAAATCAATTGTATTTTACCTTCGCCGAAATGAATTACTCTTCCTCTCATTGGTCAGTCAGACGTTAACCATCAATCTCGGCGCAGCAGTTGTAGTCTTGTAGTTAAGACAAAGTTATAATATTTGTGTCGCGATCTGTCGTCTTATAAAGTATTACTCGTAGTAGTAGTAACACTTAAATTGGTCCGGTATCGAAATTACCAAGTCCGATCAGGTGTGACGAACCGCGGAACACGTAAAGGCTCGATTAATATTTAATCCGATATTACCAACCGATCAACGAACCGCCAACCAACAGATCACGAATCGCCACTGACAACAGTGATACGTAGAAAATTGGGTTTTTAAATTTAATAATTTCCTATCATATTTCGTTGTCATATTCGCAGTTAATTATTGGTGTTTTTTAACGGTGTGTCAAGTATTATAAAATATATTGGCTAAAATTCAAACGGATAATTTAATATAATCATAATAATAACCATTAACAATAAAACCAAAAAGTACAATTTTAAACAAATAAAATCTACGAGATTAGAACCTCGTGGCTGTCATCACTAGTAAACGGTAACGTTTCATTTGCCATCCCTGGTGGGGAGAAACACATATATACCGTTTCAATATATATATATATATATATATCTCAGCCATTTTAGCCTGGCAAGGGGCTGTGCCCCTTGACCCATCTTGTTTACATTTCTAACTCTTTTTCTTCTATATTTTGTATAAAATTATCAAAATTTACAACGTAATTCTCAAGCCGGCCCGTATGGATATAATAACATAATCACAGAAATCCTATAAAATATAACAAACGTTACATAAAATTGGGACATTTTTTTGGGAAATTTTGTGTTACATAAAATTGGGACATTTTATTGGGACAATTTTTTGGAATGGGGGTAGCCTAAGAATTACGTTGTAATTAATATATATGAATAATTCACTACTAAAGCTAGAAACAAATAATCAGCGGCTCAAATTTGTTTAATCAGTTGAGGAAGGATAGTAGAAATGTAACGATTTAGGGATTGTTTGGCAATTAGGGTCTTGAGGATAGGAGATTATTCATGTTTTAAGCGTACACTGAGATATAAGGAACATTCCGTCAAGGAATGAGTCCCAGAAATAGGTATGTAAAAAGCATAGAAAAGAAAGACCGGACAAGAGTTGATCGCAAGGGTATAAGTATCTATGGCCAATGCGAAACCGGTTAAAATCAGCTGATCCCTGCGACTTAAATAACCTCCAGAATAGACACTCTCTTTAATAAGAAAAACTACGAAGGACTCCACTTGTCCGGTCAAAAAAGAATTATTTTAGGACTTTTGGAACAGGATGCATTAATGTTTTCTCGATTAGCCAACTATCAGCGACCACATTTCACAAAATTACTGACTGCCCTGGAGCAAATAAGGGAAAAAAATAGGCTTTCTGTGAGAATACCGTTAGAGGAATATACTTTTTATTTTATACACTTAATTAACTTAGAGAGCACTTCCTGTCATCTCGAAACTATTGGAAAAGCTGCTATTAAAACAGCTCTTACCTTTAGTTGAAGGTAGCCTACCTGTGCAAATCATTAGAATCGAAAAAATATTGTCCCGCAGTATTTCTCGTTGTTTCACAAGCATTTGATAAAGTTTGGCATAAGGATCTCGTCTTCAAATTGAATAACATTTTGCGTGGCAACGTATTTGTCTGATCGACAATTCCGAGTGACTCAGTCAAATCATTAATTTATAGGATACAAGCTGGAGTTGCGCAGGGCAGTGTCCTGGGACCTATTTTGTATTGTTTATACACAAGAATAATTTGCCGATTTCCGAACAAAACTGTTACAGCCACTTTTGCAGATGACACTGCAATTTTGTCTGTAAATGATAATCAGCATGAGGCCACAGCATAATTGCAAGTAGTAGTCAATCTTGGGATGCAAAATTGGAAAATTAAGCTTAATCAAGCAAAATCATGTTAACTTTGCGTTGAGATCAGCCAGTTACGGGCGTAAAGCGTATTTAGACAGTTTACCTATTCCACAGGAAAATTCGGCCAGATACCTTGGAATGAACCTCCTGGTCTCCAGAATATCTTTGAAAGTCCATGTGAAAATGAAAGCTGACAAAATTAAACTGATGACATGGGCAGTTATATTGGTTGCTAGGAAGACAATCTTCACTGGATATATCTTGTTAGCTGTGTTTATACAAATAAATCATCAAGCTAATGCAGACATATGGAATTGACTTGTGGGGATGTACAGTCAACTCTGACAAAAATATTATACAACACCGTCAAAAAACGTCATTCTGCGTGCAATTGAAATGACGACATACATCGTGATCTATGTGAATGCCAGTGGTTAATGACGTAATATGAAACAATTTGCAAAAGCGCACACGGAGCGGCTGAAATCGCACATTAATTCCTAATATTCGAGGTCACATATTCCATCCTTTTCATTTTTCCGCTTCTTGGATTTTCGAGTATTTTGCTTTGAACCGGCAACGTAAATAGAGTTTTCTTCCGTAACTTGTGTTGCCGATATGTTTCCGCTTTCATTTCCTTTATTAACTTGAAACATTCTTATTAGAAACAAAATTCACGGGATCCTAGGCAATCGTTAAAATGTCCACAAGAGTATTCTAAGCTGCTTTTTTTTTTTTAGCTTATTTTAGAATTTATCTTTTTTTCCTAGCCGTCTCAAACAGATCAGCTTTTGATCGGATTCAAGAAAGAATTCGCCTTCTTTTGGATTTTATAAGACTTTTCGTCACTTTTTGAAAATATTTCTTTAACCAGCCCCGTTCTAGCTAAAGAAATATCATCGAAAAGTAGAAATTCCAGTTAGTCATTTAATGTAATTCTATAGCATGCTATAGGATTAGGTTAAGTGACTAGTTGGAATTTACCGGCTAAACCATCGAGTCCGACATATTTTAGGGTCGTCTGTCACCTTAAAAAAGGTGAACTTCCGCTAACAGTGTTCTTTTACATCGGGCGAATCTGAATCGTTCTGACTGTTTTCGCTATGATACTCATGGTTAGTCTCGATAATGGTCACCGAAGCATTGATGAGTTACACAAATATCTATTTCAACCGGTCATTTAAAATGGTTAATTTATACGATTAAGCTTATCGGTTTTTTTGGATATTACTTCAATTAAAACGTCTTTCTTTTAAACAGATTACATAGAAGTTGCTTGTTGTGATCAATAAAACCAAATTATGCATTTCAGAAAAAAATTGTTATTTCACGCCCGTTATTAATTAATAAGGCGGAAATGACTAATCGTTCAGCGATATTTAGACAAATTTTATTTGTATTCTTTAGCCCATTGCACGAGAAACATGGTATCTGATGATGTATGTGTCCTCGAGCCGTAGGAGAAAGGCCTCTGAAATATTGGTTTCTCTGCGTCAAACTTAATACATGATCCTTACGCCTATCAGTGTCATCCATTTCAAAGCGTGTAAAAAGAATTGTTAGTTTTCAGTAACTTTTAAGTTCTTTCATTATCCGATAAGGAATAGAAGAGCATATTTTTTTAGGGATATTTCACCCATTTATTAATCTACTTACATGAGTTGTGCTGGTCGTTTATTAGTATTACGGCTTGCAGTTAAGTAATTATTGAGATTTCTGTCGAAAGAAAAATTGTGAATTAAAAAATTTGTCGACTGTTGTCGTTTTAAGGAATGTTAAAAACAGTAGGCTACTTTTTCAACATGGGGAGAAATGCTGGGAAACGTCTGAATTTCTTCGGCAGATGGCCGATTAGGACTGGAAAAAAATACGTGCACTAGCTGTAGGAGCGGAAATACTTTAACGACGACGATGGAGGTAGCGAAGATAGTTTCGAAGCGGTTACTGATGTATTCGTAATTCATTCAAGTGGCCGGTATGGCTGCAGTAAAGGGTAAAATGAATTTTGAGAGCGGTTGTTATTAAAGAGACTACGTGATCAGAGCGATAGCAGTGATACATCTGCACTGAACAAGATAATGGCGCGATTTGCATTCGAAAACGGTTTAAATAAATTAATAACGCGTAAATACACGACTATATTCTCTTGCTACGAACATTAATTTCTCTCTCGAGCATTGGAATACAGTTTAACAGCTTTTCAAAAACAATTAAATTCTCCTAAGGAAGAAAGAAAAAAAACACAGTTTATTAACAAAACTGATATAATGTGTAGCATGTAAAATTATACACAAAGGGGACAAATATGTGTATATATATATATATATATATTGATATGACTCGCTTTTTATCTCTTCTTTGGGAGCCGGAATTCTCTTTTCCAATATTAATCAAACTTTCTGAAGAAAAATAAAAAAATAAAAATAACAGAAGATATACCGGGCGCCAGTGGCAAGTAACGGCTACCACTACCGGAAGCTCTAGTAACGGCAGAACATTAGGCTTTCAACAACGAAGAAAGAACGCGAAGAAGAAAAAAAAAAAATTTTTTTTTTTTCTGTGGATTAAAAAAATTTTTATCGCGAAACCCGCCGTCCAAAGGCGGTAGTTTCTCCCAAGCGGAAACGTGACGTCCCTACCTCGTGTCCAATAAGAAAATTTCGATGATATTAAAAAAACTACAAGATTTTACGAATGCGACATGTTCAACAATTTGGTAGACAAACAAAAAAAATTTACATACACAAATGACTACTAAAAAATTTTACTCCACGCATACTGTGGCAAAGGTTGACCGCGACGACTAGAATAGAAAAAGTGCTACACGCGACGACGTGAGTTGCGAACCAATATAATCCGACTATCATCGACTGACAACGAACTAATTTTAAATTATCGAATTATCATGCAAGGTGCACGAACGAAGATTTCAGTACACGATAGGCTTTTACCGAACGACATAGTCGAATCGCTGGAATTACCCGCGGTACCTTATCAATTAATAACATGAACACCGTCGATTTTTCTAGAATATTATATATATATATATATATTATATTATATTTTAAAGCGGTCACTACCCTGTCTTTCCGGGATTTTATAAGTTCTATCGCGACTCTCGTAGCTATACGCTCCATACTTCTACGCTTCGACGATAAACGTTATATGTCCGTGTTTTTCGACCGCGCTTCATCCCCGCGAAACCAGTTCTTCACTCCCGCAACACAGCCGACAGAACGGTTGCGTTCGGGATAACCAGGCTTCTCGGTCGAAATAGCGTCTCCGATCGCAATTCACCGTCGTTTCTCTGCTGCCCGAGAAAGAACCCGAAATATAAATGATTTTAAAACGAAATAATAATTTCTACCTCGGACAGCGGTATTTGAAAGCGTATAAAACGTAATAAAAAAATGCTACAACTGCCGAATCCATCTTAATAATATACATATATATTAATTACAACGTAATTCTTAGGCTACCCCCCATTCGAAAAAATGTCCCAATTTTATGTAACGCAGAATGTCCCAATTTTATGTAACGTTTATTATATTTTATAGGATATTTGTTATTGTTATTTAAAAAATGCCACAATTTTATGTAACGAAATATGTAACGAAAAATATAATGAAACAATATCTTAATTTTATATAACGGAAGTTAAATGTTAGGATAGGATTTTTGTGATTATGTTTTGTTTTTCTTTTTGTGTCGATGCCAGTAAGAATTACGTTGTAAATTTTGATAATTTTATACAAAGTATAGAAGAGAAAGAGACATAAATGAAAGCAAGAGGAGTCAAGGGGCACAGCCCCTTGCGAGGCCAAACTGGCCGAGTATACATATATATATATATGTATATATTCTCTTAATTTTTCATGTTGTTGGGTAAAAGCCGCTGGCGCGCCCAGGGTAGGAAAACAAAAATAAACTTTAATTTTTTTTAATTTATTTATTTTTTTTATATCGGGGTTCAAAAACTTAATGCTACATGATCTGGTGGGTTATACACTGTGTACTTATTTAACAGACGATCATATTTATCATAATTATAATTGTTAACAATGTGTATAAACAACAAATACAGTAATCATATTTTTATTTATTTCTTTTATTTTTTTCTGAAAGACGCGTGTGATTGATTTCGATTTAATTTACAATTTAGGCTAGATTGTCTTGTCCGTGTATTAATATTGAAAATTATATATGTGCTAATGAGTAGATTTTAAGTGTAACGTTTTTTATTTATTTGAGTAATGTAAATCACTGTAGATTGTTGCCAATTTTTAAAACAATGAACGCGAATTTTTGAAATTTAGTTGCCGAAGTCGAATTGCTCAAATTAAGGTTTTCTATGTCAAAGTGTCTGATGTCGTCATACTTACTGCAGTGAAAGATTACATGATTGGCGTTTTCAATTTTCCCACGGTCGTAGTTGTCGTCTTCAGTAATTTTGTATTTTTTTAAGTAGGCTTCGAAGCGTCAGCGATCAGTGAGGAGTTGGATAGTGTAAAAGTCAGATGTTAACTATAGTCCTGTTCTTATATTTGGGATTAGCCTGCGGGTATGCCGACCTGCTGTATCTGTTTCCCAGGAGTTTTGCCATTTGAACATGAAATAGTTTTTAATGTGTCTTTTGAGTTGTTTTAGTGACATTTTTATATGTAAGTCATGGTGGATTAGCATGTAGGAACTGTTCTGAAGAGGATTTATTGGAGGTAGAAAGTTCATTATAATTGAAAATACGTCCACTCTAATAGGCTTATGTGTATTACCGACAGGTAAAAATAATATAAAAACACGCGCGTATTCAAATGCAACATTATGCGAAATTTTCAAAACTATCAGTGAAAAAATTTCGAAGATTTAAGATTTTGAACAAGCGACCATTTACATTTTTATTTATATAGATTATTGTATACTATATTATACATAAACATGATACAGTATACGGATTTAGCACGAAGTATCGTAACGGGAGTGTTAGAAAATTTTTTTCCCTAATATGGCGGATTCAAAATGGAAGAATTTTGATTTCGGTTAAAAGTAATCTACAACTGAAAAATTCGTTGCTAAAATTATACTGGAAAAAAATTAAATGAAAATTAAAGCCAAAAGAAGAAACAGTTGACATTATGTGATGGACAGTCGGAGCGAAAAGAAGACACCCGCAATTTGGATTTTTTTTTTTTTTTTTTTTTATGTTACATGATAATTGATAACCGATATATTTTTTTATTTCCGATATCTAGTCTTTGTAATTTTTAATTTTTGCAACAAAAAAACCAGATATAATCAACGGATTAAAATATATTGGACCGTTTAAAAGTCCAATAATAATCACTAGTTTATTTGAATTTCATTTTTCTTGATACCGTCTCAATGAAAATACTCTCCGTTCTAGCACTGAAATAGCCACAAGCAATGTTTGGAAAGAAATCTAAATGCGAATGTCAGAAGTATATTTTGGACGACATATTAAATCCGGATTTTCTCTAAACTCAGCTTATTTGCTAGTTCTCTTTCATTTTCCGTTTTGCATTTTTCAGGAAATTTTTTATTATATTTGTAATCGATTTTCATAAGGTAGCCTACACGTTATTCAGGCTTTCTCTAATTTTCTAATATTCGTAGTTTAGCAAAAAAAGAAAAACCTTTACATCGACATCGGGGTTATTTTAAAAAACCCGATATCTGAAATATCGAAGTTGAAGATAATTTCGCTATCTATAACTTTAACATATAATTAAAAAAGTAAAGTAAGTTCCATACTTTTGATACGGTCTTATGGATTGTGAAGTTAAGGTTCACAATGTACTAAGCCTAATGGACCGGATGAGAATATTAGGAGCCAGTTCCTTTCTCTCAGCCGCCTTTACCTTCCCATGTTTCAAATTTTTTATTAAACTGAGGTTAACGCGGCATTACTGCCACCCGTTATGGGGTTACTGAAATTGCAGCAATAATTGAAAGCTTCGTCATTACTGATAATGCATTCCCTTCATTCTCGCGATGGATTTTTCCCCAAGTAAATTGCGCTGTATTCCAGTTTATAATGGACTCGATACTTCCTATTTCTCCACCTGTTTCTGATCTTATATTGCAGTACGCAATTCATTTTTTTATATTCCGTCATTAGTGCTCCTATTCTCTCCTTCTTAATCGTCGCTGGATAACTTCATACCTCTGGTGGAATAAGGAATACAATGCGGCATTAGATTATTATGGTTGTGTTACCTTCAGAGCATTTCGTTTTAACCCAATACAGGGGAAAGTTTATTTGTTCAAAAATAGGCTAATAATGCAAAGTTCATTCTTAAATCCCCTAAGAGATCTTTTTCGGAAAAACGTCTGTTCCTCACTCTCCGGGATTTCTCTATTTAGTCATATTTGGAAAGTGTCCAAAGTTTTCAAATTTCCCTTTTCCGAACGTTTCTCTTAACATCACGACTGATACCACCTATTTATTGTTTATGCTTCCTCCGCTTATGTTCATAACGACAGCTACGCTCCCGTTTTTCCGAAGGACTCTCCACCTCACTTCCTAGCTTCCGATTTTAATATCAATAAGTTAAAGCATATTCTGTAAAATATTCCAGCTCCATTCTGGGTCTTGACTGTGTATACCTTTTCTCGTCTATAGAAATTTATCCGACATTTTTTCTTTCCTGAAGAGCTACTCCTACTTTTTGAAGTTCTTTCATTACTGTATCTATTGTTAAAAATTCTTCCCTACATTCTATTTTTCCTTACCATCCTGTGTCAGGAAATTATTTGACGGTTGATGATAGAATGTTAGAAATCGGCTTTCTAGTGTGCACTTCATTACTCTTGTTATTAATCTTATGTTGAATAGTACTATACATTTTATCCCTCCATTGTTTCAAACTACAAGATATATGTTTCGCGTCCTTCCATAAAGCTTTTGTCTCAGTCCTTCACTTTTCAATATTTTCACTATTTCTGCACATCCTTTTCTATAGACTGCTGCTCCCCTTCCTTTGGACTCTTCTATTCTTTCCAAAATATTGTAACCGCGAATAATGAGCTTAATAGATCTGTTACTAAACTGGAGCCTCGCTTCTTTTTAATCCCATCTTCCGCGCGAAATTTTATTTTATTGTTTTCTCTCTTCATCCCTGTAATTCCGCTTTGCTTATGTATCCTTAAAATTTATCCTCCGTATATACCTCGATGTACTCCTTGGTAGCCCCGGCTATCCTTTTTTGAACATATTAATTTCGTTTCTTGTTCTGTCCTTAAAAAATTAACTTGTTGGAAGCCCTTTCCAAAAACAGCATGAGGTGACAACTCTGATTTACTTATTTCTCTGCATATAGTTCTACTTTATTCGCTCTTAATTTAATGATTGTTCCTTTATTTATGGTAGTGCCTCAAAATCTCTTTTTTCAAAACCGAATATAATCCAAAATTCGCGTCTTCATCTCTGTTCAAGGGCTCCCCAATTCCAGCACGACTTGTTAAATCAAATTCGCCTCCTCTGTTCGTTATTAAGAAGAAACGGGGTTTTGCTCCAATTAAAATTCCTACCCTCTCGCACATATCTCCTTACCTCTTAGTTTTCTACTTGTCTTACGTGATCACTTCCTATAACTTTGCCTATTTCTCTTTTAACATTTTGCAAATCTAACATATCCTCCTAAAGTTCTTTTCCTTTCTTATCTTCAAAATCTCATTCTTAAACCGTCGCTATGCAGAAATATGCCGTAAAACTATCAATTCCCTATTTCACTCACACATGTGTAACTTTACTGATGGCTAGAGGAGTTCTGGTGAAGTTGGAGCTTCTTTCATTTTCCGCAACATTCATTTCTCTAAATCTTTCAGGCTTCCTTTCTTTTCCTCAACATTTGCAGATAAAAACTGATAACTATCCTACGGTCTATTATTTATATTTCTTTCCACCGTTATTTTTCCAGTTATTTAATAATTTCTGACTCTATGAGTATTCTTCAAGCTGTGAATGTGATCCGCTCTTCCCACTCATTGTTAGAACTTTGTAATTCTTCGCAAATGCTCTCTTATCCGTAATTCTCTTTTCTATTTCATTTAATATCGACTTGTTGTGGGTTTTTAGTCTCATGCAGATATAGTTTGCAATGGAATGATGCATTCTCTGGCTCGAGTTGTATTACTTCTTCCGCGTTTTCTTTTTTAAAATCCCAAGTTCACTGCTTCTTTCTCGATATGTCAGAAGTTTCATTCTAAATGCTGGTCTCCTATCTTTGTATCGTATTTATTGAATAAACCTTTACTTGTCTCTCCAACCTAATCTTCCTTCTGAAATACGCTTCTATGATTCTTCATTATTTCTAAGTTCCACCGTCATCTTTGTTATTCCTTACGACTTGATCGTATTTTGTTACCTTTTTCATTCTTTCGTTTTTCCTCGAGACTTTTTTTTCGCCGTGTTGTCTTCTTATTAAAACGATGAAGTTTTCTGTAACTTCAACCATATCCTCTTTGATCTATCTTAACTGAACGGTGGTCTTCTTTTCATTTCCACGTGCAAATTTGACGATTTCCATATTTTATTGTGTTTCTTTTATTTTTCCAGTTCCTTCTCAGTCCACCATTCCATCTCTCGATTTCCTTTTGTCAATTCTTAATTATTTAACTGATTCTCTTCCCTCCATTTTTTCCGAACCATAATTTTGCTGGTAAAGTGTCTAAAAGAAAAAAGAAGAGAAAAAACCTTTTCTGATTTTACTAGCGGCTCGCTTACTCCATCACGGTTAGGACTCTTTTATCAGTTGTTTGTACAATGATTTTTTTTTATTCTTTTTTTTTTCTTTTTTTTTTTTTGGGCTCGCTAACCAAGAGCATTGACCCATGTCTATTTTTTTATTCTTACTGTTCCTTTTAAATAAGGAGCGTATGATATATCTAAATTCTAAAGCATTCCAGGTTGATTTTTAGCAAGATAAAATATTTAACTATTAGGCTAAAAATTGTAAAACAATACGTTCCTTTAAAAAAAAGAAAAAATACCGACTTTAGGATTTACCATAAAAATTGAATAAAAGAACAAAAACAAAGACGATGAAATATAAAAGTGACATTATCATAATTCTTCAACAACATCCATACCTTAATTAGGGTTCAGGTACACCAAATTCGAATTGCGATAATAATTAAAAACCGCGATAAATATTCATTAAATTAGACACTACTGTAATTTTAATTTGTCGCCTACTCTAATATGTATTAACGTCGTATAAGAATTATCATATCACTTAACAGTATATCGCTCTGAAATATATTATTTTTTATCAAATAATTATTTTTTACTATATAGTGCGCTTTTATTAAATTTTTATAATAAATACTGAAGGTATATTTTTTTTTTTTTTTTAATTTTACCATTTTAATCACTATTGAATTTCATCGATTGTTGTAACAAATAATTCTGTGATACCGTTTAATCTTTACTATTTCCGAGATAAGTGTAAGCTATAAGTGTGTATTAAATGTTTTAAACCGACATATAAATCTCATGAATTTTTATAAATCAAAATTTTTGCAATAAAAACGAATAGATTATAATCAAAAAGTCGTCTACGCAGAACGAAAAAGGTACTGAGAAAAGAAAAGAAAACGGCATAAAGTCTTTGCAATGAAGGCATCGCGGGGAAATCTCGAGAAAGGCACACATCTCATCATCAGGACTGAAGGTGGGATTAGAAGAATTTAAAGGTCGAATAGTAGAGCTAACGAAAGAACAACCTGAAATGTGTTTAAAAAAAAAGGAAAATATCAGAAAACGTAGTGAAACGATTTTCTTATTACCGACGGTATAAGAATGTGTCACAGTCATTAGTATATTGAAAAAACGGAATGGTTGCACGAAATGACTGAAACTTTCGTGATATTGCTTTGCGAGAGACAAAATTTCATCGTGATGGAAAAAGTTTTAGATTAAGCCTAGCCGAAAGACATATCCATGCCAATTTGAGACCAAGTTTTAATGCGTCTGCAAATAGGCGCGTTATGCTTCGGGGTGCTTCTCATCTGCCGATGCCGTAATAAACTATCGACTTGGCACTTTAAAAAAAATATGATTCAATTTTAAAGTGACGAAAATAACTTACTTTAGTGAAAATCGTCTCTCGAAGCCATTATTATTACTATTATTATTATTTATTGGTGGGTTTAAATCAATTACTTTCTATAAGTGGCGTAGTAGGCATTTCATCCGGATAATTTTTTCTTCTTCATCGGAGACAAAGAGTCATAAAGAACGTCTTTACCTTTATATTTTTAGACTGGGGAAAGTTAGAAGCGCCAAATAGAGTGCAGCAAAAAGGATAGTTTCGACTTTTTAATATTCCTTCCGGTGTAGCTGTTATATCAAGTTCGTTATTATAAAAAGAGCAGCATAAAGAGTGATTACAGTTCCCCACCAAAACTATTAAAATTATAAATAAAATGTGATGCGATCCGTTCAGTTAAGTGATCCCAAGAATTATCCCCGAGCACTAACGTTACATTCGAAACATGGTTCGTAACCTTATTTTTAAATGTTTGGTGCTATTTTTCTCTCTTAAAACTTGTTATATCTCCTTAACGTTGTTGTTCAGATTATTGATGAAACTCTGAGGCATTTTCAACGCGTCAGTGTTAACAGTAAATTTATATAAGTAAATAACATTTAAATTTACGTAGAACTTACAGACAAGTACCGTTCATTGAAAAAATAAAAAATGCTGTTACGTAGAAAAGGAGGTTGGTTGATCGAAAAATTCAGACTTCATATTTAAAACCTGAATCAGAAATTATATTAATAAACGGCAGTATTGATTTAACGAAATGACCGTTGCTCAACATTACCGGTTAAATCTCACAGTTGAATTTTATAATCGTTTCAGTTAAATGCGTTTATTTTACAGGTTTTTGTATACTATATATGTGCTGATGAAAGAAGAACAAACGTATGAATACATTTCCCGTGTTAATATGAAAAAAATATTTCAAGAAAGTAAATGCTCTAGCTTTCTACGAGTGTATATTGACAAATTTTTCATACTTCAAACTAAAATACCGGTTGTTTTCAATAACCGCAAGTGGTGCACAGTTGAATCGAACTGCAGATATAATTTTTGAATACAGACACGACTAATAAGAAATGAGGTAATTTAATAATTCGTTGTCAAATAAAATACCGCTTTCGTGATAATGTCAGGATGTACAGAAATCTTACGAGTTTTCAATTAAATAAAAACAATTAAACTTACCATGATTATTAAGTAGCAATCAATTGAAAATGTAGCACAGCAAAAGGCCACATAGAGAAGTAATATTTTCCGATATAATCGCGTGAATGATCTGACGAACCTGTAAATCGAGCGATGATAAAAAATGATTATTATTCGATAATAGTTATTGCGAAATTTCGAGGGCAAGCCACTCAAAATGTATAAATAATTGTAAACGCGGATCATTTAAAAATCGAATTAATTCCAAAAAGAAATTTATGTAAGAAAAGTCTAATCATGAACTTTTTTATTTTACGCGTGCAATTACTTCTAGAAGATAAATTCAGTCGAAAATTCGGAGAGTTGCAAACCACGTTTTCGCAGCTATAGTAGTATTTTTTTCTATCGAGTGTTGAAGAGTATGTGATTTTCTTGCGCGTCGGGTACAATGTGCGACGAAAAACACGAATCAATCTGAAATTTCTCATTAAATTAAAAACTCCAACCGAGTGTTATGCATTCTTGAGAGAAGCTTACGGTGAGAATTCTCTGTCACTTGCGTGAGTTTTTTTTCTTTTTTTGATGCCGACGATTTTCTGAAGGTCAAGAGGGCGTTGAAGATGATCAACGTCCAGGTCGATCTGTCTCGATTTCAACTCCTGCAATGCAAGTGTTGGCAACTCTGCGAGAGCTAGTACGTAGAAGAAGACCGGAGAGTTGTAGCGAAACAAGTCGTGGATCCTGCATCAAGACAACGCACCTGCCCATAACGTGCTGTCTGCGAAGCAGTTTTTAGCTGATAAAAACATTCCAGTGCTCGAACACGCGTCTTATTCACCAGACTTGGCTCACTTCTTTTTGTTTCCGAATGTGAAGTCTGTCCTAAAAGCAACTCATTTTGAATCAATAGAAGAGGTAAAACAAAGAATGACGCAACTTTTGAACGGCCTTGCAGAAAAAGACTTTCAGCACTGCTTCCAACAATGGAAAAAACGAATGAAATAGTTAGTGTGTGCAGAGGGAAGGTGAGTACATGAAAGCCCGGTTGTCGAATAATTTTAACAATAAATCCGTTTTTGAAAATCAGTCTCGCTATTTAAAAGCCACACCTCGTACCTCCGTGGTCACTGTACAACCATTTAATATTTTCTTCCCGAATATCTCGTGTTTGCGTATATATTTGTAATTAAAGGAAATAGCTGGTGGCCTTGTTAAAATGTATTCCTCTATTTCCGCTAATAATGTCCTCAATTTTCAAAACTGATTAATTCCCCTCCAAACGTCCTATACTCTTTAATGTTTTCTCCTCGTATTCCTCGCTCTATTATCGATAAAGTTTTATCCATTTGCTAATTTGAAACGAACCTCGTCAATCTCCCTTATGAAAGCTGAATTAAATTATAATGAATATAAACACATTAGAAGATTTAGACGACAAGTTGAACCTCTTAAAGGTGAAACGTATATTATTTCTGAATCGATATTAGCTACGAGAATGAAATATTTAGAATCTCTTTTAGTAACGGATCCATCCTCCCCACCAAAAAAAGAATCGAAGCCCCTATGATAAAATTTGTTATAAGAGAGAAACTTAATTTATACTTTAAAAGATTTGTATGAATTTTACCTACGGATTTAATTATAACCAATATTTAATACTATTTTCTTACAAATGGTCAGAACTCCAATAAAATAATATAGCTGTAAAAAAAGAAGAAAACAAGGAAGTAAAGAAACTAAAAACTGTTCTACAATCTACTAAAAACAATATATAGAAAATCATCAAAAAATAAACATTTAAAAGAAGTATTTCTATTGACCAAATTGTGTCACTAATGTATTCTTTTTTTTTTTTTTTTTTTGGGCCTGTCAACCGGGGACCTTTACGCAGAAACAATTAGAATAGGAAGGAATCAATTATATCTTAATACGCTGAGATATTGTTAGGAGAAAGGAACAAATAATAGGAACAATCTGTGGAGAAGGAAAAGATAGGTCATAAGAGGCGCAATATAGAGTAGGAAGACCGAGTATCAATAAAATGGAATAGAAAGCAGAATGCTCAGCAGGCAGAGATGAACACTTAATAAACACATGGTCCGCATCGCAAACATGCTCTTCCTTTGAGTGAAGAAGACAATACATGGTAAGGCAACCAACGAAAAACGAAAACGAGTGTAAGATTTTAAAGTATGGCTTAAGAGCGCAGACGAATAACGGAGACAACAACAGAACGACAAAGTGAAGTAAACCAAAAGTACCATAGGTTAACAGAAAGACTAGGTTGAACAGATAGATAAAAAGAACAATTGTTAGAAAAAGAGGAAACGTACACATTCGATACCAAAATCTGAGATGAAAACTTTTGCACAGCGGCAAGAGATTAGACGGTGGGATTTAAAAAAAAAAAAGAAGTGAGAAGCGGCACTAGCTAAGGAGTTCACCGTTTCATTACCGAAGATGCCCGAATGGCTAAGAACCCGTAGTAAATATCAATATAAATGGAATGAAGGGAAGAAAGAATGTGGATAAGTGAGCGTATGCGGAGTATGATAAAATCACAGAAATGATCAGGCAGGGGAGAATAGATTGAATGGCGATCATGGAGTCCGATATAATCAAGAATTTAGAGGAGATGTGATTGGAGGAAATAAAAATAATGTGTTAAGTATCACTACTGTGCAATAAACACTACGTAATTGCTGCTACCTGACCGGTGTAGTATTTTGTGACTCGTTTTCAGCATTTCGATACATCGAGATGTTCCGCAATGACGATTTCGTCGGTCAAATACTGTTCAGTATGTAGGAATTAAGGAAACGGAGTTATTATAATATTCTTAAATGTTTAAGGATAGAGGATGAAAATAATTCGAAGCACGAATAACAGAAGCAGAAGAAAATGAAAGAATATAAGAGGCACCGATGAAGCGATTAGGGATATACTGAGTTGGTACTATCTTAGATATTCCAGAAAACATCTTTTACCAGAACCCCTTGTTTTCCGGAGAGCACCGTAATTTTTTAGTACCCCTCAGAGGAGATAATATTTTGATTCAAAAAGTTAATTAGGTTTTTGTATAATCATTGTGTACTGTTCGATGTTCTTCATTATTTTCCATTGATTGATGTTTCATCGAACGGAAACCATTTTAAATTTTTCCAGAGAATGATATAAATTGAGAATTATAAACTTCTACGGTGGATATAATAATCAGGAAAACAATTTACGGTAGACACCGTGTTTAAAAACAAACATTTTTATAAAAATTTTTGAACATGGTATGTCTACCGCGAATTGTTTTCCTAATAAATTGAGAACATTTTACTTCTTAATCTAGCCATTCGGAAAAAAGTTTTAAATTGTACTATCTCAGTCTACCATTTCCTGTTTTTTTTTTAATATATACATATCATCATCTGTCGTCGCGATAGCTTAGTTGCTGGAGCGCTTGACTTCCGCTAAGGAGGTCACGGGTTCGATCTCGGACGACGACAGAACTTATTACAAAGAATTAAATTAAATACTCGCTAATAAATTCATATGGAAGGCAGTGGTAAACATGCATAGCATTTAGTACACACAGCAGACATACACGGGGGACTGCACTTTTGTAAAACGATGTAAATTAAACGATTACTAATCAGTTCCGAATGAAGTCTGGCGCGTGTACACTATAGCGTTGCGTGTAACAATTGCTTTGAACACTATGCCTACGTCTGTACAGCTTAAATGTACGAATAGGTAGTCGCCGAGGCTCAGGAATTAACTATGGCGCTATAAAGAAAGAAGATATCATCATCTACAGTCGTCATCCTAGATAGGGTATCTTGATTAACATTTAATCCGCCTGTGATTTTGTGATTTTCCATGATCCTCTGATTGACGTACGCATTGTGAAAATGGCAATCAATCAGCATATATATATACATATATATATATACATACGTTATAGCTGTATCTGTGAATCTTCAGGATTCCCTTAATTATGATGTTTCAACAACTCTGTCCAGTTTATTTTAATTAATTCTCATTATTACGCTCTCTATAAAATATTTTACAAGTTGGCTCATCCGTATATTCTGAATTTATTATTTTCGATTATTATAAAGGTATCGATGAGATTAATCTGAGTCTTTATTATTTATATTTGGATCGTTGTGATCTAGTTTAAAAACGACCGATATTGACGATGGAAACATTAGTCCGGATGACTTTGTGCAAATAGCGTTTAAGGGCGCTAAAATATCAGATTTTGATCTTGCTGCTGACATAAAGTTTTTTAAGAGCCTTTGTAGTTTATTTTTTTAAGCCGATAAACTTTCGAATCGGATACTTCATACATCTTCCCTGCATAATAAACAGCAGAAGGAAGCTGTGTGAATGGTGTATCGTATGAATTTCAATTAATTCCATTTCGTGAGAAAGGAAAAATCATTCACGTGAATGAGGAAAGACGAATAATCGGACTGGCCATTTCATAACTTTAAATCTGCATTTTGGATGGCGAAGCAGCAGAGAATCGACTTAGATGAACGCTACTAAAGTGAAACGCGTAATTTTTTCCTATTTACCCCACGATACTTCGATGGTGTTCGATTACGTCGTTCAGATATTCGGATAACTGCTTTTCTAGCGCCGCTGTCGATGTCGGTGACTTTTCCGAGTCGTCGATATCTTCGTTGTCAGCGATGTCTACATCGTCGCTGCTGTTAAAGGCCGATCTACGGCGCAAAGTGGACGATTTTATCTGCTGCAATACAATCAGAAGGGAAGAGAGCTGTGTTCGATAGAGGGCCAACAGATAGAACGGTTGGCAAACGGCGACCGACGTCAAGATGAAACTGGGCAACAAGAGAGCCGTCTGAAGGAGAAAGGTCAGGTAAAAAGTGCGCACGTCAGAAATCACGTACGGCAGCCACATCGGGTAGTGGAGATAATGCGCGTATTCGTCGATCGTTGTCGGTTGTCGGATCAGTGGAATCACGGCCGGCAATAAGACGGGAAACATGTAGCAGAAGGCGAAGATCCTGCCGTATCGTCTGAAGTTGTCGTTCAGACGACCGATATGTGGGTAGCAACGTTCGTGTATCCGCTGCAACGAACGATTCCGATAACGATAGAAGCCGCTGAGCACGTACGAGTATATGCGAATCGACTGACGGCGATTTTTAAAGAACTCCAATACGACCGTATAAAAAAATATCGTATACAGTATGTACGGCAGGTGGCCGAGTAGTTCGTGGAGGTTACTCAGTCGCGCCGCTTGCAGCAGTAAGCCGGCCATTATGGCGACGAAACAGAAGGCAAAGTAAGCTAGCTGAACGTACTCTGCGACACCTAGAGACTCGTAAGCCAAGCTGCATCCCAAAACGAGGCTAACAAATTCTTCGAAACGTCTGTCGCCAATCATTCTCGACCGCATTGTGTGTCAGTGGCCGCACTGTACGAACGGGTTTCGAACGCTCTGCGAACGAGTGCGGTTTTGAACGGGTCAGCGATACTTCCATTTTCAAAGGCAAACAAAGAATCTTTCTTTAAATTACCAACAATGTCGTCGAAAAAAATGAGAATACTCCTCTGTTTATATTCGCGTAACCTGCTGCGACCGGCTAAGCGCGCTAGCAATACATCGATTGCGAAATATAGTTCATTTATTATTTAATACGGTTTTCGTGCCGTTAACCGCAACGGTTTCCCTTTTTTCGGAACTAATCGCGCCCTCGTTCAACAAACAAACAGTAAAAAACGCAACCGTTTCGTCGCAAATTTACCAACGAGTTAAACTTATTTATTTACTTTTTTCTTCGCGGCAACCGAACTATTTTCGCTCGGTAATTATTTAGGCTGTTTGCGGTTCAAAGTTGATACAGAATTCTTCACCTACACAAATCTGTTACATGTAAAAAAACTGACACTTTGATAGTATAAGAAGCGCCGTTTTTTGTTTTTTTTCTTGCTCTTTATAACTAAAGCCGTTTTCTTTTTATCCCGTCTTCAGCCGCACTCAGAAGTGACTTCTCCAGTTTCGTTTAGGAGCTAATAGTAAGATCCGGAACTGAGTCTTCATGAATCTTTTTAGTCAAGCAGCTTAACGCGCTACGGCAAAATTCGGATTAAAATTTTCAATACAAACACGAGTGGACATGAAAGAAAAATAGAAAACGCTTCTGGAATAAAGCGTTTATATGAAATAACCATGTTCCGGAAAACATTGGGAAAAGAATCGCTAAAATAGACGTATACACATGTTTTTATTAAAAGAATTTCCGATTTAAGTATAATAAGTTAATAATAACAGATATAATAAACAATTATAACAAACAAATAAGATAAATTTTCTTATTTAGTAACCTTTTTCGGGCATAACCCATTATCAGCTAAAAACAGACATATTGTTGATTTGTCACGGATGTCCAGCCATGTACATATATCGAAGGTAATGAGGCGGCGAATTCTTCGGCTCCGGTTGCCGCCTGAAATCCCATCCTCTATGGTCACTGTGTAAAAATTTCGGTCCTATATTTACACTTCTTCTTTCTGCAACGATCGTTCCCTTCATCTATACATAATAAATCTTCCTTCTGTTTCACGGTTCCTCAAGTTTCCTTCACTTCCTCGTTCTACTGTTGTTTCCACGATTCGTCTGCGTTTTAATCAATCTCTTCTACCACCCTCCCGATGCCGTTTATTTTTAGTTTCTCCGCCATTCTCTGTTCGAAAAATGAATTTTTGCGACGCTGGCTACCTTCTTTTTAAATTCTTATCCCTTTCTTCTGAACATTTTGTCTTATACTTTCATCTTTTCCCACTCCATACTGCGCGTCCTACAACCTGTCCTTTCCTTCTTTCTTTCATCATCGCAGCTATTAGTTCCTCCTTTATATTATATCTGATCGAATTTAATTGACAGCTCATTTCCTTCTCCTCGTTTCTAGATAAAGGTCCTTGGTAAAAACGTGTTAATTTTACCCCCCCCCCGCCCCCGCCCTTTTTTTTGTGGTCGACTAAAATTTAATTAGCCATTTATCGCTGTTTCAAATTACAACTATACTGGTTCCGTTAAAACTCTATCGACAGTGCATGACGCATCGGCTCTTAAATATTGCAGTAGCAGTATAGTTACGGGGTGGTACTCGACTAGCAAATGTGCCATAGGTTTTCGAAACTTGCCGGACTATCAACGATGACACGATACCTGAAAAATAATTCAATAGCACAGAAGTTATCTGAGAACATTGTCCAAAAGGAGTAATTCTCGTCGAATCCATTAGACTATCTGGCGAATACTACAATCGCGAAATGCCTGTGCCAACGGTATGCACTTAGACACTTGTATTAATTTAAAAATATCTATTCAAACGTAATTCGTTCTTCCGCTTTGTAAAGCAGCTCTATATAGTCGTCGGCCGACAGTCGATTTGTCACGTGACAAATTTTCTGATAAAATTACTCGTAACCAAACTCATTTTGCGAATGTTTAGCGTCATCGCACGCGCACAGAGAACGCAATTTTCCGAGCCGCCCATTGCCAGCGCCGCTGTATATTAAAAACGTAAGATGAATTTAAATTCCGCTTATTCGTTCACACGACTCACTCTTCCACGAGACATCGTCACTCATCGGCACAGCCTGTACATGAAACAACAACAACAGTACACACGCTTTGATAATATCGTCTCACTTAATATTCTCGATGTTATCGGTAAATTTAAGAACGGAGAAAATTTAATTCCGTCCGAGAAAAAACTAACATCCCTGGGAGCACACATTTGACGCCGACACTTGACCAATTTCGTGGCGGAAAATTTAAAAGCCAAAAGACTTCTTCGAAACCCAATCACGAAGTAAGATTAGATGAATTCGCATCAGCGATCTGTTGAAAAACTACGCGCTAAATGAAAATCATTAAGAAATTATGTTATTAGTTCAAAAAAAAAGAAAAAAAAAAAAGTTGATCTGCTTGAAGTAAAAGGAAAAAATATATCACGTGGCCTAAGTAAAACACACGCATACGAACGGTTGAAAAGAAAGAGACCTTTCGAGTAAAAAATTTACCTTTTTTTTAGTGTAATTGAATCTGTAAAACTCGCTCCCTTATTTTTAGTTTATTTGAAGTGCAAGAGATTTATCTCTATAGAACATTATACAAAATCAGTAATTGAAAAAACGAGAACAGCCACCGTTAATTCTTATGTGTCATTATTTTTTGGCAGACAGCTTTTCTTGTCGATTT
Organism: Icerya purchasi; assembly: GCA_039619475.1. Lineage (NCBI taxonomy): Eukaryota > Metazoa > Arthropoda > Insecta > Hemiptera > Monophlebidae > Icerya > Icerya purchasi. Next base: position 382,457,720 of record CM077115.1, read on the forward strand.
TTTGCGTAGTAAGCAGTTTTCTCTGAAAGAACTTTACCCGACTATCTATCGTAAATTAATCTACTCCTACAGAATCATGATGGTTTAGCGAATACCAGTGCTGGTTTAGTGGGTCAAAGTATTGTTTAATTTCCCGTAGCTAGTCCGCCTGGTCACAATCTTACGAACACAGCTCCGCAATCAGTGCAACAGCCAAAACATTTTTTTTTTTTTTTGTTTTAAAAATAAGTTGTGGGTCTCACAGGACAAATATGCCCGTTGTGTGAGTGTCCAACACTCTTATCAACGTTTATTAAAATAAATATGTAGTACAAAAATTACAGCTAACTTAATTATGTGTGATTTCCTCTGTAACCGCTTAATTTGAAAGTGTACATTACAATTAACTTAACTTATCCCATAAATAACAATAATAATAAACCTAGCATTATACATATTAAAGTAATAGTATATATACGTATGCCAATAAAATAACATTGTCGCGTAATACGCATCTGTACACTAGTATACATGCAGACAGCTTAATATTTAGAATCGAAATAAAATATGATCTGTGAGAGCCTAAAATCCAATTATCACAGTTTGAATAAAATACAATATAATAGCGCGGCTTACGGTATTTTTGTAGTAGCACTTCAAAGGTCCATATCAGAGTGTCTTGTTTAGGTTAACCCCCCACCTAGTTGACTAGTATCGTGGTAGTCTCGAAAATACTTCATGATAACAATGCATTGAACACAATTCCGGACTGTTATGTGTATAAATAGGTATATTAATTACAGCGTAATTCTTAGGCAGGTCCCCCCCCCCTCAGAAGAAATGTCCCAAAAAATGTCCAAATTTTATGTAACGAAAAAATGTTCCAATTTTATGCCACGTTTGTTATAATTTAGTTTTTACTGACTTCCAAAAAGAAAGAGATTACGTTCGTCGCCTATGTTGTTGCTTTTTCTTTTATGTTTGGTCTCGCATAACTCATATTTATATAGACCGATTTTACTGATTCTACGTCCGCAATTCACATTTGCGTTCGGTAGCGGTTTCCATCTTTGGAGACATAATAAATACACTTCTTATTACTGTGCATATTAATGAATAAGAAGTCCTACCATAGGAAGAGGCATCGACTATATTGCTGATTTAATAAAATATCATGGAAATGCAACAAAAGTATTATTTACATGTGTTGTAATATGTTAAGCTGTTTCAGTAGTTTAATAAAATTTATTTATTTGCCATCATCCAAAAGTCGCAGAACAAAATTATACGGCTGATAACTGGAGCGAGATGGTTTCAGCGCAACGACGATTTACATCGAGACTTGCAGCTGAAGGAAGTGGACGAAGTCATTCGTGAATCTGCACTTAGGCATGAACAGCGCCTGCAAGTCCATGGAAATACAGAAGCACAGCAGTTGCTGAATAGTGCACTACTAAAACGTAGGCTTAAGCGTTTAAAGCCACATGATTTATTAGTACTTAAATAATTTGATAGAGCGTACCAGTGGGATACGTCTCTTTAACGAGTAATTTGTGTAAAAGAAAACACTTATCCTTATTACTTATTTAAGATTATTCTTAAGATTGTAATATAATTTAATTAAAAAAAAAAAAAAAAAATTTTTGTTATATTATAAAACCGGGACAATCTAATGGGGGTTGGCCTAAGAATTCTGTTTTAAATTTTGATCATTTTATACAAAGTATAAAACCAGAGGACACGAGACCTGTCTTGTTCCGGATGCGAATCGTTCCCAGGTTTACCCAGCCCGAAATAATTAGGTACCAGAGAAATCTGGGAAAGTAAAGGCGGCCGAGAGAAAGGAACTGGCTCAAGTATTCTCCTTAGATCCATTAGGCTTTGTACATTGTGAATCTTAACTTCACAATCTCCGACGCCCTGTCAAGGGTATGGGACTTACTTTACTTTTATAGAAGCGAAAGAGACAGAAATGTAAGCAAGAGGGGTCAAGGAGCACAGCCCCTTGCGAGGCCAAAATGGCCGAGTTTATATGTATATAGATATATATGTATATATATATATTATAATGTGACCATTAAAAATAAATAAAGAAAAAGAAAAATAAAGAAATGAATAAATAGATAGATGAATAAATAAATAATAACATAAAAATAAATTTTATAATTATCGAAAACGTAGTGCGAGTGAGAATGTGCGTGTGAATGGAAACCAGTTGCCGGCTGCGGGTGATTTCTGTCATCGATGTCGCCTTTAAGGAATGCGCGCGATGATGGCTGATCGAACGACACTGATTGGCACATTGAGCGCGGAGGAGAGGACTAAGTAGAAAAAAGGAAAATTAGAGAACTCGCAAAGGAAGATGCGAGCCAGAATTAAAGTTTGGAGTTGGCCAACGATAGAGCTCGAGTCAACGAAAGATCTCCAGTAAAGGAAGAGGGCCTCAGGTCAAGATTGAATTTGTCACACTGAGTACCGACAGTTTCATTTTTGTCGTTCTCGGAACGCAATAGTTTAAATCACGGAAAAGTCCGTTCAATTAAAATTGGTATAATAATTTCGATTATCTCGCGTCTCCTCTCCGCGTTCGCCGCCAATCCAGTACGGAATTTCCTACACACGCCTACCTATCATTAAATCTCTTGCAGGTATAATAAGAAAAGCTAACAGATTCCGTTACAGAAAATTTAGTATAAAAATGTTTACAGATTAAGATATTCGGTACAAAAGAACGTTACACGATTTTATAAGAATTGTAGAAGACTGTAATCTGCACGTCGAGTTACATATATATATATATATATATTTATATGTCCCTCAGTACTTCCAGTCATGCGGCAAAATATAAGCTGCCAGTACGTGTCGGGCAGCAGAAATTAATTTGGATAAACAGAGTTTTTTTCCTTGCTAGTAGAACTCTGCGTAACCACTACTTGAGCATGTGTAGGGAAATGCTTAATGCGTGCGTAAGACGCTAGAATGTCGTTGTTGTGTCTGTAATCGTCAGATTTTGATTTGATAATTTATTCGGTTTCCTCTTGTGGTCACCAGGCGCTGTGAGTATACGAATGCATTGAGAAGCATATGTGCACATACAAAAACGGTATAAACAGCCAATCAAATCAAGCTTTTAACTACTACCCATGTACACTTTTCTGCTTTGGTCAAGCTACTAAGTCATTTTTTTTTTTCAGTTGCTTTGATCTGGACAACGCCTACACGACCGAATAGCCCGCTGTGATCCTGCGATTATATCACCAATAGTGAAATTACGTTTGCTCATTACAATCAATTTTTCTATCATAGTATTAATTTGTAGCTCTGAAAATTACAAAATTAGAAGAAAAAAAATTGCCTATTTAGTGAGCATGACCAAATACACCGCTGGCGAATTGTTTCTGGAGATGTTTGTTAATGCGAGCAAATATATTCACTTTTAAATAGACTTCTTTACCTAGTTTCGTAATTTTCCTTTAAATATAATGTATTTCAATTTTTTTTGTATTAATATAAGAAGAAGGCGGCGCGCTGTGTATATTCCACAGTTTTTTTTAACAACTGTGTTATTCTTTTTTAATTTATTTATTTATGTTCATTTTGCACTATACCGTTTTGTTATAATTATAGTAGATTTGTTAATTTTTGTTAAATTTTAAATTTCAATAAAATTTTTTTTTTTTTTTTTTTGAAAACTAAAAAAAAAAAAAACAAAACAAAACGGGGACTTCTTAATATGATTTTGTTTGTATAGCGGTGTTACGTAAATAAAAATTAGCCTCAGCCCCCCAAACATTTTGCCAGAATAACGCCGGGCGAATCTTAGGAACAGCCGCAGGATCCATCAGTTTTCGACAAAATACGATACATTATGTATTACGACAAAAAACAACAACAACAGTGTCACTCTCTCTTGTATCACACATTCCAGCGGACAACATTCCAAAACATCTTTCCACACATCGTGTTTTTTTACATAATCGCTGCGAGCAAAATTAGCAGTGGTCAACATTTTTTTTTAATTTAACGTGTAACCGCCATGATTGAGTGAGCCAAATTCGGCACCAAGGTAAAAACGATTAACCGCGTAGTTCGAACCCTTTTTTCTTCCAAAGAAAAGGTCTGCATCTGGTCAAGAGGGAGACGCAGCCAACCGTCGACCGACCGCTGAATCTTGCGCAGTATTCTTCAAAGGTATGGAGCCTTTTGAAGAGGACTGCGTTGCCAGTGCTAGAGAGAATTCTCCGGAACCACTGTTCCGTCAAAAAACGCTTTAGCATTCCAGCGATGCATTCAAAGGCAGCGGCATTTTTAGACAGGCACACAGTATATAGGTACGATGATCAAGTTTTGTACGCAGACACCGTCGCTAAGAGAGATTACAGGGAGTCAGAGTTTGGCGCAAGAATCTAGGTACTACCGAATTCCGGTATGCTAATAACAGAAAAACAATAAGCAGCGAGTGTTTCCCGGTAACATTTTTCTCGAAAGAAAAGAACGGAGTTCTGATAGAAAACTCTGACGCTGTTATCGGCTGCGAACGAGCGACCGAATTTTTACCATCTGGCCGCTAAGCTTTCAGTCACTTTCATTGCCAAGATAGACCCCGGCCAGATGATACTGCTCTTTGTCGCTGATTTAATTGAAAACAACAGCGCCTTTGTCCGTGTGAACGTGTGCGCGCTGCCTACCGCCCGGCCGCTACGACTAGTTCGAAATTAATTTCGAGGAGTTAAAAAGTTTATAGGCGAAAAACTTTGGAGAATGAGCCGGTCGAACGTTCACTTCCGCGAGGAAGATGTCGGGCCTTTCGGACAATGGAGAAAATTACCGGGAAAACAGACAAATTAAGGTGAGGCGGATAATGAAAGTTCACTAAGGACAACAAGAGAAGTTAATTAACGCGGTAGGAATATAAAGGAGGCTGCTAGGTTAGGCTAGGCTAGGCTAGGCTAGGCTAGGCTGGGCTAGGCTAGGTTAGGCTAGTGGCGAGCCCAGGGGCGTTGGGGATTATTATTAGTTTGAAAAACTTCGGGCACCGACGACATATTTCTCCGTCTGTGTGCCGTCCGAGCGGTGCGCGACTTTGCCCGATATTAAAATTCCACGACGCGGCCGGCCGCCAAACCACTTTCGGCGTCTGAATTAAACTCGTCGTCATTGTTAGCGGCGAATTCCGAGACTGCGACGACCGAATCGGAAACGGTCCAAGCGATCCCATCGGAGCAGCGCTCGATGGCGCTTCTGCGATGAATGCATGGAAGCTGTAACAGCGACTATATTCTAAATGAAATTCTTTCGCACGCTTTGCCTACATTTCTGCCAATTTTTCCCCGAAAATTTCACTAAACACTGTCTACGCTATTTATTGCCCACGCCTGTCGCTAAATTTATGAAATTGCAAGACGCAAAGGCAAGTTTCGCGCGGTCATATTAGCGTACTTTGAACGTTCCGGTAATAAACGCGAAACAACGTGGAAAATCTCCATTTTACCGGAACGGTTTGTAACTCGAAGCGGGCATCGTTGGAAATTGTATCGGGCGTTATCTCGGCAAACGGAATGAAAACTTCAGTTAAAAACAGGATGCAACGGAAAACAATACACGGGCCGCCTATGAATAAATTCGAGCTAACAATAAACTTTATTTAGCAATCCTTGTACGATCAATGGAGGCTTTTACTATCCCTTTTATAACTAATTATACCTATATATATATATATATATATATATATAATACTACTCAGCGGTAGCAAATAAAAATATTTCATTTATAACTGAGATTTGACCGATATACAAGTGTATTATCAAATTGAATATTATCACGCTTACTTGTAGCTCGTAACATTAATATTCATCATTAGAGCAAAAATCCAACTAATTGCGGGGAGGAAGAGGAAAACACACAGATAAGCGTAACGGATAAAGTACGGTTAATACGAATAAACACAAAAGTTTAAGGTTATTTTCACTGCCCGACTATGGTACCATTAAAAAAAAAACCAATTAGAATCAGACTTCCGTTTACGACAAAATTATCGTAATAATCTATTATCGTAAGTGAAGTGAAACTATAATGACACCTGCGTAGGTGTTCTACTGAACAAATTCCGAAGGAAAGCTTGATTATCAGGATGCCGCTGATGCGGAGTTGAGAAAAACCATAATTAACATTTGAAACTCGCTAATAAAGCTGGGGCTAATTTAAAAAAAGGTAGTATTCTCACGCAATAACACGTTGAAAATCCGGCTGGGTAATATTAATTTCAGGGAAAAATTTTTACGTTTTCGAATTTAACGACAACTAGATATAATCTCTTAAGTAGTGTTGTTAATGTTTCGGGGGGAATTAGAATGTGTACGTGAGCACATTTAATTCTTGCGACGTTGACCACTGGAATCTTGCGACCGCACAAACAGACCAATTCGTTGATACGGACATGGCAAACGTAAATTAGCTTTTCCGCGTGAAGTTGACGTGGAAATTTTTAAAATTTCCGATACCCCGTTTATTTCCCGAGGGATCTTGTACCGTTCGTTTTTCGTTGATATCGAAAGACGAGCCCACCGGCCGACCGAGCTACCCTATCGGCTGCTGCTTCTCTACCGAAATTAATCGGAAAGTAAAAATATCCTTCGGTCACGCGCCTTCTTGCTCATATTCTCCGGATCGATCGATCCGATTTCACAATATAATGAGAACTTAATCATAGTTTTCGAATTTGTACAGTGCACATTGAGCAATGCGTATTTTGTTCGCTTAATTTTTTGTCCGGAATTGTGCTTTGGTAAAGGTGAAAAAAATGAAACTGCACACTTGACTCGTCGCGATTTAGAATGATAAGGACAAAATCAATCTTTTTATAAATTTTTCGGGTATAATCAATTTCTAATACGACCGCCGTTACATTTCAAAGGTACGTGAACGGATCTCGAGGTAAAATTGTAGAATATTCCGTAGTTTTGAACAAACATTGAAATCTCAGTAAGATTCTCTACTTTCAAGCACGTATACAGCGTGTATACTATTACACTTCAGGAAAATACTTTTTACACCTTTGTGAATTTACCCTCGGACGCAGTTTCCTCAGATATTACGGTAATATTCTAGCGAGAAAGGGTGCGAAGATAAAATCGAGAGTCGTAAAAATTCCTAATATGCGCTATGTGTGTGTCTCCAAGTAATACAATAGGATTGTTTAAATCGGAACAATTTCGAGGACGACAAAATACTCTTTTTGATAATGTCTATTAGCCTAAGATAGAAAAAAAAAAAGAAAAGCTTTATTCGTGTTACAAAATTAATTCGATTAAAGCTCTGAAATGCAAAAATGTTCCCCACTTAATAGTGAGAATTGCCTGCCCTATTTTAGTTTTTACTTCATGTTTAGTCTCCGTTTTAAATTATACCTTTATTAAATAAACATAAAATTACAGAAAATAATAATAACTGTTTTTTTAAAAAATATAAAATATAGTCGACCTGTTTCGGAGTTACATACTTCGCAATCGCAGCAATAATAAATAAAGTTAATAGTAAATAAACGATAACATATGTGTGTCTTTCCTATAATAAATTGATCTGTTCGATATATCGATACACGTTATAATTAACTGTTAATTTTTTGAATAACGGCTTATTATATATGTTCCGTTCTTGAGTAATTAATTTTTGCGTAAGTTGGTATTGAATTTAATACATTGTTTGTTGAAGTAAATATTTGCGATCGTTTTGTTTAACTTTAACTTTAAGTTATAAAATTTATATACTTTAAATTTTGTAGATGTTCGAATCCATTTTCTGTTTTATCACTTTATTAAAAAAACAGAAAATAATAATAATTGTTTTAATAATATAACACCTGTTTTTGAGTTACATACATATAGAATCATGGCAATAATAAATTAAGTCGAACATCTACAAATTTAAAGTATATAAATTTTATAACTTAAAGTTAAAATCAGACAAAACGATCGCAAATATTTACTTCAACAATGTATTCAATACCAACTTATGTAAAAATAAATATCTCAAGAAGAGAACATAAATAATAAGCCGCTATTCAAAAAATTAACAGTTAATTATAACGTGTATCGATATATCGAACAGATCAATTTATTATAGGAAAGACACACATATGTTATCGTTTATTTACTATTAACTTTATTTATTATTGCCACGACCATGTATGTAACTCCGAAACATATCGGCTGTATTTTATATTTTTATAACAATTATTATTATTTTCTGTAATACGTGTTTTATGTTTATTTAATAAAGTGATAAAACAGAAAATGGATTCGAACATCTATATTTCAAATTTAAATTATAATTTACTATATTTATTGTTTACATATATATGTATATATATATTAATCGTTCATTTTTTAATGTTACAATCTAGGTAATGTTATATATGTTTGTGAATTGTTCAATGTCGTATGTTGTTCGTGTAACATAACATCGGTAAATGGTCATTTTAAAATTGTTTACATTTATAATCCGTTTCTAAATATCCAGCGTGAAATAATTTCGATGATCTTCGCTCTAACGTTATGTCCATTACACCTAATTATCGTAAACGGATGCCTCTGTATATTAGTGATTCTTGCATGAAACCGAAATTTTGCCACATTATATGCGTTCGGCTTAGCTGCAGTCAACTCGCGTTGTACATCGCACATTAACCATTCCCGAAGGTGGAGCAGTGTTTCCTTCAAACCGACGCTAGTGGTGAACCCTCCGAAATGCCTTAATCCACCTCTTTCATTTTAATGATTCCGAGTAGTTGTCTCTTAGCAATAAGCTGCTTCAGACTTCTTCCCTTATGAATATAATCGTTCCTGTGTGTCTCTAACCTGAGATTCTCTGAATTTTCGATTCTTAAGACTTTCCTTCTGTTGTTCGCCTTTCCGTAGTCTATTATTCGCCTACGCTTTAGAGTCGCCTTCTTCTCGTTACCGTCTTTTGCTTTAACGTTTCCTCCCCTCTTATAAACAACTGTTCATACCGGCGTCGGTTCTTTTACATTAGCAATTTCCGATCGAATTAAAACTTCACTGTCGCTTCAAGCGCGCCATGGTCAAGAACCGCCAAAAAGGAGAAATAACGCGCAACGTTCTCAAACTGTGCTATGAAAAAATACATATATAGCCTTTCGATTGTTAATTCGAATTTAGACACCTTGCTAATAGCTTTCGTTTAAGGGGCTATTCTAGTCTAGAAATATGAAAAAATCGAAATTTTTTATTTTTTTTTGCATATTCTGATATTTTAGACATTTAAGAATAAGTCCCTAAAAAGATTTTTCAGAATTAAAATTATTTACGGATTTATAGCTATTTTCGCGACGCGGCAACTAAATCAGCTCAGTCAGAGCGGATTAATAGACACGGTAGACATTCTTCGACTACCTGAGGACGATAAATCAAACTCTTTTATACACCTACATTATATATATATATTTAAAAATCGATTAAAAGCCATTATATAACGTATTTTGTTGAAATCTTTTCTTGTTTAGTGTTCAGTTCAGGTCAGTTTCGTTTCAATCTTCAAGCAGGCGTACAGTCCAAAAATGTAAAATTTGAAGTGAATATTTCATTTATTAAGTGTAAAATGGATAAAAAAAGTAACAAAGGAAGTGCTGTGTGTCCAGATAGACAAAAATTAAGGAACATTTAGACTGACACGCAGGACGCAATTCGGATTGAACGCTCTGAAATCCGAGCTTCTGATGCTTCAAATGAGGCTAGGACTACTCGTCTAGTTTTAGAACTTCAAAAAATGTACAATTTGAAATGGCAAAAGATCCATTGTATGAAACAGGAATCGCCGATTAAAAAAATGCAAGTATAACGCACCGTTCTATGAATTAGACTGCCTGAAATTTTACTTGAATCTTTCAAAACTTGAAACGCGTTTTTCTCGAAACTACTTTTTTCAACTCGGTTGACATGGTATTTCAAGTTCTAATAAATCGATTTACTTGAAATTGGGTATGAATCTTCTTTATATATCCCTCTATGGCCCCTACTAGAATAAAGGCAAAATTTTAATTTTTACTATTTTTAAAAAATTCAGAAAAGTCAAAAAACAAGTAAAATATCGACATTTTTTTCCAAACAGCCACCAATTTACGAGAAGCTTTTTTTTCTCTTCACTGACGTAGGGGCTATAGCCACATCTTTACTGAATAAGAATCTTTTTTTTTTTTGTTTCAGGTGACTAGAAGGGTTGGAATCGTGTTAACCAGGATATCCCCTTTTTTTACCTCATCAGCCAGTAACTTTGTGAATTTTTAATTTTTTTTTTGATAATTTTTTTGGGCAAATGGTAAAGAAATGGATAGTAAAAATATTTATTGTTTTTTTTTTTTTTTTTTTATTGAGCTTGCTCCTAAATTAGTGCCACTAGACTTTAAGGCAACGTCTAGATCTGTTCCTTTTTTGACATGCTCTAATCGGGCTCAGGCTGCACAGCCATACTTTGCTGCTCCGGATTTTAAATTAGCATTTAGTCACCATTTCGAATTTGCCAGTCTACCCGATTCATCGAATCATATATTTCGAATTTTTTCGTTAGCCTTACTGAAAACCCGAATGAAACATGAAGAACCCCCCAGATATTATCAAGCCATGGATAAGATGAGGCAAGAAACCTGACGGTCGAGTTTGAATTTTTCGATTTCGACATGTCGCTTTTAACATAAAAGCTGCAAACTTATTTCTCTTTTCACTTGTACAAATTTTTTCATTTTCCTTCATAATTTCTTGGCGCTGTCAGATTGCCGCAAGGAATAAAATAGTGTTTTAGTTCGCGCCTCGATACTGGCACAGTTTGTATCGGAATATTAAGCATTCGACTACGCTTGATTATCTTTCCCACTGTCGACTTCCCTCGAAAAGACGCTCATTTTTTGCCACATTCATCTTCCGTAATTATAAATTCGCGCGAAACGTTTGTGAGTTTTGTCGCATATTCCAAAAGATTTACGAGCACTGTATACATGTTTTCTTCTTCACGTACTTACTGTGCATTTTAGTAGAAGAGGAAACGATTCGCGTTTCTCTTTTACAATTGCAATTCCGTCGAAATAGCTTACAGACCGTTCAAACTGAACGAAATAGTCCTGCCACTATCCGACTATCTTCTACAATAATCCTAACCGGAGGAAAAGGAACGCGGTAATAAATTAAAATTAAAAAAAACGTGTTAAAAAAAATAAAAAAGGTAACACCGACACTAAACATTTGCACTACAAAAATTTAATAAATACGCGCTAAAAATTAAAAATAATCGCTGAGAACATATATATATATATATATATATATATATATATATATATATATATATATATATATAGATATATATATGTATATAAACTCGGCTATTTTGGTCTCGCAAGGAGCTGTGTCCACTCTTGCTCACATTTTTTTTTTTTTTATAAATAAATAAGTTGTGGGTCTCACTGGCTAACAATCTTATTATCGTTTATTCTAGTAAACAAAATGACAGTTAATTATTCTTACTACCTAAAACGAACATATTAAATCAAAAAATAAAAATAAAATATATCAATCGATGCAAATATATATATATATAGCACAATAATACACAGGGGCCGCTTAAATATTAGACGTCGCATACATTAATGTACAGGAAAGAAAAAGAAAGAAAACTGGTAAATAGATGGTCTAAAAGAGCCCAAAAAAATGCAGCAATAATAATAAAGGGAAAATGGCATGCAGCAAAATTCCTTAATCTTTGCACCATTCCTTCAGCCACTTCCTCACTTCCCTCTTCCATACACTAATATTTTTTTCGTTTATTATGTGACTATGGTACTCATTAATTTAATTAGAACCGAATCATCTGTATTGTCGATTCGTAGATTTACCTTTCTAGGATGAATAGGTATTACTTTGATTCCTTGTTAATCGAGTTTTTGGTCTGGAAGGTAACTTCACGTTATTGCATTTAAATTCAAGTAGTCTGTATTAATAATAGTGCATTCTGGGACACATTTCATTATTTTCCTTCCACCAGGTTGATGTAGTATCACTCCGCTTCCACTGGGGTAGTATAAGTTTCAAACACCTTTTCTGAATTTTACCTATTTTATTGATTTCCGTTCTTTTAGCCTCACCCCATGTTTAGATCCCACATATAAAATTCTAGACATTATTAATACATTAAACTATATGTCCGTAATGTCCCGCATGAAAAAACCGTCTTCAGTTTATATAACGTTGGAATTGGCTGTCTTATTTTCGAATTTAAGTTTTGTATGTGATTTTTCCAGTTCAATGATTTATCGATATATATTCCTAGATATTTAAAATCTATTAAATTCACTAGAGGTAGACATGAACATGGGTGAGTAATTTTATTCCCGTAGCGTTCATGTAAGCATTCATTAGTACGTATACGGATTCGCGGGTGATGACACTCATATGTTTAAAGATATTACGAATATGGAGTGGTTTTGATTTATTTACATTTATACATAACCTCCTGTCATGCGCCCATTTACTGAGATTATCGACATCTTGCTGCAGTAATTTTTCCGCCATCTCTAGATTTTTATGTTGAATTAATTTCTGTCTCTTTCTCTTCTACACTTTGTATGAAATGATCAAAATTTACAGCGTAATTCTAAATCGGTCCATATGAATAACATAATCACAAAAATCCTATAAAATATAACAAACGTTACATAAAATTGGGATATTTTTTGGGACATTTTTCGTTACATAAAATTGGGACATATTTTCTAATGGGGGGGGGGGGGGGGGTAGCCTATGGATTACGTTGTAATTAATATATATATATATGTTAAAAGAGAAATATTATGATTATTCGTAAACAACATTCAAGCAAAGTTTCGATAACTAAAAAATTCAAATTGCAATTATAAAATTAGTACCGGAATTAATTGTTTTTCGTAAGCTAAATGTTAGAAACATCATCTGGGTTTCTTAATTGTTATTGCAATTTCTGAAATTCGCATTTTTCGATGTCATTTAAGTACTGTCCCCCCGATTTAACGTACATATTTCATCCTGTATCGATCGAGTAATTATTTCGTAAACGCGTTTTTATTCAATTTTTGGAGTAAACTTTAAAGTCGGTATCTGCTTTTTTTCATAAACACCATTTTTAGTTGAAATATTTTTGAGTGGTAATACGGCGGTAGCCTATAATGCTGCTACTTTCCGAATCATAAAAATCTACGGATTGGTTAAAGAATGTTCAAATTCGGTCTCACGGTAACGAGCTTATAAATCGCGCTAAGGCGATTTTATTTATCTTTATTCGAATTTGTATAAAAACTAACATCGCCGATAGTATTTTAAGATGTTCTTTCGCTTAATTTTGTTTTCTTCGTTTCCTCGTTAATTAGTTTTCCGCAAAGTGCTCATAATTTCAGGTTCTAAAAGTGCTTTACGGGCTAGCACATCTAACCTTCCTGCTTCCTCTTCCGACGATGTAATACTTTTCATATACTCTCATCCGTGATCTTTTCTTCCTCCACTCGATCGAGATCAGTCTTCTGTGGATTTATATATATATGATTTTTTAATGTTTATTTTAATCACTGCTCGATAAAAAAACATCGGTACTTATACTAACGTGGGGGGGGGCGGTAATGGCTGCGTTATCAAAAGTTACGTGTAATATTTTTGTCAAACTTGTAAATGGTGCTACGGGCGTTTCAGTCTTCTTCATTCGAATCCATGTTTTTGTTAAGATTGATTACATTCTAAACATCTTATTAAAAATAAGGGTTTTTTGTTCAACTTTTAATGCATAATATTAATAACAGTATGTTAAGTTATAATACAAAAAGACATCTCTAAAGAGATTTCTATTTTAATGACTAGGATTATTACTTATACTCACGCGATATCACTGAGCGGTATACTAACAAAGAATCACTGAAATTTAAACAGTCAAAAATTGTCCGCTAACAAACTTAAAAAAAATGCAATATATAGTCGAAAAACATATAACAAACTGTTGTTTTTTTTGAAATAACGTAAATCTGAGTGGAAATTGTTAATAAGAAAGAACGGGAGGAAAGTGTTTTTCGAAGAAACTTAGCCGGTTTTGACCATTTCCAAACGAATTCTTATTCCAACAGGCCGAGGGCTAATTCAGTTTTCAGAAAACACATTCTACATTTTACACGACACATTCAACATTTCAAATGAGCAACCGGTCTCTCGAATCACACTAGTCGGCGGTTTATGAAATAAAGTATATCTGGTTTTAGTTGACAGATAGCAATATATTCCCCGTTAAAATTAACAGTATAATTCGGCAGTGAACAAAAAAATTAACCATACAGAAAATGTGTTTGTTAATCGAAATGAGTCAGAGTAAGCTGTGTTTTTTATTTTAATTTTCGTAATTACTAAGGTAAATGTGGTTTACATCCGGATGATTTTGGCGCATATGGTGGTAATGCAATCGATTTAAGTGTAACTGATTTATTTTCAAATTGATTTTTGTAAGATGGGAATTTTTCAATTTTTTAATTTGTATTTTTCATTTTGTTTTTTTTTTCTCCCCTGAAAGAAAAATCTTGTTTCTGTTTGTTAAGTTTCATCAGGCATTGTAGGCACTGCTTTGCAGTTGCGGCCATATTGTAGAATGATAACCTATTTTAATTTCTTACTTTGTTTGTTTTTTTGGTTAATTTCATTGACCATTGTGGGCACTACTCTGTAGTTGCGGCCATACTGTAGAATGACATCTTCCTTCTCCGCTTTTTATTCCTTTTTTCTATTACTATTATTTTTTTATATATATCTATTCATAGTGTAGCTTGCTGGCCAAATGAACTTTATTTGTTCAGGCCAATAAAAAAAAAAAAAAAAAAAAAAAAAAAAGATTTTTATTGCTAAAGGAATTTAAACAACAGTGTTGTCATAAATGAATCGGCCACCGGCAGCTGAACGAACATAAAAAACGCAAGCTATAGCCGACAAACGTATACTTTCCTCCTTTTCGGGCAGTAAAAGGTAAATATCCTTCTTAGAATACTTTTATTTTATTTTTTTTTTTTTTTCAATTTGTAACCGACAATGTATGAAGCCGCTAAGGGGTTTTTTAATTATTCGTATATGCCTTGTAAAGTAAAGTAAGTCTCACATATGATGATATCCTTGACAAGCATAGGTGATAAAGTTCACAATGTTTACCTAATGGATCCGGAGGAGAATATTGGAGCCAGTTCCCTTCTCTCGGCCATTTTCACTTTCCCCGATTTCTCTGGTACCTAATTATTTCAGATTAGGTATAAACCTAGAAGCAACTTGGATCTGGAAAAGTTTCGACAACTTATGACACGTCTATAGTTTTGACAGCCGAGCACCTTAACTGCTAGAATACCGCGCCGCGCTATATGTAATAGCCGATAATTGTTTTCCGGTTTAGTTTAAGATTGTGTCATTCTGCGGAGGGTTGCTAGTGATTCAGCCAAGCCGGTTGATTGAAAGGAATTTCTACCGGTTATCCTGTAGCATCCTGCTTCGATGGAGCACAAGCGCTATAACAGTGAAAACGAAAACTAAAAAATAAAAATATCTCAAGACAACGTTTAACAAAAATTTGTAATATTTTTCGGTTTACATTCTGGAAATATTTAACCGTCTCACCACTCCGGAGATTAGACGGAGGAAAGTGTTTAACTGGAATACAAAAAGTTGATGAAATGGTAAATTTCGAAATAATCGATCGTACACTACACATTAGGTGGCCCCTAGTGGATAAGTTGCTTGGCTGCTAAATCAGGCAGGTGTCATAGGTTATCGTGAAATCGAATATTGGTTATACCAGAGAAATCATCTGGGAAGGTAAAGGAAGAAACTGGCCCCGGTATTCTCCTTAAATTCATTAGGCTTAGCACATTATGAAAAGCTTACTGTATTTACTTTACTTTTACTTTACACTACACACATTCGGCTGCGACATATTCTACATTGAAACAGATAGGCTTGTAATTGAAAAATTAAAAGCTCCGTTGACAGACATCGCTTTAGAATAAAAGTGGTCATTGTGACAGCTGCGTAAGGTTAAATGTGCCTCTCTTAGAGTGTATAATCCTCGTACCCACATGAACCCAAAGACCGAAATTAATCCGGTGTTCCTATTAGCAGACGGTATTTTACAAAAAGAGTTTTTTATGCATGCGTAAAAACATTTCGAAATTGCGAGCGGTGCACAATTTACGTAAATAGAATATACTGCAAAGCATCATTTTTCGAAGTTTCAGAGCAAATTATGCGTTGGTGTGAGAAAACAAAAAATCGGGGGAAGTTTTCAAAGTCCGAAAAACTTCTTGAGTTGACCTACAACATTTGCATCATTCTTCATCAACTTAAACTTTATAAAAATACTAATACTGCAAATGGATGCGAATCAGTCGGGTTTTTTTTTTCTTCTTTTTTCGATAAAGTCCCCCCCCCCTCCGCCCCGTTATTAACCGAATTAAAAAGTTATTTCGACGCTTAATTGTCTTTTTGCAATTATTACGTTCTGGCGTAATCGATCATTTACAAAAGTAAACCTGAATATCGGCTTCGAGAGCGATAAAAAGGAACAAAATAATATCAGTGTACTGTGTTAAGTAAAAGGACACACTGCTAATAGTAATAGAAAAATTTTCGGAAATGCACTACACGAGAATTGTTAAAAATTATTTCTAATTTTTTTTCAATCTGGAAAAATTAATAGGTAATAAAAAAATTGAATTTTGAAAATAATCTTTCGTTCGTTAAAAAACTTATCACCCTGCTATTTTGTAGAGAAATTGAAATAGAAACCGGATTTATAAACATACATATACGCGGCATATTACTAACTTCGAACATGCGCGAATATATAACTCCGAAAGTAATTATCTTAAAAGAAAAAAAACGTGAAAAAAACGTGAAAAAAACGTGAAAAAACGTGAAAAAACGTGAAAAAACGTGAAAAAAGTGTGTATTATACGTAAGCAGAGGTATGTAACGGAGAAAAAGCAGTTCTGTCAGTATTTTCACGAAAAACGTGGAAAATTTCGTTACGATTTGAAACAGAGCGTATAAGGCCGACAAAGAGGGAACACCCGACACACACACACACACATTCGAAAATTGGAATGACTATCTTATTGACTTTTTCGAAAGTACAAAGAGGACAATTAATAAAGGAAATTGTAAAAAGTCAACGAAGCGAACCGGTGACGATAAGTGTTATTCCTCTTTTCATTTCTATATATCATCGAAAATCGATTTATTTCTCGGCGACAAAACGCTCCCGGTACGGGTAGCAACGGAGGGGGGGGGCTAATTCGAAATTAACCGCAGATTTCGTGCTACAAGAATTACTCGACCAGCCACGCGATGCTAGCGACGACAGGGGGCTGAAGATTAGGTGTTCCATTTCTTTCAGTGAAAAATTTCGAATAGACCGCGCGGGAAGTGAGTAATAAGCGACCACTCAGCGAATTGCAAAAATCAGTAAAATTATCTGCAGATCGCCTGCATTTTCAAATTAATTCCATTCGGATGAAATAAATTTAACCATTTTCGGAACATGAAAATATTTCTCGTCTTATACTGCTGTCCGGACTGTATCTTCGGTGGCGCAATGCGCTAATTACCGTTGCTACACGGTTGGCAAGTGATAATTAATTCGGCGCGCGCACTCGTAAATAGGGCAATAATAAATTTCAGCCGGCATTATAAGGAGAATTTTATATTTAATCGAGCAGTTTAACTGCGTTCAATTAATCAGGTCAAATTTGATTCGCGCTCGAGAAAAAATTGATCACCGAAATTAACCCGACATTTCGATAAACCAGAGTCGACCGCTATCTCTTCTCCGTTGTTTCGGCTTTTTCTTTTTCTTTTTTATTTGTTCCATTTTCGCTCGCTTCGTTTTAAAGTAAATAATGATACTAGGCGCGAAAGAAAGTTGTATAGCGAACTAATTGATCAATTCGCTGCTAATCGTAAGCGATTTGGATTTTTGTTTTGTCCCACACTCTTTTTGCTTTTATCATCATTATGAGTTTATATATGTAATAACACCGGGTCCCCGTTGAGTCCCGATAAAAATAAAACAAAAGAAAAGGTAGACCAGACGCGCAGCGAAAGTCAGCCGAATGGACGAAATGTTAGAGGTATAAAACCGATTTAACCCCCGACAGCAGCAGCCTGCATTAAATCTGTGTGTAGAGAATCTCTAGTGTAACACTTCAACCGGTGTTGCGGTAGCAAGCCGTCCGATAGATAAGTAACGTTCCCGCGAGACATTTCCTCTTTAGAGTTTTTCTTCGGTACTTCACGGAATACGGAACACTGGCCCCGAAATAATAATGACTTCGATTTTCGTTTGCCTTTGAATAATGTAATCTTCCTACAAAACGGAAACCGCTATTCATCATAGGTGAACGAATAACCGATTATCAAATTCTTATAATCCGAATGTTTCGCTTATTTTTCGCATTCCTCTACGTACGCATTAGAAAGAGAGTCGGTGTTCTCTAACGCTCTGGCATTTCAGAAAATCTGTCGTGTTAATAAAATCGATTTTTCAGATGACAACCAACGATTGCATATCTTAAAAATTTCCTTTCTGTTATCTCGGCTTATTAGTGGTAGTATTTTCCAATATCATCTCTGCATCGAATCTCCAGCTAGTATTTGCCGCGGTGAAACCTTTAGCGAAAACGAAAATATTCCAAAAAAAAATTCCAATCATCGCCGTAGAATTGAATATAGACATTGTTAGTGTGCTAAACTTACGAGTGAATCTTTGTTTCTACTATGGCGGCATCGAAATTACTATATAATCCGTACAGCGGAGGAAATTCCAGGTGTTTCAATTTGCTAAACATAATTTTCGCTTTTTTACAACTTTAAATGGACAATTAAAACTTAC
Organism: Icerya purchasi; assembly: GCA_039619475.1. NCBI lineage: Eukaryota > Metazoa > Arthropoda > Insecta > Hemiptera > Monophlebidae > Icerya > Icerya purchasi. Next base: position 382,476,632 of record CM077115.1, read on the forward strand.
ACTAACCGGAAGAAATTGGTAGTTCGAAGGAAAGAGATGGCGGAAGAAATTGTAATTGGCCATTGGATCCGGAATTATGCCACCATCATTGTGAATTTTTCTCGAAGAAAACGGACAACATTCTAGTAGAAGATTACGCTAAGGAGATGTTGCGTATTCGTAACTTTATATCTAGGCGTCAGACTAACACATCTGAAGTGAAGACGACACGGAAGGACCTTCGCTCTCTGCGTCCATCCGGTAGTAGATATTTTTTAACGGTATGTAAAAATGAGCAGAAGCTCATCATATCGATTCATCCAGTTGTGCTGCCATAGTGTTGTAGCAATTTATCAAGCTTCTTTTCATATCTTTAAAAGAAGGACGTTCTGTACAGCGTGTTTTTTGCTGGCAGGTTTTTTTGTCGCTGCATCAGTAATGTCAGGGCTATCCATGTGGCTCGGTATTCGAAGAAAATTAATAAGAAAGATATACAATACATTACGGTAATTAGAAAAAAAAATATATAAATATATAAAAAATATGAACCTGACTGGTTTCGAACTTTCATGATCGCAGCATTATTACTTCGAAACAGTCAGTGTTTGTACTATTTTTTGTATTTATTTTTTTTTTCTAATTACCATAATATTATATCGTATGTTTTTATAATTAATCGAGTAAATATATTTTACGTTTGTTGTTCTCACGATTCGAAGAAAAGTCGGAGATGACGTAGTGTTTGACTGCAAATATATTCGGCAGTTGAATGCGTCGAATCTTTCTGTATGTAAGGTTAAGCCAGTCAGCGTAAATAACTTATTTTGTTTGTAGAAACGGCGGGCATTGAGTTGCCAGTCTTGTTCCGTACAATATAGTTCCGCGAATGTTGGTGAAAATGTTACCTGGAAGTGAACAACTTGTTAAAACACCGGAATTCTGTATAACAGTGCATCCGGTATGGTTCTTTGATTTTGAGGTGTGTTCAATAAATCGGTCTTTCTAAATGAAAATATCTCTTATATACTGTAGCAAATCGCGATTTAACCATTTCTTAATTGACTGAATCTATAGGCTCGTAGTGCAAAGTTGGGTTTGACAAGCTATTATTTGTTAGCTCTTCAATAGTAAAACGCCAAGGATGGATTTAGCGTTGAACGTGATAATACTCGGGGGATAGGGGATATTAATTACAACGTAATTCTTAGTTTTCGCTTAAACATATAGCTAAATGATGGTATGATAGAAAAAAAAAAAAAGATAGATAAATCTCATGTGAGTTATTTATCGGAGAAATGAAAAAAAAAATTTAACATATCATAATATAGGTACATACATATATGGAATATACTTCTTAAGGTGCCGTACGCTACATAGCGCGTTGGCGCAACCTATTCGTACACCTTTAGCTATACCGATACAGGTTGTGTACCAGGCAATTATTATATGCAACGCAGGTATACACGCGCAAGACTACACTCGGAACTGATTAGTAATCGTTTGATTTTTCGATATACTAATACAGTCCCGTATGTGTGTCTACTGTGTACTAACCTAGCGCGCATATGATGTTGTACGTGATGGTTTGCCATTGCCTTCCATACGATTATTAGCGAATATTTTAATTTTAATTCTTTGTAATTAGTTCTGTCGTCGCCCGAGATCGAACCCGTGACCACCGTAACGGAAGTCAAGCGCTCTAGAAACTAGGCTAATAAAAATGCATGTATGATTCTAGCATTAATTAATATTTTATATTTCGTAAATTATTTTTTCGCGATATACACGAAACATAATTCGTTGCCAGCATGTATAGATAGATATGGAGAAAACGTATTAGTTTTACAACACCCATTGTATTCAACGAAAAAACGCGGTTCCAGAAACGGAACAGGAGTGCAACGAGCCACTGAGTGAGAGAGTGCATGTGTGTTTGTGAGATAGAGGGATATATTCTCCGATACCATAACATGATAAGTGTCAAAGAAGTCTCCAGACATCCCCGAACAAGTGACATGTTTAACAAAAAATTGTGTCGTCTTAAAGACGAGAAACTTTTTTCTTCATTGTATTTGTCAGTACGATACACATTGTCCCTTATCGACATCATCGTTTGCACAAAGCGGTTGAAGTAGGTCGCATGAATGTTCTATACCTAGCCTTGAAGGGGAGTCATAAATACCGATTTAGAAAGTACCTTTTCTACCTAGTCATGTTATAAGGCTATCCGTTGTAAATGCACTGCCACAATAGCGGTCTTTTGTGAAAAAAATTAAGTTTGTAGCATTTTAATTATAACTGATATTCATCAACTCTCTTATTTTATATGTAGATACGTATATTTTTTTATTTATATTTATATATATATATATATATATATATATATATATATATATATATATATGTATATAATGAATTTGTTGTGTATAAAGCATATTTATCTTACGCTTTATTATATTTACGCAGTTATGTATAAAGAATTGAAATAATTAGTTAAAAATTAGTAATTTAAAATATAAGAACCAAAAATTTTATGAGACACCGCGGGGGGATTCGAACCCAGACACCTTACTTCCAAGTATGTACAAATAGACGTCATTTTTACCGCTACACCACAAAACATATACATTGTAATCTGTGTTTTTATAGTATATAAATGTAATAAATGACATGTTTAAATTTTTATTAAATTAAAAATTGAATTTTTAAAATTGTTTTATTGTTTTTTATTAATTTTTTTGTTTAATATACTTCATTTTGAAATACTCAGTCTTCCGAATTATTTGCACAAGGTACATAAACATGATCTGGAATTTATTGCATATTTTAGTCTAAACGGCTATGTATATCATCCGTTAAATTCGACTTCTAAAAATTTTAATTTCTCGCGTAAATCAAAACGTTGCACTCTAATATTTTACACAGTTTATGTACTTATGGTCTACTATCGATCTGCAAAGTTTCATCAAAATCGGTGACTCGCAGATCGTGACTAAACTCGCGCAATTGTGATTCCCATTATTGATGGCGTCCGCCAGCTTGAATATGTAGAAAAAATCACTGAATTTGTCAACCCGCAGGATATTAGAGCAGCTTACCGCATGTCGAATCAAAGATTTTGAATCTTCTTCACTTCAAAACAAATTATGGACAACATAGTCGATCGAAACCGAATTCAAACGATTAATAACCAAACAATCAACATCCGTCGCTTAATTAATCCAGCAAAACGCATTATCATCTCCCATGTTTGTCCGAGTATCTCAACCGATGTGATCGAGGACGAACTAAAAAAGCATAATATTATTCCGTTATCGCCCATCACCGCAATGCGAAAACAGACTTTGCGTCATCTGCCCTAGCCCATATTCTGACAACCAAAAAACAATTTTATGTGGCCTCGGAGTTAGTTGCGCTTATCTCTTTAGTAGTCACTCATGACGACACCACCTACCGCACTTTTTTAACGAAAGAAGGCTCAATATGCTACCGATGTAAACATGAAGGCCACCTAGCGGCCCAATATACAGATCTGTTAATGGCCGACGATAGGACTCAATCTGCAGATGATTGTACAATTCGGGCCTCCACTGAAGGATCTAAAGATGAAGCACTAATTGACGCCCAGCCCGTTGATAACGGATATCCTACAGTCACTTTGAACCCGACATTCATGCAGATCCTTTTGGATCATATTGTATACATTTTATTGATCACAAGTTATTTTTAGGATATAAAGAAAAAAACGTTAATCGTAATAATTATATAAATTTTCAATTTATAAAAAAAATAAAAAAGAACTTTTCAACATGTATATAATTTATATTAAAAAAAATTATATAGATAATGTGGATTGTGAGGAGTTTGATTGTATTTTGAATTTATTATATAACGTAATTAATAATTTTAAGTTTAGTAAAAAATAATCTTTTGTATTGTTTTTCGGTACTTTTTTTCACATCGTTCGCTAATTTTTTTTATATATCGTTGCTTGTTTTTTTATATAGCGTTGTTTATTTTTTATATGTTTCGTTCGAGTTTTTTTAACAGTAATCTGTTTCGCCGAACATTTGTACCTATGTTTTGTTACGTTTTTATCGGGTGAATAATAAAAATTTTTCTTTTCTCATTCATTTATTTTGTTTATTACATTTTTACCATTATTATTTACATGTATATGTGTATGTTTTAGCATTAACATGAAGATTATGAAGAAGGAGCGCGAAAGAAAGTAAAAACGTTATATGAAAATAAACATGTATATTTCATGTTTCTGTATAACATTACAAACAACATGTGTTAAAAACAAAATTAGAATTCAAAAAAAAATCCAGCACTCGATTCGATATTGTTATTCATGATTGAATAATATTTTTAAGTTTTTTACTAAAAAAAAAAAAAAAAAGAAACGTAGAAAATGAATACTTTTAACGTTATTACAAAATTTTTAATAATGCATGAAGAACACAGATTTGTTAAAATGCATACGTTGAACATAAAGGAGGGTTGCAACAGAAAAAAACTGCATTCCTTTGGTAAAAGTTGGTTACAGATGTGACTGAACGAAGTTGTCAAGGTCTTGGAAATATGTGTGTTCGTGTAAGTTTGTACGTGTGAGACAGTTTCTATAAAAGATACGAAGGGTATGATCTAATTTCAGCAAACTTAATGACAATGCCGCACGTTCGATTTCAATGGCATAATAACACGCATGTAAAGTTATGGGTGGATCGTTTTTTGCTGAGACTGTGGCTAGACATACTTGTAAAAATATATTACGAAAGATTTTGAAATAATTTTTTGCCGTAGCGAAAGAATAAAAATATATTTAGGGTAATTTTGAAATTTGAAAAAACACACTAGCGCGAACATGTAATGTATGCGCGGGATCGAACTATAGGCGTGAGGAGTGAATAGGGGTCAGGTTAGTTTCCGGCTTTAAATATTATACTTAAGCTAATTTTGGAATTTTTATACTTACACTCAGAATTTCGAAAAATCGCCGTGACTAATTGTTGGGAGAGGCGAGCGGAGATTTAGGTTAGTTCAGGCTTTAAATATAATTTTTCAGTTCATTTTTAATCGGTTCAAATTATCGGAAATGCGCGGGAACAAGATGGGGAATTTGGGGGGAACTAGGGTGAATTCTTAACGTCCATTAGGTTAATTTTTCCCTCTCGAATAAAATACTTTGGTTAGATTCGGCACTCTGCACACAGTTCTGAGGTTGTGACGTCAGAGTCGTCAGAACGAACATTTATAGACTACTTATAGAGAACAAAAATATCAGAGTCACATATGCTACAAATTGGAGCCGAAGTGTCTTTTGCAGTAGGAAGCCCCATGCGTGAGTTGCGTATGTCTCAGCCGGAGTCTGGTAATAATTACATCTTTTCAACTGCTCAGGTGAGTCTTCCACGGTCGGACATTCTGCTTTTAAGTAGCACTGTATTCCAAAACTTAACAGAAAAGGTTTTTCATAATGTTTTTTTTTATACATACATATATATATATATATATATATATATATATATATATATATATATATATATGTATGTATGTATATTACTCTTAACGAAAGCTTGACATTGCCATTAATATATGTATACACATAAATGATAGAAATTTGTAGCTGCTGATACAAGTAAAGGATAAATAACAGTTAGAAACATCCCCGTTGTGTATGTTGAAATTCGAAAAAAATAGAATGATAACAGATTGTGTATAAAAATGTTTATCAATGATGAAATTTATACAATTTTTAGTTATTAATGTTCAAAAGTTTGCATTAGATAAAAATCCGGCGTTATTATTAAGCGAATTTATTTCTGATTTCTATTTAGTATTAATTTATACAAGTACGCATTTTAATTATAGGAGTTTTACTGTCTCTTAGATCTCTTCCCTCTCTGTCAACTTCCTCTAATATCACCCCTATTCAAATTCGATCCCTGTTCTGCAAGGCCGTGTCTACGGGGGGGGGATCCCTCCCGTGAGAACTGAAATAGTTATTATGAATACACAAAAATCAGAAAAAAAATCAAAAATTCAAAACAAATATTGATGATTTTTTAGGGTGTTCGTACCTTTAAAAGAAAAAAGAAAAAATATGCTCCATATTTTAAGGTACTTCATTAATATATTAAGGAAAAACTTTTTATTACGAGTATAATCAATAACATGTGTAATTTTTATTAATGTTCGTATACGGGGTAATTCATTTATGTAAATTATTAATATATAAATCAAAACAATGGAAATTATTAATCGTATAAATATTAGTGAAAAATGTACTGTTATGTAAAGAAAATCCCTTGCCCCCCTTAAAAGTTCTGGGCACGGGCCTGCTGTTCTGTGACCTTTCCTTTCAAACATCTACCCAGAGTGACTTCCATCGGATTACCAGTTCCCGTCGAGGGAAACAAAGCTGCCTACGGGGCATCAAATGAACGTCCTATATTAGTAAGACTATTCTTTTTCCAACTACGAGTATACCAGCAGCTTTTCTCTAATATTCCTTTCATCTTCTTCTTAGCTCTGTTCTGGTTTTTCCACCTCGGTCCTACAACTTTCCTCGTCTGCGCCAATTGGTAGTTACTGAAATGCCTCATTTTCGTTTTTTTTTTACAGTCTCCTTTCTTCTTTTCCTTAACTATTCCTTTGATCATTTCGCACTAATAATTCCTATTATATCTGTGTGTCGAATATCACACATATCCTTTGACTGTTCTTGTCTGCGCATTGATACTATTATCAATTTTTAAAACTCAGTCTTTTTTTTTTTTTTTTTTTTTTTTTTTGAAAAATATGTATTTATAATTTTTATATACAAAAATTTTCGTCAAGCTAAAACGCTTGTCGACGAATTATCCTATTTGACATTTTACCATCTTAAATTAACTTATACATATACATGATCGTGTAATATTTACTTAATCTATCTATTTTACTTATCAATAATTGCTAATCTATTTCTATTTTCTATATTCAGTTGTTTTTTTTTTTGTTTCTTTTTTCCTAGCTTTTTTGTTGCGCTTTGTTTTCTTATTTTATGTTTATTATTTTTTTTATATTTTCTTCTTCCTGAAGCCATTCCTTTATTTTCCTTTTTCTTTCCCCTATTTTTTCCTTCTCTATTATTTCTTTGGGTATTTTATTCAACATCTGAGTTATAATATATTTATCCGTTTGCTCCCCCATCTTTGTTCTTGCTAACGGCAATTGGTACGAAAGTTTTTCCCTCAACTCGTATTCTGTGTTTATTCTTTCCTCCAATTCAATTTTCTTTTCTGCTGATATGTACTTCCATATCTTCAGTAATAAGTACATTCCTCTTATGCTCATTACGTTTTCTTTTTTAATTATTTCACTATCGGTCTCTCCTTTATGATTTCCTATTAATTTCAAGCATTTAATTTGCAGTTTATTTATTTTCCCCAAGTATGCTTTTCTCGCCATTCCCCACGCCTGAATTCCATATCTTATCCTCGACTCTACTAGCGCATAATAAACTACTTTTAATGTTTCATTGGTTGCATATTTCTTTAATGTATATAAAGCTGGTAAAACTGCTCTTATTTTCTTTGCAATGTATTCCATATGTATGTCCCATCTTAAGTGTTGATCCATCATTACTCCCAAGTATTTATAGTGCATTACTATGTCTAACTTTTGACAGTTTTTCATTTCGCATTCGCGTCTTTCCCCCATTGAATGTACACATTCATTTGAGTGCATTATTATATTTGGACAATACAAATCAGAGCTGTCTCTTTTTTTCCGCAGTACCATTGCTTTAGTCTTTTTTACATTTATTCTTAGACTTTTATCGTGTGCCCATTTACTTATTGTTATTAGATCTTTTTGCATCTTTATTTCTGCCTCTTTCATATCTTTATGTGACGTAACTATTGCTATATCATCCGCGTACGCGACTACCTCACTGTAACTTAATTCCTTATATAGACCATTCGTATATATAATAAACAGTATTGGCGCTAGGTTGCTACCCTGCGGAACTCCTACATCCATCTCCTCTTTTTCACTTTGCACATTTAAGATATTTACGCATGTTTTCCTTTGTGTTAAATAACTTTGAAACCATTTTTTCAAATTATTCGTTATTCCTATCTCCTCTAATGTGTTTATGATTATTTTATGATCAACCGTTTCAAATGCTCTACTAAGATCTATGAACGTTATCAGCACCTTCTTTCCCTCTTCAAAGCTATCTCTTATTTTTTCAGTAAGCTCGCCGATTGCTTTCGATGTGGATTTTCCTTTTTGAAATCCGTATTGTGTTTTGTCAATTATCCTATTTTCTTGTAGGTACTTCGTTAGATTATTTGCTACGTACTTTTCTAATATTGTTGCAATTACATTGCTTACAGCAATTGGCCTATAGTTTTCATATTCACTGTGTTTCCCTTTTTTATATATTGGTCTTGTTTTCGATATTTTTAACCCATTTGGTATTTTCCCTTCTTTTAACGTCTGATTAATTAGCTTAGTAATTTCCTTCACTATATATATTTTTACTGTTTTTATATCTTTTATTCTTATTCCATCGATTCCGGTGGCCTTTGTTTCCTTTAATCCATCTATTATTTTCCCCACCTGTTCTACGTTTGCTTTAGGTAAGTACATGTTTACTTTTACTTCATCTTCTTCTCTTTTTCCTAATAGCACTTTATTACATTTGTGTTCTAGTTTTTTTATACCATTTTTGAATTCTTTACTGAATTTATCTGCAATTTCTCTTGCTTTTTGTTCCTTGCCAAAGTATTTACTTATGGTTTCATCTACTCCTAGACTCCTTTGTTTTCCTATAATCTTGTTTATATTTAACCAAGTTTTCCTGATATCCCCCTGTGCCACTTTAAAACTTTTCCCGACAAACATGTCTTTTTGCCGTCTTATTTCTGCATTCACTTGGTTTCTGAATTTATTGTATTTTCTTCTTAACTCAATATTTTGATTATTCTTTTTTACTTTTTTGTACAGTTTGTCTCTTTTTTTTATCATTTCAATTATTTTTTGCGTCATCCATTCTTTCTTCCTTTGTATTTTCCCTTCTCCTGACGTATTTTTTGTTTGCCTACATTCTGTATATACTTTTTCAAATTTTTCTTTTATGCTTTCGTATAAATTTTCAGCGTCCAATTTATCTGATTTCCCTTCCCACTTTATGCGTCTTAGTTCGTTTTTCACTTTATTTTCCATTAAAAAACTTCTGTTTAATTCCATTTGTTTTCCTCCGATTTTTCCCATCTCCATTTTTACTGTACACACTATCATGTTGTGATCTGCTATTTTAATATCTGTATTATAATATTCAAAGTCGATGTTTCTTTTCTTCTTTTTAGTGTATATATGGTCAATTTTGGTTTGTGTGAACCGGTTTTCTCTCCATTCTTCTCTTGTATATCCTTCTAAATTGCTTTCATATCCCATTCCTGCCATTGTGTTCATGTATTTTGTTGCTACTGAGTTATGTTTTCCAGTATTTATATTTATGTCTCCTATATATATAGTAGAACAGTTTTCCATGTATTTTTTGTCAATCTCCTTTATTTCTTTAATGTATTTGTTTGCTTTTCCTGATGGTGATCTGTATAACACCCATAGACATAGTTTTTCCTCATACCAAGTTATTTCAATTATTACACATTCCGCATTTTCCATATTTTTGTTTTTAATTTGAGTTTGTATTTTTTTGTCCCCTTTTAAGTATATCACAATCCCATGTTTTACACCTTCTGCATCTAAATTGTGACATTTCTCATAACCTTCTAAATTATATAAATTTATTTCGTCCTTTTTTATATTTACCTCCCCTAAAATTAATATATCATATTCTTGTCTTCCCTCTAATATCTCTACTTCCTCCCAGTTTTTCCTCATTGATCTAATGTTTATGTGTGCTATATTTAATTTTGTAATCATTTTTTATTTATTTTTTTTTTTATTTTTTTTTTTTATTTTTTATTTTTATTTTTTTTTTTTTGTATTTTATTTATTTATTTATTTAACCTCTTTTTTCTTTGTTTCGTAGCTTATATTTATCTTTCTTCCTTCCTTTCCTTGGCTCTCTTTTTCCCCTTTATCTGTTTGTTTTTAGATTGTTAGTTTTTAACGCACCAAGACTGAAAACAAGAAATTAACAACATTTTTAAACGGATAGTTTAGATTACGATACAAACATAACTTAAAACGTACTTTAGAGGCCTGCAGCGGCGCGGTGGATGCACGTCTGCGCATCTTATCTATTTCACCTGCCTCCTCATCATTGTTTCTTTGCATATCTCTTATCACATCTGCTTCTCTCTCTTATTCTTGCTCCTTCGTTCGCTTACTGTCTTTTATCTTCTTTTCTTTTCTCTCCCCTAAACTGTTCACACCGCCACCACCCTGCCACCGCACACCTCTACATCAAACCACCATACACCGCCAACCCGAAACACACACACCGTAACCAAAAACCACTCGCAAACCCAGAAACACACACAAACACCTACGCACACACACATATACAACAACACACCATCCGCAACTATTCCTAGAACCACACCTGTACACACTCTCTCTCGCACACACATACGCACACCTGCTACGTAAATTCTTAGTATCCCAATAACACACGCGCACCAAGCACCATATTACGCTACCCTTGTCTACACTCATATACACATGTTCTCTCAGTCCCGTCTTATTTATTCTAATCTTATTTCTACAATTCATAACTAATTTGTGCAATCGAATTATTAAAATTATTTTCGAATATTGTCTTATTTTTAATCTTACAACTACGTATTCCGCGATTTCCCGATATTTCTTCCCCGCTACTCTAACATGTTCTTATATTAGTTTGCTTAAATCGTCCGGATCTTTTATTTGAACTGCTTTTCCTTGCGGGTTTTTCTTCATAAAGATCTTTCCTCTTTTCACCCATACGAAATTATAGTTAGCTTCTCTGGCCTTCTGCTTTGCTTGCCATAGAAGTCCCCTGTAAAACCTGGATAAGTTCTCGTTCAGAAACACTTTTAGGCTACTCTCGGCGTTTGAAATGTCTTTGTCCCATATTACTATCCCATTCCATACAGTGCCTCCGTTATTCTTTCTTTACTTCCTATTTTAGAAATCTTCATTAGTTCCAATAAAATAAAAACCTTTCGTGTTAGCAAACTTCTTTAAAAAAAAGTAAATAATATTCAAATAATAACAAATTATCGCAATTTTGAAGTGCGATAAAAAATCTTAAATTTTTTTTTTATTCTTACAATAAACTTGCGCGTAAGTAATGCGGTGGGGGACTTGTTTACATTTAATATCGTACAAACATTCACTATTTGATCGCAGTAAAAAATAATAAAGAAACAAAGACTTATTTGAATATTATTTATTTTCCAAGTATATAGCTTGCTTATATGAAACAGTTGGATGGACAACGCTATATTTTGATTTGATTAAATAATTGGACCTGCGTGTAATCCGTTTTCGTCGAAGAGAACTATAAAATTTATTATATAAACATTTTTGAATAAACCGAGGAAAAAAAAAAAAACAATTACAAAGAGCCATTCGCCGTTTCGAGTGCAATAAAAATAAAATAAACAAAAAGTAAATGCGGAACAACAATTTTATAGCATTAGACGGAAATTTAACTGTGCGAGTGTATTCCGGACAAACAGTGATATTTAAGCATTTCTTTAATTCTCTGTTAAACAGTGAAACGGTCAATATGCAAATAGTAAATAATTTTTACGGTCGCCTTTTATCTACTTATTAACTTCAATTTGGACTTTTAAATTTCCTGTTCGCGTTTTATCGTCTCAAGTGCGCTTTAAAAAAATTCCTTTCTTCAAAGTTTCTATCATTAATGTCGGTAACTTCGAACCAGCTTTATTTCACTATCGATTATAGAATTTGGCACCGATGCGTATCTCATGGCGACAAGTTTAAGAATAGAATAAATTAAATGGTGAAAAAATTTCTTAAAAAATATCTAGCAACAATTTTGAAACTTGGCACACTTCGTTTATATATGTAACTCTTCCGATTATAACATTTACATGTATACACATATACATAAATACATAAATACATATATACATAAATATATATATATATATATATATATGTTCCTTTTTTTAATATACGGTAAAAAAATATATGTGTAGTAAAGAACAGACAAATTACTAGAAGTAACCGATTATTAATTATATATACCACGTAGATAAACAGTTATAAAACTTAACTTGGTAGGAACGAAAATTAATTTAAAAAATTAGTTAAAATGGAGTAGAAAGAACCTTTAACTATTCCGAAATTTTCGCTCACTATTACTAAAGCTGACACAAGATCAGGCCAAAAGAAATATATTTTCCTTCAAGAGCCAACCCTCCTTCCACCGAATGTTTAATGAATATTGTGCACTTGTCATCGGCAAACGGTCCCGTGAAAATCACCAAATACCCTGTAAGATAGCACTTTACAGAAACAAAGACCTTATGACCTTCGGAAAACTAAAAAAAAATAGGCCTTCGGACCGTACTACTAAACCGTTATTTAATTGCCCGTACGTAGCCCTGGACCATCTCTCTGATATATACCTACAGCAGAGAATTGTACGTTTTCTTAGGCCGATTGAAGAATCTTCACAATATCTCCGCAGACATTTCCTACATATATGCGAAATTTACAAATTAGTATTCAATCTACGTACAGGTTACGGCGATTACGGCGACTACATAAATCGGCTTTTTGCGAATAACTGCGAAAAAAGTCGATTTGAGGGGCAAGGTCGTCGTTTGCGAAACAACGCTTTTAGCGGGCTTTTGCTACAGTAGGGGAAAAAAAAACACATTTGCTAATGTCATTTTACACCGCTCAGTTGAAAATGACGAAGCTCAATGTTCGCCCCAATAGCGGCCATCATCCAAAAAGTGATTTAGCAATGTAGAGGTAGTAGAAATTCGAGTCGGTCATCGCTTATTACTATTATTATTATTATTATTATTATTATTATTATTATTGTTATTAGTGATATAACGTTACACAATATACATTGAAGTAAATAAACTACTGTATAACTTAATTTAGCCCTGAAAACGAGCAAAGGCCTCCCTCAACTGAGCCCACTCTAGTCTGTCGTAAGCCACCTGATGGAGGTCACCCTCTTTCGGGCGCGATTTATCGGGCGCAGCTCTATCGGGCGCGACTCTATCGGGCGCAGCCTCTTTCGGGCGCAGGCGAACTCAGACCTTTTTACAGACCACCTACGGTATTTTCAGGTATCATCCGTTAAACGTTATCATCTGTATTAGTGAGAAACACGAGTTACCAAATACTGCTATCAGAAATTCCGTCCAAAAAATACCGTTCTTCGTTAGCGATTTGGTTTTTCCGCGCGTATGGCATGTTATATATGCATAAATATATATATAATCACAAAACACATATTTTACATGATTTTATTTGGTTATTCGCTTTTTTAAAATATTTTCTATTTTTTTTTTTTTTTTGAAATAACGACTTCAGCGTGAAATACTCATAAACAGACTTTCGCGATGTTAATTTAAGAGTTCTGTTAGCAATGGTGACACGAAACGGACGACAATTATTAATATTAATTATCGGTCAAATGGATTGTCGGTTTTCTTCATTTTCTTTTTTTTTTGCTAACGTATAGTCAACCGTATATAAAAAATATCAACTCTAAATCATTTAAAGTGTAACATAACTGGATTGAATTTGCTTCTGATACATATTCCTTATATTATCTTTCTTTTTTATTAGTATCTAGCAAATTTATTTGAGGATACGTTCATTGAAGTTTTTTCTGTTATCTACGATTTTAATTATATATTTAATTCCTTGGCGATTCAACCCTGGTTTCAAAAAAATATCGAAAATGGCAAGCAAAGGCGTAAAAATTTTTAAACATAAACACATTTATGTTAATACTGGACGAGAAATATATACGATATTTCAAATTAAAAATGAAATATCTTTGTTTTGAATTTAATATTATGTAAATGTAAATTATGGTAATCTTTAAATTAACTCACAGAATGTTTAGTACATGAAACATCCTAGCCGGCTAACCTCTTTTTTTTTCTTTAGAAAAATTTTAAATCTTCAAAACACTGGACTAATATTATTTTCGTAAAAATTTTAATAAAGCCAATAAGGAAGAAGCTTTTCTTGTTTTGTCTAATAATGAAGCGAGCGGCTCATAAAAAAATTATAATAAATAGAAAAATCGACTCGGCAATACTTGACGCGTATTTTGTAGGGAAAAATAAAAAGTAAAGAATTAATTTGAGAAACAGAAGCGATTAATTAATTTTCTACTGTGAAATAGTTTTTAATAAAAAAAGGAAAAGAACCGTCAATGGCTATAGCCACTTTGTAATTAGCATGTTTGTTAGTTACAAAACGCGTTTTAACCGAATTTTTTTTTCTAGAATTTCGTTTTTTTACTAACTTATCACACTAAATTGCAATAATACCTTCTAAATATGGTCAGTTCAGCTGGGTTTGATTTGAGTAACACAAAGCTTTAAAGGAATAATTTGCAGGTATTCGTTATTTGAATCATCGTTCTATCAATTTAAATTAAATATTTGTAATAGTAACTTATTTTACTTCTGTTTCTCATCATATCGGCTTTCTATACTAAAGGTTTTTTGGTTTTATTTCGAAAAAAAAAAAATTTTTAATGACGGTAGTGAATAATATGAAAGATGCTATATTTAGTTCTCTATACCTGCTTTTTGGTAATGATTGCCCAATCTAAATGAGAATTACCTTTTTCGACCTTAGTCTTATTTATTTATTTGGGCACGTCAATCAAGGACCTTTACCCGGTTTGCATTTCGATACTTATAATGTGTTGTTGAAAACACTAAATTATCCGTACGCTTGCTTGTTTTCTTTTTGATTTGCTGAACAGAAAAGTTCCGTTGAGGCAAAATGTGATTAAACAATAAATGAGTAATTGTTAAAATGAGCACGATCGTCTATTTGTTTTTATATAGTTATTTCATTAATTTATTTAGAATGATTTGTCAGTTAGCCTTAGAATGTTTGTCTTTATTTTTGTTCGATTTCTTTAGGTTGCTTTTTCAGATTTAACCTCATTTGGCCTAAAAGTAAAACGCACAGAAAGAAAAAAATGTTAAATATTTATGAAAAAATGAACTTGCTCCTGCGTGTATGTTTTATTGTAAACGAAAACATAAAATGTCGCATGAAGTAGGCATAAAAGAGAGAAGAGGATAAATTTTGAACATATTTATAAGAAAAATAATATTCTAGTCCGTCGTTTTTTTTGTTTCTTTTTTTCACATACGGCTTAAACACAATTGTGCCGATATCAAGTTGAGCCTGTTAAATTAGCTTACAGCATACTGCACAAATTACAATGTTTGGTCGTTTAGTAATAACTGAAATTTTCAAAAACCACAAAAATTGGAACAATATCTTCATTATTCTTCGATAAGGAATCAATCTTTCTTATATGAAATGGATACAGTTTTATTTAATAAATAGGTATTTTCTGTAACACGCACAAACAATATTTAAGTTACCAACAATTTGAAACCTATAGTATGTATTTGCGATAAAACTGTCGCACCCCTTTCCACATGAATGATAATTTCTTAAACTATATATACCTATAAGGTACAACCAGTGTTCATACAGCTAGTTGAATTAGAAATTATGTTTTTCCTCTTTCAGGTTTTCCCAACAAAATAAGAGTTTGCAATTATAATATAATAATAATAGCATTAATTACAAATATAGAAATAAACGATTTCGAAATCTTACATATAAGTAATAATAATAGTACCTATAATACATGCAAACACTAAAGTTAACTAATTACATTATGTGGTACTCCACGAAGATAATCTTCAAGCTTAAGCTGATTATAATTTGTTTCGACTTTCAACAAACATTTGTCGCAATCGACATATTTCTTTTTTTTTACTTGGTTGCTTTTATCAATAAGACTATGTTTTCTTTATTTTGTTGATATTATATCACGTTCATAGACGAATGACAGAAACCATTATATGTCAACATCCTTTTTTTTTTCGGAACAGAAAAGTAAAAATAACAATAATGGCATGTTTTACACGCATTTATTGCACATTTTGTTATGTTCTTCTGTTAGGAAAATTAACCATTTTCTTAGAAATTTAAAACCGAATAGCCAATAGTACGGGTTATGAACAATGCAGGTAAATAAATTTCACCTCTTATGAAGCTATTCAGGATTTGGTAAAATAAAAAAACTAAAGCACTACACTTATTTACAGAAAACAGTTTCATTCGTTAATTTTCCGTACTACGGTCATTATTAAGAATAGTCTATTCGAAAAATATTCTAGTAATTCTTCTTCCGCCGAAATAATAACAACTGCTTTACAATAAACTTATAGTCAATTCCAAGAAAAATATACGATTTTTTCCATGACGATTTTATCACTTTTGCTTCTTCTTTTATTCCTACGGATTCGCATATTGTAAAATATTCGAGGTCCTATTCATTACGTCTATTCAGTCACTCACAGGAAATCTCCCATGGTGAGAACCGAATCGACAAAAAAAATTGACGCCCGTTTGAGAAATATGAGCAGTTTACAATATATCCATAAAATTATTTTCCGCATATATGCTTTTAGTGCTGTTGTATTTTTTAGGAATACTCACTAGCGATCGATATTTACTTGTTTTCTAAAATAATTACATATAACGGTTATAAAACAAATATATACTTTTAAGAATGTCAAATAGTTGTTTAAAAATCGGAAAATTTTTGTTACTTAGTTATGTTAATTTTATTACTAATGTTTTTGCATGTTTTAAAAACGAATTCTGGTTTATGTAGGTCATATTTCACAGTAATAAGAAAAACAGGTTCCAAGTAATTAATCCATGTTACATAACGTGCATGATTAAATATCTAGCTCTAAAATATTTATTTTTCAGGTAACTAGATTTTAGAAAAAATAAATAAATGAATAAAAAAAAATAAAATATAATTTTATCGCAAATACAGCAAAGTGGTTGAGCATAATGATTGATTAGATCATTTTGCAATGTAGATGTATCTCATATATTTACAGTTTGCCACTTCATTCATATGTTTATAAATACTAGCGTTCCACCAATGGTCCAAATTCGACCATAATTATCATTAAAAATTTTAGAAAAATATATATGAATTTGTATATTTCCAGAATTTTTTTCCCACTCCTATACATTAGTTCATTATATATTTAAGAACAGATACTTCTATATGTACTTTCAATACAAAAATTAAATGATACCTTAAGATTTAGTACACTGTAAAAAAGCCAATAATGATGATTATTAAGAAAAATTAAAACATTTCAATAAGAACAGATTTACTGGCTGCAGCGATTTCCTTTTTCACATTTTGTATTACTTTTTTATTTAAATACGAAAAAAAAAGTATAACTGTTTCCAAAATTTTGTGTACTGATAGCTCTAAAGATCATCAATAGTTACTAAACAGAAAAAAAAAAACAAGAACATCGGTTAATAAACAGAAAATTTTTACGAAAATAATATTAATCCAGTGTTTTGAAGATTGAAAATTTTTCTAAACGAACTAAAAGAAAAAAAAGAGGTTAGCCGGGAAGGATGTTTCATGTACTGAACATTCTGTGAGTTAATTTAAAGGTTACCATAATTTATATTTACATAATATTAAATTCAATTAATTTGTAATATCGTACATATTTCTCGCCCAGTATTAACATAAATGTGTTTATGTTTAAAAATTTTTACGCCTTTGCTTGTCATTTTCGATATTTTTTTGAAACCAGGGTTGAATCGCCAAGGAATTAAATATATAATTAAAATCGTAGATAACAGAAAAAACTTCAATGAACGTATCCTCAAATAAATTTGCTAGATACTAATAAAAAAGAAAGATAATATAAGGAATATGTATCAGAAGCAAATTCAATCCAGTTATGTTACACTTTAAATGATTTAGAGTTGATATTTTTTATATACGGTTGACTATACGTTAGCAAAAAAAAAAGAAAATGAAGAAAACCGACAATCCATTTGACCGATAATTAATATTAATAATTGTCGTCCGTTTCGTGTCACCATTGCTAACAGAACTCTTAAATTAACATCGCGAAAGTCTGTTTATGAGTATTTCACGCTGAAGTCGTTATTTCAAAAAAAAAAAAAAAAATAGAAAATATTTTAAAAAAGCGAATAACCAAATAAAATCATGTAAAATATGTGTTTTGTGATTATATATATATTTATGCATATATAACATGCCATACGCGCGGAAAAACCAAATCGCTAACGAAGAACGGTATTTTTTGGACGGAATTTCTGATAGCAGTATTTGGTAACTCGTGTTTCTCACTAATACAGATGATAACGTTTAACGGATGATACCTGAAAATACCGTAGGTGGTCTGTAAAAAGGTCTGAGTTCGCCTGCGCCCGAAAGAGGCTGCGCCCGATAGAGTCGCGCCCGCTTTTTCGCGCCCGATCGATCGCGCCCGATAGAGCGGTCCCCCCTGATGGTACTGTTTGTGCTTTAACATTTTAGCGAAACTATCTTCCCACCTGTTTTCCGGTCTTCCTCTTTTTCTCTTCGCGTATATTGTCCAATCTGTTATTTTTTTAGTCCATCTTGTGGTGGAATCCATTCTCGCAATATGTCCTACCCAGTCCCATATTTTCCTTCTTATTGCCCATGTGAAATTGTCTTTGACTTTTAATTTGTTTTTGATTTTTTTTTTTTGAGTTTTGTTTGTCTCTTAATTTAACTCCAATCATAGATCTGTCCAATGCGTTTTGACATATCTTAATTTTATTCATGATATTATTTGTTATTGTCCATGCCTGACATCCATATGTTAAGGCAGGCAGGACGCACGCATTTAGAATTTCCCTTTTTAGTTCATTTCTGTAAGGTCCCCCTTAAAAATATGTTTCAGCGACCAGTATTTTTTCCAAGTGAGTGCGATTCTACGCTCTACTTCTTTTTTTGTTTTAGTTTTTAGACGTATTAGTTGTCCTAAATAAATTATACTCTCTACCTTTTCGATTTCTGTGTTGTCTATTGTAATTCTTGTTTTTTGTTTTCGTCTGTAGATAGTATTTTTGTCTTATCTAAATTTATAATTAAACCAGCCTTCTTTCCCGCCTTGTTTAAATCATTTAGCATGTTCTGTAGTTCGTTTATGTCGTCGGACATAATCACTACGTCGTCTGCTGCGAATCTAAGATTATTTAACTTTATCCCATTTATGCTTATACCTTTCTCCTTCCAGTACAATTCTCGAAAAACTTCCTCTAAAGCACTGTTAAATATAAAAGGAGATAATGGGTTTCTCTGTTTTACCCCTTTTCCTATATTAAAATATTCGCCTTTTATGTCTGTTACTATTCTTGCCTTCATATCCGTGTACATATAATTTATAAGTTCCCTGTAATTTCCGGACACTCCTTGATTTTTTAATGCTCTGTCAGTCAGATATTAATTCTCAGTTTTTCGTCCGTACATCGTCCCTACAAAATGTAAAACAAAAAACCACGATGTTATTATATAAAAAATTCAGAAATATACACGTGTGTAGTAGGTACGTGAAATATTTTTTATGTTGATAAGAAGAAAAAGGGTATAAAAATTAAGTAACTTTAACAATGCGACGAAAAAATTAAATAGTCCCTTTGCCAGGATATCTAACTCGAAGAAGATTAAACGAAACAACATTACAGCTGATGACGGCATATTCTCGACTAGGCGCGTATTTTCATTTTAAGGCTAGCGCCGCATTATCAATTAAAAATATTTCAACTAAAAATGGTGTTTATGAAAAAAAGCAGATACCGACTTTAAAGATTAATACTCGCACAAATTGAATAAAAACGCGTTTACGAAATAATTACTCGATCGATACAGGATGAAATATGTACGTTAATAAATCGGGAGGACAGTACTCTTAAATGACATCGACAAATGCGAATTTCAGAAATTGCAATAACAATTAAGAAACCCCGATGATGAACATTTAGCTTACGAAAAAAAAGTGATTACTTGTGTATATTCATTTGATACCGGTACTAATTTTATAATTACAATTTGAATATAGTGCTAACTCTAATTAGTATTAATGATGTTTACGAATTGTTTGAGTTGCGCTTCTCTGAAATATACTATTTATTATCGACTCTTTTTACTTTTTAGCGGATTATTATTCAGTTTTAGGAGTAAATTTTGAAGTCAGTTTTCACGAAAAAGTACCATTTTTATTTCGCTGATGCTTCGATTAATATTGTTTATTATTTACAGTTTAACTTATAAATTACCGAGAAATGGAGAGCTTCATTTGAGTTGTTAGAAAAATCACGATTTTTTGTACACATATCGATGACTCTTTTAGTATTTAAAAAATAGTAAAATTCCTAGAATATAAGAAAAAAATCAATTAAACATTTCATAAAGGCAATCGCTGCTCATTTCATTATGTTCGAAAAAGAAAAAAAATTCGATAATTCAATGAAAACCTAGAATCTCAAATAACACATTGCACATTCCTCGCTTGGTCTTACTCGGCGTCGTTTGTTTTAGTGTATGTCGCCGGCACTGCATTCGCAACAAAACCGTCGATTATTGGAAAAGGTTGCCTAAGATTTCTCTGCACACCAATGTGCATATGTAAACTTTTGGTCAGTCAATTCCTAGCTAATTCCAGTTTTTTAGTATTATCCAGTTGCCGTAGCGTGTAGTTGGTTAGGCAGTGATGTTTCGCTCAGGTAGAATATCCCGCTTCACAACCTGAAACTTTTAATAATTTCACTTACGCTGAGTTATGTGTCTATAGTCAAGTCCGCCATCCCCTTAAAAAAAGAAAGGAAAACGAAAACAGTTCGTATATTTAGCGCTTTTCGGAAAGATTTAACCGATTAAACCTGTGCTAAAAGAGACCATTTCTAATACATTATAAATGCGAAAGAAAAAAATTTTAAAAAAAAACCCGAATAAGCAAAAGCAAACGAATTAAACGCATCCCTGGCAATTTAACTTCATTTCGGTCAATTTCGGTAGTTGATCAATGTAAACATTAAAACCTGGATAAGTCGACGACGGAGTGTGATAAGTTTCTATCAACTCTCGTGTCTGCTAAACTATTTATGTGTAATAGTGCAGAAAAATGTAAGCAATACATACATATGTATATGATGTATTATATGTACATGTGAGAAAATCCTGATGGGCGACTTTTTTAGAAAAGTTCTAACGAGCAAGAAGTAATGGCACAATCCGAGGCGGTCTGGAAGTTTCACTAGAGTAGAAAAATTGTTTCGATGTCAACGATAGCAAACAAGCATGTTGTTTGCACAGAGACAGAGAGAGTCAATCAGCAAGTTAAATTCAAGGATTTGCTGCGAATGTGCTGACATATGCGGCTTTTTCCGACCCATAGCACAAGCCGTTCGAGCCGAAATATGGGCAGCTGTCCTTGGTCGCGGCGAACGGAAAAACTTTAAACTGCTGCTGCGCAATTTCCCCGAGAACAATGTTCTAAATTGCCCCCCCCCCCCACGGCGGCAAACAGATAGGGGCGACTAAAGTTTTCTGCTTTTTCGGCTAACTTTTTTCAAAACAAGATTAGTTCAACTTTTCGTGTCTGTTGTCGCCCCTGATTGATGTATGAATTCTATTATGACAAGCAAAACTGCTCTTAAAGAGACACCGCTATTAGGAGTCGACACGCTGGCAGAGGATGTGACTAAATTTTTATGAGCGATTATTTTTTTATTTAATTTTGTTTTTCTAACTCGACATAACGACACCGCAGCTGTTAGAAATTGCGTTACGAATTAGGCGGAAAAGTTACGGCGCGGCACAGTAACTTTAATAACGTGTCAAAATCGGGCATTTTCGCGCGAAAACCACCACGTTTGGTACAGTTTGTTCTCTAAAACGATGATCGTTGTCGTCACACATGCACACATGTGTATGTGTGTGCCTGTTGACCGTCTTGCAGGCGGTATCAACGCTCGATCGCTGCTTCTGCTGTCGTTATTAGGGCCTGACGACCGAGTCTTTCTCGGATTTATTCCGAATATCGAGCAAAGTGCACAATATTCGTGAGTTTCCGGAAATATTTTTAAAAAATGTAACCGCCCGCATGTAATTCGAAAGTTACAATATTTAAAAATTGCGCCATTTAAATATATCGTGAAAAAATTTATTTCATCGCGAAATTTCAAATTTTACTATAACTTGGTGAATAAGTCAATATTATTAAATTCTTTATTAAACCTCAAAGAGCACAAGTTTGATCCCTAAAACACGAACACAGCGTCTCGGTTCCCTAGAACAATCGATTTCTAAACCATTTTTTTTTTTTTTTTTTTTTGTTCTTCAAAATCGTTACAGCTATTTATTGCGTATACATACATACTAGAATTGCGCTCATTTAATAAACACATTAGTCGAGCCTCCTTCTGAACTTGTAAATCCACTAATGGATTAGTTATACAGTCGAACATTTAACACTTACATATATGTTCTCATACGACATGTAAGAGCTCTATGTAGAAGGTGCGGCAGCGTAACTTCCTTTTTTAAAATGGGCCACTTTTTTTCTACTAAATTTTGTTAAAGAGAAATAATAACAGAAAATCGAAATAAAACTGCGAGAAGGGAAGGCAAAAAGCATACATATTGCCCCAATGGGGGATCTAGAATATCCGTTATTTCGATTTTCTGTTATTATTTAATAAAATTTAGTAGAAAAAAAGTGGCCCATTTTAAAAAAGGAAGTTACGCTGCCGCACCCTGTATATTTTTTTTTTGTATACACCGCATTATTCCTTTTAAGTATGAATTACAAAAAAGAAAGTAAAAGCAAATTACTACAAATTATACATAACTCAGATATATACATATTCGAATTGGCATAATATTTAAATCCGTTGCAAAAAATGATATAAAACGGTACTTCACCGCGAAAGATGTTTTTCAAAATAAGTGTATTACTTAATAAAATCCGAAAAATATACGGCTAATCGCTGAAAAGGAAAACCGGCTATCTTCCGTTTACAGAGTTGTTCGTTTCGTAGAATTTTCTCGACATTTGAACTCCTAACGGCAACCCTTAATTCTTGAATGTTAAAAAGTGTCAGAGCAAATTTTTAGCTTATATATTATCGCGTCGTTTCGGCCGTAATAGGGTATACGAAGAATCTTCAAAATTACGATATAATATAGAAGATGATGGAAATGTATTAGTAATTCAGCCAGTGATTCTCGGAGTATCCAGACGATATTTCCGGTCGGTATGATAAGAGACCGGTAGATAGACCGGAATCCGTTTGATCTCGTTGGCGATGGAACTTGCTTTCGGCAACTTTAAGAATCGATTCGCCCTTTCCAGTCGTTTTATGTTAATCGTTCGTACGTGTAATTTAATTACCTTTCTTCTTTGAGAAGTAGTCATCGCGAATCTAGTCGGTATTTAAAGTAAATTGTTTCGTAAACTAGTCGTATATACATATACGCCTATATAGCAATAATAGTAGGTAATAATAAAGAAAAAAAAGAAACCAATAAAATGACCAATTAGTAAACCGAAAGTCAGAACACAGAAGACCAAAGTTGGTCAAAAGTGTTTGTGCAAAAACAAGAGTCGACACTTTAGCAGCCGGATGAGTCGACGAAATCCAGTCTTCGTCAACCAGATTTTTCCTTGTCCTATTTGTGTTCCTTTTCTTACAATAATTTTATTACGTTTGCGTCGACATAGCACTGAGGATAAACGGATTTTAGCGCGTATTGTATGTTTGTGGTATTTTGTATATCGAATTATTCTGGTCGATTTTAAATGCAGCCGTACTTTTTTCGATGAAATAAAAAAGTGAAATATAAAACATCAATTTTTCATTTTATTCATTTTATTAATTTTATTCATTTTATTAATTTTATTAATTTTATTCATTTCATTACTTATTACGTAACTGGGGATTCCACCTGGCTGGGTAGGTAATAAATTGGCAACCATCGCTCGGGCTCAATATAAGAGCAACCTATTTATAGGGACCTGATTAGGTTCACTCCAAGCTAAACAATATTACAACATAAAATTATTATTTTTTATTTGTTTCTTCTACTCTTATTCGTTATTTGATTTATCCGGTTTAAAAGTCTCAAGAGAATTTTTACGTTTCGGAGCATTTGCGTAAGTCAATTTTATAAAGTAGAGTTAGTCGCTGTATCAAATTTCACGGAATTAAGGCTGTATTTTGATCTATTTTTCGGAACCAAGTTCTTATACGCAGCTTGTCGGTAGGAGCAAACTGACGGAAAAGTCGAGGTAACGAAAATCATCGCGTTATGCGTCGTCCGGCAGGCGACCTTCACTCTGTCCCTTTCTATTACTTATATATACGTGTGTGTGTGTGTGCGTTCTTGCGAGTATCGAGATCCGAGCAGCAGGCATCGTACGCAGTCAACTGTATAAGCTCAATTCTAAACACGTGTACATTTTATTGAATTTGAAAATTGGCGCGGTTCTTTTTTTTGTGCGACGTTATCAACCAGTCTGATGATTTATTTATTGTTTTTGTTTTAATTAATTCATACGGGGTTCGTATTTTTTATTTTAATTCATAGGGGGGATTTATATAATATTGTGTGCCATTTTTTATCGTATACTTTATGAGAATGACTTTATACTTGTGTATATCTACCAAAAAATGGTGAAAGGTACTTCGTTTCTACCGGGTGGCACTTCTCTTTTTTTTATTTATTTTTTTTTTTTTTTTTTTTTTTTTGTCATCAAATTAACCGGTTTCGTCCAATTACACTTTAACTACTTCGTTAAATAAATTACACAAGGATGACTGTTCAAGCTGTTTCATTTCGATGCAAATTTAGTCATTTTTACATTGTTAACTTTTCAAAGTAACCGTACAACAGTGCTCCCGCAGCAGTGGATTTGTGGAATAGTTACCGGGATAATGCATATTTTAAAGTATGAAAAGCTTCACAATGTCCGAAACCCTGTCAAGAGTACGGGACGGATTTAAATTTATCCGTAGGTGCAGCTTATCTCTCTTAATTAACTGAACAGCCTACTTGTTCTCGATAGTTTTCAATGTCTGATCTCTTACGAGATTAATCTTGCCGGACAGTGTAATCGCATTTGAAAACCGAGTTTTCAAGTTATTCTGAATATGTACAATAATAACAAGTCACTGTTTTATCACTAACTACAATCGTCGTAATTCTGTTGATTACGAATGAGATGGGAGATTATCCGCATCAACGGAACGATAACTTCCTGTTACATATTAACGTGAAATAATGGCCCTGAACACATTCGTAGATATATTCGCAAAAATCGCAGAAATCGCGAAAAGTCCCCGAAAAAATTCTACCGTAGTTTTGCGATTAACCTAATAAAACGTTAATAAATTTACATAAAGCCTTTCACAGAAAAATTCTGACAAATTTAATTACAGCGTTATAGAAAAAAACGGCCGTATGTTCAGTGCGAACTCTATTTTATACTTGTCCGTTTTTTTTTATTCTATCCTAGTTTCGGATGTGCTAATTTCGTTACATAAAGAACAGCCGAGTGCACGCGTCTTTCCCTGTAATGTTGACCTTGAATATTCTTTTTTTCTTCGAATTTTTCGTTTTGCGCATAAATTTAAAAATTGCTGTGACTATCCTTGTAAGCTCACGTCTTCACTCGATTTATCTGTTACCACTCCTGTTCCTTCGCTAGAGTCGACTGTGTGTATCCATGTTGATGTGTTCGTTGAAAAATTAAGAGAATTAAAAAAAAAAAAAAAAAAAAAAAAAAAAACTTCGATCGCAAAGGCGAGTTATTATTATTAAGAATATTCTCATAGAAATATATTCATAAATACGTAAGGCCGATATTCAGCGATAACCAATGAGGCGGTACCTCGAGCAAGTTGGTCAATTTTATTTCTTTAAAAATCCAACCAGTATTATGCGCAAACCTTCTTTCGTAGAGTAAAGTTTGGATAAGTTATATTCGGTTTTTTCGAAATATTAAAACAGCTTTTTTCGTCAAAATCGTTTATATTTCGCATAAAGGACGTTTCAATAAGCTCGCCCACCATCGAATTTCTCAGGAACAGCTTAATCCTTTTTTGAAAAGTTAAAAATCCGCAGCCGCCACAAGTCCATTCAGCTAAATAGTGCATTGAATTTCGGAATTCCGAAAACACCTTTTAACGATTTAATTTTTTGTCCTTATACGTTGAAGTATGTATCTGTCACCGAGTAGGCTTCGAACAAGAAGCGCTTTTAAAATGATGACAAGTTCATCATCGCTTTATTGGTTTCTGTTAAATCATTACCGATTCTGGTCACTGACACAGAGCACTCTGTTACACCGTTATAGTTATTTAAATTAAAATCGGATTAACATTAAATAGTTAAATCTTCATCGTGCTACGCCGTCGTCTTAAAGCCTTTCCAACTTCTCCTCTTCCCTGGACGACCAGTTTCAAACAATCTGTCGCATTCCATTTTGTTTTACAAAAAGTTCGTTTTCATTTCGATATCGCTGACGAGAGACTTTTTTCCCGGAGCCCTATGCGCCGGACTACTACTCCGTCGTACCTTCTCCGCTTCCGTTTTGCTTTGTTCCGTACTGCTTTTGTCAGCGTGCCATACTGTGTAGACTCTACACGGTATACTTCAACATTCTCGGCCGAAGATTCGTGTTCATGTTTATGCCTCCAAGTATTGCGATCGAAGCTACACAGCCCTCCGCTTATGTCTCGTATTTATTTCTTAATCATCTTATCCATTGTTCCGTAATTCCCAAATAGCTCTTTTGGACTGAAAAAGTATGCAGTGCTCTCTATATTTAATTTAACCGTCGCTATTAGCGTAACTTTTGTTTTAGCCGCGTTTACTTTCATTCTCTATATATTTCGTGCTACATCCGATTCTCAGTAATTATTGTGACTTCTCAGCATTAACCATACTGCCAATTTTCTCGCCATTTGAAGCCTGTCTTTTTTGTTAAAGTACGCGGTACTTTGTCATCCCCTCAGCGTAGAGGATGAATAATCTGGTCGCTGTTTGCCTCACATCTCGTCGTATCTTGCAGGCTTCTCTTGTTGTAGACAACCCGCTATTGCTAAATCCGTTTTTTGTCACCAATATAAGTTTTCGATAAACTTTATATATATATATATATATATATATATATATATATATATATATATGTCCTTTTTGTCGACACTGTATCTGCGAAGCATTTTCTCACGTTGTACTCGAACGCGTAGATAGTCCCCGGTTTACTGATAACGCTCATTGGGTTAACCAGTTTGAACAATGCGATACGCTACAGCGCCGAATTGCGTTTCGTCCAGCAGTAGTCCGTCAATCTTCTTTTCAATGCTTCGGTCTATTATAGTAGACTCATCAGACTGATTGTGCGAAAGTCCGAGAACTTTCGAGCATTACTTTTCTTTGAAATATAAGTGTTGACACTCGAAAGTTCGCCGGCGTCGTGTCTACGATCATATTCAGCATTTCACGAAATGCCTTTTTACGTATGGCGAGCACATTGTTAATTACACCGGAATTTCATTTTTTTTTCCAGCCGCCTTATTTCTTTAGCTGTCCGTAAATCGTGTATATTCCAACTCCGACATCGTACAATATCTGAAGATCCAGAGACAACTGGGGGGCCTTGTATGCGGTCGTGTATTATCTGCCAATAGCTTGTTGACACACTTCAACTTTCTCAACATCTTCTTTATGTAAGAGCAACTCACTTTGTTCTTCAGTTATCGTTATTGTGACCGTTGCTTCTTTTGCTGCTTCATCAGCCACTCAATTCCGTGATGAATGAGTCTGCTTTTACCCGGTAGATACTTGATAGTTTGCGAAAAAATGTTTGCTCTCTTTTCGTACTTTTAGTACTTCGCTCGCTCTTGTTATCACCACTTAATTCCGTGACTTCCGGATTTCTTCGATTTACCGCGATTTTATCAGTTTTATTCTTCTGACTTCCGCTGTACTCGCTGATTTAAGTTTTAATATCATGTCAGTGTAAAAAAGTACTTACTACACAGCCATTTGTCAAAACACTCAGGAACATGAAGAAAAAAAAAACGTACCGAGGGATTTATTTAAAAATATTCGAGCAATACGGGAGATAAGCAAGGATGTATCAAAAAACAGAAAAACTGGAAGTATCAGAAGTTTGGAGGCAATATTGTCAAGAATTATACAATAATACGTCTGCAAGAAAAATAATACTACCAAATCCGTTAAAAAAGCTCAGCTTGAACCGAATATAGTTAAATCAGAGGTAGAACGGCTATAAAGAACTACTAAAAACAGATAAAGCAATTTACGATAGAACGCCAGCAGAAATAATTAGACAATTGGTTACGGTAGGAGCTTAAAGCGAATACACACGCTATATGTGAACAAATTTGGCGAACCGGAAACTAGACACAAGAATGGTGCAAGACGGTCTATCTTAAGAGAAATGACAAGCGATAAATTGCGAAAATCACAGTACCGTTTCGTCAATACGCCGCATTTCGGTGTAAAATTATAAATAGCCGGCTAGTCGCGTCCAGACAGATTCCGGTTTAGTAGGCGGTATTTGTTAAAGGGGAAAAGAATAACTCGCGAGGAAATATTAAACAGACGACAGAGCTAATTGGAAAGTTCGACAACATAATATTTCGTCGGTGTTGTTGATTAATCAGAGGTCTCTTCGATAGTGTTCTTCGAGAAAAATTGTGATCAGCCCTCATTGGACTTTGGAACTTAAACAGCATCTTCAGCTATACGAATATAAAATAAACACGGTGCGTATTAAAGGTCACAGGGAAGTGGGAAGATTTAAAAAGAAAGAAAAGTCTAGGACAGGGATGTGTGTCCTCTGTTACTTTTTAATCTATACGGAGAATACATCATGAGAGACAAGTATTGGACAGCTAGAACGTTAGTGTATCTCTCTATTGGTGGAAGAATTATCAACAATCTCTACGCTTTTTAGATGATCTATATCCTGCTTAATGGTATCAGAATATTGCTGGACCGACCGAATTCAGCGTCAAATACGAATTAAATATGAAAAAGAGTAAAACAAAATCGATGGATTGATCGAGAAAATGAATGCTCGCGAAGTTAAAAACCAAATCGAAAGTTATGAAAAACGGTGGTACGCAGCTGTATGTATATTTAGGATCTCTTTTCGAAGACAAGCTTCTGCGTGAGAAGAAGTGAAACCAATACACTGAGGAAAAATAAAAATCAGAAGTCAGCGCACGACCGTTTTCACAAAAAAAAGAAAAACATCTTCCGAAAAATTTTCTCATACTAATGTTTACTCAATTTTGTTTATTATCTTAACGCGGTATTAATAAAAATCGCAGGGCGTTTTTTAAAGTTCGCTGCCAATTAAATGAAAAAAAAAAAAAACAAAAAAAAAACAAAAAAAACAAAAAAAAAACAAAAAAAACAAAAAAAAAAAAACGTTGCTAGTTAAATCATAAATAGAAATACATGAACAAAATGAACATAAGCTCACGAAAGCAGACAGGAAATATGTAAATTTTACTTTTTTCATTATTATCGTTTGGAAAATGAACAAACGAAGTGCAATTTAGCACGATGAAAAATATAATTCTGTAGCAAATGCTTTTTTATCTTTCAACACGGAAAAAATTATCTAATTTTTTAGATGGTGATTTTTAGCGCGAAAAAAGAGTTATCTTAGTGTAAATTTTCCTTATAAAAGTAAGTTTTACAAGAGTTTTATTATTGTATCGCCGGAAAGAACTTTTTCAAATTAATCGAATTTCATTTTTACTATACCGAAAGAAGGAACAAGTAAAGCCAACTTGCAGTAAATTTCTCACGTACGCATACACGGAAGGATACCAAAAAAAAAAAAAAACAAAAAAAAATTAGTAAAACTTTTTCCCAGAAAAAAACCGCACGGAAAATATTCATTTCGTTGCGAAAATCGGAAAGCTTCCTCCTTGGTAGGTACACGCTTACACAATCGCGTGTACTTTTTTTGATTTTGAAATATGCTCGTTCGAACGTCACCAATAGTATAATGGAAAAAATTACGAAAAAAACTTACAGGTAGCCTAATAATAACTCGAAAAAGAATTCTTAAGTCTCTCACTTCGGTGCGTAACAGAATGAAAGTTAAAAAACTAAAACCTCACCAAGTTAGGAAAATCGAAAATTTTCTCTCTTTCAAAGAAAAGCAATATATGTATAGCTTTTTACTCTTTAACATTAATCGGTAACGCGACGGAGAGTATCTCGTTTTATTCGCGAATTAAAATTTTGTATTTTGTTAAACGAATAATTTTCGGTGTTCAATGGAATTTTTAATCAAACGGAGCTGCGAGGATGGACGATTTTGGGTGTAACTTTTCAGACGAAAATAATAATATTAACGATTGAGCACGGTTCAAACGCAGACGCAAGTTAGTTTTGCGATCGGGAGAGCAAACACGAAATATGTGTCCAGATTAAATTTTCTTCCGACAGTGAAGTCGATCGTTTTCACTTCGGAAATTTTAGAACACTACATTGATAAACACTTAAGAAATTATCTGAAAAAAAACAATCGACTCTACGAAAACCAACACGGTTTTAGAGAAAAAAGATCCACGATAACATTATTGAGAACAATTGTAAATAGGATAAATATGGGATTGTCGATGGGGAACCAATTTTTAATTTCATTTATTGACCTATCCAAAGCGTTTGATTTAGTTGATCATGAATTACTGATCAAGGATTTAGAAAATCTAGGCATTAAAAACAATCAACTTGAGTGGTTTAAGAATTATATAACAAATAGGAAAAGCATGGTCAAAATTGCAGGGAATATAAGTAATGAAAAAAATATTCATTATGGAGTAGGTCAGGGTACCATATTGGCCCCGATTCTTTTTCTTATTTATACCAACTCGTTACACAAACATATTAAAAATGCAAAGGTATATGTTTTTGCTGATGATATTGCTTTGTTAATCGAGCACAACAATTTTGAGATGGCGGAAAAATTACTACAAGATGATGTAGATAATTTTAGTAAATGGGCACATGATAGGAAGTTATGTGTAAACATAAATAAATCAAAAGTATTACACATTCGGAATAGTTCTAAATATAAAATACGCGATCCGCGAATTATCCTTCACAGTAACAATTGCATTCATGAGCTTCATGTAAATATCAACACCCATTTATGTCCTTGTCCACCGTTAGAAAACGTAAATGACTTTAAATATTTAGGTGTATATATAGATAAATCCCTGAATTGGAAAAAACACATTCTAAGTTTAAACTCAAAAATAAGACAGACAATTCCAGCTTTATATAAAATAAAGCAGGTACTATCATATCGAACATTACGTATATACTATAACTCAATTATAATGTCTAGAATTTTATATGGAATTCAAATATTATATGAGGCTAAGAAAACAGAAATAAATAAAATAAGTAAAATACAGAAGAGGTGTTTGAAACTCATACTCCCTCACTGGAAGCAAAACGTCCCTGGATCAATTATGTATGGAAGGAAAACAACGAAATGTCCTCCAAGATGTACTATTACTATTACAGACTACTAGAATTTAACGTCAATAATATAAAATTACCATCTAGGCAAAAAACTAGATTGACAAGAAACCAAAGTAATACATACTACATCTATCCTCGTGGGGTAAATCTGCGAATTGATAATACGGATAATTCGGTTTTAATTAAATTAATAAGTACAATCCCGAATCATATATTAGAGGAAAAAAGAATTGGTGTGTGGAAAAAGGAGGTGGAAATTTGGTTAAAGGAATGGTGCAAAGATTGAATAACAAGCTACGTTCTGAATCTCCCTACCTTCTAATGCTCCTTTCTTTATACGTTTTTGTTTTTGATTTCCTGGTGTCTTTACCAGTCATTAAGTGGTAAAGAAGATAAGGTTTCCCATTTTAAATATTGAACTGTCGGCATGTGATAATATACAGATACGTATTACGGGGCGTGTTACGTAGTTGCATGCGTTTATATATTTATACTTAATCTTAACGCTAGAGTTCTAATATTATAAGTATAAAATAAGTTAAGATAAATTATAATTTTTTGTATTCTATTTTTTTTTTGAATAAACGTTAATAAGAGTGTCGGGCACTCACACAACGGGCATATTTGCCCTGTGAGACCCACAACTTATTTTAATGAAAAAAAAAAAAAAAAAAGAGTATTCGCTGGAAGTGGTTTTCTGTGCAATAGGCAGCGAGAATTTCTAGTAAGTAATTTTTACGGGATGGAATTTTGTGTTTTTGCAGAACACGGCGATACACTGATACACTTATCGATAGCAAAAACCGGTTGTTTGTTCAGGTCTCAATTGAACATCATAAATTTGATGAACTGCCGAGCTTTCAGATTGATCTTTAAGTCACCTTTGAGAATGAATAATCGGAATCAAATAATGTTTCGCAAACAACTCTGAAAACGACAGCTTACGGACTGCTTAGGTCGCTACATAACAAATCATTCAATGTGATGTGATCGGTATGCTCCAAGCTAATCGCCGTGTTCGGATATTTAACTTTTCTAATAACTTTATTTTCTTCGTATTTTTTATGTATTTTTTTTTTTTTTATTATTTATTCATTTACTTAATTTACAATTTTACATATTTACTCTGTTTTTACTTTTATTATTTATTTATTTTTATACTTTTCCCCTTCTTCTCTCCGTCATTCTTGACTTTTCCACTGTCCCTAACGATCTTGCGATAGAGCTCTTTTCTTTAATTCATTATGTCTGTTTCTCTTAAAATTTTACAATGGAACTGTCGTAGTGCTAGAACAGACCAACGTTCATCAAGGGGTCCTCTGTTAGATACTCCACAATATCGATGTTAACCTTATCTTAGAAACACGGCTACGATCGAATGTTATCATTTGATGCAATCACGGCGATGGTTATGATGGGTCCGTGAATCTTATCAAGAACGGTATCTCCTATCACTCTCACGAAATCTATCTTAATTTCCCTTTCAGTTCTAATCATCCTAACACGGCCCTTAACATTATTTCTGTCTATTTTCCTCGTAGCTGCGATCTTCGTCATTTTCCCCTCACTCCATTTCTCAATTCTATCCTTCATTCGTTCATTATTGGTGGTGACTAGAATCCCCCCCCCCCGTAGAGCCCTTCTTGCGTTAGTTCCCTTCAGTATATATTTTCAACTGGTTTCATCTATAAAACTGTTTTACGCTTACAGTTTTTTTCGGAAGTAACTATATCCTTAACCTAATCACTTCTCAGACATTTCCTTCTCCTTCTTATATCAAACCATTTTCCTCGGTGGAATTTATACAAAACAGATTGAGCTCTTTTACATTCCTTAGTCGATTTTGCGCTTTCTTTATTTTCACATGCTCTTGACTCTATACCTCAGTATAACTTATTTCTAAATTCTATTACAAACATTCTCTCGCTTTCCTCTCTTCTTTTCCATCCACCGGTATCAAGTCGCCGTAGAACAGACTCATCCCTCTCTGGTAGAAGGAGGAATGTGTAATTCTGCATTCGATCATAGCTGCGCTGCATTCAGAGCACAGTCCGTTCTAATCTTACTCTCCAGAACTTTCTCGCTTACAAACCGATGCTAGAGCAAAATTCATTTTGAAGTTCTCAAAGAAGTCTTGTTGGAAAAGAGATTTGCTCTTCCTCTACAAGAACTACTCCACTGGCGGCTCATATTTTTGGAAAATGGCCAGAGAATTTAAATTCCCATTTTCTGAAAGTCCTATTTATAACATCTCTATAGATAGCTTGCTACCTTTTATCGATGATGTCGCTCCAAAAAAAAAAAAAAAAAAAAAGAACTTTAAACTAGACACTGCAGTTTTAAAGTTTTTTTTTTTGATACCAAACTTATCGGTATCGTATTTCTGATGATATAGTTTCTTTTTGGTTTTATTATTTCATTAAATGTATATAAACATATTGATAAAAATTAAAACTGCTAAAAAATTGTTTTTAATGAACCATATTATGATGTAATAATGTCCTTTATTCTGTGCCAACTGTTGGCTCCCCTTATGGTATTTTTTCGCTCCTACTTTCCTCTTCATTCATTCTTTATTCTTTTTCTATTAAAATGGCGACGCTAAATATTCTACAGTGGAATTTCCGCAGTCCAAGAGCCAATAAAAATTCATTAGAGGGGTTATTGGATCTTCACGATGTCAGCTCTTCTGAACGTGGCACCGGTCGGGCATAAATTTTAATGTTAGAGAGGCTTCACGGCAGTTAGCTGTGATCGCGAAGACAGTTACGGTGCTTCTGCAATCCCGGTTAGAAATGGCATTTCATTCTACGCTTACTATGTCTCCCTTAAACTTCTTCCTGGTCCTAATCTACCTAACATTGTTCACATCTTCATTCAGTCTTGCTCTGCACGTCCTATTAACATTGTTTCCATCTATATTCCGCACTGTTTCGACCTTCGTCGCTTCCCACTTTTATCGTTTTTTTAAATTCTATCCCGCATCCTTTTATCATCGGTGGTGACTGGAATACGCATTCTTCTTTATGGGGCTCTGCATCCTACAATCCCAACGTTCCATCCTTGAGAATGCCATCCTGATAACCTAGTACTCCTCAACGATCTTTCTCCCACATATATTTTAAGAATGCCTTTATTTCTCTAGTTCCCTCGATCTGACCTTCACCACTCTGTCTACTGGTTTTAATTATAATTAGAAGACCCTTGTGGGTTCTTACGGTAGTGACCATGTCCCTATCCTAATAACTCCTGTCAGTTTTCCTCCTCCGTCTGATTCCAAGCACACTGATTCTCCTGGTTGGAATCTTGCCAGAACCAGCTGGCCTCTATCCCGATCCCTGGTTGACTTGTCTCTTTCTCTCATTCTTCCGGATTATGATCCGATATCTCTATAATAATTCCTTGTTACATTCCTTAACTTCTGCTCTTTCTTTATTTCCTCCTTCCTGTCATCCGTCATCATCTATTCACCGCAGTAAGACCTTTGGTGGAATATATGACACCGCTTTTAATCACAGTCGCGCCACCTTTAGAATCTTCCGTTCTAATTTTACGACTGAAAATTTTCTGGCTCACAAACAGGCTAACGCGAGAACTAGGCTTATACTAAAATCCGCAAAGAAGACCTCTCGGAAAAATTTCTACGCTAAATTCTCCAGAACTACTCCTCTTGCGCAGATTTGGAAAATGGACCAGAGCCTTCAAATTCTCATAATCTCTCCGCCTTTCCAACTTCGATATTCCCGACGAAAGCCTTTTTCCTTTTGTTGATTCCGTCGCTCCAGCTTACGTTCCTTCTTTGATGAATTGTACTCTCCATTTCCGCAAATTCTGAACAATCCCTTAGTTTTCTTTTTAGTACTTTTAATTCCTTTCTTTCTAAGGGTGTAACTCCGTCCTCCTGGAATTCTTTTATCGTCGTTCCGATTCGTAAAAAAAAAAAAAATTTCCCTACGTCCTATTTATCTGGCACCCTAAATTAGAAAACTATTTGAGGGTATGTTTAACAAGCTTCTTGTTTGGTGGCTGGAGCATAATAATATATTTCCTAATAATATGTTCGGCTTTCGGGGCTGCAGAAGAACATCATGGATTTCCAACATCCAAAAATGGATGGCTGTTATCGAGACAGGAAGACTTTTCCAGCTGGCACGAGACCGGCAAGTATGGATCAAAAGAGTAAAAAGATGGGACGCCAACCTTCGATAACGAAGACGGCTCAAGAAGAAGCAAATTTATTTTATTTAGTTCTTTCAGTTCTTAGTGGAAATTCGAACATTCGAACAAATTTCAACCTGCCGATAAAAATTCTTTATACCGAAAACATTTACTTGAGTTCATAATAACAAAAATTGCTGTGAGATTTTTAAATAATAAAACGATCCTATACTGTTTATCCGTGGTGTTTATTTCTAATGATTCTAAGAAAGTTGAGCACTCGCGATACATCTTTATATCCTCCGTACATCGAAGGTTAATTTTTGTTTCATATGTTTGTCATTTTTTAAAATTAACATACAAATAATAATAATTCATATTAGAAAAAGTAAATAATTCGCAATGTGGCAGCAAAATTAAAATAAAAAAAAAAACAAAAAAAAACGCAAGAATGTTAACACCCGTGATGCTATAGCAAATTCAAAGTTTTAAAATTTGTCTGCAACTGAATCTGGAGCAGGATAGCATAAATAAACATACAAAATCCCTACTCCCCTCGGTCTACCAAAAACAGAAATATTCCAACGCATAAAATAACAACTGCACTAGGAGAATTCTCATTCGTACTTAACGAGGTAGAAAATACTCGCTCGTAGGTGAAATATTAATTTCTCTCGAAGCGCGATGATACTTTTAGCAAAATTACTGAAAAATTTTTTTTAAACATTCCTCCGTTTTTCCGCAGCTCCTAGTAATTATTTTATTCGCGTAGCTGACTAGAACAGGATACGGCGAAAAAAATCAGCCAAGAAACGATAGCGGTGTAGGCGGTAACGAGAGGCTGAGTAGTTTTTAGTCTTTGTTTGCTGGTTGTGAAATTTGCAATAACAACATCGAGGGCAAACAGCGCAATACGAATGTTTTTGATATAGCGGTCGAATGCGTTTTTCAAATGACGGCTTCCCTCCAGATATCACATATCAAGTAGATTGCGAGTTCTAGCGATACCTTCTGAGTGCTGTTTACTTTTCGACTTGAAGCTTTTTTCCAAATTTCTCTTTATCGACAACCCGCTGTTACTACCACCACCATCCTACGACTACTGTTCGGCACTTTATAATATACACTGTCGGAAAAGCGAGCAGCTGGAATAGAAAGTTGTTTAAAAAGAGTTCTCGGTAACATTTGAAAATTTCGACCAGCTGAAACCAGCTTGACTAGCTGAAAAAACGCGAATATCTCTACAGATACGCACGATCGGTTTAATCAAGGGAACCGTAACTTCCTCGACAGTTTGCTCTTAAACAGACAAACTATCGTTATCGAGTATCAAACAAAAAACGAGAAATGGGAAACAAACCGACTTTGAATTTTACATAATGCTGCGGATGCAGCGAAGATCGGTTATAAAAGCTGCCGCTGTTGCGCTGAAACTGACAGAATAACAACATAAAATCGTAAAAACGAATTTCTATCG
Source organism: Icerya purchasi (assembly GCA_039619475.1). NCBI lineage: Eukaryota > Metazoa > Arthropoda > Insecta > Hemiptera > Monophlebidae > Icerya > Icerya purchasi. The sequence goes on from CM077115.1 coordinate 382,513,900, forward strand.
GTTATAATGACAAATCGATTATTGTAAAACCGAAATTTTGATAAGCATGCCGTAAAATTTAATTTCGAAAGGTTGAAAGCGGCCCGGAACTTTACAGAACTTGTACCAAAATCGAAATATACAAATTTTTTTGTTATAATTGACATATTAAATGCCTACCGGAACTTTACATGCCGTGTTACAAAAATATTATAGCCTACTAAGGAAACATGAACGATTACAAGAAAAGATCACATAATTGTTGTTTTTACACGGTAATTTTTTTTCTCTATTCGACACTTCTATCGATGTAGGGGATTTATTTTTTCATCACTGTGCGTTCATATTTAAGAAAAAAATTTCACATGCGTGTACTTTTAAATTCAGTTAGGAGTACGCGTAGAGCTATCAAATGATTTCATTCGTTTAATCAGTGGAAAATCAGTCCGAGCAATATTTCACGGAAGCTTTACAAAGGATTATGAATATATGTATATCTTGCGCACTAAAAAGTTGTAATGTTTTATTCGATATTGAATACCACAACGATCCAGCCGTAAGGGCCAGATTGTTCAACCGTTTCACTGTCGTTGTAACCGATTTTATAAACGAAATGCTTTTTTTTTTTTTTTTTTTTTTAATAGGTTCTTCAACGAGGACATTAGCCCGAGAATCGGGAGGAAGAAGAAAATAAAGTTATATTCCTAAACGTTTTTAAGGATAGAGAAAGAAAACAGTTCGAGAGCAAGAATGAAGAAAATGAGGGAATTTAAGAAGCACCGATAAGGGAAATAGGAATACCTAGTTTTAGTAGGGAAGCGTAAAAGGATAACCGTTCAGCAGAAAAAGTCGAACATTCACATAGAACATAATTTGGGGGGTCACAACGCCACCAATTGTTCTCGATAAAATCGAAATTCTTCTTTCTCCTCGTAATCATACTACAGCACTCAGTGTTAATATCCTCTGTTGACGAGCCACACCAAGACCAAAAAAAAAATAAATAAAATCAAGCTTGTACGCCTTTCATCATGTCTGTCGTTATAATTTTATGCGGTTGTTGAATTTATCTAATAAGTGTGGAAACATCACGAAATTGAGGTCACCGGTTTTGATGTTGATTTTTTTACGGATCGATAGAAGACCACACATATATGTATGAATCATCGTATAAAATATTAGAATATACTTTTCTAGTTTATGCAAGAATTTTAAAATCCGTATATAATAATGGATGTTATGTGGTTAGCCGTTTAGACAAAAATGTGCAATAAAATCCACATTCTGTTCATTTTGTGTCAATAGTTTCGAAAAAGACTGATTATTCTAGAATGGTGTACATTAAAAATATAACAATTACTAAAAAAAAAACTTCAGTAACGCAAAAAAAAAAATGATTCCAAATTCAATAAAAATCGAAATACATCGTTTATCAACATTTATATATTATAAAATTATAACAATTACTTTAGTTGTGTATTTGTGCGGTGTATGGCAGAAGTGATTGTATTACTGCAACCAATTGACAATTGCCATAACAGGATTTCAAATTCCCCCCATCAGTGTCAATACTTTTTTTTTCATTTTACATTTTTTTATTATTAATTATTATCTGATTACTTTATTTATTTTACAATATGCCAGTGCAACAGCTTATGCCAATTACTGCACAGCAAATATGATAAAAAATAAAATAAAATAAATCGTACGATTAACAATACATAGCTAACCGTAATAAATATACTCACATGCACATATAAAGTAGTAGAGTTATACGCACGCATGTATATAACATATATATATATATATACGTGACATGAAAAATACAAATCAGTACCAAAATATATTCACAGACTTTCACATTCTCACGCACGAACACACACACACAAAAACACAAACAAGCACACAGATGAAATCTAATCACCCACACACAGAGTTAATTCTTTATAAATTACTATATAAATATGTATAATAAAAGTTTTTAAACATTTAAATTATTTAACAACTGATTTTTAATTTTTTTATTAATTATACGTTTGTTATATATATATAATTATTTATTTATTTGTATTAATGATAACGTCATTCTTAGACCGACCCCTATCACTTTTTTTATTCCAAAAAGTTTCATTTTTGCACTAAAACGTTTCATTTTGTCCCAAAACGTTACATATATAATGACAACGTTATTCTTAGACCAACTCCAATCACCTTTTTGTCCTAAAACGATTCATTTTTATCCAAAAACGTTACATATATTGTATGTATAAGAGGGCAAAGTATCGACGAAATGGATTGTTATCCTAGCTAATTAGGTCATTCAATGACAACGTTATTCTTAGTTCGACCCACATTACTTTTTTTGTCCCAAAACGTTACATATATTGCGTATATAAGAAGACTAAGTTGTGACAGAAAAAGTAGTAGGGTTCGAATTAAGAATGACATTTATCAATTTTCCTCGTTCTATACGAAGTACAGAAGTGATAGAGCTGATTGTCCGGTCGTGTTCCTAGGCGCAGTCAAAAGGCGAAGCCCTTTATGAGGCACGGAGGTCCAAGTTTATATATATATATATTTATTTATTTTTTTCTAGTTACCCCTCTTAGGTTTGCTACCAAAGAGCATTAGCCCGGCAAAAAGGAATAGATACATGGTATAGAATAGAAATTATATTTTTATTTTGTCAACAATAGAATCAAGGAACACTCCTAGGACAGGAACAACAGAGATAATAGGTAGAGAAAGAACATAAGAGGCGTTGAAAGGAGCAGGAAGACCAAGCTTTAAAAGATGATAATAAAGTAACTCACGCTCGCGAGATAAACCGGAGCACTCGAAGAGCACGTGATTCGCATCTCAAACATACTGGGAACCTTCAGGATCCAATGGACAAAAAGGAGACGCAGCCAAAGAAAAGCGATTTAATGAAGAAGGAAGGAGACTATGCGAGAAACGGAGGCGAGATAATTTAGTAATTATGGACCGACGCAAACTGGAAAACTCATAGAACCAAGGACGAGGGGGAGGAACAGGATTAATCAAGAGATAAAAGGAATTAGGATTAGCGAAAAGAGATACATAAACAGAATGCCAAAGTCTAAGATGGCAGGATTTAGTTGGAAGAAGAAATTGTGTACTGGAACCCTACTAATAAAATTCCCATTGGAAACAGCAGCTTTAGCAAGGAGGTCGACGGCTACATTTCCATCAATGCCTGAATGTCCCGGAATCCAAAGAAAGTCAATCTGGGTAGACGTCGATGGGGATAGGTCATGAAGAAGAGAACGAATAGAAAGGATAATAGCATCAGTGGAAGGATATATTTATATATACACGCATATACTCGTATATATGTACATATATATATATATATATATATATATACATAAATACATATATATATATATATATATATACACTATATATTTATATTTATATATAGTACAATAAAAATGTATTAATAAACATTAAATTCAACTGGGATGTTTAATAACTTTAGTGGCGCCATCAATGTTGTGAATTTTACCGCGAAAATGGAGTAATAGAAATTATTAAAGTAATTAAGTAACAAGAAATAATTACAAAAACAAAGTAAAATGAAAAAAAAAACTAAGCTGGTGGAAAACTTGAACTTACTACGCCGTTGTCGGTGTTGCAGTAATTAGCATCACTTTCGCTAATACACTTCAAAAAATACAACTGAAGCAATTGAGTTTTTATAATATACTCGTATAAATGTAATGAATGACGCATCTAAATTTTTATTACATTTAAAATTGTTTCTTTTTAAATTAATTAATTATTAATAATTATGCTTAATATAGTTAATTTTAAAACAGTCGGTGTTCCGAACCATTTGCACGTGTACAAGTTAAACATAATCTGGAATTTATTAGGCACATTTTTGCTAAACGGTTAGTAACATCCGTTTTAATAATTTCAATTTGCCGAATATATATCAAGAAGGTACCTTCGAATTCTTTAAATGATTCGTATGCTTAAGGTCTTGCATCGATTTGCAAAATTTCAACAAATCTGATGATCCCAACGCCGTATGACTTCTCCTTATAAGAAATTTTCTTTCGGGTTTTCTTAACATTTCGTGTCACATTTTTGCGACATACAAACTGTTGTATCGTTAACCACCCGCTGCTATTAGTTTTTTTCTCGATGTCTTTTAGGCGTTTTACATTTTTAGTTAAGAAGTGGACTTACTGTACAGAAGCGTATTATTTATAGATTACCGAAGCTTGGAAAACCAAAGACTCTAGCAGGTGATGCATCAGTTGAAAGCCGATGTATCGGACGGTTACATGACAAAACGGAGGATCGCTTTAACTGGACAAGAGAGCTCCATCACGGTTTTATAACTAGATAATTAATATTACTCGCGCGTAAATGAATTTTAAAGATTTTTACTGCGAACTGAAAAAATATGTTTTTCGAGAAAGTCAGGCAATAACTCCAGAGCTACCATACACAATAGATTACAACATTAGTTACGAATCGCAATTCAAAAAAACACGCAAAACATCAGCAAAAATGTATAACATTTGGAATAAATAAAATATTTGCATGATTTCGGTAGACTCTCAATTGAAATTATTTCTAGCATTTCGTGAAAGGAAGAAAATATTTAATTCACTTATGAACTTGAAATTACGTTTATTTTATAATTAAAACACTCTCCCCGGAACTTAGGACAATCAATTACTACGCAGTGTAAAAATCGCAAAAAAACTTCAACATACGAAGTTTAAAGTTGTTTAAAGTTGCACACGCACACACATACATGTATATATATATATGCATGACCAGGTGGAAGTTTTGACAGTTGTACTGATAAACAAATATATTTAATGGTTGGGGGACAAGATTAGAGTGGCGCGAAAGAATAAATAACGAAAACATTGTCACCGTGTTCGGACCCGAAAAGCAGCATGATGACGAATGCAAAATGAAACAATATGCATATATATTAATGCATTTATTGGAAACTTCTCTGCATTTAAAAAATCTGTCGAATACCGATAAAATTTTGATTTGAAATCAAATTTTTGTAGACTTACTCGACGCCATTCATATTTTTTATCCAGCTCGCATAATATCGAAAATCATCAGAATTACGTTGAATTTCGAAATCCAAATATTCAGTGCTTTTTTCATAATGCACATCTCGCAGAGCCATAATAATGATAAAAATAAAAAAAAAAGTTATTGTTCACTGCGAACGTTATTCCGTTAAAATAATGATATCCGTTCGGACCGACTGTGTAAAAACTTCTACGAATCATTTCTACGAGTATCAGAAAAAAAAAAAGCCAGCTAGATTACAGCTATCGTCAGAGAAATCGACAAATGTGCACTAGTACCGACTGCAATTTATGAATGTCGTACGACCATTTACGAATGACACCAAAACGGAAGAAGAAGAAGACGAAGAAGAGGAAGAAGTAAAAGAAAAATAAAAGGGCGATTATTATAGTCAAACTTGCGCTTTATTACAAAGTTCTTGCTTTTTTTTTAATGTACACAATAGTACAGAATGTAAATGAAACACTACAAAAAAACCGTCAATAACGTACTACACCGTTATGGGCTTTAAACGTTTTAGGTGGTAGCGTGGTCGATTAGGCAGTGTTCTGTTCCGTTTGAAAGATAATCCCGCTGTCACACATTGAAAATACGCAGAAATTATCACTGCACTGGGTTAATGCCAAGTCTAAAAGTCTAAAAGTCTAAAACACACACACACACACACACACACACACACACACGCACACAAAATAAAAAAAATAAATCGCTTTAAATTTTATTACCGACCATCGGTGTTTCTGCCATCTCCCGCAACAAGGTGGGTCGATCGGTTTAATCAGGTCTAAACAGTTTAATTCTCCAATAATGATTAATCGGTTTAATTCGGTTTGATTCGGTTAATCGTTTAATCTCGTTCATCTCATTTACTCGTCGATGTTTTCGGATGATAGAATAAAGCTAATTTTTATAATATCATAATTTGGTTAACTAATACGATTAAAAATTTGTATTTTTAAGTGTATTTTGCAGCATCGAAATGGAATCGTTCAGTTGAAGATTATTAATAAGGGGGGTGGGGGGGGTGAAAAAAAGTTATAAATTCCGCAATGAAGTGCGAGTCAAGCGTCGGATGTTGCAAGCTGCCCCAGATTTTTGCCGTTCGTTTTTCGCCTAAACATTTCTTTCGTCGCGGCCTTTAAGAAACAAATTTCAAATCACGAATTTACAAGCAACCTGTGTTCAATTATTCGCAAGTTTCCAGTTGAGGTTTTTCTTTTTTTAATTTCAAATTTTTTTCTTATTAGGAAACTAGCAGCGACTTTTTTACCGTGCGAGGGAGACAAATTTAATTAAAAGTTATTTTCATAATAATAATTTTAATTGGAAACCGACCGAGATTATTAATCGGTTGAACCGGCTGTTCGTTTAATATATATCCGACTTGGTGGACCTTCGAAATTCCTGCTCCGACGAGACAGCACTTAACTCTATTTATGGTCTGCTACAGCTCGCCCCGGCAGAAAATTAATCTTCTCCATTATTTTTAATTCAACTGCTAGCGTTAAAACGAGCCACGCGATTATTATCGAAACATCTCCAAGACGAATCACCCCGGATTAATTGTTTTAGCAACCGCGACATTAATCAAATTTGAAAGAGAACTTCCTCATTACTACCGACTACTACTAATTAACAAAACCCCTGCTGCTGCTGTTGCTGCTGGGGTAGGGGCTGTCTACCTGAGTTTGGCTATTACAGAAGCGAGTAACATCGCTTGTCTATAATTTAAGCAATACTTATTCCGCGCAACCCGACTCCCAGCGATTCGCCAAGCTAGAATGGAATTTAATTACAGGAACGCGCTACATTTCCAAGTTGAAAAATTCTCCTCCCGCCTATATCGAAATAACGATGAAAATCGGGACCGAAAAAGAAACACTACGAAATGACGATCTTTCGACGAGTTAAATATTTCGAAAACAACGAACGCCAGAATCCTCGAACGAAAAAATTCTCTCGCATCTTCTCGCTTTATCGGATATGTCAGATACTCATTAGCCCCGGGTTATATTTACACGAATCCTTTTCAGGAATTCGCAAAAGCCATTTTTATAATCAATTTTTTTCACTGAAAATAGTAATAATCCTCACAGCTTGCGATGCGGTAGTTGCGATTTTTGTAATATCGTCCGGAAATGGTTACAGATCAATCTGTGCATAGAGCGGATAATTCGAGAATATTTTTTTTCTGTTACTATTATTTAAAAGCGGTTTTCGGGGTGAACAATAACACTTTTTTATTGTATAGTGATGTATTGAAATATTTAAAAAAGAAATTAAAAGATGTTATTATAAAGGATTATTTATAATGTAACTGTAAGTTATTTTTTTTTACACCAATTTAAACAATTATTTAATAAAAATTAAATAATTGTTTAAGTTGGTGTAAAAAAAATACTTACTATACAATAAACAATAAGTGAAATAAACAGATATATTGAGAATTTTTTTTATTACTTATCATTCGGAGCTTCGATTTTTTCGGATGTGTATAAAACTTATTACAAAGAATTAAAATTAAATTAAATATTCGCTAATATATGGTGCAGGTGAAAATTGACGGACAACTATCCGAAAGTTTTCAAACGAAAAAAGGAGTAAGGCAGGGCTGCATATTGTCACCTATGCTCTATAATATATATATATATATAGTGAATGGATTATGCGGTAGGCAACAGAAAATTGGAATGGCGAAATAACGATCGGTGGAAGAAAAATTTCCAATCTGCACCACGCAGATGATACAGTGTTAATAGCAACAAGTGAGAAAGAATTGAAGACACTACTACAGCGAGTGGAATACTTCAGCCGAAAGGCAAATTTAATACTAAATCGTGCAAAATGCGCCATAGTCATCATTGACAAGGCTAAGAAACTGCCTGAAACCTTCGCATCTATACCGGATATCGGAAAAAGGACATCAGTTACCAGAAAACGAAATTAAACGTCGTATTGGATTGGCGAAAAGCGCGTTAGGGAAACTGACAAACATATGGAAAGACCACTCCATAACAATAGGAACTAAAAAGAGACCAATGGAGACATTAATATTCTCAATAGCAAGCTACGGTTCCGAATCATGGACGCTGAATAAAACGTTGTCCCGAAGAATAGAGACATTCGAAATGATATGCTACGGACGAATGCTCCGGATAACATGGATCAAGCACCGCTCTAATGCTTCAATATTAGAGGAACTGGGAATAGATCGGAAAGACAGATTGATTAGTGCAAGTGTTAAAAAGGCGGGCCCTGAGATTCTTTGGCCATGTGATGCGCCGAGAAGGATTGGAAAAAATGGTCATACAGGGAATAATAGAAGGTAAAATGAATAGAGGACGACCTCCGACCAGATTCATTGATTATATTAGAAACACAACAGGTCTATCAACACAACAGCTGGTGGAAGCAGCTCAAAATCCAGAGAAATGGAGAAAAATTGTTGAAATATGCTCATGATTGGTCACGACGTCTGAACACAGACAACGACATAGAAGAAGAAGATTCAATCACGTGGAAGGCAATGGGAAAACCACGTACAACATCATATACGCGCTAGGTCAGTACACAACATACAGACATGAAATTGCACCCGTAGCGCGATAACAAGCAACTACTATTAGTTCCGAGTGTAGTCTTGCGCGTGTACACATTCGTACGGCATATAAACAATTGCCATGAGCGCTGTCTATTCTGTATAACTAGAATGTACAAATAGGTAGTCACGATGCTCGGAATCGAGCGATACGACTGAAAGATACTTTTAGCTATCCGTTTTCTTGACATTTCATGGTGCGCTTGGGAAGGTACTGCGATGGTTTCCCCTTGCCTGCCGCGCAGGATTTTCCGTTAGGATTCACTCCCTGAGCCGAAAGGTCCAGTTTGGAGGAGCTAGATACTACTCGCCTACTCGCTCTAGAGTCAACGGAAGAAGAAGTCGAGGTCGTGCGCCGACTAGATGGTCGGACGCAGTGTGCGAAGCTGCTGCTCGTACCTTTCAGGATTGTGAACACATTGCAAAGGATCGGAATTGTTGACGTAGTCTGATCAACCGGGTGACAGATCATGGTCACGATGGGACATGGGGTGAGACGATTCGATGATGATACTTTTAGCACTTTAAAATTCAACAACCACTTTTTTTTCTTTTTTTTTTCTTTGATTTATTTTCGAGCGTCATTTAAATTCTCGGCCAACTAGTTACACTAATAAAATATATAAAATGCTCGAAATTGGAGAGAAAGAGTACCCCATGCTCATGCGATTATAAGGCGTGCCGAATTTATATCAAATATTAACAAGTACACGCACACACTAGTCACGAGTACTTTTTTTCTAATTTTATTGTAGATAAATGTGAAAATACTCAGTTTAGTCGGGCATATAACGCGAATTCAATCTTTACTGCTACCGAGACTTAAATCTCTACGAATGCTCAGCTAACGCCGACTTTAGTCTAATGTACGGTTAAAATATTTCGCCCCTTCGCTTATTAAGTGTCATCATGTGTGTAAACGTTTATAAATCGTTTTTTTTTTTTTTCGACTGCACAACTTACAAATATTTTGCAACATCTTATTTCGCTGTATGATGAACTAATGTACTAATTTATTAAATCATTTGTAGCGTACCTTTTTTTCTAAAAATACAAAAAAAGCTCACACAAATTTTTAAAAAATAAAAGGAGAGAAAAAATAATTAAAAATTAAGTTTTAATAAAAAAATAGGCGGAAAATTTTACCGAAAAACTATCAAAGCAGCTATAATAACATAAATTCTCAACGCGAAAACTTCAAACGGTATTACGGGGTGGAAAAAAGTTAAAAGTTCCAAAACATAAAAAAAAAAAACAACCCGGGACGATTAAAGTACAAAACGTTTTAAGGAAAAGTGGTATTAAAGCGGGCGATACTCAGACTAGAGTAGATTTCTTCTGACGATGAAGAGAGAAATTAACAAGTCCGCCGAGTTAAAAATTAAGCGCCAGCACTTTAGAAAAGAATTTTTGGAAATTCTGGAGCGGGCGCCAATGCAACAAATTCGAACTGAAAGAAATTTTCTCGCGGCGTTTTTACGGCACGTGATAGACGTTGCACCAAAGCGCGCCCGGAACAATCCAAGTACCGATATACTTGAATTCGAAAAAGTCGAATTATACAATAAAACGCAAAAGAAAAAACAAAAAATAAAACAACTTCCGCAGAAAACCGAAGTAGAATCCGTTCGGATTGTTAAAACCTTACTCGGATAAACAACTGTAATACAATGAGAAATCGGACGAATGAAAAAATGCGCACTAGAATTCGGTCATCAGACGATCCTCCGATGTTATATCTGATAACAATTATAGTCAGTCGCTGGTCCCCGGAATTTCACAGGAAATTACAAAAAAAAAAAGTTAAACGGCTGCAGCTTTCATCGATTGAGATCAGATTTTAGCCACGGTCCTTCGTTGAGAATTTTCGTCTAATTTGGAAATTTAACGAATTAACACTGGGCGAAATTTTTCTTTTCAGAACGTTTATTTCACACCTGTTTTAATGCCAGATTTAAACAATGACCCATCTCAGCTGTGGTTTCGTTCCGTTTTAAACAATTACCGACAATATTTCCCCGAAGTGATAACATGTGAAATTAATTTCGAAAAATTCCTCCGAACTGTATTCTCAAAAAATAGGTGAGCGCCATAGTCACGCTTACGACTCGAAAAACCCGCTGCAAGAAAGTTAATGCGTACAAAATTACCGAGAGCCTTAATTTTTTCTTTTTCAAATCGATAAAGGAATTAAAAATTAATAAAAGCTTTTTTTTTTTTTTTTGGAACGAAGTTCTTATACGCGGCTTGTCGGTAGGAGTAAATTGGCAGAAAAGGCGCGAAGTAACGAAAATCGCGTTATACGTCGTCCAAGCAACCTTCACTCGGTCCCATTCTATTATATACGGCTGTATGTGTGTACATACGAGTATCGAGATTCGAGCAGCAAGCATCGTACGCGGTCAGCTGTGTAAGCCCAATTCTAAACACGTGTACATTTTATTGAATTTGAAAATTGCCGCGGTTCTTTTTTTTGTGCGACGTTATCAACCAGTCTGATGATTTATTTGTTATTTTTGTTTTAAATCACACGGAATTTACGTAATGTATCATTCTTTTTTTTATCGTATACTTTATGAGAATGACTTTATACTGGTATATCTACCAAAAAAATGGTGAAAGGTACTTCGTTCCTACCGGGTGTCTAGATACCACTTTTCTTTTTTTTTTAGAGTGGCGAAGGCACATTGACCTACACACCCAGAAGCAAAGAGAAAGGGAAGAGCCGTCAGTTATTAATTCGGTCAGATATTGACAATGTAAGGGAACCGGTGTAGCTCTGCGGTGATGAATGATGAGGGCAAAGTGCGCCATGAGATATAGAGAATTTGAGTTTCAGTAGATGAGAATAGAGAACACAACGCTCGACAAAAAGGGATGAACATTTATATGAGATATAATCAGCATAACATATGGATACCATTGCTTCATTCGGATGAAAAGAGCAGTTTGAAAAAGATTAAAAGATATCCAAATTGTCCACCAAAAATACGAGATGTCTAGGGCTTTTCTTCTTTTTAGATTGTACGTTACCTAAAATGCGATCGTAATTTAATTTGTTTCTCCATCAATTCTATTACATGACGGACGCCGACATCGCTCCATTGGAGATAGACGCTTTTCGATTTTAAAGTGCGGCTCATAGAGATGTATCGACTTAAATGACGGTTCATCCTCGGCAAGCGGGTTAATGTCGGTCGTAAAGTTTTGTCGTCTTTTTTCGGTTTCCCACTTCCCTATCACTGACTGGGATACAAGGCGCTCCTCCACCAATTAGTCGCTCTTAGTGTGCGATATTGTGTTATTTGTCATTTACTGACTTATTCGTTACAATCAAATCGAACGACAATCTACTATTACACAAAAGTCCCCTCAAAATAGAGACGTTGCTTAAGGCCGTGAAAGAGAACACATGCGTCTGACGACGCTATGACATCCCGTGTTAAATAGCCACGCTGAACTGAAGAGTTCCGGAGTCCCGTTAGAAACTATTATCACGACGAGGGCACCAGCCTCAGAATTCGAATAAGACGTTTTAGAAATCGGAGAGGAGGGCGGATTAAATAAAGCTCAATAATTTTGGAACAACGTTATAACATCACATTGCTTTTCCCGGAAATGTTACCGACTGTCTCCCAAGTTTCGATGGTAAAACATCAAAAATATAAAAAGCGACCCAAAAAATTAACCATAAATATCATAACTCTCCATCCGATAACCTACTAAACGTGAAATTTCAAAAAAAAAAAAGAACAAGAGAAAAACATATATATACACCTATATATATGTACATATAATATATCGAACATTGCGTAACGGGGGAAAAGAAACATTGCCAATAATTGATTAATTTAATTTAGAGTTTGAGGCGAAAGGTAAGAGAAAAAAAGGTTGCGTTCCTACGAAGTTTCGTTAGGCAAATTCGCAAATGCAAAATCTCAAGGAAAAATAATTTATTTATAATAATAGAAGCTGTTCATGTACTAAAAATTATAAAATTATGAACTTCATAACTCTACCTAAAATAATATGTACATTGTAACCAATATACACACATACGTCCGAATAAATATACCAAAATATGCGTACATCGAAGCACTGGTTATATACATAAACTACTCGCGTACTGGTTGCGAATGTGATCTACATTTTATGTGTAAATAATATATTGATTTGATTTGTGATATATACAAATAGGTTATAGTAATATCCTTAACCTTGTCACACAACTGAATTAGTAGAATTCCTTCTCGATTCGGGTAATAAATAATTTATTAATTAATTTTAGTTTGTCACCCATATCTAGAAGCCTTAGAACTGCACTTCCTGATGATGACTTAAGACACACTTTCTGTTCATGTTATAAATTAGTTCGATTACGAATTTATTTCCTGCAATGATATTGTACTGAAATGTACGTTTTAAAAAGAAAAAAAAGTTAAATCTCATTTGGAAGACGACAGTTTACAAATAATCGCATAAATTTCCGATAATGACGCTGTTAAACATCTCTGATGATCCATTTTTGTTATATAAAAAACATAACGGGGGGGGGGCTATCTTCCCTTTTTGCACCGAACAGTTCCAACTTGTTCAAAATTTCAGAATAACTTGAACGCCGGAATTGACCGAGATGAAATTTATAATAATAATAATAATAATAATACGTATTTTATAAAACGTATTTCAATTTTCTTAAACAACCGAATTCGCTGCTGAATGTACGGATCACAGATAGTATTTACATAATATCGATCTTATAGGCGCATAGAGTGAATGATTTTTTTTTTTTTTTTTTTTTAAATAATTTACGGGTCCCACAAGGCAATTGCCCGTCTGTGGGTTCCCAACATAATTATATCGTTTATTCATCATCTACATCTTAAATCTAATACGTTTGTAGGCAAAATACATTAGAATTTCTTATTAACTGGCGAATTATGAACTTTTTAAGGGTTATTTTTTAAGGGTTTTTTTTTTTTTTTTTGTTTCTTCGTTTGACACTCTATATAACTATTGAAAAAACGTTTTAAATACTTGTACGCGCAATTTTAGTAACTGTCATTATTATTCCTCTTAAAAAGAAAATTGATAAATCACATTAATCCGGTTACTTAAATTATAATGTTCCATTATTAATTATAAAAAACAGAATTACAAAATTGCAATTTTACAATGATTTGGAAGAATTCTATCGGAATATTTAAATGCTTTCGATTCATTCCTTATTTTTGAATTGAAAATAAAATCCTCAACACAGACGGTTCTATTTTATTTACTTATTTATTATATTTACAAGTCGCTTTTGGACTCCAAGGTCATTAGCGACTACGGTTTTACAGATAATTATAAGCCCCGCTACCAACATTTTTACCCCGCGACAAAACTGTAAAGTTGCGAGACACCGAAGTTATTGTTCGACCACTCATTTCCCGGAACAAGAGGCTTATCCTCTCAAACGTTCCACCTATAATCCCCAACGACGTCATTCTAGCTAAGTTAAAAGAATCCAAAATAATTCCGGTCTCAAGTATTTCGACATTACGTGCTGGATTAAACATTCCTGGGTATCAGCACATCTTGAGCTTCAGACGACAGGTGTTCATCAAGCCCGAAGATGTCGGCAACATACCTACCCTATGGAAAATCGACCACGAAGATACCTCTTACTTTATTTATCCATGCCACGACTCAATGCTTTGTTTCAACTGTAGAAAAGAAGAACATTTAGCGAAGGCTTGCCCACAAAACGCGAGCTCACAACACTTTGCAGGTGATGAGCCCCTCAAGGAAAACCCAGACGCTTTCGTACATCCTGAAATGCAGACGGTCACGAAACCTTCCTTTTCTCCGCTACCGTCAGGACGACCCAACAATGATGTAAACAAGAAAACGAAACCCAACCAACACACGGAGCGCACAATCTGTCCGCTAAGCGGTCAAGGTCCGATGATTCATCGCAAGCTTCTCTACCAACTCAACAACAACTTTTTGCAAAGCCATCTAATGCAGAATGCAAAAGAAAGAAAAAAAAAACAAAAAAACAGACAGTTCATGTTGATGATAAAACGGAGTTGGCATTAAAATATAATATATAATGGAATGCCTTTCTCTCTAAAAAAAAAAAAAAAAAAAAAAAAAAAAAAAAGTAACACTTGTCAAGTAACAACAACAATCAAAAATTTTACTCTTCCGGAACTACAGAAGACAGGGAAAAGAGATGATAAATATAACCGGAAAATGATTAAAAATCGAGTTATTATCGGTTAACGGAAGCCGGTAGTAAATTTTTTATTACGAAAAATAAAATAAATAAAAAAAAATTATTAAATCACAGTCGTTTATTGGAAAAAAAAACAATGAAATGCTATTGTATTTATAAAGCTAACCTGGTACATTTTCAAGCATTTCGATAAATTATTAGTTGAAACGCGTATAGCTTTCGTTTACCAATCGCAAGAAAAATATGGTGCCCACAAATCATAAATACATCGCTGGAAATTTCAAAATATCAAATGAAACTCTTCTGTTATCAGTTTTGGAAGAGCATTATCGCGTGTCAAATGGATATTACGGTTCGCGCGCCGATTTCTCTTTTTTTTCTTCCGTGATTTTTACCGAGTAAAATTTTCGTAGTTTAAAATTGATAAGTATTTTTCATCGTCCGAGCCAAGAAAACGAGTGCGATTAATTCTTGCCCGGTCAAGCATAACGGACTTTTAAAATTTCAGCGAAAAATAGAATATCTAAATAGTCGAAGTAGGAAGACAAAAAATCCTGAAAAAATATCGTTTTATAAAGCAAATCTAAATCGGAATTGTTTATATTTCAATTATATTTTCTAATAATTATCGTCCGAAAATAGTAGTATGTTTAATGTTTGAAATAATGATAGTAGAATGAAAATCGATTTTAATCAAATCAAATACACCTTTTTAACTCTCATCGTTTTAATTTCGAATAGACCGTTCATGAAATTCCCCCGTAAAATAATTACGATATATAAACATATATATAGTATTTTCAATGAAAGTAAAAAGATTTATGCAAACATAATTTTAATTATAAATGAGCAAAATATAGAAGAAGAATCTTTATTAAAAGCGGAACGAGGAGCCGATGGAGCCGGTTGCTTTGGTTTAATTTAATGTGAATAGAAAAAGACCAAAAAGAGAAATTAGTTTCTTATTGGTGTATTGAATTATAACGGCGATTTTCATCAATTTCATTTGAGCGAACGTGGAGTAAGCGGTTAACGCGCCGCCCTAGGCATTTAACACACCATCAAGTAAAGACGATGCTGTTTAAACTTTCTGTTTCATTTTCCTCATCTGTGTGTATAGTTCGATATTTCAGTAAGCGCATTTATCTCCTTCCTGAGAAACGTTCTTCGGTGTTGTAATCAATGGTCGCCAAATTTTCATCAATCATTCGTAAGCCTCGAAATCCGTATTTATTTCTTCGAAATTAATTTTTTACTTCCATTCGGGCGAAACAGTTTGTTTTCGGCGTTATTTTTCGCTTCCTCTTTCTAGATCGTGTGTACCATTTTCGGAGCTTATTTTAAACACAGCGTACGCAAAAAGAACAAAAAAAAATCATCAACGGCTTCTAGACGGTGCATTTTTGAAATTCAACAATTTTTATTTGTCATCTCCTTCGGCACTCGGGATAACGAACAGAGTCCTCTTTTAGTATAGAGATGAAAAAAAATAATAGCGCTGCCAGAATCGTTATTTTAGAATAGCAATAACAGTCGCTACGTATCTATCCAAATAGATGCTATATATATATATATATATATATATATATGTTCTATTGCGATTTCAACGTTATTTTACTGCTAGTTGCTGTCAAAAACAGTCGATTTTTTGAACATATACAAATTATTAATCATTTGCTACATACTTTATTTAGTTTTACAAATTAATATTTCTATCAATTTACTGATGAATTTTAAAGAAACGGAGACTAAATTAATTTTACGACAGGTGATAAAATATAAAAATGATTTTTTTTTTTTTTTAATAAATACCGATAAGAATTTAATAAAGATGCACTAAAACATGAAAAATAATAACTCGATAAGAAGAGATAATTAAACAAATATACCCTGCAGGGGAGATATTACGATAATTCTTATACAACCTCTTGATATACCTTAATCAGAGTACGAAACAAGTTGAAATTACCCAGAACCAATTTTTAATGCGGTTTTTAATTATTATGGCAATTTGAATTTAGTGTACCGAACCTCTAATAAGTTATTATTATTATTATTATTATTATTATTCGTATGTCTTCGGGTATCTTTAACAGCACTTAAATTATTATTATTACATTAAAATTTAAAACCAGAGTTAATACGTTAAAATTCAAATCAAAATTAAAATTGAGGTAGGGTATGTTACATTCGTTATATCTATCTATACATCGACATCCAATTTCTCCAGCCATTCCCTTGCGCGGCTTGACAGCTGTTTAATTTCGCTCCAACCGCCCTGCAGAGCCCGCATTTGATATTTATTCAAGATGTGGTCCATCGACTGTTCGTCTTTGCCGCAGTCACACTCGTGAGTCCCCACCTTTTCATCATTTTTCCGCATCGCCCCTGTTCCGTGCGGAATCTGTCCAATCTAGTCCAGGTTTTCCTGGGGAGATCAAAACCCTTCGGTTTGATGTCCGGTTCCTGGATGATTTCTCTTTTGTCCGGGTTATTTTCCGCCCATTCCCGTCTCTAGGCCTGATTCCCGTCAAACTTTCCAGTGATTAACTCTGCTGCGGTCCGGTAGGCCGGTTTCCTCGATTTTAACCTTTCTGCGACTACCGTGTCGTTATGTATTGGAAGGGCAGTGTTTTTGTCATATTTTGCGCCATTCCTTGACGGCAGCTTTTTTCCTTCGTACTACTACCAGCCTACGGACATCGGCCCTCGCTCTCGTATACTCAGTGGCCGAGTATGCGCAGCCCCAGTGTGGCTAAACAGTGCGCACACAAAGCAAATTGACACTGAACTCAACGCAGTCGTCATGAGAATAATAACGGGAACCGTGAAATCCACACCAACAGCCTGGCCACTCGTACCTTAGCAACATCTAATAAGTATTAATCCTGTTTAAGCGTAATATCACCCCACCTTAAGGTACACTTTCGATATATATATATATAACTTCTTTTTTATCGAATAGTTACTTTTTTACATTTTAATAATGCATTTTTATCAAATTTTTGCAGTAAATTTTGAAGTCTTCGTATTCTTTTTTCTATTTTATTTCATAATTTTTAACGTAATACTAAAATATTTTGATTTGCTAAAAGTCTGCTATCATTTTTAAAAGTGACCGCCTTTTTAATTTTCGATACGACGGTTTAAAATTCGTTTTCTTTGTAATATGTAAACATTGATAACATTTTAAGATTTTCAAACTACGTTTCCGCGATCATGTCTATTATATTAGGAAATAAGAAAAAAAACAGTCGCAGTTTTTCACGTTTTTTTTATGTTTACCGATACCTTATATACTTATATGGCACCACCGCGGACTAGTCACTTCCGAATGAACGAACGTAGAATTATTAAAATCGATCCATACGAGTGTTACGCGCGGGAAAACTTAAAAAAAAAAAAAAAAAGAAAGGAAAAAAAAATCTATTTCATCTGTTATTCGTGATCATTGGATAATACTTTAATTTTTTCAAATTACATATCCAGCTGTAATAACAGGAAGTGAAAAAACCTTGTCGGATGCATTGATTAAGCTTAATTCTCAAACGCTAGAACATGACGATAAATACGAAGAAACCTGTCATAATGGGAAAATATCTAAGAAGTAAACATAAAATTAGACAGTGAAATATACTACAACATGTAAAAAAACACAATGATGTTCAATAATAACAGAAGATGGAAGGTGCGATCAGGAAATAAGGTTTAGGATAAAAATCCGTCTTCGTTAAAAGAAAATCATTACTAACATATCCATAGATGTAGAACTGCGGAAAAGGTTAGTAAAAGTATAGGTTTGCAGTGTGCTTCTCTATATGGCGTTGAACCCTGGACCATGAATAGGAAGACGAGAACAATTAGAGGCGTTTGAAATTTTATGTTGGAGAAAAATGTGCAAGAAGTTAAGTAGTTAGATAAAATTAAAGATACAGAAGCGCTCGAGAATATTAATGAAAAATACCGCTTAATGAAGATCACAAGTGAAAGCAGACTTAGGGCATGTAATAAGAAATGGCAGATATTTAACAGCAATAATCGAAGGACTATAGTAAATGGTAAAAGAACAGACCGCGTCGGCCAGAATTCATATCGCAGGTATTGTTTTTTCCTACCCTAGGCGCGTCAGCAGCCTTGACCCAACAACATGATAAACTAAATAGCCAGGCGGTCAAAAATCGAACTCACAAAAGGAGCGGAACAACTGAAGGCAATTAGATGGAGCAACGTTAAATAGCAAGACCGAAAGCTAAAAGTTAGGCGTAAAGAAGCGTTCGTTAAGGAGTGAAGAACATTCGAAAAAATTATATGATTTGAGTCACAAATACAAGGAGGCTCAGAAGCGTGAAGAGAGCAGAAAGGAGAAGGAACCAAAGCGAATTTTCGAGAAGAAGGGAGTAGAGAATGATTGATTCTGAGTCTAATTAAGGAAAAACAACAGTGGAACGACGACAGACAGGAATAGAATGAAACCAAAGCAGGGAACCAGCAACCCCGGTTGAGTAAGACGGTAATAGCGATTTGAGAATAAAGATGGGAATACGTGTTCAACCAAAGTCTAGAATGATTAGAGCGTGATAGGGAAAGAATGTCTGAAGAAGGGAACGGGTCGATGAAAGGACCATTGCGGGCGGCTGAGCGAGCTAAAGAGTCGGCTAAGTCACATTGCTCTCTATATTGAAATTACTAGGCACCTATATGAGAATGGAACCGGACGAGAACAAAGAGAAGACGAAAGATTGAATAGAGAGAATGATACTGTCAGAGGAATAAAAAGGAGAATGGCTTGAAAAACGCCTTTAGAGTCGGAAACGATCAGGAATTTGTGAATCCCACTTGTAGCGGATATAAAATAAATGGCACGAAGAATCGAGATCAATTCTGCCGAGAAGGTAGAGCAGAAAGAAGGAAGTCTGAAAGAGTGCAGGAACAACGTAGGAAACGTAAACGCATCACCCACGCCACCATCACTCGTAGAACCATCCGTGAAGATTATGACATGGGAAGGAAAAAAAGAGTCCAGCAGCTAAGTAATGGAAGATATAAAAATGAACAGGTAATGAAAGAGAAGGCTCGACGAATTAGATGCTTAACAGCGATTCTCGGTAATGTACCTTCCAGATGATTGACCACCAATCGAAAGACGGAGGAATAAAAGAAGAGAAAATTTATCTAAAGGGACCGAAATTTTTCCACATTTTTTGACGACTGCTCCGGTTTATGTTCATCGGTAGTACTCATTGATGTGATACACTTTCGAATAAACAAAGAGAAACATTCAAAATCGGTCCAAATAAGTAATGCGCCGACAAACGTAAAAAAAAAAGAAACAAAACACAAACGAACGTGTATAATTCGCCTCTGTTTCTTTGTCCAAGTCGGTAGAAATTATTCATGTTATATAAATATAAATAATTATTTTAGAAACGAAATATAAAATATGCCAGGAATATTTAAAAACAAAAAAAAATCAATTACATCATATTCCAGTTTGTGCGATTTCGAATATATTTTTTCATTCCTAATTTGCTTAAAATTAATTTAAAAGATTTTTTGTCGCTACTGTATAGTCGTGCTACCGATGTACGTATTGACGAAAAATGTATGCTACACAGCACTGGTTGACATTCTCACGAGGGAGTTAAATCCGAGTGTAGCGATGAAACTGAATACGAATGTTGCACATAATGTCGACTTGAACATCGAGTTTGGAATATCGCAATTAGCACTATCGTAACCAAAACGGTTCTTTACTAATCGATAACTGTCAAAATGTGTACCGAAGTTATGCAAATAACCGATAAAATTAAAAAATAGAATTATTTTTCCAATTATTTACAAAAGTGGAAAACAAAAATTATTTTAGAAAACTTATTTACATAATGTGTTGCTGCTACATTAATTTAAAAAAATGTGATTTGAATATATGTACCGACCTTAAGGCATGTTGCAGCGATATGAGGTGTGAAATGCGTTTAATAAAAGTCGGTTATACTTAAATGAAGAGAAATCAAAATTAGTCGGACACGGCGAGCGCTGGAAAATATTTTCTCGCTGAAATCGCTGATTTAAACACGTTTCACGCACTTTGATGTATTTTGCCTTGTATTATTCAAATTTCTTCATTCGCTCAAACTCGCATCATTATTTATTTTTTTACTCGCATCATTATTTACATCATTATTTGTTGTTTAGTTTAATTTGTTATCATAAGTGGCGATTTTAAGTAGTTAAAACAATTATCAAAAAAAAACAATACTTTCAGTTTTTTCTTGCTTAAGAGTAAAAAAGGCAGACACATTCGTATTCGACTGCAAAATTTACTGTATTCGACGATATGTCATATTCAATTTATGAAATTATACAGGCAAACCCCGGTGGTAATATATAGAACTGAATCAAAGTAACGGTTTTGAAATCATTTTTAAACCTTTTCTTCTCAGAAATACAATTGAAATATTATACCAGGTCATCGGTAATGCTAAAAGCTACAGTTCAATGACACGTTTGAATTGTAGCTTTCATTATTGCCGTAGTATACATTAGTAATGCGGAATTCCTAAAAAGATACTAGTAGTTTTTTAATATTTCAATTCTGGAAAAATTAAATGTTCAAAAATTATTTCGAAAGTATACTAAAATAAAAAGAATGGTCAAAAATGTAAATCTAAAGTAATTGTTATCGTTTTATAAAAGTAATATTCTTTAAAACACTGCGCCAAAGTCGGTTCAATAGGAGTGTCATAAGTGCAATTATTCACGAGAATATTATAAATTTCTTTTGATATACTTTTAATATAAAGCCGTACTTTTTTTTTTCTTCTTTTTTTCATCATCGTATTAAAAATTCAGCAGCGCTAATCCAAAAGAAAACATATTAACCGTTAAATTTAAAATATTACGTACAAATAATAAATTTTGCTTCATGTTTAATATTATACAATATATGTATTTAATATAATCCGTTCGGCTAGAAGTTAAAAATATGTTCTCATTTGGTTTGAATTGTCAAGTTTATTTTCATAAAGCATTTTAACATTTCTCTCTTTAAACATTTTTTTACGGAAAAAAAGATTCGAATTGTATGTATGTTTTTCATAAATAGAAGACTACCGAATATAATAATACCGGTTGTCCTGTATGTTAAAAAATAGTAGTAAAAATAGTAATCGCTGCTATTTTAAAAGAACAATAACGGTAGTAGTTGTGTTACTGAAATAATCAGCATTTTACCATCTCCAGCATTCGGTCGTTCGGCCATCGCGATAACTGAATTTTAGGCTTAATCTGAAAACGCTCGCAACAAGGAATGTGTTTACCCGTTTTCGTTTTATCTTTCCTTTTTAGGTTTGGCTATTGATACTACGGGGGGATTTTTAATTCCAAAATGCCCAAGACTCAATTTATTTCGAACTCTTATCGTGTTAAACTGGTGGAATAGCGAAGAATTGTCAGAAACACACGCTGCAATTGTAAGAAAAATAAAAAAAAAAAAAAAAAAAAACGGTTAAATAATAATTATACATTTCACTGAAACAGCTCGGAGGTCAACGTAATCTTAATGTAGAATGTATATAATGGTAAATAATGCCTTCCGCAGTAGTTAGATTTAAAATGTTTTACATTACAGTATTCAGCCTGTCCTACTTCAGAAGAGTTCGCCTGTAACCCTTTATTAGTTTCACAGTAATGGGGTTTAATATTTTTCATAGTGAAATACGGGAAAAATTTTTAAAGACCCTTCAGTCATTCAACAAACAGCAAACAGATTATTAGATAATCAAAAAAAAAAAAGAAAAGCGAAACAATATCGATCTTCTGTTTTATTTTTTAAATTCATAAATTAAATCCGGAACTCCTTATTGCATATTCGTTTAATAATTTACAACCTTTTTTTTTTAAACTCAAAACAGCGCAGTCGTATAAAAAATCTTATTAATACACAGAATTTACGAATAACACGAAAAATAATATTCAATATTGGTTAGATTCGTATAAAAACAACTCTTACTAAAAAACGGATAATTACTCGGAGACGAAAGGTGGTAAACTGCGACTGACTGATTTTCACAATATTTTCAGTTTTATTTCTTCGAATTTTTCTTTGTCATCTCCGCCACCATTCTCCATAATTTTTTACTAATAGGGTGGGCATTTCTCCGATGACTGCCAGTGTATTTACCCCCCGACCGACAAACATGATTTCAAATTTCTCTCTCGCCACGTTTTTTTTTTTTTTTTTGACATTTCATAATTTTAATTTTTTTCATTTTTACATTTATTTTTATATTAGTTTTTGTAATGTACACATTACAAGGTTGTACACAAAACGAAATCAGCTGCAGCTTCGCCAACAAGCTTGCTTTACGAACCAGCAGATGGAAAATTAAGTTTAATTAAGCCAAACGTAATTTTCCTCCCCGCAGACCATTAAACATTCCAGTGTATCTTATTAACGTGCCATGCCACAATATACCTCGATGAGTATCTGGGAGAGATTGCATTTGAAATCAAACTGGAAGGTAGCAGAGCTAAAAGCTGATTTAAAAATTTTCGTATCAATTGCTTAGATCTCCAGTCTGTTTTAAGTGTATGCGTGCAGGAGCATCCAACAAAATGATCATACAGACATCGCGGAATACAGATGTTGCGATCTAATGGACCTCAGAATACGTGCGCAACCGATTTCACAATGACCTGCGTATTTTTACTGTTAAAACAGTTGTCAAATAAAGTGTGGTGATCACGATTACACCGGCATATTAACCAGAGAATGAGCTATTTTTTATGAATAGTATTGCGTTAGGCATCTAAATCGTTGAAAGCTGGTGAACCCGAATAATTTAAGTAATTAAGCAACGTAAATTCGTGTACAACGTGTGCAAATGTGTTCATGTACGAATGTTTACAAACCATTACAATAACGGAGATTTAATTATTAACGGCTAGAGTTCCCCATATTTAGATCTGAAATTTTTACATTTCACGTTATTGTGAAATTTGTCGGCGGACATGGTCTTGGACCAACCGCGTAATAAGAGCTAAAAAAACGAAACAAAACATTTTTAATATTTTGAAAAATTGAAGAAAAAAATTATAAAATACGCGTGCTTCATTTGATTAAACTTTAGTCGAGTCACAAAATCATTCAAATATTTGCAGTGACAACATGTTTAATAAGCAGATTAGTCCGAAATGCGATCGTTTGTATTCTTGAGATGGCTATACATCAATTACCAAGAATATCGCTGAAACAAGTTGACTTTCAAAATATCTGAGCTAATTAAGACGCTAATTTATGTGGCGATATATATATATATATATATATATATATATATATATATATTATATTTTTTTCTAACTTAGTAAAAGTGCAAATGAATTTTTTTTTTCTTCGCCTGAAAGTAAAAATCTGAGCTCAGTTCTCATAATCATGCGATTTGGCTGACTCGCTGTCATCGGAT
Organism: Icerya purchasi; assembly: GCA_039619475.1. Taxonomy (NCBI): domain Eukaryota; kingdom Metazoa; phylum Arthropoda; class Insecta; order Hemiptera; family Monophlebidae; genus Icerya; species Icerya purchasi. The sequence continues at coordinate 382,538,261 of CM077115.1, forward strand.
TTTTCCTTAGTTTGTTAATTAGATCAAAATTATTAAAAATAGGGGACGGAGGGGCACGTTGTTACAATTTTTATATAACTGTCAATATGACAAAGCCTATCACATAATTTATACATTTGATTGTTTTTATCGATAATATAACTATTCAGCTAGTAAAATATTACTGAGAAAAATTATTAAAATTTACGTTATTTTTTCACAATGGACAATTTAATTTAAAAAGTCGATTGTAACAACTAGTTGCCCCCGATTCGAGGCTAGTTGTTACACCTTTGGATTTGTTTACTGTTTTTAATGCGGTTATAAATTCCAGATCTACTTCTCATTTTACTTGGATGTCTATTTGTCACATTTCGTCGAAAGATATTTTAGATATGAAACTGTCATCTTGCAAGTTATTTTAGGTTTCAAACATTATTATATTATTAACCTCGGTTTTTTTTTTCTTTTTATAATTACGTTTTATAATATATTTTAAATTTATTTCCATTTTGATCGCATAAGTTACTCTTTTTTTAACAGTTTACAACTTTGTAACTAAGTTCCTGTTATGCTCCCGATCATTAAGAACTTGTAACGTGACATTCCAAAATAATTGGAACTTTATCCATACCGTAAGAATAAGTGTAGTAGCGTCAACGAGACATTTTAGCAACGAATAAATGAGTGTGGAAATACACCTATTGCTACTACTTTAACTTCGCTAAGTACACGTCGTCTCTCTTGTATGGGGTAACTTACTTGTAAAAATCAGTTTAAAAATTATATTATTTAGTTCTACAAGAGTAATTTTTCGTGGAAAAAACAAAAATTTATCGATGCTGTTATCTGACAGTAAAGTTGTTTTTTTTTTTTGTTTTTTTTTTCCTCATTCCCAATACTTTGGGCGAGGTCATTTATTTTTAATAATATTACAATTTTACTTATTACTATAATGTTCACAACAGGCCCCATCCAATTAAGTTTTTGGTTGCCTGCGATCCCATTTTACAATCGTGTACTGATTATTTCTTATTATAAATACTTAATACTAATTTATCAAGTTTTGCTTTCGGTGTGTAATTTCTTCAACAGTAAATTTATTAAATTCATTAAAGAGGTTTGTAACTAAATCTGTTGCGTATAAGTTGTTAAAAATCTTATTATTGTGATTACAGCCATTTAATATATGTCCTACATTATCTGTGAAATTACATCTTTTACAGTTTTCATTGTCTGTAACTTTAAATTTATATAAATAAATTCCAAAATTACCGTGTCCGGATATGAACTGCACGTTAAAAAAATTTGGTACAAAGTCATTATTATTCATTCTGTCTATGATATTGGGAAAAAAATGTCTAGCTAGTCCATTATAGTTATTCCATATCTCCTGATATTTATTAATGTAGTGTTCATTTAAAATTTTCTTAAATTGTTTTTCTTTTAACAATTTATTTTCATATTTATAATAAGGAAAATTATATTTAACATTACTAAATCTATGGTTAATCTCAACTTTATTTTTTATTAAAAATACATTTATATGTTTATGCAGTTCGTATTCGATAGGTAATATGCCTGCGATAACTATTGCGGCCATATAGCTGGTAGTTCTATACGCTTTAATCAGTTTAATTGCAATCTCTCTTTGAAAGCTTTTAATTATATTTTGAAATCTGTTAGTCCCTAGCATATCTAAATAAATAATACTACCATAAATAATATTTGGTACTATTATACATTTATACAATATAATACCCTTTTTATAATTTATTCGGTTACTATTATTGAAAAGTTTATTGAAAATTGGCAAGAATTTGTTAATTTTATTTCTTACATTATTAAAATGATTATAAAATTTTAAATTATTGTCTATAATAACACCTAAATATTTGATTTGCGTTGCATATTTGATATTTAATCCGAACTGCATTAGGTTAAGTGGTTTTTTATTAATTTTACTGTTAAAAAGAATATAGTTTGATTTATTTTCGTTTATTTCAAGATTAAATTCCGTGAGCCATGTTTGAATTTTAGTGTAGACTTTATATATTTTATTTTCCACCATTGTTTCGTTTTTATCTGCAATGAGAATGGCAATATCATCTACGAATGTAATTATTTGTATATCGTTTGGTAGTATTAAGTTGTACATTTGTGAAACAATGATGTTCCAAAGGTATGGTCCTAACACTGACCCTTGGGGTAAACCCATAACAATTTTTTTTTTACAGGATGAACTGTTTATCTGTATCATAGTGTGTCTATTATTGAAATAATGATTTAAAATATTTAACAATCCATTATCTAATTCTAATTTCTTTAATAATTCAATAAGTTTATTTAGGTCCAGGCTATCAAAAGCCTTCGTTACGTCCAGTGTGATTAGACAGCATTTTAATGATTTCTTTTTAAAACTCTTTATGGTTTGAATAATATTACATATTGCTAATTCCGATGATCTGCCTTTTAATGCACCAAATTGGTTTTTATTAATTATATTCTTTTTGTTTGCGAAATCTTGTAATTTGTTAAGTAAACATTTTTCGTATATTTTACTGAAGTTTGATATTAATGAAATTGCTCTGTACGAGCTAGACAATTTTGGGTCTTTACTGATTTTAGGTAGAATCACCGTCCTCATTATTTTCCACCTTTCCGGGAAATAATTATAATAAAACAATAAATTGATTAATTTCGCTATTACATCAGGATATTTAATATTGAACTTCTTTAAAAAACCGTTTGAAATTTCATCCACTCCTGTTGATATTTTGTTTTTAAGATTCTTAATAATCGTGCTGATTTCGTCTTTTTGAACATAATTTACGAACTCATTATTTATTATTTTCACTTTGAACGGTTTAGATTTTAAATATAATTTAGAACTTAGTAGTTTTACTTTATCGCTGTCAGAGTAGGCGTACTTATCTAATGTGGGTATGTTAACATCTTTATATTTACTTATTAATATTTTATACTTTAATCCAAATACCGATTTATCACTTATTAGTTTTCTCCAGGCTTGCATTTTAGCTACTTTAATTTCATACTTATATTTTTTAAATTTATTCTTGTATTTATTGTAATGTACCGTTTTTAAATTTACGTTCTTACAGTTTCGATATTTCCTATATAGTTTATTAACGTTAAATTTTAGGTTTTGTAGGTTTGCATTCCACCAGTAGACAGTTGATTTTTCTTTATTTATGTATGAGTGCTGTAATACAGTATTTACATACCGCTGAAATTCCTCTAACCAATTTTCTATAGCATTTACCGAATTACACGAAACTTTTAAATCTAATTTATATGAAAATTTAGTTATATTTTTCTCTAATTTATGATAATTTATTGCTTTCACGTATTCTTTATTACTTTTATATATTGGTTGAAAATTAAATAATATATAACTATGATCGCTGTGGTTAATTTCATGAGATACCTTCCAATCACTAATTACTTGTGCAATATTGTTTGTAATGAGTGTTAAATCGATCGTACTATGCTGATTTTTCCGTTTAAATGTGTATTTATTTTTAATATTTAACACCTTTAAATCATGAATTTGTATTAAATTGTATAATTGTTTCCCTCTAGGGTTATTTACTTTATCCCAAGATAAGTGTCTTGAGTTGAGGTCACCGAGTAATATAAATTTAATGAAGTTATTGTTTCTAATATATACATCTAAGAATTGAAAGTATTGATATGACAAATTATTCGGTGGTATATATGTTAATATGAAATTTACTTTATCTATTTGGATTACTAACACATTGTATTCATTATGTGCATATATACAGTTTATTAGGATACCAACACGGTAAATTATTTGTAATTTATTATGTATAATAGTTTTATAATTGATGGGCACGTACTTGCTACTGAATCTATCGCAAATGAACGCAACATCAATATTTTCCGTAATTATTTTGCTTAATAAGATATCTCTTGCTAACTTACAGTGGTTTTCATTGTACTGTATTATTTGAACCATTCTAATTTCTACTTTTTTTAGATTTTATATGTTTTCTTTATTATTTTCTTTTTTAATTTTATTTATTATTTTAGTAATTTTTATTTTAATTGATCTATCATTTATGCTTTCATGAATGTACTGCATTTGTGCGATAAGCGCGTCATTATTTATCTGTTCCAACTGAAATAGGTTTTTAATGGTTTCATTTACATGTTCATTTTTATTTATATTTGTGATTAATTGTAGTATTTGTTTATAATTAAAAATTACTTTTTTGTGTTTGAATTGACTTTCGATTGTTTCTTTTATTGTTATTAATGCCTTTTCGAGTATGTTATCTTGTTCTGTTTTAGTTTTTTTTGTACCTACTTTTTTTTTGCCTAAATTTAAAGTGCTTTTTTCCAAACTTTTATGATCGCAAATTGCATCTTTGCTTCTATTTTTATTTTTCTGCTCATCTTGCGGATAATCCGGTTTTTCTTTTGGTTCCTTATTGACCGCAGCTTCCTGTCTCATATCCACGATTAGTGTACTGTTCATTTCGATCTCCTCGGTTTTCTCTTCCTTTTCTTCTACAATTATTTTCCCCGTTATTAGCGGTTCTGGGTTTTCAATTTCCGTGTCATCTAGCGTAGTTAGGCTCGACGCATTAGACAAACAAGCGTTCCCAAACAGGTCACTATCGTCATTTGTTGTCGTGTTTTCTGTTGTTGTCGAATGTTGCCTTTTTCCTAATATGCTTAGCTCTTCTAATTTGTTATCACTATTTTCCTCCTTCTGCAAATTATTTTCACGATCTGCACGAAAAGAGTTTCCATCTAAGTTAATATAAATTCTAAATTTTTCACCTTCGTACATGATATCGATATATTCTGGAATTTCAGCACTTTCATTTAAATTATTTGGTTCTTGTACTAAGCCGTACACCTGCCGTCTGAAACTTAATACATGTTTGTATTCTTCCAAATGCAAACCTGCCCTAATAAAAGTTATCGTCGAAATAGTTTTTATGTTCAGTTTATTTAACTCGTTTTGTAACACCGAATTTGGTATGTGCGGAGATACATTTGATAAAACGATTCTTCTCGCTGGATTTATAAGTTTCCGTATTTTCATCTCTGTATTACCAATTTTTATCGTACTGTGCTCCTTTGTTAATTTATCTACCACTTCTTCATTTTTTAAATAGATACAGATTCTGTTGTTAGATACTCTTGAAGCGAATAAAATGTTATTCGCTCCTACTATTTGTCCGACTGTAATTATGTAATCTTTTATTTTTGTTTCGTTTATAGCATGAATTATAATAGCTTGTTTTCTGGTTGGAAGTTTTTGATATTGTAACATCTCACTATAATTTAATGGTTTTGTAAGTTGTTGGGCTGGCCCCTGCTGGGCCATCTTAATATTTTTTTGTTACTTATGTCTTTGCTATTCTAATCACTGTTGTAAGCGATAAAGAAAATAAATATATTTCTTATCTTACCTAAATCCATGTACCGTCGTGTCGGTATTATCTCTCAGATAACGTTTTGATTAAACTTTAACGCGAACAATACAACTGTTAACATTCAATAACTAGTAGCTTTTTGACAGTAAAGTTGTTAAACTGGTCATTCTCAACTAAACATGTTTTTATTTGCCTTTTTCGTTTGCTTTTTTTTTAAACCAGCTAGTTCGCCGATAAATATTCGATAGTCGGTATTTAATTAATTCGCAACAATAGTAGATAGCGTACGAATCGATTGGTATTTTCAAATTAGTTCTGCAGCAAAGCGGTAAACATAGCGAGGGCACTTCAACCGCATGTTCCCGAAATTTGCCGCAAACGTGAAAACCGAAAGTTTCAAATGCACGAAAATATAACTGCGAACATGTCGTTTTCTTTTAAACGAGGAAGCGATAAAGAATGTGTATATTTGGAAACGATTAAAAAACATCGGAATTTACCATCAGATATCGTGCGTCAACTTCAAATTATTCCGTATATTTAACAGCCCATTTTCGCTAAACGAAATTTCCTTAACGATCCTTCAGACCTTCTCCTGACCTTTACAAAAAGTACGAAAGAACACACGTACACATCTTATAGGAAAGAATTCCAAATCAAATACGAAGGACCGTTTCTTTTACCTTTTGGAACTGCGTAAAGTGGGAAAAAAAAATATAATTAGCCAAAACCACCTACTACTAAAACTATCGAATACAACGAATTAAATACGCCAAACTGTTGAATATTTATTTTTTATAAAAAATGCACGTAGCATACAAAAGGAATAGTTCCAGTTCAATCAATAACATCGTTCTATTCTTCTTTGTCGTCAGGTAAAACCACACGAACTCTAAGCCTGCTAAATTTTAAAAACCATTCGAAACTTTTTAGATACATACACCTATGTATCGGAATGAACGGGTGGTTTTAACAATTTAAATTGGATTTTAACTCGAAATGTCAAAGTTAGTTTCAGTAAAATCTTCATAAAGCTATTGTTGTCGCACTTTTTAGCGGTATAAAAAATTGATTAAAAACCAAAGTACTCTGAAGTATATATTCGTAATATTCGTTACAAAATTATAGAAATTACCTAAGAAGTCACTCTGATTTTTTTTAAAAATACTTTTTTAAATGATGCGTTCAATAGGTGCATAGTAGCATTTTCCACTTTTTTCTCTTTCATAAAAGGAAAACAGGCAACCGTCGTAATAATTTTTTTTTCTCCATCTCTATAAATAAATAAGTTCAGTCGAGCATGGTTTTTCATGCGCTCAAGGTTATTCCGCGTATGCTAAGTTAACGATAACCATAATATTTATATTCGCATAATACTAAAAATCCGGAACAAAGTAATCTGATTTTTCGCGTCATAAAGAAAGAGGGACATGTCATTTTCCGCCTTTTTTCGAATTTTTCTCCAACTTCGAAGAGGTTTTGTTAAGGAAATGAAATACGGTTTCGATCCCGACAAACAGCGCGATCTTTCCATTAATATATCACATGACCGGAAAGAAAAATATTTTTTTCGAAACTTTCGAGCTTTCAACGCTTCGAGGGTCTGAATATAAAATTGAAAGCTTGGCAATATTTTTCCTATGAAGCGGTCCTTTATGCATACGTTTGAAATACGTTTTGGTTTCATTACCGTGTCTTATTCGGGCTATTACTTACGTGAGCTTCCTTTTTTTGTTATTTTTGGCCCAAAAAGGGAGTTCTAAATAATTTTTTACTCGAAATTTTTTGATTTTATGAAAGGACTTCTGGGTTTTGTTTTATATTTTGAATTTAATTTTTAAAGAGTTATCTGGTTATGAATTTTTTATAAGAGTGATTTTTGAGGTCGTTTTAAATTCCATATTATATATATATTCTTGATGGTTCTTTTGGGGTTTTTTGCCGCCCAGGGTAATTGGTTAACTTGCAAAGTTATAGATATGGTTTTAAGGAGAATTTAAATTGTAATTTATCATCCAATTTTGAAGTTAATAAGTCAAACCGCCCGCGAGTTATTGATTTCTATTTGACATATTTATCGTTTCTGAACCATCTTATTAGGATTCCGTACAAACATATATTGTACGGAATCCTAATAAATGATAGAAGTAGAACTATAAGATAAGCTAATAGAGAACATTTAATGATAAAAATGACGATAATAGCTTTACGACTAATAATAATGGGATAATGTTTTATATATGTAATATACAAATACTGATATTCAAGAATAGTGAATATGTTGAAAACCACGCATCAACCAGTAACTACTACTAATAAGAATATAATAGATATTAACAGTAATAATATATATAAATTATTTATATTTTTATAATAGTAAAAGTAGTAATAATAATACCAACATTAAAGATAAAAATACGCGTTGTAATACAAATAGTCGACAGTGAGAAGCTGTTAAGAATTTTTACCGGTCCATATTCGAAATTACGAGGGAAAATTTAGCATTGTTTTAGATATCTTTGTGACAGATACAATATAGGGAATACATCTGCAGGACAAAAAAAGTAATTGCGATGCAAGATAAAATTAGGTAACTAAAAGATACGTTTAGAAGGGAAAGATAAAAAGCAAAAGTTCAAAAAAACTTTAATAGTCTACAAGGTTTTACAAGACTTTCTTTAGGCTATTAGATGTACCCTTAGGACAACATTTGATTGAGGATGCATTGAAAAGCTATCATTTACATACGAATTCTATGTCCTTCGTGGGGTACTATCCGACCGGTCTTTGCAAATCAATTATCAATCTCCCTCTATCTTATGCGACTGTCCAGTTTCGCTAATATATACATATACACCCTGTCAAGAAAGTATCGGGAATTGTTAAATAAAACGAACAATTTTTAATTTTCATCCAAATTTATTTTGTCACCTTCAAAATAACATCCATTCGAAGCGATGCACATATGCCAACGCTTTTTCCACTCGGCAAAGCACTTCTGATAGGCGGTTTCCGGGATGGCCTTTAGCTCTCGCGTCGCATTCGTCTTGATGTCATCAATCGATTCGAAGCGCATTCCCCGTAGCGGAAATTTGAGTTTTGAGAATAGGAAGAAGTCGCAGGGTGCTAAATCTGGTGAATACGGCGGTTGTTCGATGATATTTACCGAGTGTTTGGCCAAAAACTCATTCACAATTATGGCTTTGTGAGACGGCGCATTATCGTGATGGAGAATCCAAGAATTGTCGACCCACAAATCGTTACGTTTACGACGGATAGCCTCTCTCAAACGTCTCAAAACACTTAAGTAAAACTCTTTGGTGACTGTCTGTCCGGCTGGCACATATTCATAGTGTACCACGCCTCGAATATCGAAGAAAACAATCAACATGATCTTCACTTTCGATCGGCTTTGGCGAGGTTTTTTCGGCTTTGGCGCGCCAATTGGCCGCCATTCGGACGATTGCTGGTTCGTAAGCGTGTCGTACTCGTACACCCATGTCTCGTCACCAGTAATTATCTTTTCCAAGAAGGTAGGATCCAAATTGGCTCGATCCAGCATGTCTGCAGCTACCTGTTCTCGGTACTTTTTTTGAAAGAAATTCAGGTCTTTCGGAACAAGCCGAGCCGCAACGCGTTGCATACCCAATTTTTCGTGCACAATCGTACGTACGCTCTCGTGTGACATGCCCAATCCATGAGCCATCTCTCTCAAGCTCACATGACAATTTCAGGAACGATTTCCTTGATTTTATCGACGTTATCATCGGTCACACTCGTTGAAGGCCGTCCAGAGCGAGGCATGTCTTCGACCGTCTCCCGACCATCCTTGAACGCTCTGTACCACTCGTAAACCCGCGTTTTTGATAAAGCAGATTCACCAAAAGCCTTCTGTAACATTTTCAGTGTATCGGCACAAGAAATTTCGTTCGAAACACAGAATTTAACACAAGTACGTTGTTCAATATTTTCACTCATTGTAAAACTTCGACAAAACACTTCAAGGTCGACTGATTTTAACAGCTGCTGTAAACACACTGGTTGACAGATCGCGCTAAAAATAGGCATCATAATACAAAACAGTTGTACCAACCTGGAAAAAAAAAATTATCTGCCTAGCTATTACCCGGGAGATTTAAATTGACAATTCCCGATACTTTCTTGACATATATACATATATACACACACACACATATATATATATATATATATATATATACATATATAAAACTCGGCCATTTTGGCCTCGCAAGGGGCTGCGCCCCTTGACCCCTCTTGCTATCATTTCTGTCTCTTTCTCTTCTATACTTTGTATAAAATGATCAAAATTTACAACGTAATTCTTACTAGAATCAACACACACAAAAAATAACATAACCACAAAAATCTTATTCTAACATTTAACTTCCGTTATATAAAATTAAGACATTTTTTAGTTACATTTTTCGTTACATATTTCATTACATAAAATTGGGACATTTTTTCGAATGGGGGGTAGCCTAAGAACTACGTTGCAATTAATATATATATATATATATAGTTCAGACCGCTCCGAGAAACTATAAAATTGAATACCCAAGTAAGAAATTTACCCACACTATAGCGTCTCAGGAGGACAAGGCAATCATTTATATGTACTTAATCACGGCAAAGGCATTCGAAAGGATAGAATATTTGAATCGCAGCAATTTTAAGCAGTAGCTTAATAAACATAGACTTCACGATTACTATTCAGCAATATTCATTTTTGTCGAAAATACTGACTTACATCTTCGCCTCGTTCGTAGAAAGTTCTTTCAATGACGCAGATTCTTTGAACTTTCTCCGAATCCTAATATCTGCTTCTGCCAAAGACCAATTAGTAAGGAGAATAAAAATCACTGCAAAAGAGCCGGCTGCCGAATCTCGTCAGTTCCAAGTCTCGCAGATTCAACAACTAGAGAAGCGTCATTAGTTCCCATGATGGAGGGTGCAGAACGTGTTAACAATGGACAACCTAAACTATGGCTTACACATAATATGAAGTCATAGAGTCTTCGTGACCGCCAATTCACCATGTACGTAGGCAGTTCTTAGCACTGAACTTATTGTACATGAAATATTCCCAGCTTTCAAATAATTATCTATTTTATAGTGTTCCCTTCCCGCTGACCATTTAATGAATGAAAGAAAACCAGCAACTTGTTCATTCTTCTTCGTCACCGGCTCCAGTCAAAGTTGAGCTAATTACCCGCAATAAGTAAAATTAATATCCCCCCAATAAGACGTAACCTGATAAGGCAATTGTAATTTTAAACTACACTAGCCGTAATTCCATCTAGGAGCTTATACGAAATTCATACATTATAAATTAAATAATAAATAAATATACATACATCTCAATCTCAAGTGCCGTACGCTACATAGCGCGTTGGCGCAACCTATTCGTACATTTAGCTGTACCGATATAGGTTGTGTACCAGGCAATTATTATATGCAACGCAGGTGTACACACGCAAGACTACATTCGGAACTGATTGTAATCGTTTGATTTTTCGCGGTACAAGTGCAGTCCGTCCGGTGTGGGTCTGCTGTGTACTGACCTGGCGCGCATATGATGTTGTACGTGGTGGTTTGCCGCCATTGCCTTCCACGTGACTATTAGCGATTATTTATTTATTTAATTCTTGTAATAAGTTTGTCGTCGCTCGGGATCGAACCCGTAACCGCCATATTGGAAGTCAAGCGCTCTAGCAACTAGGCTATCGCGACGACTTTATACATGCATATACATAAATATATATATGTATATATATATATCGCGTAGAAATTAACTCAGATAGATCGGAATGTTTCAGGTAAAACAAAACCTGATTTTAAGCCTTATTCCGCTTCTTTTTCCCCACTGAAAAGAGCTGAATCTCTCTTGAGTCCAGAAGTTGTCTCCGAATTTTTTAAAAAGTTTTAATTTCGACGGTAAAATTCACTCGGGAAATCGAAATAAATAGCAAACGATTTGGCGATTAATATATCGTTAAGCGATTTTAATTAATTTTCAAGCAAACTAGAAATTCGATGTTAAAAATTTAATCTCGCCGTTGCCAAAGAGATGATGATGATAATCGAACGAATTGAACGGGCGGCATTTGTGTGTCTGGCTGTCGTATATCCAACCGGGGAAAAGTTGACAGTTTAAGCGGGAAAATAAATTGCGAACGACCATTCGACGGTTCATCTTGCGCGTGATAAGCTGTCGACATCGGTTACTATCCGGATACCTTATCTCCGTTCGATGGCATTTGTATTCTCATCTTTCGCAAAAAAAAATTCTTCGCGCACGATACAGTCCAATGGGAGGACGCAGAGGTAAGACGCAGAGGAGACTGGCAATTTTACTTCGGCGAATTATTCAGCGATCGAGCATCGACTATAGTTACTTTTTCAAATTGAAATTCTGTCAACGTTAAATGCAACGGCTGCTTTCTCCAATCTCACGTGCTGTTTTTCCTTCGACTTTGTTACTTTTCCACGACTACCTCACCTATCTGGCATCGCATAAGCGGCAATGATATGGTAACTGCAGAACCTGATGCCGATTGTTCTACTAAAGAAAGTGAATGTGCGGCATCGCGATGATAATCATTTTTTTATCGATGTTTCGTGTGCTCGGGATTATTCCGTATGTTAGATTAAAAACATAAATTTTATATTTCAGAAAATAAATACTTCCAGTTTCAAGGTTGTAATATATCAGCAATCGATAATCGATATTGAACATATAATTATATATATATATATATATATATATATATATATATATATATATATATATATATATATATATATAATGATAGAATGTTATAACATTTTTCACCGAACATTCCTCCACATAAAATTTACATATTTTCCAAAAGAGAATACATATTGCACTCTACAGCGATTTTTTTTTTTTTCAAATTTTGAAAATTCCATTAAAGAATTACAATATAGTTTCATCACACTCGGAAACATAATTTTACTTCTTAATTTAATTTTGTAATTTCACTATGCTTAACTAGGGGGGAAATTTCATCGAAATATTTTTAAGCTGATTTTAGTCGTGAACGTTTTGTCGAACAATCGAAATACATTGAAAGTAACCTATAGTTTAGTAATTACTAGGCTACCAGATTGAAAAGTCTTATTCACGAAATAATAAACCGCCTCCCCACCAGGAGGTTATAGTAATTTTTAATTAAAAAAGTAATGTAATAAATTAATATGTACAAAACATGTCGAAACGACATAAACCTAACTAAACTCGCTGGCGAACAACTCGTTCAATGATGAACATTTTGAGTCGTTCATAAGAAACAGCGGCGAAATGATGTCAAATTCAAAAAAAAAATCTATGAAAACTTCACTTATGTGCGTACGAAAAATCGCTAGGAACTTAACTGTAAGAAACTTATTCATTTCCTCTTAGAACGGTCGAAAATGGGCAAAAAAATGTTTTCACAAATTGAACCCGAACTAAACATCGCGATAAAATTAAACAAATCGAAGACGAAATTTATAACGATGTTTTAGCAATTTCAGCGAGCGTTAGACAGTGCTATAATTGCCTTTTCTTAGAGCAATAATAAAGTCGTAACTGATCAAAGTATAAATTTAACATGGAAAATTCGTTACGATCAAAGCTCATTACAGATTCCCTAACCATTTCCATCGATTAATTTACTGCAAAAACTTTTCACATATTCGTCTGCCGACTTTTTCAGCCAGTTGTTTACCGTGTGTGTCGCCTTGTGGGCATATTTTCACAAGTAAAAATTAAAAAAATGAAATAAAGTAAGCCCCATATATCATCTTTGATAAGGTATCATGGATTGTATAATGAAGCTTTTTATAATGTTACTTAAAGGTTCCTAATGGGGATCTAAAGAGAATTTTGGGGCCAGTTAGAAAGGATCCGCCTTTACATTTCTAGATTTCACCGGTATATGTATATTGATACGGATTCGGTGCGCTATCTGTTATTCGACGTTCGAGCTAGAAATTATTCTTCGATTTATTCATTAATTCTCGGCTTCTCGAACATCGATATATTTTACATCGCCGCTTTGTCTTGTCTTGGTTGCTTATATGGCCGATACCAAAAATGCCCGAGTTCGGCGACGTGATCGTCGAGTACATGGTCGCGCTGGGGTAGAGACGTTATAGTGTCTGGGTGGTAGTGGTCAGCAGCTAAGACAATGATATGCGTGTGCGGCAAGAAGCGCTGAATAAGATGTGCCGAGTAATGTCGAGCGCCGAGAATATTATAAAACCCGCAAAGGCAGGCAGGGTAATTAACGCGGTAGTATTATAAAGGTATTCTATTGTATTCTAGAAAAATCGTTGTTCATATTATTAATTGATAAGGTACTGGGTAATTTCAGCGATTCGACTATGTCGTTCGGTAAAAGCCCATCGTGTACCGAAATCTTCGTTCGTGCATCTTGCACTATAATTCGATATATTATTAATTCGTTGTTCACTCGATGTCAGTCGTATTATATAATTTCGATTAGAGTGTGTGTTCGGTCGACCATTAATCTCGGTATCTAGTCGTCTTTGGTTATATGTCAGCCTTTCGCCATGCTGCACGTTTAGGAATTTTTGTTTTAATTAGTCAATTCGTCTTTTATTACCATTTACTAGTCTATACCGAATTTTTTCTTACGCATTTGTTACGCGGTCTCGTCGCTTTGTTTGTAATTTTTTTTTGAATATATACGCGTTTTTTTATAAAAGGGTTTCATTATTGGACACGTGGTAGGGCCCGTGACGTCTCCGCTTAGGAGAACTACCGCCTTCGGACGGCGGTTTCGCGATAAAAAAAAAATTTTTTATAACATATTTTTTTTCTTCTTCGCGTTCTTTCTAAAAGCCTACTGTTCTGCCGTTACTAGAGTCTCCGGTAGTGGTAGCCGTTACTTGCCACTGGCGTCCGGTACATCTCCTGTTATTTTTTTTATTTCTTCATTTTTCTATGTAAAGTTGATCAATATTGGAAAAGAGGATTCCGACTCCCAAAGAAGAGAGAAGGATTGAGTCATATCAAATGGCGCTCCGAAAGAGGTACCAATAGTCCGAGTCATATCAATATAAATGATATTTTGTAATTCTCACGCTTTGATAATTTCTAAATGCCGTACAAGAAGCATCACTCACTACGTCTCTGAAGTCTTTTGTTTGTTTTTTTTTTTTGTTTTTCCCCGTATTTCACTTAACATCACAATCTGGCCAACAAGGTCATTTAACGAATTTTTAAGTCTGCCACGAAGGAAGAAGAGCCCATTGCTACACTCACCGGATATCAGTAACTCATGAAAGTCTCCTACAGGGGGGGGGGTTACTACGCTTTAATCTGCGCAAGCTAGTTTCAAACAGTTGTACAGCTAAATTGTTCTTCCAGCACGTATACATGTCTTCGAGCACATTTGCAGTATCTTAGCTATCTTATTGGTAAGATGATCAAATTTTAACCATTAACAGCCTGAAAATTTTATTCCGGACTGTTTGGATTATTTTCATATTCTCCGATTTAGTGTCGTCCTAAAGCTGCTCTCCGTTAATCCGCATCATAGTGTGTATGTAGCGAGCGTTTATTATCCAATGACAACCGTCCACTCTTCTGACTGTAAGGTAGTTCATTTTATTAATTCGAATATTAAGTTCGCTTTTTTTCCTTATCAATATGTGTTGCCTCTATGTCAGTTGACTGTCCAAGTGTGCACCTAAATATTTAGTACTTCAAACTAATATTAAAATTGTAATTGCCCATTTTCCGTATTAGTATAAATTATTATAAACAAATTTCGAAAATTTAATGATTCACAAAACATAAAAAAAGACCGACATGTTTTGGATAGTCACCACAACCGTGTTTTTCCATGTTCATAATAATTAATATTTAGTACTCTTTGGAACTGGTACGACTGTATTATTACTCTTAACGGATATGGGACCGTAACTTTTCTGTTAGCGATTTATGCTTATGTTTCACTTTGTTTAGCATACTGTTACTAGTCTAGAATCTATGGTACATGTCGGTAGGGTCGTGTCGTCAGAGAAAATTTAACCACATGTACACCTTCTGTTACCGGGAGATCGACGCTATACAGTAAAAATACAGCGTAGGTCCCGCCGACACTGAACCTTGGCGTAGCTCAGCTACGACAGGATGAATCTTAGAAAGCTCATGTTCGGAGCGTATTTAAAAACGCCGATTAAAGGTTTTTACAAATTTATCAATTGGAATAAATCGGTCGGAAGTAGCAATTTTAACTTATGCCGCAGCTCTTCGAGAAAAACGCCTTATCAGTAGGTCCGAGTACCATCAATAATCGCAGCTATACATATACCCTTCTTGTTCCCGGGCTGTTTACTGTAATATTTACTACCTATGTGACTACTGCGGAGTGTTGTTTAGCCAAATTGATCATTTACAATTACATTATTTAGTTGCAAATATGACTGGAACGCGTAATTTTTCCACACTTAGGAATCATAATAGTTTATGAAAATTTCCACCGCCTCGGAAAATTCTTCTTCCTCATCTCTTCTCTTCGTTAGCCATTATCAGTCCACTGCTGGACGAAAGCCTCTCCCAATTTTTTTTCAAACGATACGATCATACGCTTCTTCCTACCGGTTTGCTCTGAATTTTCAAATTTCATCTGTCCATCGTATTCTCGGGCGTTCTAAGGGTCGTTTGCCATCCGAGTTCCATGATGTTGCCACACTTACTTATCCAGTGGTCTTCTCGTCTTTAACCACATGTCCGCACCTCTCCACTTACTATTTTTAATGATATACATCTGTCACTTTCTTCTTCGTCCATTTGTCCTTTAGAGTAATCCCCAACATCATTTCTATTTGTCGTTGATTAATTCTTATTTTTTGTTCCATTTTTTTTTTTTTTGTTAATACCCATGAACCTTGTCAGTAATCTAACTTAAAAATAATTTTCACAATCAACACGTAATTAGGTACAATTTTCCCACCAACCATCGTTCTTAATAGAAAGACCCGAAAATGTCTCCTTAATATATCGACTAATCATTTAAAGAGGACGAAAGAAATTAAGTTATACTTTTTCTAGCATACAGCGCAGTTAATTTTAGTATTGGCAAGTATTCTAATAAACAAGGCAGTGTCTGTTATCGTAAGCAGAAGAAGATACTTAGGAACAGAGTTAAATAATCTTTCTAAGAAACATGTGCCTATAGCCGGAATTAACATTTGAGCAGCTTCAATGCGTTTCCAGCTTGTAAATTAGCATTCTTAGCATAGTTTTCCGCCATTAAAAAAGTTTTACGAAAAACGCGATAACTCTACTAATATTATTCATTATTTTACTGTTAGATGATATTCATTCTACGTGAAGGATTTTAAAATTTTTCTACGCTCTAATCTATTCATTTATTTCTTGCGCAAAACAAAAAATTACAAATTCACCACGTCGTCTGCCCTTACAGAATAAATGATGCGCGGTATTGGATTTTGAAATTTCATGTAAAATTTTGTTACTAATTCGGTATAGATGAATGTAACACAGTCTTTTAAAGAAGTACACAGTCTTTTAAATAGTTCGGAATATCGATTCCATGGATATTGCTTAAGATAAATTTTAAATTATTTGAGATTTCAAAAAATAAACACCCTGAAACTATTAGAAAAACATTTCATCGATTTATAGATAATTAATAATCAAAAGCATTTTTGTCATACACCGAATATTATTAATTCTAATTACCGATATAGGTAGCGCGGTAGCCTAATGGTTAAGGTACTTGGCTAACTAAATCATAGGTGTCATAGGTCATCGAGACTTGTCTCGTTCCGGATCCGAATCGCTTTCAGGTTCCTATCTAACCTGAAACTGAATTGAGTGCCAGAGAAATCTGGGAAAGCGAAGGCGGATCCCAAGTAGAAAGGAACTGGCTCCCAATATTCTCATCAGATCCATTAGACTTAGTACCATTATGAAAAGCTTAACTTCACAATCCAAGGATCAAGGGTACGTTACTTTACTTCTTTTTTAATTACCGATATACTTTTGTTTACTCCAACTTATACGATTTTTAACTTAACTAATCTGTTTGCGCGATTATTAAGTTCGGAAAAATCGTTTCCGTTAAAATTTTTCCTTAGAAAAGAACGCGTTATGGAGGTGAAACGGAAATGTCCACGTAATTTTTTTTGACTTAAACGAGCCCGATTCGGAATAATAAAGTATTCCGATAATTTTGTTTGTAACATGTCCATTAAAAATAGTTTTGGCTTCTCCACTGGAATTTCCAGAAATATTTTCTTTCCAGCGAGTAATTCTCGATTGCGCAAACGTTTCTTTTATTAATTACCAGAGAGGCTTCCTAAAATCGGGCTATTAAAAGTAGTACGCCTCTTGTCACGCCTCCGGAAATAGTTTCTTTTATGCATAGAAAAATGAATATTGGTAGCAGCATGACACTTTTCAAGGTACCATTCAGAATCTTTCCATCTGCTAAGAAAATAATTCTCTGACCTCAATAGATATGTTCCCCTATAGAGATGCGTGAGTGCTTCGGCACAAAGCTAGAGAATCAAAAAACACGAAAACATAACTTTTTTTGATAATACTCTTTTTGGGATGATAATAACTGATATCGTATTCAGACAGTTTTAAACTGAACACTACACGTAGATTGATTAATACTAATCAAAATGGTGATGTAGATTAAGAAAAGAAGAGGATCACAATCGGCAAGAGTCAGAAGTTAGCCGCGGTGTATTTAATCATAGAAGAATTTGTATTATATCATAATTAACTACTTACTGTTGATTTCTCTTTCTTAATAAATTAAAAATATTACGGTGAACAATTTTGTTTTTAACGGAACAATGACACTTATTGTGAATCAGTAAAACGAAGACTCTGGTGCAGTCACAAAAGAGATTACAAGGCTCCCATGTTAGAACAAGAAGAAGTCCTACTACTAGCAGTTCTAAATTGTCCCTTGAATGTATGCGTTTCAATTATTATTATTTTCCGTGATGTAAGAAATTGTGACGCTGATATTAAAATGAAGCATTTACATCAAATTGTTAACTATATTTATTATTCCGGTTGGTTTTGTTTCTCTTCTACTCTTACATGCACCTATATCGTCATCATTCTAATTAGTATTAATAAATCGAGATATTCTACAGTGTCAATATTTTCTTAACACGATCCGAGTCATTTGTGTATTATCCCAGAAAACAAAACGCTCTATTATCGTTTGCGATTACAGAAGAATTTTTTTGTTCCGCGTGAAATTTCCAGTTCACATATCATTTCCACCGATACTCTGTGCATATGTATGTATGTTGAAGTAAAAATAGAAGTAATTGACGGAAGAAAAGTAGTAGTGGAGTTAGCCTTTTTACTTTCGGTCGCCGGTAATTGAGAAATCTTCGACCATATTGGGCGGCGGGAGGGGGTCTGGGCAGCAATTGCAAGCGCATGGTTTTTTCGTTACTTTTTTTTTCGGTTTTTTTTTCGTGTTTTTTTTGTTCGATAAATTACGAAAAAGGCAGATGGTAAACAGTAAATATAATCGACAGTAAGTTGAATATTTTCGGAGGCACTCGACTTTAAATAATGCTCGAGACTTCTCTCTTTCCTCGGGCAGAATTTTCCGGATAACGCTTATCACACTTCTCCGACCGGGGAACGAAGAAGTTGTACGTTGCCGCGTCTTTCATACCTCCGAACGTAATATGTGGGAGCGCTATATTTCCTACCGGCATCTAATGATAAATACTTGCACATCATTCGTCTAGAAAATTGCTCGTACGTGATTTGCCGGAATTCCCGCTGGAGTTAACTATCGCGGTAGCGTGAAAGGATGCTTCTGGAGCAGAATATTTTCCATCTCGCAGATTTCGTATTTTATTTTCGCTTTTACTCTTCGTTTCATATTCTCCCTATTTCCCGGCGAAAAATCAATAGATTAAACACTTGCCGTGTTATATTTTGTAATAATAATTCTTTAACGGAACAAAATTCAGCATTCGTAATAAATAAATACGTATGTACTTAACAAAAATCATTATTATATAAACATCGAGAGTTGTACCGAAAAGAAAGAAATAAATAAAGTAAAATAACAAAAAGATAAAACAGCGTTTGGTACTGGAGCTTTTTTCCAATATGATTTGAACAACTTCTTTTCCAGAATTGATCATTCTATTCTGTATTTATCTCTTCCCTGCTGTTTATCCTTCGGTCTTCTTGTTTAATTCTATTCATTCCACTGACGTGGTTCGTAATAGCTTTCGTTAATTACTCTAGAAAACTCATATCGCGATCTCTGTATTGCGCCAGTCCAATCTCTAAAGTCCTGTTATCGACACTTTCTTCCCTTTTTTATTACGGTTTCATCTCGAACTCCTTCACTATTTTTGACTGCTTTCGTTTTATTTAAAAGTATTCTTTAATGTATTTTGTCGAACCGGATTAATTCATATTTCACAAGATAATAAACTTATTTCCGGCTCAATCTAAATTGCGAGGATAGAAGAGAATTTAAAAGCGAAGAAGACAACAGTTACAAATTTCATCGAGCATTTTTTGAAGAAAGATTTAAAAGCACTATTGTAAAATTCGTATCTCCGTTTGACTTCTCTATTTTTTAAGTCTCTTCCATCTTCGCAATTTCGGCACTCGACACTCCTTTATTCTGGTCGTCCATCTTACTTGTAGGCTATCCATTGAATGTCTCTCGTCCGTATCTAAAATTGTTCTCTTTTCACTTCGAAATTACGATTTTATCCTACATTTACTTCAATTTACGTTTTCCGTCGTCATCCCACAAACAGCCTATTCCGTAATATTTATTATTCGGCAGATGGCTATGTGTAAGGTTTGTGTGGACAATCCTCAGTCTATTGATGACCGTCTCCTTCTTTCGTGAAACAGCAAATATCGCACATTGAACACCCAGTTTTTTAATACTATTTGCCTCATGTTTTCTTTTACATCCTCATGTAAAATAAACGGATGGAATGAATCCGATGGCTGTCTTTAGAGTTGATGAACTCTGTAATGTTTTCGAAGATGCTCATGTGAGCAAGAATCCAGATAAACGACACACCTTAACGCTTTTTGTATCTAACTGCATTAGAAGATGGATGACGGAGAGTCTGACTCAGTTGAAGTGACTGCCGGGAATTTGATAAAACTAGGATGTTTTCTAAAGAATTCCTTTCGTGGATATGCTGTAAACAGAGGAGGATAGCAATTAATTCTGAGAAAAATGGCTTCTCCATCTTCGTAGAGAAAAGGATTTTAGGAAATTATTTATGGGAAAAGCTTCTCCTGCTCTATCTCCATATGCAGATCCGTCTGTGTAGCAGACATCGTGATAATGAAATGGAGTCAAGATATCTTTAAGACATTTTTTGATTGTTTCCCGACATCGGTCTTCTTTCTGGATTTCTGTAAGCTCCCGGATAATGTGTACATTATATATCCAGAAGCCTACTTCTGCGGATTATGTTTTTATGGACAATGTCGATGTTGTACGATTAGAGGATGTTAAGCAATCTAGATGCTATGTTATTATGTAGTATAGCTGGTAAACATAATTCAGCATTAGAGCGGGTAGGATTTACTAACACTGACACGCTGTAATTCGATATCAGGAGCTTTTGGCGAACAGATGATGGTACTAACGCTGTATAACTTCGAGCACAGACTCGTAGGGAATGTTCCTAATACGCAGTGCTGAATGATGTCCTAAATCTGTCATCTGTAGTCGGCTTGATAACACTAACGAATAGGAAATACCACACCATAATCGATTTAGATATAATGAACGAGTGGTACAATTTGATGATATTACTGCTACGAGGTACAAAACGTTTAATGTTTATCATCATTTTCAGCAAATTCAGTGACGACACCACACATTTAGTTTTAATATCTTTTAGGTGATGGATCCAGGTAAGTTTGTTGTCAAATGTAACACCTAAGAATGTTATTTTTTGTACAAACTTAAGTCTGACTTTATCCGAATACAAATGGAGATTTGTTATTTTTTTTTTTTTTTTTTTTTTTTTTCGGTTAAAATCTATGCATAAGGAGTTCTTTGCTGAATAATTAGTTGCGCGGCTTCCGCCAACTCCGTATTCTGAGAATAGTTGTTTTTCCACGTTCAACGGAAAGCAACGACGTCAAATAACCAATATATGTATATCGGTATAAAAAAAAAAAAAAGTTTTAAAAAATTGACGTTATAAACGACATTATACGAAATTAGGAACTTTTCAAAAATTATATTAATTTGAAACCAAAAATTAATTTTCAAAGTAATCGTAACTATTATTATACGATAAAAAAAAAAAAAAAAGAATGAACAAAAAAAAAAATACAGTAGAAAGAAAGATTTTTTTAATAGCATTTTAAATTAAAAACTTAAAATGTTGCATGTACGCCTATGTCGACACCAAACGTGTGAAGTTGGTAATTTTATAATATTGCGTGTA
This sequence comes from Icerya purchasi, assembly GCA_039619475.1. Taxonomy (NCBI): domain Eukaryota; kingdom Metazoa; phylum Arthropoda; class Insecta; order Hemiptera; family Monophlebidae; genus Icerya; species Icerya purchasi. The sequence continues at coordinate 382,560,193 of CM077115.1, forward strand.
ATATAAATACTAAATATTACATAAAAAAAAAAAAAATTATATTTATATTGTCTGGCAAATTTTGATACAACATCAAAAAGTATGTTATTTTTTTTTGGGGGGGGGGGGGGGATAAAAAACGGAAAAATAAAATGCTAAATTAGCTCGAGGTCGAATAACTGAATTAAAAAAACGTTTATTGCGATTAAGTAACGTAATATAAGTGTTAATTGCTTTCATACGTGGGATCTAAAGCTGTTCGGTATTTTTTGTTTGATGTAAAATTTAACAAAAATTACACAGCGTAACAAATGCGACGACTAAAACGAAACACCGTTGCCAAACTATATGTTTCTAGTCACGTGTTAGTTGCTTGAAACAAGTCCTATTGTCGAAAATATCTGTTCTTCCTGGTGATGTCGCTGCTACCGTCCTAGAGTCGCTAGTGCTTTTCCGTAGCAGGTACTTAAAACTGGAAACCAGTTTAGCTTTCAACCGTTCATTTCAATGTCTGCCGCCTCGCAGTCTACTATTTTCTAAGTGTTGAACCTTTTTTTCAAAAAATTTTCTTCCGTCGAATTTTCGAGTATCTCCAAATTGCGTTTCCTGTTCTTCTGTAGGTAAATGCGCGCAGTCCGCCTTCCGTTCTATAGAAGTACACCAAAGTCTTATTATATACCAGTCAGTTTGAATAACAGGTAATAAGTTATAACTTATTTCCTCGCGAACGATGAATAAATTGTCGTTTGTTCTAATCATTCCTTCACAGTGACTTCTTCGAAACTGTACTAGCAGGGAAGCATTGTTTGAATTAATAGGCAAAAATAGAAGCAGGAGTGAAACGGGCGATGCAAAAATGTACTCGCAACCCAGTTTATGATGATTTCTTGCACGAGGAGAGACTAGGATTGTATTCCTTACTTATTCGGTAGTAAGTTATAATTCTGAGAATATCGTGTGTTTAATTATACGGCGATGAATCATGTCGCAGCGTGAGAAGTCCCCATTGACGTATTTTCTTTTTCTTCCGTTTGTTTTTTTCTGGTTTTTTTTGCGGCGGCGGGGTGGGGGGTGGGGGGAGCTGATTATGGCAATATAGTATTGCGGAATTTTTCGTATTTCGAAATGCTCCAAAAAAATAAAAACACAATGTATGATCGCGAACGAAATGTTTTATTTTTAATAACTTCAGCGAAGATTTTTATTAAGGAATTTCCGAGAGGATAAACCGGAAAAAGGTAGTGCCACTGAAAATGAGCAAGTATTAAATACGCTGACGCAGATAACAAACTGGGAACATTTTAACAGGTGCTGCTGAAGCACAACGACCCAGACCTGTGTTAGATTGGAAAATTGCCATTTCCGTTAACCTGAAGGAAAGAGCGTCCTTTTCTCCGGACTTCAGGTAATCCGATATGGGCTATCTGTAACTCACGACATTTCCGAAAAGTGATCGACCCCCGTTCATGCGAGATTAAAATTCACCCTCGTTCAAGGAACTTTTCAGCGGCGATCTACTGACATTGGCAGAGTACATACGACGAAATAACTTATCCTTACCGACACGTGTTGGCTTAAACCACTTTAACCAATAGAAAGCAGAACGTTGTTATACTTTTATCGCGCAGACGGAGAACAGAGTCTCGTCCCTGTAAATTTCAATCTTCTGCGAACGAATTTTCTCTTCTAATTTACACTAGATATATATCCGACGAAATTCTCGATATTCGGATTAGCACTGCAAATTCGAGCCCGAGTTACTCCGCAGTATCTACAAAAGTTAGGCAACAAGAACCAGATGGCCCACGTGAAGTTCGAAAAGTCCATTTGAAGTCAAATCTACGGACACTGTACTGGAACACCCTTAGCGAACGGGATAAAACATCGAAACAAACAAAAGTATCACTACCAACCCTGCGTAGGAGGCCTGTTCAAATCTCGCTTCTTCCCGAGTGTAATCTCCGTTAATATTTACTCCACTCGCTCCATCTGAAAGACGATAAAACGCGATGAGTAATGAACGGCGAGTTCATCAACCGGTCGTGTAAAGTCGCAAAAATTGAAGAAGTAGCGATAAAATAAGAAACTAATAATCGATAACGGGGTACATCGCAAGACTATACCGCGAGTAAGCAGGAACATTTCTAGAGCATTCAGCAAACGTACGGGTCCGTTAAATCAGTTGAATAATTCGCCACGAAAGCCGAGTCGAAATTGTCTCTGGATTTTCGCACAGCTTTCTGACTTAGACCGCGGTTACATTGGATCAGAATTCGTACAAAAAGTTAGTCGTACGAAATAATCGTACCAATTCTTACGACTTGGTCCGAAAGAAACAAACGTATATGCAGAGTTAGGCGCGAGGTTACATTTCTCGCGTTTTTTTCTTAGAAATTCTTCCAAAAACTAGTACGAGTTCGTACGACCATTTCATACGACCAGTTTTATTTGACCAGTTTTATATGACCAGTTTTATATAATCAGTTTTATATGACCAATATACTTTACTTTTTCATCAGCGTTCTTATTTTTGTTTATTCCGCGATATGGATTGCGAAAAAGTGTAATCAGTCTAGTTGATGACAGTGTGCCATTCGAGTATATTCGACAAATCAAATTTTTGATCACTTTCTTTTTTAAACTCTTCGTAAGATCTTTCAAATTATCAGTGTTTACTTGATGCAAAATAATCACGAACCGCCATACACGCCTGTCCCAGTTTTCCATTGCAAGGTATATCAAATTGCAGAGGTGTATCCATCCGGTAATTAATCAATTTCGGGTAATGGATTCATTCTACTAAATTGTCGAAAAAATTAGAAAAAAAAAACGCGCAATGCAACTATTATATATTGCCTTTTGTAAATTCACTACGTTTGTACGAACAACACCGCAAGTAATGTAACCGCCTCTTATTCGTACGAAAATTCCATACGAATTTTCAGGGTTTCGTGTGAATAATTTTTTGTAAACCGCGCGGCTTTACTTTTTTCCTCCAAGGCGGCAAGATGGAAAAAGACCGAACACGATTAGCGTTGCATAACGTCACGAATTTCTGGAGTCTCTTCGTAAAATTCGTCGTCGCTGGCTGGCACTATTCCGGATAAATCGAAATTTTAATTGAAGTCAAAACTGAAAAAGCGACTCTGTTCCGTATCGGTCCGGGACAAAAACGGTTCCCGCCGGTTTCTCGATTATTCTCGCACATCGTCAAGCAAACCGGCAGCGAAACGATTATATCGGTATTGGTCGACATGTTTCGGTTGCCAGCGAATTGCTGCGACTGCTTTTGGTTTATTCGTATTTTTCATTTTTGTACCGTCGTTTAGAGTGACATTTTACAAGAAATCTCGATCTGCTCCCAATTCGGAAGTTGAAAACAAAACCAGCATGCGCCAAGATTCATCGATAGACGGGAGCGGCTGTTTCATTTCGAGTGAAATCGATATGGAGACAGTTAGAGGCTGATTGAAAAATCAAACGGAAACCGGTGATCTGCAACCTTGCTCCACTGTTCACACATTGACATAGACACCTGCGCAGACTCGTATCTAGCCTTTCGGGTCATAAGGCCCTTTTTTCTTTTAACTTTACTTTTTCGTCCGATTTTAGCTGGATGATGAAAGTCCTCTTTTTTTACCTATCTCTTCTTCCTCACTTTCCTCCGCTATCGAACCATTACGCTACTTGTACAGGATTCACGTTCATTACATTACCCCGTACAAATCTCGTCCACTACCGTCTATTATTTCCTTACTACAACCGCGTAACATTATTTCTGCAACGCCCTGAATTTAGCGAAATTCGCTTATGTTAATTTCGAAATCTTTCAAAATTATTTATATTTTTCTTTCTATTTCCATCATCGAAATCGTTAAAACCGCTTCCGATTCGCGTTTGCCGGAATAAACAAAATCGCAACATTCTAATCCGTCCGAGTTATGTCGTCGATAGGCATTTTCCTCCCACCTCTGTCCCTAACTTCAGCAATTTCCGAAGAATTTCTAATGTAAGCCTCCAACAAAGAGTCACATCGTCGGTTGAATACTCGCAAACAAAAACAAAAAAAATCATTTAATTCCGTAGCTCCTCCTTAATCGCTGACTTGAACTTTTCCACTGCACTTCGCTCTTCGTTATATCCTCCTCTTTCTCTCTCTCTCTCCCTCCCTGTTTAAACGAGAAAAATAAGTATTCAAAAAAAAAAAAGGAAAAAAAATTGCGTCAGTCAGCCTCGTTATTAGCTCATGCGCTGCACGTATTTTCCTCACCACTATAGTATCATAAATTCAGTTCGCTTCCGCTAATATTCTTTTGAAATCTTATAATTCCAAAAGCGGCATTTATGGTTCCGACAAATTTCGATCGTCGCATAAATAAAAGTTCAAAGTGTTCGACTCGTTTATTTGCCGAAAACTCTTTCTACCCAAAGCGCGCACCATTTCCGTCTGTACACGCTTCTCTTTCCGCCATAACCTCCCGCTTCGAGGCTTGTGCTGTTTCGCTGCCGCCGCGCTATTCGAACTTCATTTGCTTCTTCGAACAATATTCGCGCCAAAATTATGTTTTAATTGATTCCCCCCCCCCCTTCTGTCTTTGCTGTTTTTTTCGCAATCGCCAACCTCCTGACTTTATCCGGCCATCGAATGGCGCTTATGTAAAAATTAAATGAAAAAAATATCGACACGAATCCGTATTACAGTAACAGCGACTATTACAATATAGCTTTTTGCAAAGTTAAAAAATGGAACTTTGAACCGACAGTTCTAATTTTTCCCGCGTTAATCGTGCCTCCGGTCAATTCTACTTTTCATTTGATCTCTAAAATCCAAAAATCTAATCGACTGCCGATCTTTCAATTCTAGCTCCGATTAACTAATACCCTAGAGACACTCTAACCTGTGCCCCGCAAGTTGACTCTAGAATCTGTAGGAGCTAGTCGTCTTGCTTTGAGCCGATTTTCGAATATCCCTGGAGTCCAGTCGAAAGTTTTAGTTGTTCCGAATCCATCTTTAGACTCGCAACATAAATAACTACACATAGAATACTCTACTTGAATAACATTCTACCCATTTCCTTTTGCTTTGACGGTTTTACGTACGTAGTGAAAACCATGAAAAAGAAAACAAGGACTACACGGGATTTCAAACGAATTCAGCATAATAATAGAGACATTCGGGACTGCTACGGATAATAATAATAATAATAGAGAAATGAAAATAGCTACTGCGAACGATAGCGCATAAGTTAGATAAGTAACCGGAACACAACGTAGCCTGAAAAGAGTTGCGATAAAAAAGATCTGTCCTTTGACGGAGAAGAAGTTGCCTTTTTTCGGTTTATTCACGGTTAACTACTAAACCGGTTCGTTTTTTGTTTTTTTTTTGGTTATGTACAAGTGAAATCCGTTTTTTTTTTGTTTTTTTTGTTTTTTTTTGGTTTTTAATGCACTTGCTTTTTTGACTCGAAGGGCAAATTTATTGATAAATTTACCGCTATCCTTCTATCATGGTCGGATACATCACCTCCTTTTCTAATCCTCATTCTTTTTATAAACTAATATAGCCTCTTCTTTCAGTACGGCCTTGGTTTTCCGATTTTCCTGGTCTTAGTCGCTTCATCATTTCCTCCATAACGCGTCTTCGTTTCAACCATAATTGTCTTCCTTCGTCTCTTTATCGTTTTTCTATTGTTTCTTCTCTACTTTGTGTTTTTCATCCCTTGGATCAGGACTTGTGATGCGGATCATATTCTCTTTTTGAATGTTCTCTTCTGGTGCAGGAGCGTTCCCTTCTGTACACTAAGCTCTTACATCTTGAACTGCCTACTCCTTTTAGTGCTTTCTACATACTTTTCCTTCACCAGATGTTGTTCGAGTTTTAGCAGAATTTATTTCTTCTATTTCTCTATATATTAAAATCGAATCCTTTTATTCGTAATCCCTGGATGATGGGTCAGTGCCCTTGGTTGGCGTTCCCGAAAAAAAAAAACAAAAAAAAACAAAAAGTTGACTCTAGAGAATCGGCCGTCTCTAAATACCGCTTCCGTTCTTATAAAATAATTCGGCCCTGCCTGATTCCGTCGATACTCTAAAATTCCCAATATTGAATTTCGTGTGACGAACCTGCTTAGCTGCTTCAATATAACGCAGCACATCTCTTTCCAAATTTAAAATGTGTTCTCCACCGTTTTTCCAGTCTGAAAATTTCCATCTATCTTAACTTTCGGTTTAACATCAGGGTTTTTACTAACGTTTTTATAGCGCCTTCAACGTATTTTTCATTAGTTTTTTCCCTTGTTGACGTATAACCCCCCTTTTTCCTACAAATTTTCCATTATAAATATCGCGCCGTCTAATGATTTTTAGTATGACTTTGAAACACGTCGATTTTACTACGTTCGCGTTCTATAATTTTTATAATTCGCTCGCAATATTTATCCGCTTCCGTACTCGTTAAATTTTTCTAGGTTATTTCTGAGGAAAAATATATATTTTCCTAAATTTATCGATTTAGTTATACTAGTTGTATGCATTTAGAGATATCTTGACTTTATTCCGCTTTTTGATATTATAGTTTTATATGCATTTTTATTCATTTTACAAGTTCTCTTGACTTTTCCGCATGCTTGGAATATCCTAGGCGTAATTGAAATTATCGTTCTTGGTTTTAACAGTTGTAATCTTCTTTTGCCGCATGATTTATAAATGTCCCTTCCATCTTAAATATTCATCTAATGTTGCACCCTTTTCGATAATTTAACGATTTATTTTAAGCGAAATTGTCATAACGCGGCTCTAAGACTAATTTCATTAGCCTTATTCTCACTGTTACGTCACCTTTATTTCACTGCTTCTATATATATATATATATATTAGGGTGGAGTGATTGTATATGTATAAAAAAAAAAAATATTTTTTTTTGCAACGGCATAGCGATATAAAGTTGTCTTTGAATGAGAGAATCAAATATACGAAATCTTGTTAATCTATTTTAACGTTTTGAGGTGCCCCAACACAATTGTAAATCGGTAAATATAACTACTTTTTGCATTTCGTTATCACCCTGTCGGATTATTCGATGAATGTTTTTTTCTAAATTTCAGGGCTATTATTAAATAAATATAATAATAATTACTTGAAAATACCATAACTAAAAGATCCGTATATTATTTTAAACAATTTATTTATTAAAAGAAAGAAGAAAAATGAGTAATTTTAGTTAAATATGAAATTGCTTTTTTGTATCGAAATGAGACATTTGCTGACGTGAAAGCAGTCTTGCCCTAATGAAACCATCTCGTTTATGTTCTCCGCAAACAGCACTTGAAGCTTCTGTCACTAATTTGATGCAGCGCTCTACGGCTTGTGTGTGGCATGGATAATTTCTTATATTTTGAATTGTACCCAAACCACTTTTGACAATCGATTTCAAAGCTTCATCCGATAAATTAGAAGTCAGCGGTGGCTCAGTTATTTCAGACTCTTGCCACGTAATAATTTTCGTATAATCTTCGGCGTCGAAATTTAAAGCAGGTACTTTAAATGTTCGAAGTTTTGGAGCATTCTCTGATCTTGCTTTCGAGATCCATTGATATGCCAGCTCACGTATGCTTTCCATGTCATCTCCAAGCATTGCGATAAGAACATTCTCTGGATGACCGAAATATCCATTTCGTTGAATTACGCTGTCAACAATCTTTTTTGAATCCGGTTTCAAATAGCGACTCAGTTTAATAGAGTGCCACAGGTGCTTAGCTCAATTTATACATGAGGGATTACATTTTATTCTGAACCACATTGGACCATAAACTTTCATCACGTACGTAGCTAATATCACCAGTTTTTCTTCTGGATCTGTCTTGGTAACATATAATCTTAAAATTCGATTTGCTGTCGTAAGCCATCTGGAATGGTTGAGAGGCGCAGGTTTCGTATTAGCTAAATCGGAAGGAAAAACACCAGTGCTTACAGCCGACATTATTTCGTATAGATATTTCTGGTCTGTGCTCAAATGATTAGTACTAGTCTCAGGTAATGTTGACGGAATGGCAGTGAATTCTGCTATTGGCATAGTTTCACACTCTTGTAATTCGGATCCGATGGGACCTGAGAAGCATTTAGGTCCTGAAGTTTTTCCATCGTATTGCAAAAATAGATGTCGCAGTGGCAATTCATTTAAATGTAACTGACATACAAACCACTGCAATGGTTTTTTAATTTCTTCTTCTATCAAGCGAATCACACCACCTTTAGCGCCCGTGTTAACAACTGTTCCATCGCAACCAACAACAGATATTTCGCCGAGTTCCACCGATTTGGATTTTAAATAAGTTAAAATAGTATTTGCAATACCTTTCGCAGTGCCCGACTCACATGTAACATGTCCGAAGTAGTGACTTTCTGGCTCCGATAAAATCACATAATGGTCTTCTGTAACTCTTTTTCTGTAAAATTTACCTTCCTTCCGAATACTAACCAAAGTTTTGTCCTTTCTACCATCAAAATAAATACCACATATTATGTTATCGCGATCTGCATTCTGTAAAGCTAATCTGACTTTAGTTCTCTCACGGCGCAGCTTAGATCGATCAATTACACCACTGGCATCCTTTAAAGTAATAATTCCCATATCTTTTAACACGGAAGAAGCTATAACAGCAGTGGCTCTGTCAGAAACTCCAGTGCGATCGCACGCAATAGCTAATGATGGTAAATTTAACCTCTTCTTTTTTGTTGGTGGCTCAAATGAAATTTTTACTGGACTAGTGGATTCGCTATTGCTGGAACTGGAACTGGTATTCTCAATAGGCAATGCCACATCATTAGATAGGAAACGAGAACAACACGGTTTCTCAGAATCAATTATCTCTCTGTTTCGCAACGCATTTTTTTGTTTTCTTTCCTGTTTCTTCTTATTTTTTACAGTTGCAGCTAGATCTACACCACCTATTATCATTTTTCTTGATGTTCTTTGATCGAGTAGAAAATTAATTTCATCTTTGGGAACACGATTGTCTTTCGAACAAGAACAATTTGACGGAAGTTTGCATTTGCAACTGCATATATCAAATAATCTATGAGACTCAGATGTAAATGTATTAATTTTCCGTTGATAGTTAATGTTGGTTTGGCGGCCATGATAAGGTTTCATTAAATTTCTATATTTGTCGTGGTAGGCGCGAATTAGTTGTACTACTCTCTTACGGCTTACTGTTGGCAGCGAACCTTTTTGCCAAATATCTAATATTTCTTGAGCCAATATTTCGGATATGTCTTGAACCGTCGGCTCTTTTGTTGTTTTGTCTGTCTTTAATTCATATTTAGTGAATAAATAACATTTCATAACATCATTATAAGTAGGCAATTGAGAAACTGGTAACTTCTCTGGGAAACCAAACACAGGACAAGACGTCTTTTGTCGAGTTTTGGCTTGAGACATTTTACTGTAATGAACAAAAATAATAGGTAAAAATTTCAACGACATATCATTACACTGATAATCAGTGGCGGCTCGTGAGTAACAAAAATAGGGGTTCACAATGAAATATGTAAAATACTATACAAATATTTTATGGCATAAATTACATCAAATAAGCTATCATTTATTTATAATTATAATTACACATATTTCTTAACCAAAATGCAAACATCACACTTTCTTTTTTGTACACAGAAATGTGATAATAAAAAAAACTTTAATTAGTATAAAACAAGATTATGAGAAAAAAACTATGCAAAAACGTAAATGATTTGATCTTTTTCTACTTCTGAAGAAATTTGTAATTTTTCGATTTTTTATCATGACAAAATGAGTAATAATATTTACATTTATAAAAGCATTTTACTGTCACATTAACAAAATAAGCGGAACAAAAAATAATGGTATATCTGTTCCGTTTGTATAAATTTCATTTCTTCATTAAGAAAGATCAAGGATGATGTTTTTATTTATTAAATGCAAGTACATAAATTTTTCAAAGGTAAATGCTGCATCACCACATGATTTTCGATCGCACGTGCTACAAGTAGCTTTCAAACTAAAAGAATGTTAGACAAAATTTAATTACTTTTTAAAAATATAAAATGAATTTATTTTTTGCCCTAATTTATTAATCGTGGTATGTAAATAATGAAAATAAATAAAAAAATTGGATTTTAAAGTTAAATCTAGGTGTTCACGTGCGAATGTGAACACATGGACGAGCCGCCACTGCTAATAATGTAGCTTTTTTCAACGAAACATGTCGTGATTTATAATTATTTTAATTCTACATTAAATATACTATATATTCCTGTAACAGCGCGAATATACATAAGTGGATAATAACAACTAATTCAAAATTAAATAATTAATTTCGATCCATATCACATTACAGTTTAAATTACAAATACTACTTACATGAGTTGAATTTCTTGGTCTAAACCGTTAAAACTAAAGCACTTTACAAATAAAATAATAAAAATCCGCGCGCGTAACTTGACTAAATGGCGTTCAAACAACGTTTGATGAGACAATGACCTTCCACGTGTACCTTGCATCGGCAAAGACGTCTCAAGGTTAATTTTTTCTATCATGAACTAACAGGTAACGTTCAGAAGTTAATTTAGTGTAAATGAGACGAAGATATATTTTGACCATTTTTAACGGATTTCTCTAATATTAATAAGGTTGGGGGCACCTCTGAACATGTTAATTACAAAATGAAATTTTGTGTATATATTTGTGAGTTAGAATAGCAACTTTTTACAGGTATTCCAAAATGATTACGAAATAAAAAAAAATTCGCTCCACCCTAATATATATATATATATATATATATATATATGTACGGGGCGTCATTACTTACATAATGTCTACTTAAAACTAATTATGTTCACATCGCTGGAAAAAAAAACGTACGACAGGGGCAGTGTGCATGCATGAAGGAGGTTGTCGTAAAGGGCAGTCGTTTGAGAAATGTTTATTTACTTTTTTCCTTTATTTATAAACCGGCCGTTTGAAGAATAAAAACTTGTCTGGAAATTCGGAAATAAGCCAAATAAAGTGTAAACGACGAAACAGAAAGTCAAAAAAAAACACATCGCGATGTTCTTCCCTATTGGCGGCGAAAGAAAATAATGAAATAACTCGAGATAAGTTATACAATATTTCGCGGTACATTTATTTTTCCATACCGCGAGCATGTTGAAAAAATTGGCTCAAAAATTTCTCTTACGCACACTTTATATCTACACGTCGCTGCGTTGCTGTGACATATAAAGGCAGCTACGATTAAACATCGGTTTTGATTTGCGAAAATTTTTCCTTCTGCTATTGTAACATTTTTTTTTCTTCTCCCCCCTCCTTTTAAATTGCTTTGTTGATAGTTTCATCTGTCGGATTTTTTTGTATTTTTTTTTTTTTTTTTTTGTATATATTCCAATTTGATTTAGCGCACACATCGCGACTGCTGGTGACTGTAATTCGTACAAATGGTTTTTCGTAATAACCTTTTCAACTTTAAAAGCTCTCTGCAGCTAAAAATATCATTATTTTCGATCCGATAAGTTGTTATGTCAGTGACATACGTACTGTATACGATAATGGGTATCACGTCTGACGTCGACCTGCCCAAAATAAAGAAAAAGAGGAAAAAAAGAACAGATTTACTCGGTTAATTGTAAGCGGCTAGCCGAAGATTCGTACACGTGTGTACGTTATTCGCTATAATAATAATAATTTTACGAAACGAAAATAACGAAATTTTTAGCGTTGGGGGACGTACGCGCAGTCAATCGGACAAAAAACCATACTGTTATTACAGTCAGCACTGACTGGGATTCCGTGAGAATTTCGATCTACCGCCTTGATTTAGTAAACATTTGAGTCTCCATACCACTTCGTAAACTAGTGAATTTCATTTGCGTTTTAAATAACTATACGTCTAATTTCTAGTGCGGAGTACATTTCAAATATATTGACGGGCCTCATCGAGATCGCCTAGAGCTCAATTGTAAAAATTGATGCCTCAGAAGGCGGCTTAAACTATTTTGTAGCGCTGCTGTTAACGTTAGGGTGAAGTCGCAACGCCGATAGTGACACAACCGGTTGACGAAATTTTAACTCTGTAAAACACCACGGATGAGAATGTCACGGGTGTAAAGTGCATTGCACGAATGGAAGTTACATCGATATTGTCCGTAATATCAAAGGAAGAGTTAAAGAGAATACAACTCGAACGAAGTAGAATAAGAGCTGGAATAGAAACTTCACTTAAGAAGGAATAACATTTTCTCTGGAGAATCACTATAATATTCTGTGCAGCGAGCGGCAAGTTAAGGAAATTACGAACTTTTGATTAAGAAACAATTCGCTGAAAATCTTTTTACATGTAACAGGGGAATTTGAGCTTCGATCTGCGGCGCTACAGACAGAGACGACCTTACGGCATTAAGCCTCATGTTCTGCAAGACCTTCAGGTTAGTCGTCTACTGGAAAAGCATAGAAAAAAGACGCTTAGTGAAAATTACGTATTATACTAATAATTCATATAATAAGCTTAGAAGTGGGTGGCCCACTTCTAGAGCGAGTTGCTAACGGACCACCACTTGAGGAAATTGTATAACTTTGTAATTTGTTCGTGGAAAGATGTAAAATTTCCTAGTATAAGGTCGGAATGTAAACTCGAGAGTGTTAACATCATTAGCCAATTTTATAAGACTAAAATTGTAATGTGTATATGTTGCGCGGTTTAATGGAGAAAACGGGAGCTGATGATTTGGATGCGGCTAATTCCAGATCCAAGTCGCTCCCAGGTTTACCTACAATAATAATTGGGTACCAGAGAAATGTAGGAAAGTAAAGGCGGATCCCAAATAGAAAGGAACTGGTTGCCCGGTATTCTCCTTAGCTCTCTATTAGACTCTTGGTACATCGTGCTGAACGGTAACGTCACAATCCATGATAGCTTATCATATGTTACTTCACTTTAATTCTACATTTAATATTACGGAAAGCTACATTATATAAATGTCGCAGGTCGAATTCATTTAAGTTTACGGCTTTCGTGTGTAGAATGATAACATTCGCGATAAGGAAAAAACGTGACCTCTGAAAATTGGTGCAGTATGCATATTAAAGATAGCATAGGACTGAAAATCTTCTTAAAAGAAAAAAAAACCTTATCTGCCGTATGCACTTCTGCACACCGTTCTTCTCCTCTCCTTCCCTTTATACCACAAGACCTCCAATCATATATAAGTGTACAAACTCAAAACAAATGGCAATTAGAATGGTCCCAACAACATACCCTTAAACTTCATACTTTCAAAAAATCAGTTGTCCCTTGGAAACATTTATCAAGCCTCAATAGAACCGACGAAATTATTATTACTAGAATTCGTATTGGTCACACCAAAATTACCCACGATCATCTATATCGAGGAATTCGACAAAACCCCACTTGTACCTACTGCTCCTCAGATATCATGACAATAAAACACCTTCTTTTCTCCTGTCCTTCCTTCTCTGCCCAACGATTACAACATAAAATAACCCCTCAGTCAATATCTGATGACCCAGAACAACTAAATTCATTGATCACCTTTCTCAAAAAGACCCACCTTTACTCCCTAATCTAAAACCTATCCGATGGGCGCAATAATCCTGGCAATTAAAAGCGTCCAAACGAAAAAAAAAAAAAAAAAAATGTAGGGTTCTTTTTTTGAAAAATAAGTCACAAATAAATACACCAGCATGCTAGAGCATAAGGAGTTTGTCAGAAAAAATCGGATTCACCGATGAATGATGATCCCCTAACGTATTAAGATAGGTGAAACCACCAGAAACTTCACGTATACGAGAGATCACACTAACCGCGATGTTTCTAAAAAAAAAAAAAAAAAACAAAAAAAAAAACGTTGACTCTCGGAATTAAATTGAAAATTACACGCAGGAGTGATAAATTCGAGGTTAAATTACAAATCAGTCATATTTTTACTGTTCTGTGTAACTAATATAACTATATCACTTCTTAAACTTACCTCAGCTTAGAGACTACACATTAAAAGCTACAAATTCGGTCATGATACGGACGTGTCTATTTCCTGTCGGTGATTGTAGGCGGGATAATAAACCGTATTAATTTTAATCATCATAGACTTTAACATAATAATATCATTATCCGCGGGTAAGTAACCTGCTCATTAAAATTAATAAATATCAAATATTAATACCAACAATAAATAGGTATAAATTAAAATAAATACCTCAATTTAAGGAAACGTTTTCGGACTAACAAATTTTGAATGTACTACAGTAAGCTGAAGATGAGCTATGCCCGAAAACGTTTTCTTAAATTGGGGTATTTTATTTAATTTATTAAAGTCAATTTTGATTTTGTTATTAAGAAATTTATTTATTTTATATTTATATATTCTCAAGTACCGTAAAACGTTACATCATTTTTTTCGCTTGACAAATTCTTTTTCATTTATTTTCTATCTTACAGTCTCTGCAGAATTCACTGATGTTTTCGGTTTTTTTCCGGCGGTATAAACTTTCGTTACTTTTTTCTACTAATCTAAACATCCTTACGTTATTTAATTTTTTTTTATGTATCATTGCAACGTTGTTTTTTTTTTTGTTTTTTTTTTTTTATATTAAAATTTTCAAACCGTGGTTAGACCCCGGGCCGTGTATAATATCTAGACTGTTACGGCCCGAGAGTCTCCGGTTACAGGAATGCCCCTAATCCACTGTCCCTGACGAACTAGAAGACAGCACTTACTTTGGTTTGCTTCTGAGTTTGAAAGAACATGGCTGAGGTTATCAAATCCGTGTCTCGTTCTGGAGGATTGGAATGCAGGGCAGTTTATGAGAATGTGCTCAACCGCCGGTGGCTCTTGTGCGCGACAGAAAGGACACGTGGTTGAAGGGTGAGCGCCTTCCAACAGGTAGTCGTGGGATAGTCGCGTGTGGCCCAGGCGTAAACGGTTGAGCGCGCGATGATAAACCCGTAAGGTCCCCTGCCACCATGGCTCTACGGATTTCTTTATATTCTGGAGGTGGGATGGGGTGGAGATGTATTCTTGTTTCCACTGTTCCATTATTTGTATTTTTACAGCTTCTGATATTTGAGGGGGCCCAAGTATGCTTTGCGGACTGGGAGCTGTAATGGTTGATTGAGCTGCTGTGTTAACCCTTTCATTTCCTGGGATTCCCGCGTGACTTGGGACCCACAAAACTACTAGATTATATCCATTCGATTGTAGCCCCATGATGAGTGCCAAGACGTGGTTTGTTAAACCCCTCCCCGGGGCTCCCCCTCCTAACATCTTAGCCGCCACTAATGAATCTGTTATCAATAGAGGATGTCACGGATTGGCTCTGTGGACGCCAGGATCATTTCCAGACATAAGCGTATTGCATATAATTCGGCATCTAGGATTGAGCAGTAATCGTTCAGACGGATGGTTGTTATTGCTCCCTTCACTTCGAAAGCGCACGCAGTTGGTGACATCCCCTCGACGGGTGCTGCTTTGGCCCCATCTGTATAACATCGGATAGCGTTGCTGTACTGTCTTATTGTTTCGCACGTGTCTTGGGTAAGTTGCTCTGACATGCCGTAGGACTTATACTTTTGCAGAACCGAAAGGTTAACTGCTACAGGCTCAAGTTGCCACAGTTGTAACGAGCCGGTGGCTGCTACCTGGCATTCTGTGGAGTCGTTGACATTGACATTCTGAAGTAGCTTGGTGAGAATTGGTAGTGGGTCGCGTTAGTGAACGCTGCGAGTAAGGGGGTTTCGGGATGGATATAAGGCAGCTTTAGGAATGGAATATTGCACCGCAGGGTATGCAGGGAGCGATAGAATTTCAGTGGGGGAGAGCCCGTTAGTGCACAGATACTCCTACACGGTGTTGTATAATGGGCTCCGGCGATGATTCGTAGTGCAGAGTGGCGAATTGCGTCCAGTTTTTTCAGGTTACTTAGAGACGCTGATGAGTACACCTGGCACTCATAATTTATTTTACTTAGGATCAATTGCAACGTTGATAAAATTTCAAAATACATTTTCTTGCTTTTTTTTTCCATCACTTCTAAAAAATTATTTTACGCGACGCGATTGACATATGGAAAATGTAAAAATTGAATTCAGACAAAAAATAGTTATTTTAATCCATTCATAATTTATTACACACATTTATTAATAAAAATACCGATTAATTTTAATTTTATTCGGGAGAATGAAAGTGTAAATATGAAATAAATGTAAAAGTTTGAAAAATGTAACCGCGAATTTGGAAAAAAAAAAAAAAATACAAATACTTTGTGTTTTATAAGAGCAGCGAGAGGCGTGAATTACAGGGAATGATTTCTTTTCGTTAATTAAACTCGCCAATAGGGAGACTATTTCTCTAGTAATACAATAAATAAACAAAAATGTAACGCCTTATAAAACGAGCAGGTAAATTATACCGGTAATCATATTCGATCGGCCGTGTTAACAGCCGAAGCAGAGTTATCAACAATTTTGATCGATGTGTTGCATGAATAGCCTAAACAAACAAGTTAAAATAGATCGGTTTAAATTAAAATCACTTATTCAGCTTTAAAAATGGTCATACTCATATACTCGTGATAATATGTTTGTGTATCGAACCAATTGAAACGGCTAGACTACAGAATCCTCTTACCATTTTCACGAATTTGCCCTGGGACATAATCGATCACTACTATAATGTAATGGTCTAAGAAGAGACAAGTTTTAACACTTGCTTTATCGAAGCACCGGGGGAAGAATAGCGAGTAAAGGTATCGTGCGAATGGCCCCGAATTTACACCTGTTTCTAATTAGGACGAGCGAAGCTAATACCAGGTAGCAATTGTTTGCATTTTGCCAGCCCTTTTATAACTGAAAACTGCTCAAACTCTAAATTTGAAATTTATTATTATACTACATATTAGTGTTATCTATAATTAATTTCATAAAAAATGTCGAATAATGTCATAAAATTATACTTTTTTTTTTTTTTTTTTTATCGGGTACTATATGTATTATCGAAGTTCGAGGTTAATTTATTACTTAAAAATTTTTATTGTTAACAAATCTTGCTGGCCATAAAGTACCGAAACGTCAAAAAAGAAATCGACAACGAGAATTAGAGATGAATTACAGATTTTACAAATGCCTCGAAAAAATTTTAATTTAATTTATTATTTATAAATTTTTATCATTAAAAACGTAAGTATTATTTTTTATTTTTAATTGGAATGACATTAAGAATTATAAAAGTCCTACGTTACATTGCCTAGACTAAAATCTTTCCTAGTTTCAGCGTCCAAGAAAAAATTTCCCCACGATAGGTTTCGAAATACTAAAAAATCTCGCGTGTTGGAATGTCAAAAATGAGAAGAATTTTAGAGTGTTATTCATTAATTCAATCCCTTTTACTTTTATTAAATAATTAATGGAATCAGTGGTTCTCCAGGCTCGGCCAAGTGCACTTGGAAATACAAAGAAAAGCGTGGAAGTTTGGCCGTCGATCTTTGGTAATGTCTGCTCACCGAAGCTGGAAACAGCTGTTAACAGAATATACCTTGGCCATACATGAATTACACATTCATATCTGCTGAATGGCCAGCCACCGCCCATATGTGACATTTGCCACGCACCGCTAACGGTCCATCACATTATTTTAACCTGCCGGAAGTATAACCACCATCACGACAAGCAACTGAGCTCAGATATTCTCGATGTGAACAACCTTCAAGCTCCTACACATTTTATTATTAAATCGAAAATTATTAATAGTATTTAGGAATTTTATTAAATCGAGTGTAATAGCCATATAGGCATTAACTACTCGTAAAGTAAAAAAGTAAAAAAATAATTAATTTGTCAATCTTTATATCAGACAAAATATAAATAAAATAATTTTACTAAATTAATGAAAAATCGGTTTTTGATTGCATCACGATAATAAAATGTCTTGAAGTAATTTTTTAACATATTTTATTACCAGCTTCGCGAGTCATCATAAAGCTATGCTTTTAGCTCAAAATTCTCTACGATCTTATGTGTAACAATTAGAAATTACCCGCAAGTAATTAAAAAGTCTCGTTTTTTTTTTTTCGATCATTTTATAAAAAATAATTGACAAAATTACGATTTTTAACAAATTTGCTTTTAATTCAAATGACAATTTATAACTGAGATTGAACATTGATTGATACGGGTATAAGATAAAATCGGAACTGAAATTTTCTTCAAACTCTAAATAACTTTATATTATAATAACGGATACTTAATCTGTCGAACTCGAAATTTGTATTTTATGTGAATTATTCAATACGAAAGTATTTTGTATTAATGTAAAACACACAAGTTTCATGAAACATTACATGCGGTGCGCTGAAAATTCTACATATTCAATTGGAAATTATTGTAATTTACACTATAATATTCGTGCACAAAATTGTCCTATTTTATGCAACATTCTTTAAAATCCTAGATTGTTAAAAATATCTAGAATAAGAACCGCACTGCTAACGATAGCCTTTTTTTCGTAAACCTTTAAGGAGGTTTCTTCTAAACAACCGAAATGTTATTCCAAATAGCAAACGTTCCCCATCCGGCTAGGATAAGACATTTTGGAAGTCACTGAAAGAGCGACTTCGACTCATTTTATTTCTTCATCGATTTTATAAAATCCGCAGTATTTTTTTTAAAGAGAGTACGCAATTCAAGTTCCCAGCGGAGTGGGGGGGGGCTTAATGCGAAATTCGAGTGTTCCCATATAAATACTTCCCATAAACATTTCTAAAAATAATTATAGTTAAAAAGGGAAAAAAGAGAAAGAAAAAAGTTACCAAAAATTATGACGGCGTCGAGAAAT
Source organism: Icerya purchasi (assembly GCA_039619475.1). NCBI lineage: Eukaryota > Metazoa > Arthropoda > Insecta > Hemiptera > Monophlebidae > Icerya > Icerya purchasi. The sequence goes on from CM077115.1 coordinate 382,579,051, forward strand.
CCCACCACACATGAACAGAAGAGAAATATCATGGAAAACGAAAGAAACCGTATGCCAATACATGCATGAACATAAAACGAGATAAAGGTAAAATTAGAGAAAATGCTGATTGACAAAGTTATTACAACCGTAAAACTTGGCATATAGGACTGATATTTTGTCCTCCACTTTAGTGATTTCGAATTTACTGAGGTAATAGAGAAGGAACTAAGTCATTTTCAGCACTAAGGGTTATGGGGTTAGCGGAAATTAAATTGTTAACAGAAAAGAGATCTTTTCAGTATAGGTTGCCTTAAAGGAAGAAGAAATGTATCAGAAAAAGATTTGGAGTGATCAGAAATTCCAGCACGAAAACCTTCACAGCCGGCATTAATGGTTAAATTAGAATTCATTGAAAGGTTTTTCAGATTTAGGTTGAGAATGATGTTTTGGGACGGGAAGACACGAAGAAGAAGAGCGGAAGGCGTTGAAAGAATTCTGTAAGACGGAAAAATTAATAGACTTCGAAATATCAGCAAAGATGAAAGCCGGGGAAACCAACTTAAACTGAAGGATATTCTTATCTTCGGGGTTTAAAAGTGGGTTTCAGGAGTCATAATTCTATGTATTTTTACTTGAATTCTTAAATTTCGATCAAGAAGGGTCGAGATCAGACCGAAATGAACACAATAGAAGCAAGATGGATCACTTTTTCGACAAGTGATGGTACATTCGGAAGAAGAATAGCTTTTATAAGGTCTGCCGCGATATAATGAACTAAAAAGGCCGAATCGAAGGCAGTTGTGTAGAGCAGCGGTTCCCAAAGTGTGGGCTCCGCGAGAAAATTATCAGGGTTGCCTTCCAACAGGAAAAACCGAGAAACCAAGAATAAGCCAGAAATTTCTCGTAGAACAGGAAAGACATGTTTTGTTTTCTTCAGACTTAGAATTACATTTTACGTTGTAATTTCTACGATAAATTTTAAATCGAATTTGTATTATTTTTATTTAAATTAACATTTGAAAATAATCTGATCATCATTTTGCATGAAAATGTAGAACTATTCGTTTGCAAAAACTATTACTTGTTCATTTCAAATAAAATTGTGATAATGATCTGACTTTTTAATTAATTAATTAATTAATCAAGTTTTGTACAAAAAAAATTAAACAACGGATTTTTGTAACACGGAAGGCTGCTTTTTGTCTAATTCGGTTAAATTTACGAGAAGGGGAATGTGATTTTTTTTATAGCGTATGAATATTCAAGCAAGGCACTGTGCATCATCGGTCGTATGTACATATGTATATTTCGATTATACATATGTAGTTACAGATTGATTTTTTTTTTTTTAGTTTATCACGGATCTTAGAACTGGCAAGCTGGTTCGAAACAACAATTCAAGTTTTAGCGCAGTTCCTGATAAAGGGTTTCTTTAATGAGGAAAGCGAGGTAGAAGAAAATATTTTCGATAGCGTAGTTGTTGATTGATACGATTTATTACATGATTTATAAATCAATTACAAGGGAGCTAGAAATGTTATCATTTGGCCATCGCGATAGCCTAGTGGCATGAACTCCTGATTATTAGGATAGTGGTCATGAGTTCGATTCCCAGCGACGGACACAAAAAAAAGTATACACTGATATTTACTGAATAGGTTAATTTAATGATTAGTTAATGGCCGCATGGTATTTAATATATGTAGTCAGCTGGTGATGAATTTTTAACAGTAATTTTTTGGACCGGTTTAAATTTCATATTCGATATCTTCTCGGTATTTGCGATTTTCCGCATTCAGGATAATCGTTTGTTCGAAGAGTATATTTATGCGCATATTTTTACATTAAAATATGTAACTCTGTCGTACAACCCTTTCTTATGAAAAGACGTGTCGAAATCTTTATCCCATTAATCCGTCGGTTCAACCACAAAACGCCAAAAAGTGCTTCACGTAAAATTTCCTCGAAATATTTCGGGTTTTTTTTTTAGAGTATTTATCTTTTAAACTAGAAATAATAAAATCGGCAGCATTCGATGTCAGTGATGAAATAAAACTAATATCGAAATATGTGAAGATAAAATATATTTTACTAAAAAAGTAACTTGTAAATCAAACATTTCTTTTCTAGGCAATTGCGACGACCGCATTCAGAAAGAGCGTTAAACCGGAATAATTCCATACGTTCCACGATCCAATTCGTGTTTTCATTTCCCGCCATGTTTTTCCTCTGCCGACCCTTAGCACCCCTTTCGACAGTATTAGCGGGGATTAGGGGTCATGACTGTTTTTGCTTCCATTTTATTTCTCACGATTACACTGCGATGGATTCGCTTTGCCTTCCGCGTCCGGGTTTTCTCCTCTAGCGAAGTGGACCCGCCGGTTATAAGGCGCCAGATACCAGCCTGATTGCTCTAGATTGTTATTCATCAATCCGACTGGGGCGCACGTTGTCACGAGCAAGTTGCTGACGACAGCCTGCAAGTTGTAAATGCAGTTAAAGCTTAACAGTATACACCTTCGACAAGTGACCCCCCCCCCCCCGTTTTATTGTCAGCAGTGTATTACGTGGGTTTTGTTTTAGCCATTCTCATCAGCGCTAAGCCCACCCAGGAAAGACAAAAAATGTTACCAGCCCTCACGGTTGGTGAATTTATGTTTATTTACAAATAATTAATGTTATACATTTGTGTAAATTTTGAATGAAAATTCACGCTTTAACATAATTATAACAGTCAGTAACTGAAACATTTGGACAATCGTTTATTTATTTATTTATTTATTTATTTATTTATTTATTTATTTATTTATTTATTTATTTATTTATTTATTTATTTATTTATTTATTTAATTATTTATTTAGTCATTATCATTTAGCTCTATATATACTTCATCGTCTGCCGAACCGTTGATAAGCTGACATGAGTCAGAAAAAGAACGAGAATCAAATACAGTCGATTGACTTTCGTCACTAACCTCTTTTACTGATTAAATACTTGTGAAAAAACAACATGGAGCTTCTTCCGAGACGCAAGATTTTATTCGTTTCACTTACCAGGAAAAAAAATCGATATAAAATTAATAATAGCGGAAAGGGCAACGTTATAATTTAGTCGCCGTGAAGATCTAGTTGCCATTTTTTCCCGATTATGTTTGGTTAAGAATTTAGGATTTATAATTGAAAATTTTAAATTGAAATACACGCGACTTTTCTTCTAATTTTTTAAACTTCTGATTATGCTATTCACCTAACGCGGCTAAAAGAAGCCTAATTACGCATGGTGTCGTACAATCGAATAACCAACAATATTTCCTACTTATCACGGTACGATTACAAACGCGCTCACAAATAGGCCAACGATTTATTTATCGTTATTAAAACGTCCACGTTGTTCCGACAAATTTACGACGTTCCAGCGTGTTGCGTGTCTCAGCTTTATTTACACTTAATTCCAGCCGACCTTTCCGAACGAACGAATTAAGAACAAAATTTTGTGAGCAATCTGTTTCTTCGCCGAAAACGTCAAAGTGCAGAAGAATAATTTAATATTCGCCGCCGAGTTTCTAATTATGCGAGCAACACCTGACGACGTACGTATAATATATACACCTTGAGAAGTTTCCCATTTCGGAATTTTCGAAATTTTTTTTGACTTTACCCCGTAATAATTACTCGTATCTTCGTTATCGTATAAATTTCACGTAATTTTGTCGAAGCTGAAAAAATCACGTATAGGCTGTGAATTGTTTTTACCTGTTTTTGCCTTGGTCGCTAAGTTAGAAAGCGAAAAACCAGCGACGGAACAGACGATATCCACATCAAAAAAAGGAAATGATTTTTATTCTAAAGCTAAGTGAAATCGTAGATATCTCACACTCGGTGGTATTTTAAGAAGATACTGTGCTCCAGACTACTATTTCCTCTGTTCGCTATATCTGTTTGAAAAAAATCCTACATCTGCTATTTTACAACTGTGTAAGAGAAACTTCATTCTAGGCCTTTTCGTCAGGTTTCTTTTCTTCTTCAAATATAATCGTTTCTACGTGTCCATAAAATTTTTCCGAAACGCCTAATCTTGCCTTTAACTTCTGCTCAGCTTTATCGTAATTTCTTGAAATAATAATAATAATAATAATAATAATAATAATAATAATAAATAAATAAATAAATAAAACAAAAAAAAAAAAACAAAACAAAGAAACAAAAAAACTTTTTATCCGTTAAGCCATTAACGCAAAATTATAAATACAAGAACGAAAATCAAAGAAAATTACATAATAAAAAAATAAACTGATTAATTAATTTCCTCCCTCTGTTAATAATCAAAAGGTGTATTTTTTCGTGATAGCTATTGAAAAGCAAACTACCTTAAATATGTACACAGAAGAAGGAAGCTTCCGAAAAAAAGAAATATTTAGCCAATATTATTACATCAGATTTTAGTCCTCAGAACACATTGTAAATTCCGAAATCCGGAAAAATCAACTTTTTCTCGAACGTGTTGTAATTTTCGATGGAACGTTTGCTATTTGTAGTGACGAATAATTCCTTATCGTCAATCTGGTTATTTAAATTACTAATCGATTTTTAAGCGTTAGAAACAAAAAGATGTCGCAAAACATTTTCATTTTACAACGGCTCAATTCCGCCAAAATATATCTACGCGTTTCGAGAAATATTCGTTTTCTGAAATAAAAAGAAAACTGTCCATTTTTTTATTATTATTATTTTTTATCCTACCCTGGGCGCGCCAGCGTCCTTGACCGAACAACATGATAAATCAAGGGATAGAACTAAATAGGCAGGCGATCAGAAATGGAACTCACAAAGGACAGCGGAACAGCTGAAGGCAATGGAAAGGATATAGGTAGCGTTAAAGGGAGTGGGAAGAGTCAAAGTTAAAAGTGTGGCGCGTAAAGAAGTTCATTAAGGAGTGCAGAACATTCGAAAAGGATATGATTTGAGTCACAAATACAAGGAGGCTCAGAAAACTGTCAACACTGATCGTAATGATAATATAGAGAATTAATATTAAAATAATGAAAGTTCAATGAAAATGGTGACTCGTAAATGAAAGGGAATTTTGTACGTCAATCAGAGGATCGCGACAAATGACGGAAAATCACAAAATCACTGGTAGATTAAATGTTAATCACGATGCCCCACATGGCGTGACGACTGTAGATGATAATGTCACCTAATGCTAGAATGCTTAATGGCAATTCTTTTGAAACCGGAAAGCCAAAAGGTTAATAATTAAAGATATAAATAGAGATAATGTATTTCGAACTAACCGGGGCCAGATTGCGAAAGCCTCAAATTTTAATTATTGAAAATGAACATAAATCATAGGTGTTTATCGAAAGCGTAATATTTATTTCGTAACCGAAAATGTTAATGTTTAAGCTCTAGTGTGACTGCCCAAAAATTAAGTAATTTTCAGGATTTTTTTTTTTAAAGAAGAATTGCATAAAATATTTCCAAACTTTGGTAATATATATATATATATGTATATTATTCAAATAATTACAACATTTTTTTTGTATAGAAATATTGAAACACAAGCGACTTATGTAATTTTTTCCCAGACCTCCTAAAAAAAAGTTGTTTCACTGCTGCAGTGATTGCCGCCGTCAAAGTGTCTGAAAAGAAAGAAAAAAAATTTCTTTCAACTTGAAGACATTTGCTGTACAATGACGTAGAATTATAAAAAAACATTAAAATTCGACAAAATGGCGGAGTTTTTAAAAAAATTATGAATTTTCAACTACTAAAATGGCGTTTTTTTAGTATAGCAAATTGACATTTTTTCTCCAAACATAAAAATTCTACGTCATTGTATGGCAAAAAAGGTGCTGAATAGGTTAAAAAAAGTCCCAAGTCGATCCTTTAATTTTTGTCTTAGTTAGAATTGCAGCAAATTTCGAAAAGTATGTTTTGAGAAAAACGCGTTTAAAGTTTCAACTTCTAATTTCGTTGGCACAAAATAAAATTTATGATACTTACAGCTAATCTGCTATTCCGGGTCCATACAATGGACGAAGCTCTTCTTCAAAAAGCATTTGTTTGGCAGCTGCAGCTTCCCTTCGATCTGTTCGACCATCTTTTGAAGTCGCCCGATGTTGTATATCTGCTACATGAATCCTGTCGGCATCTCTCTCGTCGACATAATTTTTCGCAACAGGCCCAATAATGAGTTCCATTATTTGAAATATTTTTGAAATAGATTGAAAACCATCGTTGAAAATTCCAACAGCAAAAAAATTAGCAAGTTCGATGGTTTTTGCGCTTTAGAGCAAAGTGCCAAAGTAAGCCATTATAATAGCTTTCATTATTATTTTGGGTATTGCTCCCCTTGCATCTTTCTAGTAATTCCCGCTTACTGAAGTCAGTATATATCGGTGTCAAGGCTTCTGCAACCCGTGGGTCGAGAGGGAGATAGTCGTGCTTGAATTCAGTGATGTCTAATCCTTAAGCTCTCACCTGTTGGGCAGTTTTCGTGATTCGGATTCTTATCAGTTGAAGTTAAGTGATAAAATGTTGCTCAAACTTCTTTGTACATTTCGTCAACATCGTCTTGATGCCTAGTTATTGCTTAGCCATAGTATTTTTGAAGTTCATAGACTATTTTGTCGGTTAATTTCATTGATATTTTTACTTTTGCCTTTAGGCACGTTTCTGACAAGTACAGCTCTGTTCTTTGAAAGCTGCAACTCAAAAACTATATGACATTCGACCTTGAAATTTTAACATTTTATTCCAGGAAGTATAAACTTTCAAAAAGTGTAAAAAAAAAACAGCGATTTTCTGAAAGTGTCATGCTAGGGAGTCCACTTAAACAATTTTCTATTTTTGGATGATACATTCTGAAATATTCTTTAATACAAAGAGAATATTTTGAATCTATAAACGCAGTTGTATGAACTTTTATCGGATTAAAAATTTCTTTGAAAAATACGACACTTAAAAATTATAAAAGCCGTTGAAAATCCAAAAATTCCTAGTTTGAGCGGTCATCTCTTTGAGAAACACCGTGTCCGGAGAACAGCGATTATTCGAAAGTTGTTTTCGGCCGTTTTTTAAACGTTTACACCTACTACGTATAAAAGGTTAATGCGCAGTTCCGGTACTTGGCGAACACCTTTTTTAACTCTCGATCCGCCGGTAAATGAAAAGTGGGCAATTCAAAACTAGCGCAATTTGCCGTAGGCTGCACCCAAACACCAACTTTAAAGATACTGTAAAGCAACCACATTTTAATGGAAGAACTTTTCTGTATTATCTAGCTTCGGAGCAGAGGATTTATTATTATCTTAAGAAACTACGTAAACTCGACAATTTTCTTTCGAACAACTTAAGCAATAATCTCCACACGTATATATCTGAAAAGCGAATCATACATATATGGTAACTAACGCTCTTTCTCTAGAGCATAAAAAAAGGACGAGTAATGTCATGTCTGCAGACATATGTCTACTATACATCGAATTTCAGTATTTTTACGCAATTAAGTGAAATTCAGCCCGCGGAGGAGACAGGTGAACTTGAAGTTGCAACTTTATTCGTGTATGCTCAGCTTCTAATTTGTAGACGGTGGTAATGAACCTTTATCCGACTGCTGTTGATATTTCAGTTGAAATATTGTAAACACTGTGACTTATTTAAAGTTATCGGCTGTATCGTGACGGCGCTTAAATTTCATAACTTTAGGTTTGTTAGTTCTGCAGACAGTATGAACGGAGGCAGGATGCCATCCGCTGCCGCCATCTTAGTTTCAGCATTAACCTCCGCTCGTTATTACCGCAGAAACATTTAATTACAAAGTTATTAATAGCCCGGCTGACAGCATCGCGCGTTTTTAATATCGTACATTAAGGGATGACACAAATATAGTCCAAATTAGAATTTTCAAGTCGTGAATTAAGAAATTGTTGAAAACATCGCATATTCAATCGCGCGGGCGCCTTGTCGATTGCGAACAGCTCGGCGTGTAAATAGTTACCTGGAAGGAGGAAAAAAGATGAGCGAAGATTGTAGGCAGTAAAGTAAAGAAGCTTTAAGGGGGAAGACTAGAAAGGAAACTGTTCAATAGAAAAAGAAGAGATTGAAAAACACGCACACATGTACTCTACTACTCGTTTCTCTGTTTTGTATTTTACAGTCTCGGCTTCATTCTTTTTTATACAGGCGTACGAATTCTTTTCTACCTCCCTTATTTTTCCTTTTGATTTTTTTACATTTTTTTTTAAATTCCGCATTTATCTCACAGTCGGTATGAAACAAAAAAAAAAAAAACAAAAAGCAGGCGTTTATCTTCGTTTTGTTTACACTCGAACGAAATGGTTATACCAAAAGGCTGGTATATATTTTCGCGCCTTTTCTCTCATTTAATATTGCAACCGTTATTGGCCAGGTCAAGCTCGTTTATTGGAAAAACCTTTCCCAAGTTCACAATTCGGATTCTATTATCGCCTTTTTTTTTTCTTTCATTTAAAAGATTCGGTAAAAAAAAAAAAAAAAACAAATAAAACAAAATCAGTCAGACGAAGTGCGCTGATTTAAATATCTTCCACTGAAAACCGAATATTTCGAAATTTCGACGCGACTGGCCTAGAGCCCCTGTGCGATTAACACTTTGATTTTTTACAATACAGACAACCAAACAATTTTTAGTCAAGCATAACACTTGACTGAGAATTCGGTGTATATGTAGCGTTAAACGCGTAACTAATTTACATGAGATTCGAAACAAATATCTCAGGTTTCGAAGATGAAAGATCATCGTCCAGATATTTACATACTCGTATTTACAAGGGCTTGTAAATTTATGATGCAGCGCTATATATTCATTATCGCAGGAATTTTTACAAAAGTTTTCTTACGGGATCGAAATATGATTTCGTTGCGTCGATGTTTCATTATTTTATCAAAATTTTATTAACGATAGGGGCCCGATACTACGGCGCAATTACGAGTATTTCAATTTCTTTTAAAAACGGAAAATAAACGCGCATTCCAATCATGATAAATGGCTGCGGGATAAGACGGAAGTAACGAAGATCGTTAATAAAAATATGCACAACAATGGAATGAACGAGGAAGTGCGAACGATGTTAGAGATCTTTATAAAATTAAATAAGTTTCTTGGAAGCGTGAAGCAAAAACATTACAGATTTTACCGAACGTTAATTTTAAAATTTAAAAAAAAAACCAAAAAAAAACAAAAAAAAACGGTTTATTACTGACGTTTACAACAAAATTTCCATTACATCGGTAAATTACTTTCGGTAATTATAGCAATTTGAAACAACTAATACAAATACTGTGTACGCGGGAACATGAGCGTAAATATATGAGCTTAATTTCAATAAATAGAAATAGATACGTATTTGTGCATGCGTAAAAAATGTTCTGCCACTTCACGGCTGGCTCCCGTAGCCGGTTTAGTAGTGTTTCATTCGGGCAGGATATTCTGTAAATTAAGAACATAGAAAACCTATTCTTGCACTGAGTTAATGTTAATGAGCAGAAAAAGAAATAAAAATATATGGTATATATCAGTGGCGGATCCACGGGAATAATGGATAGGGGACATCCCCCCAACGGAAACAAAGCCTCTATGAAAAAATTTGTTATAACAGAGAAACTTTAAAGCTATAAAAGATTTGTATAAATGTTACCCATATGGATTTTAATAATTAATATTTAATACTACGAGTAGAGTTCAATGAGAAATATATATATATATTTAAACTTGCTCGCGGGGACAAAGAATTTTCGGATTGGATTACTAACAAAAATGAGAAAGAAGTAACGTGTCTAATAAAAATACTATCTTATACACTATTTCTAAACTACCATATTTTAGTTAGAATATTATAATTTCGTTTTATTTTATACCGCTAAAAATAAAACTAAATTTAAATTAAATTTGTAATAATTATGTATTATTAGAACACATTTTTATGAATTTCTAAAAAGGTGATCGCTATTTGGTTTTCTATACGAAACAAGAGGTATTTCTCAAATCTACTGCCTACCGTCGAAGATTTTACGTAATTATCATATAATTCCTCCTCCTGAAATGTCCTTATATCCCAAAAAGAAAAAAAAAAAAAAAATTCCTTCAGGATCCTCCCCTGTTTATATATATTTCACGAAGTAATCAATTCATAATATTATGCCAAACGTAAATAAATAAATTATCATAAAAAATTTGACATACAAATCGTATTAAAAAATATAATAAAAAAACATGGACTAGTTTCGACGAACCACCGTTATTACCTTAGTTAATTACTCGATAATGCCACGGGCTAGTTCATCGAAATTAGTCGATGTTTTTTTATTATATTTTTTAATACGATTTGTATGTCAAATTTTTTATGATAATTTTTTTATTTACGTTCGGCATGATATCGTGAATTGATTATTTCGTGAAATATATCAGTATATCTATATAGTGCCGACAGTATTGCATTTTATAAATAAAAATATAACTCTGCCGTCCTTACATGGAACGAATAAATTGAAGAAAAGTATTAATATTACAGTAAATATGACGAAAGAAAAACGATTGGAAAGAGAAAAAAAAAAAGTATCGTGTGAAATACATTGTGTGAAAATTTAAAAGCTAAATATTTTCCAACTATCGGGGTTAACAATGTTATGAAAAGTGGCGAAACGTTTTCGAGATGTGTGTGTACTTCAAAGAGAAAAAGAGAGTGAATACGATTTTCGGGAATATTATCCCACCGACAACTAGAAAGGGAAATATTAGTAACCTGTCTCTAAATCGCCGAGCATAGTAATATTATTCGTGCTTAAGATGTTTGTTTGTTTACAATTCTATTCATCACTAATAGACTGAATTACGCTGCATGTTCCCTTTTACTCTCCGTTCTTTAAATGTAATATTAAATGTCTTCCGCTGGATGAACGAGCACGCTGAACGTTCTTCATAAATTAGCGCATTTGAAAAGGTCACATAAAACTGTACAACATCCGGACCGTATTGTCGTAACAGATAACGCTCGGAACCCCGGTCGGAATCTCATTGAAAATGAAGAAAAAGCGGGTAGAAAGGCATTTTCTCTGCGCGCGAAAGGAACTGCGAAAAATCGTTTTTGGTCACATGTCAAAAATAAATCAGCGACGAATAAAAGGTAGAGCAGCTGGCCTTGACATAAAGGACGCGCACGATCGGAGGTGACAATGAAGTCGATCCTCAGATCTAATTATAACAGTTTATTTAAGGAGACTGGCGGCTTTTTTTTGCACTGGTAATAATTTAACGATTTCAACTTTCAGCGGTAAATGAACTATGAAAAGAAGAAAGATAATAAAAAAGGGGAAGAAACTATTCACGTACCCGCACACGACAACATGGAATCGAAAGCTCCCGAGGAATATTCAAATGTAAACCTCGCGTTTGGGCCCATTCCCCGCCAAAATGTATAAATAGTAACGTAACAGTGAAAAATTGTTTAAAAACGTTTTTGAAAAGAGAAAAAAAGGAATTAGAAAAAAAAAAGCGATAAACATGAATAGATTCCAAAATGTAGTCGAAACTCATTTTGATAACGTAGAGAGAGTTAACTATGCGTTAAATTCTTGGCAAAACTGAACACGTTTAAACGAGGATCCTTCGGCGACTACATCTCTCTCTATGTATTTTAAGCGAACGTATACAAGCGATAGTTCAGATTGTAGCCGCGCTACATGTGTGTGTGTGTGTGTGTGTGGGTTGGGTGTGCATAAAAGGGATTTACTTTTACACGCCGTTTTCGCTAAAGAATAAAATTGACCGGATTTTTCACCGCAAAATAAAAAAAATAAAAAGTTAGATAATGAGATTTCCTCGAAATACTTGTCATCTAATTAAGGCTGTCAAATGATTCTTACTTTCAACGACGCGCTATTATAATGACTCGAACGCTAATGTTACTCGTTTCTTTTTTTTTTCTTTTTTTTTTTTTTTTTTGATTTGTCTTTCGCCCTTCGGCCAGCTTTACTGCTCATTCTTCGTGTCTACCTGTCGACTTAACTGACGCGTCTGTAGTAAAAATTCTGAAGGGTTTTTGTTTTTTTTTTTGTTTTTTTTTTTTAACTACAGAACTCTTGCTTGCTTCGCTCGTCAACCCCTACGCACCGATCGTTTAGCTCGCTCATGAAAATAGTTTATATATAATAAGGAGAAATTGTAATTCGAAATAGGTCGTAATTATAAGAGGGGTGATACCTATTTAAAATAAAATAAAAAAAAATTGTTCAAACGGAAATACATTACAAATGTAGCTTCTTATTTTTTTTTTGTTTTTTCCAGAGGCTCGCCAACAATGGACATTAACCTAGTAGAAGAGAAATTTTTCTACATGCTTAATTTGCAAAATCATCAGGTCCTGCCCGAACGAAATGCAAGCAATCAACTGCGCTGCAATAGCTTACTCGGGAATAAATTAATAAATAATAAAAATAATTAAAACTAACAAATTTCGAAACTTTCTTAGAGATTTATTTAAAGGCTCGTCTAGTAGATAACTCAGCGTGCCGCCAGTGACGTAATTTTCAAAATGAATTCAACTCTAACAAATTCTGAAATTTTAAGTGACTACATGCTTACTAGAATAACATGGATTGAAGGCAATGTTTACACCTCTACCGGGAGTTTTCTTAACGTTTTTTCAATCCCCCGTGCTCATTCTAAAGTATGCAGCAATTCTCTTATTCCTGCAGGGATTGTGTTATTATGTGAAAAAAATAATTATTAAAAAAATAATCGTGATAGGGTAAACGGACGGCGCGTGCGGGGAAACGGAGTGTGTGCTTCCACTATAGTTTTGGGTGGATGTAGTCATGAAAAATAATACGAAAGATTTGTAATTTGTGTAGGGTGGAAAGGAGAGGTAGGGAGTTTGAAATCGCGTTAAATAAAACTGTACTCGATATAAATTTATGAATATTAAATACTTTTGGAAAAAATCTTTGGAAGGAAAGAAAATATTTTAGAGTAATTCCATAATTCATAGACATGAAAAAATTATTATGAACGATATGAGAATTAACGGCAGAAGGTGTGTGCACATTCATAGCAGTGAAGACATCGACGAATTTACTTTTAGAATCGGAGAAAAAAGTACAAAATTATGAACGGTCGGGAGAAATGATCAGAAACGAAAAAAATATACTTCGGCTATTTCTACAATATTTAGGCTCGAAAAATTATTAAGAACGATAGGGAAACTAACGGCAGAAAATGTGTGCGCATTCGTAGCGTTGAAGTCATTGTAGGTTTTATTTTTAGAACCGGAGAAAAATAAAAATATTGTACTAGTCTATGGTTAGTTTTGAACTATAGAAATAATCGATTTGTTAATTTGTAAATGTTTTGGATAATCGGTTAGGTTTAGACAACAGAGCAGGGATTGTGTTATTATGTGAAAAAAATAATTATTAAAAAAATAATCGCGATAGGGTAAACGGACGGCGCGTGCGGGGGAACGGCGCGTGCGCTTCCGCGGCGGGGAACGTTATGTTAGATATATGCGCGGGATCGGGACGTGCGCCTTAGCATATGGTAGTAAGATCGGGGAATCGGGAAAATAAAAAAACATAGTTCAGCTAATTTTATATTATGTATACTTAGACTTTGAAATATTAAAAAAATAACCGCGGTATCGAAACGGAGTGCGTGTATGCGCGGGATATTGCGGTGAAGAGCAGAGTATGCGCGGGATCGGGACGTGCCCCTTGGCATATGGCAGTAACATCGAGGAATTGGGAAAATAAAAAAATATACTTAGGTTTAGTTTGAAATTTCTATAGTTAGACTTTGAAATATTAAAAAATATAATAGCGGTATCGGGAACGGAGCGCGTGTGTGTACTAGATTAGCGTGTGCGCTTTCCCAGTGGAGAACGTTGTGTTGGATATATGCGTGGGGACAGCGCGGGTGCTTTCGCATTTGATTGTACGATCGGGGAATTCGGAAAATAAAAAAATATACTTCAGTTAATTTTATAAAAAGTAATCGCGGGATCAGGAACGGAGCGCGTGTGTGCGCGGGATATTGCGGCGGAGATCGGTGTGTGCGCTTTCGCGAAGGCGGCCGGAGCGTGCGTGTGTATACGTGTGTGATGTGTTGGGTTAGAGTCAGGCTTCAAATCATATATTGGGGTTAAATTTGGACTTTTCATACTTAGGCCCGGAATTTTGAAAAATCGCGGTAACGTAACGCCGGGAGGGGCGATCACTTGGGTTACTTTCGAACATTAATTAATTTACTTATGTTAATTAATAATCGGTTCGGTTTATTGGAAATGAGCGGGACGCGTACGAGGGAATTTTGGAGAAATTTGGGAAACTTGGGGGAACTTTCAGCACCTGGACACTAATTTGGGTTACTTGCGCCCCCGAATAACACTTTGGGTAGTTTATTGACCTCGGGACACTGTTTGGACGTTCGGATTAGCGGATATGCAAGGGAACCGTGCAGGGGAAACTCGGAGGAATTTTGATCGCCTAGACATGAATTGGGGCTACTTTCGTGTTCGGATTACCGGTTTGGGGTGACTTTTCGACTCCGGGACAGGAATTTGAGTTCGGATTAGCGAGTGTCGCCAGTCCCCGCATTTATAGACTACTTTCGATACTGAATAATGAAACGTATTTTTAATTTTGCCGCGATTAAAGTAGGAATTCAGATAAATGGAATCGGGATCACATAATCTTTGAGAAGAAATTTCGCCGTCTCTATTCGCAAACTCAACTTTGGAACGATTTAAAACTATTAGGAACTGTTAAAATAGTCTCAAGCGAATTACGATGATAAGAGAGAGCGATCGAGAATATACATGCATACTGACTGTTCAAAATCTTAACCGGTCATGTGTACATGCGATATATACACATCTAACTGCTAAACGAATGATAACCGAATCGATAATAACACTTTTATCGATACGAGGGGAGTCCCGTGCAAGTGTGACGAGCGTATAGACGTTTGAAGAGTACACAATTGCCTTATGCGAATAGTCGAAATGGTGTACCGGTACATCTGAACAACACCCGGTAAAAAGTATAATCAACAAGACCGTAAAAAAATACAAGAATCGATTTCTTTTTAATTAAGCCGCATGCGATAAAGATTCCATTGAACGCGGATAATACCAATTACTACTAATAGAGCAGCATAAACTCTTCAATATTAATTATTACATCTGGCAATAGTGAAATTCGATAGATAGGTGTGTAGTGCTACAAATTTATATTATGTTGTGTAGAAATAGAGATGTAGATGTAACCGGATAGTTGTAGAATTAATCTCAAACACAATTAAAAATTAAAATATATTAAATCATTTCAATAGTACATTACTCTGTTCACATGTCATAAAAATAGTTAAATTACGTAGATTTTCTAATTTAAAATATATATACATATTGTATACACGTGTAATTTTAAAAGGTGTAAATAAAAAAACTTGTTGCATTTTGCAGTATTCTTTCTTTTTGTTTTATTAAAAATTTTATTGAAAAAAAAAAATAATAATAATAATAACAGTAATCAATAAATAAAAAAAAGATAGAAACAAAAATCAATTCGAATCAAAAAATTCGAATGGATTTTACTAGAGTTTCACTGTGCGACAGGAGACTTTGAATTCCGTTCGAAGGAAAACTACACTACCGAACCAACTATACACTACAGCGGATGGTACTATTGTAATATTAAAAGCTACCATGGACAATAATGGGCTTTCGGAGCTTCGCTCTCTTTTTTCTAATTTTTTTTACTTTCTTATTATTTTTTTTATCCCTTACTCAGAAAATCAATTTAAGATATTCCCGTAATTGATTCCAAAAACGTGAAAACAATTCTCTTCGATAAACAGTACATTCGATATTACGAGCAAATCTGAAAAACTCTACCAAAGCCCAACCCCGTTCTATATATTATCGACTTGTTTGTTATCATCCAATTTCCGCTACGGAGAATGAGATTAGTGATAATTCGGATTTAGTTAGGCGTGAATAAATTCCCAAAAAAAGCGGAAGGCACGTGTAAAGACATAAAATGAAAATAAACAAAAACAAAACGTTCGGACTGGATCGTGTGCATACCCGCTTACATATTTAGAAGTGTCGAGATGACTAAAGAGCACTTACGTAAATTTACAGCGCCATTCTTAAGTCTATCGAAAAATACGCTGACACTTGAGCTAGATAAGGTAGTAAATCACAGAGCTATAAGTGTATTTTACCAGCGGGAAGAGAAAAGGAGCTCGTTATTTTTCGAAAATAACAGAAAAAGTAAATAAAAAAACTTTAAGCAAAGGTTAAAAATCGAATATCAGCAGTATATCCTGAGCAACGTAAATTTATTAAATACCGTTGTATTCCGCAATTATCCCGGATCTGTGAAAATTTCATTTCATTTCAACTGCCTACATACCGGCGAATTCCAGTGACATTATTATTAGTTCGCATGCACAGTTGTTTTCCGTCCTTTCCGATCCTGAGCCGTAGTTTCGTGAATTTTCTAGCCCCTTGGTTCTTTGTCCATCAACTGGTTCTTCTATTTCTGGAATCTCAGATGTTGCATTTTTATGTACACATTAGAAGTCTCGTGTCATTATTTACCTCCAATTCCAATACAATGTTGATCTCTATTTAAGCAAAACTAATTCCATTCTATTCTCAGAATATAGACCCCCGCATTTTAAACGATTCTATTCTATGTTTACTTTGTCCATCGACCAGGTTTCGCAATCGTATAATGGAGCAACAAACAACACACGTCGATTGCCAACCGACTTAAAAAGAAGAAGATGATGAAGAATACTAAACTGTTGAGTAACTTCCCGCTTTTTATTAAGTCTTATACGATGTAGACCAGATGTCGTTCTTCTTTTCGACTTTCCATGTCTGTTCTGCATTCTTCCAAGTCCGTGATGACTACAGAGCCAAAATATATTCATAAACTCCATTTTGTATCCGACAACGATTTTGATCTCTGGTTCACGTGCGTCACTATGCAAATTTGGTTTTCAACTGTCATTGTCTTTACTTCTTGTTGATATTTATTTATTCGCAGTTTTACAACAGGCTTAAACACAGCGGAACGTAAATTACGTTACGTAACAGAAAGTACATAAAGCATAAATAAAACCGATTACACTTAAATATACTTAATGAAATTAGTTAGATTAAGTTAGAACACTGTTTTAAAAGTAGTGCCAATTTATTTACTGTAATAAGATTATACTGAAATATATGTATAAAAAAAAAAAAAAAAAAATCGCGTCTAATAATAATAATAATAAATAAATAAAGATAAAACTAATAACACTTATTAAAGTAACGTACTTCCACCATTTTAATATGTATCTTATTGCATATCGTGGTGTATTCATTTTTTAAAAATTTATACCGTGAATAATGAGGAATTAAGTTTCGAAACAATATTTTATTAAATAGATATATATAAATAGATATATATATATATATATTCATGTTATTAAAACAGCGTATTTTTCTGTATTGGCTTTATCACTTAAAAATTTCTTTTACAAATAATTATTTTTGGATTCCGGCCGACGAAACTATCGAGATTATTGTACAGATCAAAACCGCTTTGATATTTTACTTGTCTATTTGCCATAAAATTAAATCGCTTCAATAAATGCTCATGATGTTCGAATTTTGGATCAACTCCTAGGACTGTACAAAACGATTGCTTTAAATTCTATTAATTCAATTAATTTTATACGGATTGCCGATAACCATCCAAATGTGGAATGTTTAGAGTTATTATGTCCTTAGACTATTAAGGATTCCTGATGCATATTAGAATTTAATACTTATTTAACGTGATAATTGAATGCAAACTATACCATACAATGTAGTCGTAAATGAACCTCCATTAATTCTTCATGTAAACGATGTTACCTAACACCGTGTTATTATAAGATCCTGTCGTTCAGACGTGGATTGTTTTGGCGCTAGCAAGCAAGGGTTTTTACCCAGACATTTTACAAATTACGAATTATCTGCGTTATTTTTCAGGCATTATCCGCTAAATATCATGATTTGGTCATCGCGACAGCCTAGTGATGTGAACTATTGATTATTAAGATAGTAGTCATGAGTTCGATTCCTAGCGACGGCCAAAAAAAAAAAAAAAAAAGTATAGACTGATTTATTGAAAGGTTAATTTTTTTTTTGATTTTTTTTTTTTTCGGCCCGGCGAGAAACCATCTGGTCACTAACAACTTCTACAAATAAGCTAGACTAACAGAATAGTGTGTATAAATAAGTAGATTGAATCCTAAAACGTCAAGAGCAAAAACATGGCCGCAATGACGTAACATAGCCCACGTATGTCAAAAAGGATATGGAATTAACACTGATAATTAAACGATCACAATACAATTCGAACACATATAGCCGCAATGATATGGCATAGCCCATGAGTGCCAAGAAGAATAGAATATAAAATTAACACTGATTAGATCACATCCCAAGTGCAATAGGCACTGGGGTGCGACTGGATAGCAGTAGGTTAAGGATATAGCTTTTGAATCGAGTAATTAGCAAGGTACTAGCAAGACTTCCGAAAATGCCAGTTATTAGCTACATTACAACTCAGAAACCGGTCTTTCACCACTAAATAGTAACGCCGTTATTAATAATAAATTTGAGAACAAAACCACTACAATAGCATCGGTATAATATGTAAGAGACATTATTTGGCGGAGAACATTCCAGGGAGATTATTAAAGAAGCGACCTCTAGCATGCTCGTATTTATTACAGTTAAATAATAAATGATTGATACCCTCGTCAAAATTGAAAAATTGGTGAGAATCACAGAAAACGCCATAACTGTGGTCGGTAAAATTAGCACCTACTAAGGCATGTCCCATAAGTAGGCGACAAATGGTGGTGATATATTTGCGTACAAATCTAATAGAGATCACCTGTAGGAATAGAGAGTGGTACCACGGACCAGAGTTAAGCAAGGTCTGACGAAAAATAATCTTTGAACCAAAAGCGTGGTCGGTTAAATAGTTCTGCCATATAGAGTTGTTATCTCTTTTAATTTTAAAATATAAGTCTGAAGATGGAATAAAAGGGGAAGCGGTAAGCCATCGAAGGCAGCCTCTTTAGCAGCAAGATCCACTCTCCCATTCAATTTTATACCGCAGTGGCTTGGTACCCGACAAAACTTTGCAATGCCACCTTTCAGGGTTATACTAAGGCATTTCATTTTGATCTCATAGATAAAAGGATGACATTTGAAATTAACATTACTAAACTTCAAGGCAGAAAGGACACTTAAACTGTCGTCGGTGATTATTACGTACTTTTTATCAGTAATATCAGCTCGGAGTATAAAATCGAGGGATTTCTTCATAGCAAACAATTCCGCCCTATATATTGAGGCTTCCGGGGGCAGCTCGAATTTTTGTATCAGGTTAGAGTCAAAAATAAAAGCTGAACCAGCCGGACCTCATATTTTACGTAATTAAATTAGATTATTAATTTCTTCTAAATATTTTAAGCCTATTCTTTTTTTTTTCGAATGCATTTGGGAAATTCAAATAAACAGATAATTTTTGATCTTTGAAACTGCACTGCTTAATCAATTACAGTATCGTATAGCTGATCAACTTATTTTCGTAAACATTGCAGTAAAGACATTAGAAACAGAGTTTTCAAACTCTGCACCAGTTTTGTCGAAAATTGACTGCTTAATCGACTATGTGTTATGCTTACTACCGGTTAATATTAGCACAAAGTTAAACAAAAACAACTTTTTCCATCAGTATATCACACGCCCGAAAAAAATGTATATATATTTTTTTTGCAAAATTTGGAGCTTTCAGTACCCCGAGAAGTTCAGCTATATTTTTTCTCTAAAGCACTTTTGAAATAAATTCAACTTTCTCACTCGGGCGGTTACTTACATGACAAACTTTTTTTTGCTGTTTTTTGCCTCAAAGGTGGGGGATTTAAATAATTTTTTATTTGTAGCTTTTATTTTATACATTTTGAATTTCACTTTTAAATGGGGTTATCTGCGACCAGTTTAAGTGATTTACGATGTTATTTTAAATTACATATTACATATTCTTGACGTTTTTTGCCATCCGGGGTAATCAGTTATACTAAAGTTTTAGATTATCTTAAAGAAAATTTTAATTGTGATTTATCCTCCGATTTTGAAGTTTATATGTCATGCTGTTCCTGAGCTATTGCACATTTCGATTTGATATTTTTGTTGTTTTTGTACCACCTTATTACGATTTCGTATATTATGAGTGAACGGAAACCTAAAGAACTAAAATAAATTGAAAATATTTAGGAGAAATTAATAATCCAATAAAATTATGTAAAATATGTGTTTTGTGATTATATATATATATATATATATATATATATATATATATTAAAGATAATTTTGCATTTCTGGTGTGAAATGGGCAAAACAAACGGAGAAATTAATTTTATTGTCACTAGTTTAAGTACTAATGTTAATAACATAAAAGTGACCAATATCAGCAAGAGTGTTACAATTTCCGTAATCATGCGCGGTGTACACTACATGATTACGGAAGTTGTAATTCGCGCTGATGATCCTTAATGTCTAATCAATCAAATTGTGTCCGTGTCTGGTCATTTTTATATTATTAATTAGAAATATTATTTGTAGTAATCACGTTCAGTTGATAATCCTCGAGCGCAAACCAAATCGATCAATATTCCTAATCAATCACCCCAGCCAAAGAAAAATATTAACATTTTATATTGTCGTTGTTTTTTAGCTTTCGTGTTAATTGTCGATTTTTGTACTTTATTATGATTTGCGGAAAAACAAATTTATCCGAAATTTTCAGAAAATAAAAAAATTAAAGGCAAAATACTCCGACAACAGTTTAAAAGTTTCAATGTTATTCATTATTTTAAAATATTCATCGCTGACTAGAGCGATAAACTTGAAACAGTTGAAAAAGAAAAACACATTTAACGAGCAAACCTCAGAAAAAAAACTGAAAACTAGAGACGTTTGGATAGGTTTCAAAACAAACTGTTTATTAACATTTCCGTTTCTATCCGCTTTTATCCGCTTTCATCCGCTTTCTCTTTCTATATTATAGGATGCCGGCGTATGAAAGGCATAAAATAAGCACGGAAACAATAAAAGATGTCGGAATTTGGAATGCGGTTTTTTATTTATTTATTTTTTTTTTTTTTAATGCTAAATATTTTTGCATTCATTAAATGTACATTTATTGCCCAACATTAAACACGAAACGCCTCTGCCGCTAGAAATGTATGTGTTGCAATGGTTCGGTAATAGTTTAATGAGAAATTTAAAAAAAAATATCTTTAAACTAGCTTTCAACATTTACATATATTTAAAAAATTAATTTCCTTATAAACAAAAACAAAAAAATCTCGTACGTTAATTTAAAAAATAGCGTTGCTAATGTATAAAAGCGTAGGTTGGCTTCACGCACCCGTATGTTTAAATCCCACGCTTTTATATTTTAGTAACACGGTCCTTTTTAAATCTTTTTTCTTTTTTTTTTCTAGCACATTTAAGGACACCAATTTTTCTTAAGAAATATTTATTTGTAATTCGAATTAACTAATTATTAAAAATTGCCGGCTGCTTTTGAATAAATGTAAATGTTACAAAGGAATTTTGTCGCCTATTCGCTCTTAAACGCCGACGCACCGATGCCAGCGGCCTTCACACTATCGGCTATTTTGTTTGTATAACAGAGGAAATCACGAAATGGCGCGTCATAATTACGGGAGTAACTGTTTAAAATAAAATTTAAAAACATTCGACATTACGGTAGATGGAAATAGATTTCAATTAAAGTTGAGAATTTGAGCGTTAAAAAGAATTTGTTAATAATTATAATAACTCCCGCGATCACGAAGCTTTGTCTTCGAAACGCGTCGGTGTATAAATTAAATAATTGTTTTCAAAAATCGGTGTTTAAAATTAATTACTGTACAACATAAAAGAAACAATGAGTGAAATAAACAGAGATATAGTAATAATTAATGAAGATAAAAATCCGACACCAAATTTATATTTAAAACTAAAATCGTTGTACGAAAAATTTCAAAACTTTCCTATACGGCAGAGAGAAGTAAAAGCGTTGAAGAGACAAAAGAATCATTAAGAGTTTTATAGTTCTTTAGGTGCGTTAAGGAAGTCAGAGAAGCTACCCCGTGTCATGTAAGCAGCTCGGGGATGATAAATACGAACATTTTTAAAAGAATGTATTATCTAAATATGAAACATTTCAATTCACGGATGATGGGGTAACATTTGCCCGACGATAGTTTACGAATACCCTTTTTGATGTAAAAAAAATTTACAATTCGAATAATTTTGCTTTTTTTGATCGTTGTAACGTTCGAGGAAGTGAGACCAGGCTTCGCAGTAAGCTGCTTCGGCGATAAAATATCTCACGCTATTTTTTAAACTGTCCCTATTAAAGAATTCTTTAAATGTTTAGTTCAGCATTTCCATAAGTTAGACTAATAACCTAATTTAAACAAGTTCAGTCAAGCATGATATTTCATGCGCCGAGCATTCCGTATGTTAAGTTAACGATAACTACAATTTAACATATAATAAGTAAATAACACCGATATGAAACAAAATAATTTATATTCCTCCCGATCACGGCATTTACACATAATGCTTTCAAAAAAAAAAAAAAAAAAAAAAAAAGGAATTTGATTTTTCCCGCTGCGAATTATAGCGCCATTTCGAAAATTTTCTTAAGAAAATGAAGTTTCGTTATCGACAAATAGCGATCTTTCAAGGAAAAAATAATTTTTTCAAAATTTTCCAGCTTTTGGCGAGGGCCTTATCTTAAAGTGTTGGAAAACCGGATGTTCCAAACTAGAGAAAAATATATGGGGGGATGCGCACTATTTTAGCCTAGTTCAAAATTTTTAGTTATAATATTCGCGGCGATAAGGGAAGAGGAGGGAACACGTCATTTTTCGCACTTTTTTGAACTTCCGTTCAACTTTGAAAGTTTCGTTAAGAAAATTACTTACGGTTTTGTTCCCGACAAATAACCAAGATAATGAAAATATTTAGCTTCTTTTTCAACATCTTCATTTCGAATATTTAAGAATTTTTCGAAACATCTTAGAGACAACTCAACGAACGATTTTCAATTCTAACGAATTCATCCGCTTTATATCTTTTACCTGATTTTCGAACTGGCCTCTTAATTATACTTAATCGAATGGCTGCTTTTCTTCCGCGCTCCATATTTTTACTAAGTCTTCCATTTTCCCCGCGTCTATCGAACGAATGTTATTTATTAAATCCGGCTACTTTAGTCTCAAGGTGCCGAGTACCGAAGTTGAAAGCGATCTTTACGAATTAATAAAATATTATGAAAATTTTAATGATTTTTACTGAAAATAACGAATAAAAAATTTTAACGGGTAAAGATGGAAATGGTTATTTTTTTTTTTTTTACGATTACCCGTTAAGCTATTTAAGATGTGCGGCCGCACGATGTTCAATTAAAAAAAGTGTCGGTCCAAAATGGAAATCACCGTTCTCCAAAAAGAACACGTTTAATGTTAATCGTGGTCAACGTTAACTTCGTTATATTGAATTTTTCTTAAAGCGAACATTTACGATGCTCATATTCTCGGGTTCACTCCACTGCAAGGTTCATTAATAATTATTACGAGCCGCTGATTAACGCGCGTTGTTTACTTTCTTCCAGGTGATTATAAACAATGCAACAGTTCCTGGAACGAGACAACTTCGGACGTTATGCTGTTGATGGAAACGCGATTTTGGATTCAAAGAGTGCTGACACCTATCGTGGTCATTGTCGGCCTAATCGGTAATTCGGTAACGATCGCGGTGCTCACCCAACACAGAATGAAAAGTTCCACAAATATATACTTGACCGCGTTAGCCGTCTCCGATCTACTGTACCTACTGTGTTTCTTCTTGATGTCGCTGAAGCATTACTCCGGCATGGACAGTGAGCGATATTACCTATACTGGATACTTTTGCCGTGGCTGCATTGGCCAACTGATGCTAGCAGTAAGTTTCCGGACATTATATTTTTTTTGATTCAGTAGGACATTATATATTAATAAATGAACTTAAAGAGTATAGATATCGAAGGAAAACCCCTCAATTGGTTCGCAGATTACCTAAGTAACATAAATAGTATAGTTAGGATAGGAAATACGTATAGTCAAGTACTTACTTTGAAATGAGGCGTCCCCCAAGGTACAGTTCCGGCCCCATTACTTTATGTAATATACGTGAGGAACATAAAAAAATCAATAAAATATGGTAAAATATTTTCATACGCAGATGACATCGCGTTGATAACTGCAGATAAAAACATCGCTAATACGGTGATGCAACTTCAAAACGATTTAAACAGCCTGAATTTAAGGTTACATGACAAAAAATGCAGAAAAAACCAAATTATTATGGATCAAATCTAGTAACCACTATCCGCCATACAAAATTAATATAACACGTCACACTTCAAATTGCATACATACGGAAAATATGTTAATCACCTGTCGGTGCAACATTATTGAAATTGTAAACAATACCGCTGTTATATAAACTAAAAATGTATGTATCATGCAAAAAAACATAAGTTATTAATATACAATATGCCAATCACATCTAAATTACGCAACAATAGCTTGAGGGAAAGCAAATAAAACTAATATGAAACACATTAACTACCTTCAAAAAAATTGCTTGACTACCTTAATGAGAAATAATACGTAAATATGCTGATGGGAACCTGTTAATAAAATATAATATTCTGAATCCCATATCTACACTACTTGGTTATAATGGAATGGTTAAATAGGGAAATTGAAATAGAAAAAAGAAATCACCAACTTATAATATCAGAGAATTACGTCATTGTAATTTAAACAGTCTGAGGAAAATATTAAAATGTACTATGAAAACTGCTAAACACATTACCAGAAGATATTAAACAAATACAGCCAAATAAAAAGTCATCCAAAGTAGAAATAAAAAAATGGCTTATGAATAAAAATATTAGAAGTGAATAAAACAATCACATTCTTACTATCGAGTATATATTAAGTATTGATAATTAGTATGATATATGTGTCAGATATGTGCGAAAATATGTATGTATATGAGGTTATGAAAGGATATAAGGGAATTATTATACTAGGAAAATGTTGTACTTTTTTATTTTTTGTTGTGAAAGAAGTTTTCAGATTTAGTTTAGATAATATTTTACGTAATAACAATAATAAAAGGTTAAAATAATCATATTACCAAAACTGGATACATGGAATATCTAAATAAGACGAATCGTTAGTAATACCGATAACTAGTAATATGTCTCCGAACCAGAGTTGGGCATTTGTTATTCAAATAACCGAATAACGAATAAATTATTTGAATAACGCACAAATAAATAATGATTAATTTATTCGTTATTCATTATTCGTTACTCGACATTAATCATTATCCGTCAATCATGGTTAATCATTATTCGTCAATCATACATTAACCATTATTCGTTATTCATTATTTAGTAATTATTCAACTCAGTTAAAAGTTATGTTATTCAAAAAAGTGTTGCAGAAAAACTTGGTTCAAACCCAACCGGTGTATAATTATTTTTGTATTAAACTTTTTTTTTTATTTTATACATTTTATTTTCTAATTAATATTATTTAATACGATTACATTCTTTTTTGTTATTATATTAATTAAATGATAAATTTAAACTTTCAACACGAAAATAATTTTTAAAATTTATAAATTAACAATATTATTTGACAAATTTCGATATCATGAAATAGTATTTAAGCGCCTTCTTCTTTCTCTCCCCAACCTTACGGTTGGTGGATATTAATATGACCATGT
The DNA here is from genome assembly GCA_039619475.1 of Icerya purchasi. Classification (NCBI taxonomy): domain Eukaryota; kingdom Metazoa; phylum Arthropoda; class Insecta; order Hemiptera; family Monophlebidae; genus Icerya; species Icerya purchasi. The sequence continues at coordinate 382,604,989 of CM077115.1, forward strand.
TAGATCCATCTTTGGGAACAGGCACGTTCTTTTATGATGACATAACTTTCACCGTTTTTTATTTGATCCATATATCGAATTGTAAGTCTTGGTTTGCCTTTACTTCTTCTTTCGTTCATCATTCCTATGATTAATGTTGTCATCCATTCTGAACGTCTGATCAGATGTCCAACCATTTCATTTCTTCTCATGTTGATCGTATTCCGGATTTCGCATTGTTCATTTATCTTGTGCAAAATTTCGTCATTAGTAGCTGTACTCATCCAAGGTATCTTTACCATCCGACGCCAACACCGCATTTCGAACACATGGAGCTTATCATTTTCTCTTTTTAAAATCGTCCATGTCTCTGCTCCATATAGTGTGCCACACTCCAGATAAAGCTCTTTATAAAAAGCTTTCTGGTATTAATTGATAAGTTTTTTGATGCAAGGAAAGGTTTTTTTCATGAAAGCGTTGTTCACGAGAGCTATTCTTCTCCTAATGTCCTTCGTGCTTCGACAGAAAATTTTAAATGATAGTTCTAAAAATGCGAATGCGTAGGTAGAAGCAAAAGGATTACTCAAAAATATAACCAAATTTGAAACTGCGTTTATGGCTGTTTTTTAGAGTAGTATTTTGAATCGTGTCAATGTAGTTAGTTAAAAATTATCAAAGGAAGACAACGCAAATGTTGAATTGGTTATCGGTTTATACAAATTCTTAATTTCATTTATTTCATCTTTACGTGAGAACGTTCAACAAGTATGTCTGAAAGTAGATTAAGTGATTTAGCGTATTTTTTTAATGCTTCGAATCCTTAAGTGTATTTTACTTATACTGCTTAGAATATTATAAGTTTTTACTAATTAAAATATTTAATTGGCTATTAAAAAATGTGAATATTAAAATTAATTTATGTTAGTTATCCTTTTTATATTAGCGATTCATAACCACCATAATGTGATCCTAGAAGGTTTCTTGTTCTCAATTTTAAAAAATCACAAAAATATAGAATAATATAAATCTTAATTTTTCAAATAAAAATTAAAATATATACGAAATATGCTCTTCATACGTAAAAAATTAAATTTTTTACAGATTACTAATAACAGTTAAAAGTATATTTAGTGAAATATACAGTTGTTTTCTTTATTTTTATTTTATGTACTGTACCGGCTTTAAGAGTCCATAAACAGCGCCAGTGGCTTCCATTTTAACTTACCAAATAAATCAGGCCAATCCCTCCAACGAGAGAATTAGGTCCGAGATACCATTTCTGCTGCGAAAATGTGCAAGGAAATATATAAAATCAGTATCCGGCCCCCATGGCGACAATGCGACTTGACATTTCTTACAGGACCCTGGTTAAAGAATGTATTTCATATAGCACTTGGACACCATGGCAACAAATGCACTCAAACAGAGCCCATAGGAGTCCAGGGATATATAAAGCTTATAGCCTACACTATGGCGACAGATGCGGTTATGCATTGCCCATAGAGTACTGGTAGAAGTTATTCCGAGTAAAGGATTAACATTATTGTAACTATCATGCAGCAAGTATGTTCCTTATACGGGTAATGGTTTAAATATTTTTATATCACAAAATGATTTAAGTGATAAATGCTATTAAGTGATAGGATAGGCATCACGGCACCATTTCCTCCTCTTAAGCCTTCGTCTTGGATTATCTGGAAGAGTGATAATATACATTTTATTTATGTTCGGGTTAGAATTTAAATTTAATTTTTTGAAGAATTTTTGATACTGTTCGACGTTCACTGCTTTAACATATGGAATATCTAGATTATTATGCAAAGTTAAATTGGAGACATACTTTGGGGCTGTCGTAATTGTTCGGAGAATAGTTGACTGCTGTCTTTGGATCTGTGAAAGATTGATTTTACTAGAGTACAGTTAAAAATAAAACATAAAAAGGGTTTTTGTTTTTTTTTTTGTTTTGGTTTTCCCTATTCCTAATAGCTTTGGGTAGGGCTGTTTATTTGTTTAATTTACAATTTTTACTATAATGTTCATTACAGGCACCATCCAATTAAGTACATAAAAAAAAAAAAAAAAAGAAAAAAAGAAAAAAAGGAGCCGTCAATATTAAATTATTAAAAAAACATTTTATATGTATTAACATTAACTGATATCATTATTCATAAATGTGATAACGAATAATAATCATGCATTTTGTAAATAATGATTAACGAATAATTTTTTTATTCTGATTATTGTTTCAATAAATTATTATTCGAATAATGCCGAACACTGCTCCGAACTCATTTAAGTATATTGACAATATCTAATCCCCTCACCAAACATCGTGTAGCAATTCAAACCCAGCAGGTAACATACGAACTTATTAAGAGACAGTGCTCCGTATCCTTTCTGTGGGCGCCCAGCCATGGTGGTATTCCTGGAAATGAACGCGTCGATACATCCGCCCGAGCAGCAATATATTGCCTCTTGCCTAGTAACAGCCCTCCTCCACCTTATCTCTCGAACATAATCTTCAATAATCTCACGTCCTCATGGAAAACCCATTGGTCCTCGTGTCAGACTTTCTCGAGGTTAATTAAACCCTCAACCGAACCATGGTGGCCAGAAAAAATAATTACCCGCAGAGATATCTGTGCACTTAGCCGCTTGCGCACAGGCCACACGGCCATGTCGCTTAATTTTATTTTGCAAAAAACCCCCTCCTGTGAATTGTCCTTTCTGTGGCCAAGGTGTTGCTCCCTCAACTTCCCACATACTGTGCGATTGTCCAGCACTCTCACTCTACCGGCCTCCTTCTATTAATAACAAAACAGTCACCAACATTCTTGAGAATTCCCCCCATGCAATTTTATCTGTAAAACAGTTTATCAGAACTAGCGGAATGAGCAGATATCTATAAAAACAAACTGCGCATCCTTCTACTGTAATAGCCACAGCAGTTAAACACGGTACAGGATGTTGCTTTCACAAAAAAAAAAAAAAATCTTTTAAAAATAATAATTTTCGGGTCCTACAAGGCACTAGCCCGTCTATGGGTTCCCAACATAATTATATCATTTATTTGTACAATACAACATCAACTAACTTAAGTACTACTTTCTGTTACAACATAAAAAATGTTAACTGATATATTACTATACTACAAAGTCCACACTCTTATTATTTATCATTTATATTACAATTATACCACCATCTAAAATAATATTTCCTATTACAATACCTTAATATGTTAACACTTATATATTACAATAATACAATTTTTTATACAATTACCACTCTCTCATTAGCAGCTTAAAACTGGAGATAGTAACGAGTCTCATGTCAACGTAGCGTCAATGTTATAAGTGGTTATTACTAGTATTACAATACTTTTATGTTATTATTTCTATTGCACTTTACACCATGCTATCAACCAAATTTTAACCTTGTTTTTCCATCTCCCCAGATTTTTCTCATTTCAAATTTCCTTTGGTATGTTCCCCATTAATTTTATTAATACCTCTTCTTCTACATTGTCTATTTTATTGTTAATCCTCCTAGATCATACATAGCAAGGTTTATCGCAATTTCTAGTCCTGTACGTTCTTGTTCTAGTTGGTAACTGCCTATCTTCGAGTTTAGCACTGAGTAATTTGCTGTAATAATATAACATTTTTGGTGACATTTCGTTATTTTTGTTCCACCAAGTGATGTTATCTAAAGCGTCTGTCTTGCTCTCGTTTTGTAAGACCAGTTTTAAACATTTTTTTTTGCAATTTGTTGATTTTCCTCATTTCTGTAATTTTCGCCTCACCCCAAATTCCGATTCCGTATTTAGTTCTGGAATATTACAGTTTCGAAATATAACCTTAGGCTTTTGTATATCATACCTTGTTTTAATTTATATAGTGCAAGAATATAGTTTACCTGACTGTTTCCGCAGTATTTTCAATATAGTTTCTCCATATTAGACCTTTATCTAATGTTATCCCAAGATATTTAAATTCATTCGCATTTTCTAACTTTTCACAACCAGACATTTCCTTACTATGTAAATAAACACTTTGTATTATGTAAAATTAATTTGGGGACAAACGTTCTAAACCGGCTTAGCGTTCTTATATGCATCACTTTTGTTTTTTTAGCATTAATTAATAATTTTTTGTCATAAGCCCATTTGCATACATTATTGAGATCTTCTTGTAACATTTTTTCAGCACTTTCAGTGTCAGAGTGTTCAATAACCAGTGCAATATCATCTGCATAAACATACACTTTAGAGTTCTTTACATATCGGTAGAGCGAATTCGTATATATATCAAAAAAAGTATAGGTGCCAATATTGTCCCTTGTCCAACTCCGTAATTCATTATTTCTTTTCTACGGTGTTCATTCCCGATCTTTACTAAAAATTCTCTTCCTCTTATGTAACTCCAAAACCATTTTAGATACCTCCCTTTTACACCCATTTTTCTTATGTCCTCAATTAATATTTCTTGGTCCACTAGGTCAAAAGCCTTAGTAAGGTCTAAAAAAACTAACAGAAATTGTTTACCCACTGCTAATCCTTTATTTATATCTGATATTAGTGTTCTAAGCAGTAATATCGTCGATTTTCCCTCTCTAAAAACAAATTGATTACTATTTATCAACTTATTTCCCTCCAAGTAATTTTTCAAATATTTTCCCACGTACTGATCAATTATTTTTGCTATGACTGAAACTAATGCGATCGGTCTGTAGTTTTCACGCTGTTTTCTGTCTCCACTTTTGTAAATTGGCCGATTTTTAACTTTCTGGGAAATATTCCTTCTTTCAAGGAGTAATTAATCATTTTCGTTATTAATGGGGTTAGTAGTTTTGAGTGTTTCCTGATATCCTTCACCCTTATTCCGTCGCATCCTTAGGCTTTATCCTGATTAAGTTTTTTTATTATAGATTCTATTATGTCCTCCGTAGCTTTTGGAATGTATAAGGATATACTAGTCTCATCATCTATTTCAATAATCAAGAATTTGTTATCACAGAAGTGTTGCATTTTCCCTCTTATGGACAAGTAATAATTTAGGAATGCGTTAACTGTATTATCATAACTAGCAAAATTCCTGAGTATATCCTCGTCTATTATTGCCTTTTTTCTTTTTGCAGACTATTTTATCTATTATTCCCCAAGTTTTCTTCATGTCGTTGCCTGCTTTTTGTAATTCTTGTTATATGATATATTTATTTTGCTTGTCTTATTTCGTATTTGTTCCTTTACGTCTTTTATAATATAAATCTCTTGTATGAATGTAATTTAATATTTTCCTGTTCATCCATTCATTCCCCTAGGAGGCAATTTCTCGTTTTCGCGGTTGTTTTTTTATATACCTACATACATTCCTCGTAGCAATTTTTGAAAGCGTTTGCAATGTTTTTTGAAATTTGCTCCTCACCTGCATTCTCATGCATGCTCTGCCAATCATATTTTTTTACTTTATCATTTAACATAATTTCGTTTAAATAACTACAGTTTGTTAAAGTGTCTGCAATGCATTTGTTATGATTAATCTTAAACGTGCAGTTAACCGGGTAGTGGTCTGAGATTTTTGTCTTTATAACACCAGCTACTACTTCATCAGCTGTATATTTTATAAAAATATTGTCAATACAAGATATTGTAAGACTATTTCCTCTTATCACCCCCCGTGTAGTTCCCTTAATTAATCTGATCCCCCTGTGTTTTACTATAATATTTAAGAAATTCGCTGCCGCAGCATTCCTTAATTCAAGATTAATATTGAAGTCGTCACATACGATATATTCCGTTTCCCGGTCCAAGCTTTTGAGAACCTCATCGATTCCTCTTATGAAGTGGCCGATTCTCTTACTCGGTGACCGATATATATAGCTAACGTATAAGTAACATTGTATTATATTTGATAATAAAGAAGAGAGGCATGTGTTATTTTTTAGGACCACGTCGGCAAGTTGCAGAGAGCTTGGCAGGGTCCCTAAACGTAATGTAAATTGCAACCAAGAAAGAAAAAAAAAAAAAAAAAAGGTTACACGACATTAAAAAAACATATTAAAAAAAAAAAAATATCGGTAATTAAATTAATTTCAAGTCTATCTCATAACACAATGAACGTCTGGACAATTTGTTAAAATTACACATAGAAAGCCTATATAGTAATTGTGGATAAAAATACGTTAATTAAAAGGAAAGATCTAAATTTAAATTACCGCAAATAAACGATGACAACAGAAAATTTAATTATCCACAAAAAATACATAAAAACCAACCTGGGTCCGAGTCATGTATAGAGAATGGTGGTAATATGATTTAACGCAAAAAAGAAAAAAATAATAAACACGATTACATGTCACTCCAAAACAAGTCGGTTTTTACATAAGTTTTTTGTGGATAATTAAATTTTTGGGTTTCTATAGTTTGTTTTACAATAATATTTATATTAATCCGGAAAATGGGCAATTTTCAATGTTAGTTCGAAGATGTAAATCTAAATTTGTTTTTCGTTTTCAGAAGTTGTTCCATTTGAAATGGAAGAAAAAGCGATTAGAGAATTTTTCGGTAGCCAGCGATCGAAGGGGACACAATCTAGATGATTTAAATGCATGAGATTACAGCTGCATTATTGCTATTTCCCATTAGCGGGTCGGCGGTGGTCGTCTGTTCTACGACGGTAAATAGGGCCGAGTAGAAATCGCTGAAAAGTATAATTTAGAATAGGGTAGAAAAAAGAAGAAGGAACTGCAACTTCGATAGAAATAGACTTAAATGCGGGCTTTCGTTATGCTAGAATAGGTTAGCGCTTAAACCAATTCCGAAAATCGCCGCGCACTATTTCGAAAGTTAACTCGAAGTTTATATATTTACATTTTACGACTTTTATTAAATTCTGTATCGTTTCATAAAAACCTCTGACGACTGTACACATACACATAGATTAAAGTCCGTTTCCTCGTCCAGAACAAAATGAATATTTAACAACAACGAATGTTCCGCATCGCCCCAACGATATAGAAGACGAATATTGAAAAAAAAAAAAGAAGCAAAATCATAAAAGTTTGTTTAAACAAGTTATTTATAAGCTAGCAGAACTTTAGCGATATTTCGCTCGCGGCATTTATTTTCAACATCTGCGAACTGACTGATCCGATTATGTTTCCGTTCAAAAATTTAACGCGTAAAAATTAAATTAACAGACCGCAAACGGAATAAAAACATTGCACACATTTAAAATACGCGCTAATATTCAATTAAATACAGCTGAGTTTGAACTTCTTTGCAACCGCAGAAATCGATTATTGTTTTCTTTTCTTTTTCTTTTTCCTTTTCTACGTCGAAAATGGCACAAGTGTCTTTGGTTGAATAATAAATTTTCTCGTAACCGTTAAATAAAACTTAAAATAGAACACTCGTGTAATATACTAGTTGTCTATTATTGTTGCAACGAAGTTCTTTAACGCGGTCTACCTAAGTGGCGAAATCGTGACGTCCTGTCACGTCACGTCACCTAGCGCTGAATTCTATATTTCTCCGTAAAAAATAATAGAAAACAATTGATTAGGATTCCATATTGCCATAGTAGTAATTCTATTTTAAATATTTACCGTAGAAAATATTTTATTCAATTTTTTTTTAAATTTATCAAGTGTATTTTACATTTTTAATTTCCACGCTTCATTGACAGAAACCCCCTCATAGTTCGGCTACATCGTACGCAAAAGTAGAGGTAGAAATGATTTGTTTCAGCACATTGTGCACGTTGCATACTCATTTATTGCAGGCGAAATTTTCAATAAAATACAACCAAGCCATTCTATGACGTCACCGATTCCCTCGCCGTTATTTCGCTACTTTGACTTTTGAAGCCTCACCTAGCAGCCTCCTTCTGGTTGTGTCACAGCCGCTCCCGACCACCTCCTAGTTCCCCGATAGACAGCATCCGGGAAATCATAAAATTCATACAAGTGAAGTGCTGACAATTAAACAGAGGAGAAGCCGCTTTTAAATTATAATACTGGCTGAGAGAGCCGAATTAGTACAAACCTGACAAAGATGATGAAAAATTGAGGAAAATCATGTGAAATGTACTAGAAAAAAAACACAAGTAAATGGTGGGAAATAGCAAAAATTGACGAAAATAGCATACAAGGCCTAAAACGCACATTTCTAAACATGTCAAATGATCATTTTTCATCTGTGAAAATAAACTCCTTGTCTTGGATATGATTCGCAAAAAAAGAGAGGTCTTCCATTATCATAATTTTCTATTACTTTCTGAAACGTGAATGAGAAATGAAGAAAAATTTAAAATTTCAATTTCATTTCTCATTATAAACGGGAAAATATTCGCGCTTTCTCTCCCTTGATGATTCATTTGATTCATTACTTTACTCACAACTACAACTCACTCTATTCAATAACTATATCACTTAAAAATTGAATCCTAAAGTGTAAATCTTAGATAATTATTTAAAACAAACAGTTGCCCATTTTCTAGGTAACAGCTGTTTTTCTATTGGTTTTACAGTCTGCCTTTATTTATATTCTTTTTTTTTTAATTGCAGCTTTTTTTCTGTCACAAAATTTCCTTCATTAATCACGTTTCATCTTATTTCCCGAGAATTAAAATGAATGATATACGAACACGATATTTGAAATTGATTGCAAAACACAGACGTCATATATTAATTTGTGCGGCTGATAAAACGCCACGCGCTAGCTAAATCAGCGTTAATCTTGTCACACCTGTCCGTCGACGAGCGATCGATTCTCTTCATTACTTAAATGACTTGTGGCACACAAATATAACGATGGAATGAAAGGTAAGGCCACTCTATTTTTCACCTATTAAGCTTTTCCTCTTAGTTAGAATAAAAAAGCCCTGAGAAAGATACATCCCATATAGTGTAAATAATGTTCATAATGTTAATGTTTAATAATAATAATAAAATAATAGTGTTTCTTCCACAAAAATTATTGTTTCATTTCAAGAAAAACGTAATGAATTTCGTTCCTGATTGGGGTCCCATGACCGCACAATAATTTTTTTTTCTTCCTTTTTTTTAATATACATTTAATTTAATAATTATTCACCCGGTAGCAATTGTGCTCTCTCTGCTATATACATATATATATATATAAAAAAATTTTTTTCTTTATATATATATATAGAGGCCTACAATGAAATCATTTTGTACGAAGAATCCGCACACCAATGTTTGATAGATTATACTTAGTAATTTGAAATTCAGTATAGGAATTTCTGAAAAGTTACACGCAACGCTCCTCAAAGCAATTTTTCAGAAATTCGATTATCTTTGTTTTTCTTTTTTTTTTTCACTTTCAAATATTTTTCAACCCACAGGGGAATAATCTCGAGATTTTTTTCGACACATCCCTAGTAGTGCGAGCGGATCAACTTTAAAAGACGATAAATTTCGTTTAATACCTTTTAAATAAAACAAGGCTTCATTAGAACAAAATATTATGCTTATATATATATATATATAGTATATGTATATATATATTTAAAAATTATACAGATTAAATTGATATACATAATTTAAAACTAACATTAATAATTTTAAATTTATTACTATTTATCAGAAGCTTGGCATATTTAAAATGGTTACTGAATACACTGCTATCGAAATAAATAATAAATTGACTCTCCGATGGACTTTATTTCACATCAACCTATTTTCGACATTATCAAAACTGTTTTTTTTTTTTTTTTTGTTTGATTTTATCCATGAAATATAATTTAAACATTTGTTGAATTATATAGTAATCTATAGTTACACATATAAAAATTCCCCATTTCGAATAAAATAATCGTTATAGATTTAATGCTCTTCTAATTTTCTTTTTTGATCTAAAGTGGTTTCTTTCAACATTCCACTTCTTTTTTACAATCTCTACACTATCGCTTGGTTGATTCTTGTTTCAACGCAACTTTGATTTACATCTACTTTTTCTGAAAATTACCTTCTTTGCAGCTAGATTCTTTTTCCTCTTTTTTCTACCGACGACATCCTTATCAACTCCTCTCAGCGCAATACCGCACTGACTAATCTTTACCCTCAAAATTCTTTAATATTATAAAAAATGTCCGTTCTTTTCATCATTACTATTACATCTTCTATTGTCACCTTCTCTCTTTTTTTTTTTTTTTATTATTATTTTATGGGCATGTCAGTGACATTCACCCAACTCAAAAGATTAGAAGAATAGAAAGACATATGGAGCGTCGGGTTATATCAAGAAACGATTAGAGACAAAAGAAGATGGAAAAGCGAGAATGTAGAGGGCACTATAAGGAGTAGGGAGGCCAAGGCTAAGAAAAACTGGAATAAAAGATCACGCGTTCTGTGGAAATGAAGGAATATTCGAATAGTACGCAGTTTGCGTCACAGGTGACATTTAAGGTAGGATAATGAAAGGGGCACAAAGTAGATTGAACAAGAGCAAAACAGAAACGAGAAACCGGGAGCAGATTATAATTAAAACAAAGGCGAACTATAGAAGAAATGACAGAACGGCTGGTACTGAAAAAATTGTTAAACCAAGGAGAAAAGGATGGGAAAGGCTGTAAGGCAAGGTAAAAGAAGTCAGGGTTGGAGGAAAAGGACGGATAGAAATCAGTCCAAAAGTCACGGTGCGAACGAAAAGAGGGGGAGTAATTGGGAAGGAAATCTGCCTATGAAACGACCATTTACTGCGGCCGAGCATGCTAATGAGTCAGCAAGATCGGTACAGGCTATACCACAGTAGCCAGGAATGCAAAGTAAATCAATATGGATAGAACGGGAAGGTAATAAATTGTAAATCAAGGAGAATAATAGGACAGGAAAAGAGACGAGATAGTTAATAAAACGCTTTTCGAGTCGGAGTATAGAAGGAAATTCACTAAATTGGAAGTTGAAGATCTAAAAAATAGCTGTGGATATGGATTCCGCTAGGAAAACAGAAGAAAAGGAGGGAAGTTGAAATGACTCAGAATAGTTGAGAGCAGGAAGAATAAAAGCGGCACCGACCCCCCCCCCCAAGATTTCGAGTCGTCCGTGAAAATCGTGATGTGAGCAGGAAATAGTGAGGAAAGAGTGTGGTTAAATTCTTCGTAAATAGCAGGACGAGGAAAAGACTTAATGTTAGAAGGTAAAGAGAATAGCTTAGGAGGATGAGACAGTTCAGAGAAGTTATTTGCTCTGGGAGAGGACGAAGTGAGAAAGTGGAACGAGTCGGGAAGAGATGAGAGAAAGAATTGGAATCTTAAGAAGAGAAAAACGCCAGTTGACCCAGATATAATGATAAGAATTCATGAGTTTGGAAGGAGAGATCTGCAGACGTCTAATCATTAACCTTTTACCAAGGTGAAGTTTTCGAATGTAAAGGTGAACGAAGCCAATTTCGGCCAGAAAAACTGAAATTGGAGAAGAATTCAGGGCACCAATACAGAGGCGAAGACAAGAGTTTTGGATGTGATCAAGTTTGACCAGAAGGGAAACGGGAGCACTGGCATAAAGAAAAGAACAATAGTCAAATTTAGAAAGAATAATGGATTTATATAGCATGAGAAGAATATATGGATCACCATCCCATTTGGGGGAAGACAACGCCTTCAAAAAGTTGAGTCTTTCGAGAGCAGACGCGTAGAGATAGTTAATATGATCGTGAAAGGATAGAGTACTATTAAGAATTACGCCGAGATAGGAGAAAGAAATGATCAAAGGAATAGGGACCTGACACATGAAAAGGGGTTAACCAAGGAACGATCAAAAGGGCGAAATGTCAAAACGATACAGGCAGACTTCTCAGGGGAAATATAAAGGTGAAGAGAGGATAAAGAATTTTCTAAATCAGCAAGAGAGTTATTAAGTTCCTCATTAGCAGAAAACAGATCATCAGAAGAAGAATAGACCAGAATATTGTCGGTGAAGAATAGCGAACTAGATGGAATAGAAAGTTAAGAAAGACCAAAGAAGTAAATGTTAAAAAGGGTAGGACTAAGGCACGATCCCTGCGGAAGACCTCGAAAAACTCTGCTGGAATCAGAAAAAAAAGAGGTAGAAAGATGGATAGTTATGTTCCGAAACAGATTGATAACTAAAGATGTAAACTCCAGAGGAATAATAATAGAAAGAATTTTATTCTGAAGAGAAGGAAGGTGGACCTTATCAAAAGCTGAGGTAGCATCAACGAACGCGGAGATAGTACATTTTTTGTGGATGAGAGATTTATAGATATCAGAGAGAAATAGGGATATGCAATCAGAAGCACCAAGGCCAGGACGGAAATCAAACATGTTATTAGGAAGAATATTATTATATTCTAGCCACCAGATAAGGCGCTTATTGATCATATGTTCGAAAAGTTTTTTTAAACAAGAAGCTAAAGAAATAGAATGTATAATTATTATTATTTTTATCATTATAATTGTTGTTAATGATTTTATTAATGGAAGTATTCTGTTCGCCGCTGAAATTATTAATATTATTATTATTGTTATTATTGCTAATATTGTTACTGGTCGAATTATTTGAATTGCTTATAGTATTATTATTATTATTATTAATGTTGTGGTTGAGATGATCGACAACATGGGAAACAGGGGATGTTCTAAGTTTAGCTTGGGAGAGTCTAATCTCTTTCGGTTGAACAGAGGAAATAGGCGAAAGAGGATCAGCAGATTTACGTTTCGAGTTACTGTCCACGTTCATATTAATAGGCAAATTTGGCCGATCTTCCCTCTTCATTAGTTCGATCCTTCTTTAATTAATTTTATATTAAATAATAACCCAAACACTCTCGCTTCCTCTTTTTGTTATTTATTAGGGATCAAAAACTGTCCAAAACGATCCCAAAATCGTATTAGCGATCTCTCTACTCTACTTATCAAAAGTATCAACCTAATTAAGCATCTCCGCCACATCCTGCATCTTGCTTATATTTTACAATTTATTCATTCTTTTCTCGATTACCGTTCTTTTATTTATGTAAATTCAAAGTCCCTTCTATCCAAGCTCTACTATCTGAAATACCTGCCTCGCCTCTGTTGCGGAGCTGCCACACGCGCCCAATGTTGTTACATTTCTCCTATTTCCATTGGATGGTATTGTCTAGATTATAGTTTCCTTATTAAACAGTGGCATACTGTCTTGTCTAGTCTTGTTTTTTCTTACTTGTTCATCTACCATAACTCTAGCGCTTTTCCGTTAATAAAACTCCAATGCTATCATCTCTGACCACTTCCTTCAGTTTTCATCCATGCTTTTCCACTTTTTTTCACTTCTATTATTATTTTTAACATCTGTCCTATCAAAATCTACACGGCGCGAAGTTAAATCGAAATTATTAAATATCTTTAAAGCCCTCTAATAACCAACCGATTCTGGATCTTCACTAACGCATCCAAAAGACGCAACAGAGTTGATTAAACCTTTTCCTATCCTTCACCAAATTATTCTCAATGGTCTTTAAAACTTTCTTTCTTCTACTAATCTGCTATTTCTGCCCGTCATTCTTTTTATCACCTCTTCTGCAGTTTCTCACCAAGTGCTTATTATATCAGATATCCCGCTTCTTTTCTCCTCTACTGACTATTTTTCTCACACATTTTCATAATGGTAACCTTTTTTCATTTTTACTCTGTCTTAATTAACTTTTTATGGGGGCACCTGGATAATCTGAAATCAAAGGCAATAACAAAGGATAATAATATTAATGCAGTATCCGGACCAGATTTTACCAAGAACCGTGTAACAAATATCGAACGTTTAGAACTGGACACACTAGACAGATGTATTCTGCTGAAGTATTCGCGATATAGAAAGCATTGGAATTTTAAATAATAGTACTAACGACAATTATAAAATTTTATCTGAGTCCATTATTACATCGGACAAATTGGTAATAAATGATGACGAAGAATATTGGATAGTAAAAATAAAACAGTTCCAAGTTGGTTAATATAGAGAGCAATAAGTTAAATAACATAAGAAGTAAAGTTCAAGGTTGACGAACCGAACTAAAAAATAAATTAAAAAAAAAAAAAAAAGTAAAGTTGTTTTTAAACAGATCTCCCTGGTAGTGCCAGAATAATCGGTAATAAAATAGCTGGTAATCTAAATGGGTTGACGAAAAATTACATCTTTGAAATAAACAATAAAATAAAGGAAGAATGGGAGGGGGAGAAACTTACATAAAAGCAAAAGTATAAAAACTATAAAATCGTATTACGCTATATACAGTCAGTAATCCAAATAACGTAGTTGAAAAGTTGGATACCAGCAGAGACTACATGGTAACATTATGTAGGATTCGGTCGAGACATGTTTAATGCTTAACTTTTTCGAATCAATTCGGAATTAAAAAATACAAGCGACATGTTGGATAGACAGGAAACCATGAATGTCAAAAATATGATGAACCACGAAACAGATTAAATAAAGCATGTATAAACATCGTGGAACCTTTCCACTTACGGTCAATTAGTTTCTGAATCTTCCAATAATTTAGCGCATACGATACAGATGTGACATTGCAATAATAAGCCCACGAACTTATTGTCGTAATTAATTATTATTGGAGTAAGATTAAATTAGTCATGAATAAATTATAAATGCACCTTCACTCCTTCTGCTTACATGTCTGTCTCTTTCTTTTCTATACTATGTATAAAATGATCAAAATTTACAACGTAATTCTTACTGGCATCAACACAAAAAAAAATAACATAATCATAAAAATCCTATCCTAACATGTAACTTTCATTACATAGAATTAAGACATTTTTTCGTTACATTTTTCGTTACATATTTCGTTACATAAAATTGGGACATTTTTTTTAATGGGGGGTAGCCTAAGAATTACGTTGTAATTTTTATATATATATATAACAATAAAATAAAACGTACGTCACAATATCTAAGTAAGCGAATCCAGCAGATTCAATGCGAAAAAATTTTTGCCATCTCATGTCTTTGTGTTTTATTCAATTATTTCCGTTCGATTTTATCCGAACAAATTATTTTTTCGTAAAATTTGTTACGTTTATCCTGGTAAATAATAATAAACGGACGCATTAGTTTTAATTATTAAATCGGCGGTAAATCTGAAATATGCAATTTGATCTATTTTAAAAGTAATTTATATAAATTTTAAAATTCACTCCGATTGTATTTTACAGTAGTGTGCTGTTAATGATGTGCTTATAAATGAAAACAAACTTCAGGAAGTACAAAGAACTATCGTCTTTTGTTTGTTCTAATAAATAATTTTATTGATTTAAAGTGTTGCATAAATTTCGAGAATTGACGTAGAAATGTAGAAGACGATTAAAAGGACATTAGCGAATCATTCTTCGTGAGAGAGACAAATTCGGAGATTAACGTTCTGTACGGTCAGTGGTGTCTTAAGACAGAATTTTTCCAGGTTACCTTAAACGGAACGCTCTTTATCTCTACTAGTGCCGGTTATTTGTGGTCGGGTGCTAGGGATTATGCAGCGCAACCACGAATAATAATATCACTTTCAAACTTCGTAATAGGATTGCCGGAAAAGAACTTGATAGGAAAGAAAATTTCAATCGATGGGAGAAAATTTTAACCAAACCAGATGCTGTTTAACGGGAAAAAAACAGAAAAAAAAAACAGAAAAAATCTTAAACGGTGTAAAAAGTTAACGGCTGCTGATGCCCGGCTGAAGATAAATCAAAAAATGTTCAGTTCTGCTGACGCCTACTGGAGCACTCTTGAACAAAACAAACAACAAACTGTCTAGCAGACGACGGCATTGCGACCGTGCGCTTCTGCAGATTCAAAGTATCTATAAAAGGAAGGAAAAATTATATGAAGGTCTTATTCGCGATTATAAATTCACGCGAATGACTAATTCAGCGGCTTAAGCAGGAGCTCACCGTTTCCGTTAGCAGAACTTAACTCTTCTAAAGGCACACGGCCCTTGTAAACGCCATAAACTTATTTTTTAATCAGCATAAATATACGTCAACGGCATGCACTGACCCTAAAAAGCATCCTGATAAATATTCATTAACTTCGCGGCCGTCTAACGTTCTGGATTAACCAGTTACAACTGACACAAGACTAAATACGCAGTACCGAATCACTGTCATGGCTGAGCAAAAATCAAATGAGTGAGTTAAAGCTGGAGTGTGTGTAATCGAAAACTACAGATTTGGTTTTTTCTATTATATTTGACTACCCTGTGCAAAGTTTCAGAAAATGGCGCAAGATTCGCCTAAGACGTGGTTAAATGCGCAATCTATAATCTCGAGCGTACTATGCTAAAAAACGGATGTCGTTAAAGATGTTATTTCAGCATCGATAGATCGAAAATATCTTTTGCTCTTGATTGAGTTGTACATTTCGGAGTATATTTAATGAATTTTTGTCAAAAAAGGAATTGCAATATCGAAAAACTAATATATTAGCCCATATTATTATAAGGAATATATTAACATAAATATTAAAGATCGTACAATGTGGAGAGGAAGAATTCAAAACCTGATTGGACGGTTGTACCGCATTAATTTAGAAAAAAAAAACCTATTCAAATAAAATACGATCCTGGATTCTATGGAATTAGAGGTGAAAAAAAAGTAAATTTTCGAGTCAAATTCGTTTATTTTTTATTTCGATTTGTCGAAGTAATACGAAAAAGCTACACTGAGTGTTCGAAATAGCATTACTGAAAATCACACGTTTGTGGTATCAGTCTGAAATATCAGAATCGAGAAGGAATGTGTTTAAATCGCAAAATGAACTACATTTTTCCTCAATCCTGTCTTACGGAGGTTTTTAATAAAGTTTTGAAAATTTTCTACCTCACACAGTGTCGATTGTTCTAGAGCGGCTCTATCGTATATTATACTTTGGAAGCATAATCGAACAGCGTATTATTTGACATATATATATATATATATATATATATATATATATATATATATATATATATATTAACTTAAGGTAATTCTGATAATAGTTCAATACAAGCTCGGAAATTACTTTGTTTTCCTACTTTTGAGTTCATCCGATTTCGGGGATCACACGCAAGTATTTCATTTTTTTTCAGTTATTGCGCACGTGATGAACGCAAGTTGAAAATAGGAGCACAAATAGAAAGAATAATCTTCTTCTTTCGGTGCCATGACCGTTCTCGATCTTCGGTTCATCTGATGGTAAGCTTGATTAATTCTTTGTAGGCACCCCTATCCTTTGCTGTGTGGAACAGTTCTTCAACACTGCAACCTGTCCATGTTTGTAGCTTCTTGAACCAAGATAATCTTGTTCGTCCAACTCTTCTTTTTCCTTCCACCTTTCCGATCAATATAATATTCTGTAGTAATGTGTATTTCGGCCTACGCATCACATGACCGAAGTATTCTATTTTTAAAGAATAATACCATTAGAGTAACGGGAAAAAGGCGAGGAAATAGCTTGTGAAAGACATACTTGAAGTCGGAAACAATGAGGAGAGCCCTCTTGTAAAAGAAATACAGGAAACAGCGCGGAGAATAGGAGAAATTGCCTCAGCTGAAAAAATTGAGCAAGCGGTAGGGAGTCTGAATGTAAACGTACCAGCCAACACATTATCATTCTTGTAACCACCAGTAAAGATTTTGAAATGAAAATTAACAATTTAGCGTGTGAACATATTGGTTAATCACTAAATTATGGAAAGCAGAATTTATGCGAAGGTGACGAGAGGAGAAATAGATGGGCTGCCAAAGGGAGCTTTTATTGAGGAAAACGACATAAGTGGGGAATTTTGTCAAAGCCGAGCAGAGCTAAGTGAGCTAGAAACGGGGTTTTATGAGGAACAAAACGCCATTGGTCTTTAATATACAGAAAGGAAAAAATGAGTATAGATGAGGAGATCGAGAGAGGTTCTTTTAAAAAATCGAAAGCCAAGCAGAGATCTGCGCATAAAAAGAGAGATTTAGTGCCGGATTCGGACAGATTTTGAGGCCCCAATACAGTGAAAGAGCTTTGAATTCTGTCAAGTTTGGAGAAGAGAAAATTTGAGACACTTCCACAGCTACAAGAAGTAGCAGTAGGTTAAGTTTGGAACGAATAATGGTTTTGTAAAGAATTAAGAGAATAAATAGATCACCACTCCACTTGAGAGGAAATAAGGCTTTTAGGCGACTCGGTCTTTTCAGACGGGAGTTGTAAAGATAATTAATAAGTTCTTGGAAAGAGAGGTCGGCTGTTTAGACACCGGAGAAAAGTTATAGGAAAGCGGATGCAAAAATAACCGGAAATATTTTTAAAACGTGTTTAATTTAATTTCCTGCACTTATTACGTCTCTTTCAAAGTACTCTCCGTTGGCGCTAATGCGCACTTATCTCTAACCGTTTGCTCCATTGTTTGAAACGTTTTTTAAATTCGTCTGAAATAATGCCCATTAATGCCCTGGACGTTTCTTGTTTTACCTCTTCGATGTCAGTAAAACGTCTTCCTTTTATGTTTTTTTTTTCATCCGAAGGAACAAAAAAAAGAAACCACATGCAGCTAAAAGCGCCGGGTAGTTCAGGGTTGTCATACCGTTTCTTGCCAAAAATTGGCGAATGTTGAGAGCAGTGTGAGATGAAGCGTTGTCATAATGAAAGAAACAATCGCCCAACTCCCGCAAATCAGGGCGTTTCCTTCTCGCACTGTTGCGTAACTTTCTTACCATTTCTAGGTAGAATGCTTGGTTTTCAGTCTGACCTGCTGCAACAAATTCTGATAACGCACATAATTCGATATCAAAAAAAAAAAAAAAAAAAAAGAAAACAAATCAACATTGTTTGCACTTTTGATTTCACCTGCCGAGCTTTTTTTTTGCTCGAGAAGAATTCGTGGTTTTCCAATGACTGAGGACTACTGCTTCGACTCGGGATCGTAACCGTAGCACCACAATTGATCTCCTGTAATAATTTTGGAAAAAAATCGGGGCCATTATCAAACTGATCCTTCATTTCAGGGACAACTTTCCAGGCGACGCTCTTTTCAATCTGCCGTCAGTAATCGTGGGACGAATTTTACGGAAACTCTCCTCATTTTCAAATCTGCGATAAAATTCGCTGAACTGAGCTCCACGATAATTTCAACAAGTTCGTCAATTACATCGAATTTCATAAATCAATTCGCGGATTGTGTCGCGATGTTGAAGACGCCCTCGGTGATCTTCAATCGACATTTCACTTAAAGCGGCCAAACCACTCGTAGGCTTTTACCCATAGCATGTTCTTTGTGAGCTTTTTTTTAACGATAACAATAGTTTCTGCAACACGTTTTACAAGAAGAAAACGAAATTTCACTGTCGCACGTTGCATACGATAATCGGTCGTCGTAAAACAAAACTACTTTTATAAAAAAATTCACTGATACAACCTTCCCGGCTGATGATATTTAGCAGACTGATTCGTGAGTATGTAACTAGACCGCCCTAGCGGTCCAACTACGTACTACAAGTACCACAACCTAATAACAACAAAATTCCGGTTACTTTTGGTCTCCCCTCGTATTACTAAAAATTCTTTCCTATTACAAATTACTTACAAGAAAATTCTCGGAAGAGCCGTATGATTTCCTAGACACTTTTTTCATACTTTAAAGCGTCAAAAATAAAAAAATGCGCATATTCTTTTTTAATTTAGGTGGGAAAAACACCCTTGGAAATAATATTCAAAAACACATTTTTTCAGATTTTATAACCAAACAAATTGGAATATTTTTCTCCTAAAAAGATATATAAGTAAGTAATCCGCAGTAAATTGGTTACATGACGGGGGGCGTCTTTTGTAGACTAAAACTATATACACATTCAAAGAATTAATAGTAATTAATGAAAAAATTATATTTACAAACAAAACGAAAAAATAAAATTAACGTGTTTCAGGATTTTATTTTATTTTATTTTTTTTTTTTTGTCGCCGCTTAATTCCTAAAACAAATATATATATATTATATATTAGGTAGACTAGTGGTTAAGAAGCTTGGCTACCAAGTCGGAGGTCACGGGTTCGAGACTTGTCTCGTCCCGGATCCAAGTCGCTCCCAAGCTTACCCAGCCTGAAATAATTGGGTACCAGAGAAATCTGGGAAAGTAAAGGCGGCCGAGAGAAAGGAACTGGCCCCCCTACTCTCATTAGCGCCGTTGGGCTTAGTGCACCATTATGGAAAGCTTAACTTCACAATCCCAACGCCCTGTCAAGGGTACGGAACTCACTTTACTTTTATATATATATAAACTCGGCCATTTTGGCCCTCTTGCTTTCATTTCTGTCTCTTTCTCTTCTATACTCTGTATAAAATGATCAAAATTTACAACGTAATTCTTACTGGCATCAACACGCACAAAAAATAACATAACCACAAAAATCCTATTCTAACATTTAACTTCCGTTACATAAAATTAAGACATTTTTTCGTTATATTTTTCGTTACACATTTCATTACATAAAATTGTGACATTTTTTAAATAACAATAACAAAAATCCTACAAAATATAACAAACGTTACATAAAATTGGGACATTTTTCTGGGACATTTTTTTGGGACATTTTTTTGGGACATTTAGCGTTACATAAAATTGGGACATTTTTTCGTTTCTGTACTAATCAGTTTTTCATAAAAATATATCGAAGTAAAGGTTTCCCGAACGGTAGATTACGATTGTTGAATTTTAAAAATACAAAATTACAACCCTGTAACGGGTGATAAATTTTTTGGCACCTCATTAATACATTCCTTATTGCTTCAGTGGATATTAGCTTATTACTTTTTTTTGTAATTGTTCGTTTAAAAATCCCCTTTTATTTTATTACAACTATTTTTAAATCCCCATTTATCGTACACAATTAAATAATTTATTCAGAGCTGTGACAGCTGGACACGCAAAACCGCATAGAAAACACGTCACAGTAGAAATTGCCAGAATTAGGAAAATTCTCCTAGGCCGTCCTAGAAAGCTGCTGTCGTTACGTGTCCACCTTACAACTAAATTGTAGCCTAAAAATGTTTTGTATTTCCTCTTTCTGACTTTGTTTTTCCTTCCTATTACTTATTATTTTCTATCTATAGAACGGCGTTCTTTTCCGAATTGTTCGTTTTTCGACCATAATTTACGCGCCGATTGACGAAATAATAAATTCGATTTTCAACACTACATTTCATACTGATTCGCGATAATTAGCGCTATAACTTTTGTAGTTAAGCACACTTCAGTCGCCGTTTCAGCTATACCTCGTATTAACTTTACAAAATCCAATGCATTTATATGCGCACGATCCGTATACTATAGATCAAACATAAATTTATATTATACTTTGATGTTACAAAAATGTAAGAAAATAAAATAGATACTTTTTACATTTAGAGTTACAATCTGGTAAAGCATCTCACGCAAACTAATAGCACAAAACCCTCTCTATTAGTGCAACAGTTGGTACAAAATTATCATCAATAACTTTTCCTTCGAACAATGTTGAAGAAATTAACTTTCCAACGGAGTGGTTAAAGAATACGTAGAAAATTCGGATGTCGACGAACATGAAGAAACATCGTTGTGCTTTTATGATGGAAACTGGCCTACAAGCTATTGATTATGAGGAAGATGAAGAGCCCGAATACAAACTATCCGTTTGCTCATATCAAAAAAGGAGGATGTCGATTTCAATTACAACGAGGAGCAGTTACTGGTTGAGTGGAAGAAGAGAAAATTAAAAATAGTTTAACTACGACGATGAAAACTACAAATTGAAGCAGGAGTAAAATAATTCATATTGTAAAACTAAATAAATTCAAAAAAGGAAGAAAAAAAAAACGGTTAAATCAAAACTTAACATACATGATGTTCAAAAGTTGGGTGTTACAAAAAAACCAAAAAAAAAAAAAAAAAACTGAAGCAAACATTTACATCGCTGAACCCAGGAATTTAAACAAAAACAAAACATCGCATCGCGAATAATTACTATATTTATTATAACAAAATGTATCGAGAATAGTCCGATAGAAAGCAAGAGTAAAGTTTGACAATCGCCTAATATGATAAAAGAGAACGCGTTTAGTTCGGATCAAGGCGGATTTGAGATTCACACTGGTAGAACATTACATCATAAAGAAACTTAGCAGGTACCAAACACACACTATGCAATCGATATTCTCCTTAATACACAGTTATCTACTGCGCCGGATTAAATATGTCTTTACACGGTCTCAAATAATCTCCTAAACGTCTGACAGAACACGTCAGTTAAGCAACATTCATTCAAAATATTCGAATATTTCCCATAGTGTGAAGTTCAAATGCGAATTTCGTTCAAAAATCTGAACTTTCAGTACCTCTCGAAATAGCGAATTTTTTTCCATCGATACACAAAAAATACTCTCTTTTCCCGAATTCTGGACAAGTCCAAATGTTAAATTATACATCGGTTAGGTTATAAATTTCTGTTTTTTTTTTCTCGTTACACACTTTAATGTTTCACGTTTAACAACAAGCTGCTGACGAATTATTAATTTTTGAGGGCGATGTTTTAGGTTGCCGTTTTTAAATATTTTCGCCATTTTTTTTTTTTTTTTTTGACTTTTCGACACCGAACATAATCGGTTGTTCCGCAGAGTTACAGGCGTCGTCTTAAAGAGCAGCTTTATTATGAGGCAACACACGCAAGTTCATTGTTTCTGAGTTTTAATTGAATTGTTTTTCAGTATTTCTGAACCATCCTGTATCAGTATTATATTATACGGAGAATCGTAAAAACCTAGCGCGGGCTCTAGTAGCAGAATCTACTCTCGAACCGCAAACTGTGGAGAAGTGTAACCTCTTCTCCCGGTTTGCTGGCAAACTGCCTAGCAAATTTAATCATTAAGAAACTGTTTTTTTTTTTCTATTTTTTTTTTTTTTTTAGTTCCTTTTTTTAACGCCTTTTTTACAACGATTTTCAGTCGAAAGAGAAACTAGAAAAACCCGGAGGTGGGGTGGTCAGCTATATTAAACTTCAAAGACGTCATTAATAAAAACTTCAAGAAGAAACAAACCGAACTGTGGGGTTAGACTATTTTTAGTTCAGGAAAGCGAAGTGCGTGAAGGGTATTCATTTTTTTTTTTATAGATTTTTTAGAGTGGTGGAAGTCCGATGTTGCAGATCACAGAAAAAGATGTAAGTTAAGACTGTTTCACTTCGGAGAACAACGAAAAATAACGCGACTAGCTCCTTCAGCGGATAACTGCTTCAAAAAGGAAGATGTTTTAAAATTCTTCCCGACATTATTACAAATTTCGTAATCCGACAATTCTAATTAACAGATTAAAAAAAGGTAGCTCCACCTTATTTAGAAGATAAATTGCAACACTACTCTAAAACTTTGCTACGAGGTGAATTATTTTGAAGCTACTGGTCCCGAATATTACCCCTAATTGATGAATAAAAATGCGGATTAATTATTACATTATTGTATTGATTTTTAACGAACAGCGAAGCAGTCGACTAGTGTTATATACCTATAAATATACATATAAATAGGATGTCGAAAAAGTAACAATTCAAATAACCATAATATAAATTATGATATTAGCCTAGGGAATTAAAAATATTAAAAATAATCGGCAAAGTCCTAGATGGCAGCAGTTTGTTTTTCTTCTTTCTTAGTTCACAATGATGTACGTACACAACTTTGTTACTTACTGTCTATTGATAATTTTAATTCGTATTTTCACGAAATAAAATTGTAATTTGGTACTTTTTTTTTATGATTATTTAATATTTAGAGTAATTTTAAATTGTTTATAAACCAGTTATCACTTTCGATATCCAGTGACAAAGTAACTTATACTAGTCCATTGTTAATGGCCTTAGCGCTGAAATGACTAGATCAACCTGTTAATCCGGATTGCTATGCGCACGGCTGTTATTTTTTATTTTTTACCCCCCTTCGATTTACTACCCGAGAGCACTAGCCCAGAAAAATGGAATAGATGCATGGAATAGAATAGAAATTATATTTTTATTTTGTCGACAATGGAATCAAGGAACACCCCCCTAGGACAGGAACAACAGAGATAGTAGGTAGAGAAAGAACATAAGAGGCGTTGAAAGGAGCAGGAAGACCAGGAGCTTTAAAAGGTGATAATAAAGTAACTCGCGCTCGCGAAATAAACCGGAACACTCGAAGAGCACGTGATTCGCATCACAAACATATACTGAGAATCTTCAGGATCCAATGGATAATCAGGAGATGCAGCCAAGGAAAAGCGATTTAAAGAAGAAGGAAGAAGACTACGCGAGAAACGGAGGCGAGATAATTTAATAATTATGGACCGACGTAAACTGGGAAAATCATAGAACCAAGGACGAGAAGGAGGAATACAGGGTTAATCAAGAGATAAAAGGAATTAGGATTAAACATAAACAGAGTGCCTAAGATGGCAGGATTTAGTTGGAAGAAGAATATTGTGTGCTGGAACGCTGCTAATAAAATTTCCATTGGAAGCAGCAGCTTTAGCAAGGAGGTCGACGGCTACATTTCCATCAATGCCTGAATGTCCGGGAATCCAAAGAAAGTCAATCCGGGTAGACGTCGATGAGGATAGATTATGGAGAAGAGAACGAATAGAAAGGATGATGGCATCAGTGGAAGGAGAAAGGGGAGATAGCGCTAGAAGAACACTTAAAGAGTCAGAAACAATAAGGGGAATTTGGAAGGACTTGCAGAAGAGAAAATAAATAATGTAAGATGGCAACAGATTCCGCAGTAAAGACAGAACAAAAGAACGGAAATCTAAAGGACTGAGAATGACTGAACTGAGAGCGCAAGAATGACGCCCCAACTCC
This sequence comes from Icerya purchasi, assembly GCA_039619475.1. Lineage (NCBI taxonomy): Eukaryota > Metazoa > Arthropoda > Insecta > Hemiptera > Monophlebidae > Icerya > Icerya purchasi. The sequence goes on from CM077115.1 coordinate 382,629,811, forward strand.
GCCCGGGCTCTTCCATTCGTCACTAAAAATTAAAGAGTGATCGCGGAATAAAGATTTTATTGTATTATTTAATTTCACACTGACGATATGAGAGGGAGAGGATTTAAGGAAGCATAGAATGAAGATGATATTTGATGGCTTTAACAATTTGGAATAGACGTAAGAAAAGAATGGAAGCTTGTGATGAGAAATAGCAAAAGGGGAAAATTTAGAAAGGCGAATAGACATATGAGATAGTATAGGAATTTTATCGGACGAATAAAAGAATAAGATGTTATTGATAATATTATCGCGTATCCGTTAGAGACTATGCTTGCTTGCTCGGAGGTATATTCTTCAAATTTTATTACAGAGGTTTTCCCACACGTGCAGTTTTCTTTGTCTATTCCGAGTTTTCCGAAGACTAGAACTTCAATAATTTCCGCTCTGGCGCTTCTGCCTTCAACTGTTTGTCTCCACAATGTTTTTATGCAGTCTCTCCTTTTTTGCAGTATGTGTCATTGAACTTTCGCAATACTTTTGTTTCAGCAATGCTTTATATTCGCATGATGTCGCTTAATTTGTACCTCTCATTTTTTTTTCAACTTGTTCCTGCCGAATTTCTATAGGAGTGATACTGTTAAGTTCATAAAGTTTCGGTAGAGAAGTTGTGTTGTTGGTCGTAGTCAGTTATCAGCCTGCATCCTGATTACATCGATTTCATTGATGTTACCGGTAGAGTAACAAAGCGCTAAGCATATGATTTCGAAGCTATTTGCATTCCAGTGTCGCTGTCTTTCAGTTTACGTATTATGTTTGTTCTAGTCACGGTTTTCATTTTAGATGATTCACAATGCTGTTTGTGGGTTAGCGATCTGTCAAGTATAACACGCTCTGATATGTTAGGTTGTCTCTCAGGTCGATGTCTCCCAATTTAATTCGCAGTTGCTTCTTTGCCTCGCGATTTTTCAAATGGGAATCGCGGGTCCTTGTTTTTTTGTTGTTTTTTTTTGCCGATTTGGCTTTCGATCGATGACATGATTTAGTGTACCTTTTCCATTTCTTCATCGTAGTGAGTCGTTACGACCATATCAAACGGTTGGTTGATCATTTGCGCATATGTTAAATAGAACTCGGATGACAAGTGCCTTGAGATACTCGGGTTTTCAGTAATCTTCGGAACTTTTCTTTCCCTTTCGTCATTCAGTAGCATTGAAACAATTTCTGTAAACTTACAAGTCTGTTGCGACTTGTACTTTGTATTTAAATGTGCGGCGGTGAACTGTATCGAAGGCAATCCCACTGATCTTCAGCTAGAGTAGTGCGTGGTAACTGACAAGACTTTCGAAATACATCTTGTTACTTTTTTTTTTTTTTTTTTTTTTTTTTTTTCATGCGCTTCATAATCAAAAAAAGTACTCATTACATCTTGGATAAAATATCGGTATCGTTAAATTCTTAAAAATAATTATTTTTTATTTTATTCTGTTGTTTTAATTTATAATCCAGACAAGTATAAAAAAAACTCGTTAAAAAAATAGAAATATGTCCAATTAAAAATACGTTAACTCCAAAAAAAAAAAAAATGTATTAAGCGTAATTTTCAACGGCCTGCCTACGTTGGATCGCGTCCTTCAAATTTTGTTTGTTATTACCGTACGTGTTCGCCGATATTTACATGCGTCGAAGTGAAGGCAAAAATTATTGACCTAGTTAAACACTACTTCAAGAAACATTCGACTCTTTCGAGAGAAGGGTTAAACCATTCAACTTCATGAAGACAAGTTCAACATATAGAGAGATTAATTTCCCCAACATGAGGCGGTCGACTATCTCATCTATAATTAGACTTCGGTTTAATCACAGCTTGCTTCCCTCTTCGCTCTTCCGTTTCTCCATTACTCAGTCTCCTCTCTGCCCGTTTGATTCGCCAGAAGCAAACTTCATTTGTGATACGAATCACATTTTGCTTTTCTTCAGAACGCGCTATACTGTATTCCGGTCTTTCTCAGCTTCCCTACGCCTTACAGCGCTCACAGCATTCTTTCTTTTCCGTCTTCCTTGGTTATTCCTTTATTAGCTCCCATTGATACGTTCCATTTCTAATAGTTTTCCTTTATAATCATTAATGATGTCCAACACCTTTGGATTGGGTAACGTCCTTAGCCGACATGCTCAAAAAAAAAAAATAAAATATAGAGAGATCTGTGTATCTACTTGCTCTTCCGAAACGAGCGACGAATTTATGATATTCTCGATTTTTCGTCCGACAATTTATCTCTTATTCCTAATCATTCTCCCGAATTCTTTCAGCTGAACGACTTATTATTCTTCCTCCATGTTTCGTTGAATGGTCTGCTTATAAACCGCAATGATAATTCAAAAACGCAGATACAAGAGTTCACAGTAATAAGGCCGAACGTTTATCAAAGCTCGGAGTGAAATATACTTTTCCGATGAAAAATAGCTATTTCCACCATTATATTGCAGAATTGTATTTCCTAAAGCGAGTAAATCCAAACGGATGCATAGAATTTTTAACACTGTCGAAGAAATCTATAGAAATGTACCCGGCTTATTCTAATATGTATCTATTTTTCTTTTTTTTAAATTACCGCACCATTAGTTTTTCTTCTAGATTATTTTAACCTTTTTATTTGTAAAATTTTCTCTTTAGGTTACTTCGGCCCTGCGTGGCACAGGTTGTTGTAATTAGAGACACCTTCTCTAGCAAGTAGTCACTCGATCGTCCATGGTGCTAGTCCCACCGACGGAGAAACGAAACAACAACCACGTGAGTTCTGTACGGCCACGTCGTGCAGGGTGGTAATTTTCTATTCGATAGGCTTAGTGTCGATTAGAAAAGCTAAATCAGAACTCATACAGCTGATAGGAAAACTTGCCGAAGGTGTTTCTGCTAATAAATACCGTTAAGCTTTTCTACTGCATTAACAACAGCAGACTATCAGCAGCTCGCTCGTGACATATGTGCCCCAGACGGATTGGTGAATACAATCTAGAGCAGAGCGGATAGGCGAGTATCCGGCGCCTTTCGGCTAAGGAAGTAAACCCCAACAGAAAATTCAGTGGAAGGCAACGGGAAACTACCACTGTAATCTTTCTCGAAAATTATGGCGTATCAAAGTAAAAATATAAATGCTGCACCTATGGGACACACTGGTAGTACGTCAGGCAATAGGCGGTCCCCTGCAGCAATGCAGGTGGTCTTGAGTCCTTCTGGGCCCTTGCTGGCACAGAACTCTGCAGGAGAGGACAAATACGCTAAAGAATCGAGATACCAATCCCCAGGTCATCATGCGAAAGTAAAAAATCACATTCGAATAGGTACATGGAACGTAAGATCATTACTACAAGCGAGAAGACTTGAAGAATTAAAACAACAAATGGAATTAAAGAATCTAGACATCCTTGGAATATGTGAAACGAGATGGGGCGATAATACCGATTTCTGGAGCGATAATTTTAGGTTTATAAATAGCGGGGAAAAACAAGGAGCAAATGGAGTAGCAATATTAATGAACAAAAAATGGGGAACGTGCGTAGAAAACGCATATCACGTTAATGATAGAATACTATTCATTAAGATAAAATCAACCCCAGCAAATATGATCATCATACAAGTATACTTTCCAACATCAAGCCATAATGCAGAAGATGTAGAACAAATATATGGAAAATTGGAGGAGCTGATAGAAACAACATCAGAGAACGAAAACGTAATCATTATGGGTGATTTTAAAGCGATAGTTGGGAACGAAGTTGAAAATAACATAACAGGATAATTCGGACTAAGAAACAGGAACGAAAGAGGAATGCGATTAATAAATTTTTGTAAACAAAATAATCTTATAATAACTAACACCCTTTTTGAAGTACCAGATAGAAGGAAGTATACTTGGATAGCTCCGACAGATAGAGCACGCTACCAACTAGATTATATATTGGTAAAATTTCGCTATAAAAATCAGGTCAAAAGTAGCCATAGTTTTCCAGGAGTAGAAATAGATAGCGATCATAAATTAGTAATGATGAAAAGCAAAATAACTTGCAAAAAAGGCTAAAAAACAATCAGTACGAAAGGTATGGGATTTTGAGAAACTAGAAAAATAAAGAAGGTAAAAGACAGATACGAAAGTGAAACAGATAACAAAAGTAAAGAAATGAAGACTAACACGACATGGGGAAAAATGAAGGATAACATCAAGAAAACAGCAAAAGACACAATTGGATACTTAAAACTAGCTCCGAGGAAACAGTGGATGACAAGTGAAATTACGGAGTTGATAAAACAAAGAAATGACCAGAGGAAGAAAGATGAAGCAGGATACAGAATAATAAAAAATAAAATTGCACAAAAGTGTAGAGAAGCAAAAGAAAAATGGATGGAAGAAGTTTGCAAAGAGATAGAAAAAAATATAGATACACATAACACCAGGGAAGTGTTTAGAACTATCAAAAAGCTATCACAAACACCGAGAACAAAAAGCACAGTAATCAAAAACAAAGAAGGAATACTGTTAACAGATGAAGAGAAAGTAGCGAACAGACGGAAAGAGTACTTAGAAGAATTATACGACGGCAATAATGATATAGAAATAGGTAAAGCGCAGCCTGCAAATGAAGACCAAATAGGTCCCCGGATATTACGAAAAGTGAGTTTACCAAAGCAATTCAAGACATAAAGTCAAATAAAGCTACTGGATTAGATGAAATACCGGCAGAATTGTGGAAAAGTGCTGGAAAAGAAACTAAACATCTTTTATTCACAATGGTTAAAGAAATATATCAAGAAGGGCGATTACCTAAAGATTTTACTAGTAATAGAATAGTATTCATTCCGAAAAAAGGAAACACTACAGATTGCCGTAACTATAGAACTATAACTTTAATTAGTCATGCATCAAAAGTAATAAAATATCATAAAAAATAGAATAAGGAAAAAATAGAGTAAGGAAATCTTGAAAACGACCAACTCGGTTTTAGATTCGGAATTGGGACAAGAGAAGCCATACTTGCTTTAAGGATATTGGCGGAAAGGAGACTAAACATGAATAGGGACACACTTATATAGCTTTCATCGATCTAGAAAAAGCTTTCGATAAAGTAGATTGGTCTATTTTAATGCCGGTAATGGAAAAAGTCAATTTAGACTGGAGAGACAGACAAATTATAGCACGACTATACAGAGAACAGCAAGCAATAATCAGAATCGGAGAACACAGATGCATCGCTAAAATCCGTAAAGGAGTGAAGCAGGGTTGCGCACTGTCACCATTTTTGTTTAACTTGTTCATAGAAGAAGCAATTAAAAAACTAAAAGAGTAAAAACGAATGGGCAAGTAATCCACTGCATTCGATTTGCGAACGACATCGCCCTAATAGCTGAGTTAGAAAAAGAAATGCAAACATCCTTATCGAAATTCAATCAAATTCTTAAACAACAGCGTATGAATATAAACATTAAAAAAACAAGAATTATGGTAGTAAGCAAAAAGGAAACAGTGCCGTCTGTAAGTATTAAAATAGACAATGAAATAATAGAGCAAGTACAACAGTACAAATATCATTTGGTTGCATACTAACCAGTGATAGCAGATGTTCGACAGAAATCAGACATAGAATAAATATGGTGAAGGTAGCATTTGCCCAGAAAAGGAATCTGCTGACAAATAAGAACCTCAAATTAAATATAAGAGTAAAATTTGCCCGCACTGATGTGTGGAGTGTACTATTATATGGCTGCCGAACATGGATTATGACCAAACAAGATAAAAGGAAACTGGAAGCAATGGAAATGTGGATCTGGAGAAGAATATTGCGCATTAGCTGGACGGGAAAAAAGGAGAAACTCGGAAGTGCTCGAAAAAATAGGAATGAAGAAAACAATTTTAAACTCAATTAAAATAAGAGGTGGAAAAACGTTTGGTCATCTAATAAGAAATAATTCATTCATAACAAACATAATCGAAGGAAAAATGAATGGCAAGAAAGGAAAAGGTCGACCAAGGAAGACGATTATTGGACAAATGATAGAAATGGCTGGTTGCAACAAATACTCAGAAATGAAGAAGAGAGCAATGGAAAGAGAAGAATGGAAGTTAAAATTCGCACCGACAAGGCTAAGCCTTTTTAAAACAAAGAAAAAGAGGTTACTTCGCTTCTTTTTTTTCTCCGCACGCCATTTTCGATACGTTATAACTGTAAATTTGTGTTGTTCGTATTTTCTGATATTCGTGATTCGTACTCGTTCACGCAAAAACTGCGACGACGAAAACGAACCAACTAGAATTTCGTGCAAAAATGCCCCGGACGGGGTAATTAACTATAACTAGATTATTTCATCAACAAATATAAAAATATTGCTCTAAAAAATCGAACAGCAACAAACCGGTTTACCAAAGTGGCCTTTTGAAAACCACGCAACGTTAATGCTTAACGAAGATTATCCAAAAATTGCAAAAAGTGTGTAATTTTGTTTTGTCGTCTTATTTTTTTCGGTTGGGAATACAGGGAGAAATGTTCCCCATTCATAGGGGGATATAAACGCATTGTTCGATCGCAAGAAGGGCTTAAAAAGAATCACAATTTCTAGAATGAAGAAATTTCGAACAACTTTCAGTATTAGAAATTTTCTCTGCGCAATCAAAGCTGACGCGAATGAGCCTGCCTGATTTCACAATTCTCAAAGGACTTTTTGTTTTTCAAAAACAATCTATAAAAAGTGGCTTTTCTATAGATGTCGCGCGATCGTATTTCACATAACATGATGAAAGTGAAAATTAAAGAAATTTGTAAGCAATTGCGAATATTAGTTTTTTTCACGTTAGCCTATTTTTACTCGCGGTCGTTCCGTGACGATGAAATTTCGGCGACAGTGTTAAATGAAAATGCTTCGAAATGAAGGTAGAAGCAAGAAAATTGTTGCTACATTGTACAGCAAAAGAGAATGAACATCATCCAGGTAACGTGATTAGGACGCTGTGTTTGCATTTGTTGGCGCAAAGTAATTAAAAACCCCTCGCCTTGCCATGTAGATAATGATATAATAATAGCAGTCCTTATCCGGATTTCCATCGTTACTTTTCCATTAATAAAATAAATAATAAACTAAAATTACATCCGAGAGCAGTTACCCGAGTCACCTGTTTACTTAACTATTTGCCCGAGTAAAAACATCGCGCTAGTTATGATAACTATAATTAATTCATTTTACAATTCGCCTTCGGTCAAATTCGTCGTTTATCTCTTATTTATTTTGATTTGGAGCTAACGATAATAATTCACCCCTATCAATTTAATTACACCCTGTTATCTCGCTTATTATCGGGAAAGGAAAGTTTTAACAAACGATCGAGGTTAAATGTGTAACATTCTGTTTGTTACAAAAAGCCGCCAGGTACGATAAACTCTGTTATTGCAAATTGTTAACTGTCGCATCAACCTACGAATTTCTGTGTGCCGGTTTTACTTTCTGTTCCGGATGTGTCGAAATCTCATGTAACTTTTATCTGATCCAAATCGTTACAGCTACCATTAGACACCATTTTATAGATTAGCATCATTACGTTTTATAGGTGAAACAGATTTCACTGATGGTTTGGTAGCCAGAGGAGGAGTAATATCAGCAGTTCATAACAGTATCCCCAGCACACCATTAAATTTACAAACTCCACTATACAAGCAAGCGCCGCCATATTAAAAGGACCTACTCAAATTCTACTCTCTATACCTACATCAAGAAGATGAACTCAGCGACACAGAACTCGATCAATTGGTTCGAACAACTCCCGTAACGATAAGTTTGCTGAGACTTGGTCTTCCTACTCCATATTGTGCCTCTTATGTCCTACCTTTTACCTCTCTAAAGATTGTTTCTATTATTTGTTCCTTTCTCCTAACAATATCTGACCGTATCAAGATATAATTGTCTACTTCCTATTCTAATTGTTTCTCCGGTTAACGAGACCAAAAAAAAAAAAAAAAGAAAAAAAAAAGTTATGACAGTTATCTACCTGAAATATGAAGTTTTAAACGATTATGAATTATGATGCAACCACAGAAATCCGTACGGAATGAATAAAAGAAAAATTAATTTTTATGCAATTTTAACTAAAATGATTACCATGGTAAATATAAATTAAACGTAAAAATTTAAATAAAATGATTACCATGGTAAATATAAATTAAACGTAAAAATTTAAATAAAATGATTACTATGGTAAATAATAAAATCCATTTCCGACGTAAGTAAATACACCTCGTTCTGTTACTTCCCTTTTTGCGTTACTAAAATCATTAAACCATGATCTAAACATACAAGTCCCGTATACACTCATTGCGGAGAGTTAAAACAAAACAGGAGTGTTCTCTGTCATTTTTTCCGAGGAAATGAAAAAAAAAATCCTGCAACAGAATTTTAATACTTGCTACCGGGAATATTATTAATAGTAAAATTTTAAATCCTTACTCAACTACTGTAGTAGTTTGCTGTTGCGGTAACAAAATTAATTTCAATAAAAAATGCTTGAGACGGATAAGGCTGTGGAAAATAGCTATCAGATGTGTGAATGGATCGTTTGTAAAATAAGTGAACGGTTTGATTAAAATAGTAAATAAGGAATAAAAAACTAAACAGTAAAAATTATTTTCCATGAAAATTTAAAAAAATGTCAAATAAAAATATTTTTAAATGCAATATTTTTCAATAAAAAGCTTTATCTCCTGATCGAAGCGAGATGAACGGGAATTTACATTCACGATGAAAGTTTTTTAAATTGTACTTTTTTACATTCCAAAAAAAAAAAAAAAAAAAGATAAACTTAAAAACCGGAAAACTGATTATTTGATAATTAACCTGCCTACTGTCAGCGAACAGACTAATTCCTTAGACCTTCCTGTTTTTTAACTAAATCCTCTTCGGGAATTTAGTTGTTCAAGTTTCCTGAACCTACTACTTATCAGACGAAAGCAGAAGCATGTAAATAATGTAGAATACTTTTTCCATAAAACTTTCTACCGCGTTAAACTACCTGTAAAACTTATCGTTTTCGGAGCTTCCTGTTCGTCTGGCACTGGCCCTATTATTCCTCCATTAGTTCGCGTAACAGATAATATATTTCCAAAATACTTTAACGTCTACTTCAAATCCGCTGCTAAAGGCTTCTGGAATGCACCGAAATGTTCGCTATTAGAAAGTTGTATTAAGCTCGGCAGGTGTCGAAGCCAAATTAACGTTTTCAAACAACTTCCTTACAACGCTGCTGTCATTTTGTTAGACATCAGCCAAGAAGCCAATTTCTTTTCTAAACTTATATTATGTTTCTCCTGACCCATGTCTCACTTTTATTTATTTTCCATTTTTCTGTCTCCGACTGGTCCGCAATTAATAAGTGAGGCGCGTTCGAAAAAAATTTTATCCGAACGTAGCAAAGCGGAAATAATACCGGCTTTGGAATTCGTTCGTAAAGTCTTAATCGAACCATCTGCCCGGCAGTCGTCCGAGTTGCGGTTCAAAACCCGTTGTCACAAAAATCGAAAGTTAAAAAATTAACGTTTTTAAATTAATGTCTACAGTTAAGGAATTTAAATAAATTAAAAACAAAAAAGGAAATTTAAAAAAGGAAATTCTTTCGCTGGTTCAATTATGTACGGACATCGAAAGTAACACTTATGTAAATTTACTCGGTAATTAAATAAAAATCTTTTACCATTCGTCATTGTTAACGAATTTAAAATGTCCACTTTCCGTATTCATCGAAGTCATTTGCAGCGTTTCAATTAGACTTTGGATGCACTATATAGGCTGTTGTTTGTTCTTCTTTTTGTTGAACTAATTTTATCGGCTTAGACGGTGTTAAGTAGAAATAGGTCTTACACCAAAAGGAGGAACATTTCTTTCATTTTAACATCGACCTTCTTTGATACGAAAGACCTAATTTGGTGTGAAACAAAGGAAACGTAATAAAAAAAAAATTCCTTTCTTCAGCAACTTCGCAAAAAAGCTTCCATCGTGATCTCAAACATTATCGTGTTATATTTCAATTAAAATTTACCCTACTGAATGGTTTTCTGGCACACAATTTACCAACGATCGCAGAGAAAGGGACCAGCCAGCCGAATTAACTAGCAAACACCAATGGCACAACTCTAACGGGTCACCGCAATTTTCCGACATTTTCTTCTGTCGAAGATTAACGCGACCACTTTATAAATATACCATCTGTAAACCGATGTTTCGAGTACTGGTTTCATAATTAAATAACCTACTTATACAATTTATTTATTCTACATGTAATATGTAGTAAACGTTTCTAATCGTTAATTAAAATTTTTACAAATCTGTTTAGTATATTCATTCTTGAAATCTATGCAAAAGCCTCCAAAAAACATATGAACGCACTCTGAGTAATAGATACATACTTCGAAACATTCAAATGATATTTTAAATAACAAAATTGATTTAATAAAATACCTATTTCTAAATTATGCTTAGTTTTTAAACATTAACAATAAATAAAGTACTTGCAGATTTTTAAAATATATTATTGATTCTAAACTGTAAAAGGTAATTTCGTATTCATACAAAAAATTACATAAAATTTGCATTTATATAATATATATATATATATGTATATATATTAATACCTAAGAAATTAATAAAACATCTTTTCGTTTTATCCAGAATTTATGAATTTTTATAGTAAATATTTCTTTAAATCTTCATTTTATTTTATCCCGCTTATTTAAATTCGTACGTTTTTTGACAAAAGATTTATTAAAGTCAGTTGAGTGCCCTTTCGGGAAGTCCTAGACTCGTCACCATTAGAATCTTCTGTTTTTTACTCCTTATTCACTATTTTCATCATATCAGACGCTTATTCCATAAATGGCACATTTACTAACTCGGAAGCAGTTTCCCGCGGCTTTACCCGCACATTAAAATTTTCCATTTTTCCATTTTTTTTTTTATGCGGCGAACTCTATATTTCTATCAAACTTTATTTCCTCTTTTCAGTTTTCTTTTCTTTCGAGAATATAAATAGTCATTAAAACAAACATTAAGTACATTCCACTGCAGCAAACCTTAACATTTAAATTTAAATATTTCCGGCAATTTGTACAGGATTTCTTATTAATTTCTTTGTAATTATAATATATATTTTTTCATAGGATATACATCGCATACGGTTACTCAAGTAAAAAATTAGCAGATATTATTATAAAGACTAATTTATGATGTAATTTATTACTTGCGAATATGCAGTAATTCGATACCATGTCTATTTTTTGAAAGTCGCTTCCCGCGGCTTCACATTTTTCGCTGAAATACTTGTTAGAGTTAATTATGTTTCATTTTTGAAAATCACATTGCTTTTATTTCGGCAATCGTTTTAATCCATCTTGACTATTCCATTATCCTCTTGCTGTTTACTTTTTTTATAAATTTTGCTTCCTTAGCTTTAAATGTGAATAATGGTTTTTTATTTTAAGGATTTTTTAAAATAATATATTTAAATAAAAATCCCTTCTCTCTCGGGGAAAAAAAATATTTACCATCCTCCAATAAAAAACGATCTTCACGTTCAGAGATTCTCGGTATTACTATAACCTTGTCGGTCGCGATCTAACAAAAAGTTTCGCTCAACTAAAGGTTACACACAGCTAGTGATGGGCAATATAGTTCTTTTTGAGAAACTAGTTTTTTCGGTCTAGTTCTTTGAAGGGAATTAGTACCAGGAACTAGTTACTAGATTCTGGAACTAGACAAGTAAATGTAGTGTGGGTGGTTCGCGAACGAACTATTAAGTGGAACGTATTTTCAAAGTTGTGTAGTGGTCCCGGATGAATACGCGAGCACCGATCAATCCCTTTTCGGATGAAAAATAAACTAAAAACGTTCTGATTCGATTTCGCATTTATTTTACCAAAAAAACAAGAAGCGAAAGTGGCGAATTACGCGGTAATAACTGATATAAAGATTCGTTAGCCTGCGAAGACACAATTAACGCTACGACCGGCGAAAACTAATCGAAGAAAATTAAAGAAATTATCTTCTCAAATCATAATTTTTAGTTTTCTTTTAACGCATAATATCTTTACATAATATCTTTTTTATGCCCCCTTATAAGTTTATTCTTTACTTGTATATATTTTTATAAATCAATTTCCTTTATTTTAGTTACAATATAGTTTTAAAATCGTATAACGTTTCACTAACTGTAAATTGTAATGAACGGGATAGAGATCCGTTTGCTTCATAGTCGCGGTACGTAACGACTACACTTATTAATTCATTATAATCACGCTGCTTTGGATCGAAAGTCCTTAGGTTGTAGAATCGTTCCGACCAAATAGTTCGGTCAGTCAGATAAAATGAATGAACGAGAACGATGAATACAGTTTAGTTCCTTCGGACCTATTTACTATCTTCTAACACTAACAGCATATGATATGAATTGATGAATTACTGTGCGTGAGTAAATAACAATGGTAGTAAAGTATTGGAAGAATAGAACGCGCTAATACAATAATCAAAACAATATGGTTTTGCTTGCAATGGTCAGAGGTTACTCTGAGGTCAGACAGTATGAATAAGTTGTGTATGTGCGAAATGCGCGTACCTATATCTAATTCTACCGCGTATGCCGTGTAACCGTTCCTACACCAAATAGTTCGGTGTAGAAGTAAATAAGTTTAGTTCCACCGAAACTATTTAGTTCTGTTGTCGGGAATTAGTTCTTATAGTTTCTTCAAAAGAATCGTTCATTTTAATAGTTCGTTCGCGAACTACACATCTCTACACACAGCCATCATTTTAAAAACAACCAGCACATATTTCTCCCCTCTTTACCTTAATACTCGGTTACAGATCAGTCTGAATTGCTTCACATTAATCTCCCATAATTACATAATTAAGAAAGAACACATTCTCCACCCACGTAGCCGTTTTGTTCTGCGTCATCTAGCCTCTCTGTTGAGCATTTTATAGAAATTAATTTATTACCAAAACGGTAAACCATAATGCAAATAGAGAAGAAATTGAACACAATGTTCTTACTTACGTTGGAAATTAATAAAACGTTAATTTATATTTGGCAGTGTAATAATTTTATTTAAATTTTTACTTTCAATTTACATTTACCATGGTAATGATTTCATTTTAAATATTACCCATTGTAAATATTTTATCTAAATTTTCTATATTTATTTTATCAGATGTATTTATATAGTGTAGTCTGTAACAACACTGTACTGTGCTGAAACGTGGACCCTAATCAAAAGCAGTATCCAAAAATTGCAGGCCTTTGAAATGTGATGTTGGAGGAAATTGCAAAGAATAAGTTGGACTGAAAAAATTACAAACAAAGTTCTCCATAAAATCGATAAAAAACGGACAATGTTACATCTGAGAAATAAGAGACGATTAACCTGGGATGGGGCATGCACTCAAACGTGGTGGTCCGTTATGCGATGTAGTAGAAGGACAAATTCTAGAGAAGAGAGGACGAGGCAGACCGCGAAATACTTTCATCATCACATTATTACAAGGCATGGGCACAAACCGATACTAGAAAACGAAAAGAACTTCGGAGAACCGATTGAACTGGAATTGCTTACCATGGAATCAAATCAGTCCTAGGACTGTCAAACTCATGATGATATATACATACACACATATATATTAATTACAACGTAATTCTTAGGCTACCCCCATTAGAAAAAATTTCCTAATTTTATGTAATGAAAAATGTCCCAATTGTATGTAACGTTTGTTATATTTTGTAGAATTTTCGTGATTGCGTAATTTTTAAAAAAATGCCACAGTTTTATGTAACGAAATATGTAACGAAAATTGTAACGAAAAAATGTCTTAATTTTATGTAATGAAAGTTAAATGTTAGGATAGGATTTCTGTGATTATGTTATTACATTCATATGGATCGATTTAGAATTACGTTGTAAATTTTGATCATTTTATACAAAGTATAGAAGAGAAAGAGACAGAAATGTAAGCAAGATGGGTCAAGGGGCACAGCCCTTTGCGAGGCCAAAATGGCCGAGTTATATAGTGAGGAAGGAGGACAGAAAAACAGACAAAGAGATACGATATGGGTCGGTAGATATAATAATCTTTTTGTGCATGTTATTTGCTCTATCGTTAATTTAAATTTATTGCATTTAGCTCAATCGCATAATGTAACTCACGTATTATCTCACAGCGGAACCACGAAAAATATTACACGCGTATCGGAAAAATTTTAATTATTCATTATTTTTCACTGACCTTCAGTGAAATTTTTGGACTCAAGGATATCGTGTTAGCAAGGAACAATAATCTCAGTAATTTGATTTAGACCGAACTTCAAATTACATATTACTTCCTCAATCTATCTAATCCTCGTAACAAGATAACCGATTTTCATCTACTCGTGAATACGATTACAGCTAACCTAAAACGTACTTTTCGTTTTTCTTAGCGATATCAATGTTCCTTTCAAATCTTCATAGGTAATCTTAAACTGCCTTCTTTGGTGTTCCATACATTCCTACAACCGAAAACCTACCAATGGGCAAATTTACCGAGTTTTGTACTGGTCCAAAAACTTTTTTTAAAACTTTTCGATAACCCGCCATGCTAATTAGTTATGCCACTCTATTTTACTGAAAGTACAGATCAGAGAAAAACAAAAAACTTATATCTATTTAACGCCTTATTTTATTCATCCACTTTGAACCGAATCTTGCGGGAAAAAACTTAAAACCGTGCAAATCACAACCAACGATCACCTAACACATTATAACAATGTAACTAATATCGGATTTTAATCAACCGTCCTTGTAGTTTTAAAATGTCTCGCAACGTTTTCATAAAACCTTCCTAATCTTTCTCCCCTGTAAGCTTATTTCTTACGGACAGCAAAAAATTAAATAGCACCCTCGTCATATATGGCGGTAAATAATATACAAATGACCCTGAGTCCGGTGCGACCCTTTAGCGGGCATAGGGTGCGAAGAATCTCACCGTTCGCTATTGTTGTAGAAAACCAACTGAGAATAGCAACGTGGAATATGAGAACGCTATATGCTGCTAGAAAAATCTAAAATGAAATACGCGAGACGGAACGACTTAAACTCGACATTATGGGTATATGTGAACACAACTTGGTCGTTATGAATACAAGGTTTAAGTTACCAAAAAAGCGCCTTTAGACCTATAAAAATCCCCAAGATAATAAAGGAAACATCCATGGGCGTACTCAGACTAGTTTTTTTTTTGGGGGGGGGGTGATCCATTAAAAAAAAAACACCTGACAGAAAAAAGGATTTTACCTAGTAATTATATTTTATTAATAATCTCTTGTACAGTACTTCTAAATGCATAAAGATTCAATTCAATTCCATTCATTTTTATTTACATATAAATTAAAATATAAAAATTGTAATCAAATTAATGCAAAGAGCGGAATATATATCAAAAAATGTATATAAACATGACTAACCTCTAGTACACACATACAATCAAAAAATTCATCCAGTATCACAAGTAGACGTATAGACATATCCATTCAACCACACCAACTTAATCTTTAACCTGAAGCTGTTACATTTGGTTTAAACCCAATAAAAATAAATACTAACAATAAAAAGATAACAATACTGGAATAACAATATTGAGATAGGAATACAGGTGTAGAAATAATAATGATACAAGTAATGCAAACAACTATGATTAATGGTATAAACCCTGTATATTTAACCCTTCTTATAGGAGAATTCTCCTATTTTTTTTAGAAAATTCAATAACGACTTCTTCTGGATTTATAGAAATGTTATAGTGGACATTTATTAGGGCCAATCCGTTCAATCTCTCCTGAGATATGGTGTTCCGCAGATAGGACTTTAACCGTCTCAAACTAGAAAACGTCCTCTCTGGAGTTGCCGTAGAAACGGGAAGAGTTGTCAAGATTTGTAAAAGACAGTGTATGTTAGGATATAATTCCGCGTCGCAGTGGTCCAGTGCTTCCAAAGCACTCTTAGTACTGCTGTCAGAGCGGCACACTTCTTTCCAGATTTCAAACTCTGCTTTTACAACTGCTGCATTCGTTTCTGGTAGAACTGCCCTATATGTTGCAATACATTTGTCAATTTCTGTGTTAGTACAAGATACACAGTTTTGGGGTAAAATGCTGCATAAAGCAGTAATGTTTTTTCGATGATTGGAAAAACGAGCAGTCAGATGGCTTATGACATGATCCACAAATGGTATAAAACAGTTGACTCTATAGTGGTCTTGAACATCAGAGGCTGGAGCATTCATGCAATTCACTCGCCTTCTTGCAATGCGAGGCAGTTGTATTATACCTCCATTTTGTAATAACGTGTCAGAAGCTGTTTCGAAAATCGTTTTAAACTCCTCATCGGCGTCATTTCTGATACGTTGCAAGGTAGCAATTACGACATCAATGTAGCAAAACGCTTTTATCAAGTCACAGTTGACTGCCTGAAGCTGTTTGCAAAGCATTATAGTATAGCTCATGATTTTCTCCAAGATAAACAAGGCTATTATAAAATTTGTCGATCGTAATGTACACAATATTTGATATGCTTTTTGCGTCGTATCATTATTACGGCTTTCTTGTAACTCCTCCAATGCTGCCACAATAGCAGCATAAATTTCTTTAAATCGAATTACTGCATCATGTTTATGTACCCACCGAGTTTCACACATTGCCAGAAGTGTTTTTTGGTGGTCACTTGGAAGAAGTTCTCGTATTTGTTTTTTCAAAACGTTTATACGATGAGCTGACGTGTGAAAGAAAGCACCGATAGATTGCACTACACCAACACAATTACGGATGTTGGCTTGAGAACAGGAATCTGCTATCGCCAGATTCAGTGAATGTGCACTGCAGTGCACATAGAGAGCTAATGGACGTTCTTCGCGTACATACACTTGAGCACCATGAAATAGTCCGCTCATTGCTGCAGCCCCGTCGTATCCCTGACCAACTACATAGCGGCAGTCTATTCCATTCTTCTTTAAAGCACTAACAATAAGATTAGACAAACCTTTCCCTGTCATGTTAGTAGTTGGAATAAACTCCAAAAATTCTTCTGTGATTACGTACTTGTTTGAATCATTAATATTCAAGTAGCGAAGGCAAAAGGACACTTGCTCCATGTAGGCAATGTCTGTGGTTTCATCAGCCAAAACAGCGCAATAACGGGCTTGTAATACATCATTTATAATTTTTTGTTTTATGATGTCTCCGCAGATATCTATTAACTGATTTTGAATCTTTGGACTTGAATATAAAGCATTTTGTGGGGCATTACTTAAATGGTTCTTTAAAAATTCATTACCCGACTCAACAGCATATCGCAAAAGAGCGCGAAAATTTCCTTCGTTCTTGACATCTTTATCATCAGCACTACTATTGTTGATCTCCACACGGCCGGAGTCTAGTTTCCCTCGTAATGCAATAACTTGTTTTCCACAAAAAATTATGGCACTTACTATTGACTTCAGTTTCATCCTGCGTTCATGCTTCTGCTTCTTATTTTCGGATGACAACATTTCTATTACATTGCAGGACTTTCCAGACATTACTCTTAAGAAATTGTCAGCCATTTGGCTATATTGCTTGTGGTAGCCAGTTTGCGAATGGTTTCTGAAAGTTTCAGTTGCTTTCTTCCAGTTACAAAAAGGTTGAATAACAAGTTTACCCAACTGTTGATGTCGTCCGTTGCCTTCGCCTTCAGCACTATAACCCATCACCGGACATATTCGGCAGAATGCTCCCTGTTCAGCTTCTGAATACGTCAGCCATGGAAACTGTTGTAGCCATTTGTGCTGAAAACTCAAATTACGGATGGAAGAAGTAGAAAACTGATAGTTTCTGGGCGGAGTCCAGGGCTCTTTTAACAATTTTTCTTTAATGGAATCGTTCATGACCGTAGACCCTAAGCCTAAGTCGCAATAGTTTCCAATGTCTAGTTCAACTGAAATACTCGCATTAGTTACTGAAGGTACAGTAGTTGTCAGAACACTTGTTACAGCAGTCATAACTGGAGCAGTTGTCACCGGAGCAGCAGCAGATGTCGCCAAAGCGGATATAATTGGAGCAGCCGTCATTGTCAGGTTCCTTGCATTTGTGTCTATTTGTGTTTCGTTAGATGGTCTGCACCATTTCTTCCAAAACACCATAGACTTTTCATCAGTAACTTTTCTTTTATTTTTCCCCATATTTTATTCTACAACAAACAGCAAAAAAGATTATCTTTTTCCAATAAATTATTTGCAGAAATCTATATGTAAAAAAATTTGTCCAGTTTAGCGAAGTACAGATATTCAAAACGTTTCAGGTGTTAGAAATTTATATTACTTGCATTTATTGCTATACGTATTTAAAAATAAAGATAAATATGATATAAAAGTGCGAACGGGAATTACTAGAACGTCTATGCAAGAGAAAGCTACCATACCTCGTCTTAATAAATATCACGTCAGAATGCAGGCAAGATATATGGGTGCCACATTGTATAATTCATTATCAGAAACACTTAAAACGAACTTCGAAACTTTAAATACAAGTGTTGTCGACCGAAATTTTAAACTAACGCATTTATAGTTTACACAAAAAAAACCACAACAGATGATCGAAGAAAAAAAAACAAACAAACTTACTGAATTCTCCTCTTTATTAATTTTACACACGAATTAACGGAATACGACTTTTACGATCAACAAAAAATATATATAAATAAACTTTTATATTTTTGTACACCTAAACAGACACGTTTCTCCCGCAAACAAAACACACAATGGTCCAAGCCAATCTGATACATACACGTTTCCAAAACTACCTCTTGCGGACCGCGACAGCCATGCTGTCCTCAAATTAAAAAAAAAAAACCGACGCTATCCTTACAATATGGTGATCTAGGCGCTAGCATATAATTAACAAAATAAAAATATATAAATATTACTGGCGGACGAAAAAAAAAAAAGAAATAAAAATAATTATTAGATACCAAAGGGCCCCTCGATAAGAAAATTAAAGATACAATGCAGCGATATTTAATTTTAATAATTCAATACGGAGGAAAATAAGAAAAGGTATTAAGAAAAATAAAAGAACGGTTACAGGGAAACGAAAGCGAAAAGCGGAAAGAGATAGCTAAGTCGAAAACAAGAAGGGGAAAAAAAATTGACGACAACAACAAGCGAAAATATTATTTGATTACATTACAGTTTAACAAATTTGAGAAATAATGGTACATTTACATTACATTATATTACACTAAACTATTATATGTACCTGATTTGCACTAAAAAATATCAATCTTTATTCAAAATACACAACACCAATTTGGTGTAATTTGTAAAAGTTTTACTCGATAGTTTCTATTATCACACAGCATTTGAAGATAATTCGCAAATTTTTAAAAATTTTTAATCTAAAACAACTTAACGAATGAATAAGAATCGCTGCTATATTTTAATAATCAAAAACGTATTACGTAAAATTATAATAATGAAACATTTCAAATGCAACAAAAGCAAAGTAACACAGCTTGTAATAAAATAATTAATTCTGATCTGTTATTTGCCGGTTTTATATAAATAAACATTAACTTCGATAACACAAACATAGCAGAGCGGCATTTAAGCGTTATTTATGCTTCAGCTAATTACTTATAATTATTATAGAATTATTGTTACCCTATTATTATAGTTTGTTTAACAATCGTCATAAATTATGTGTTTTTACATTTCATTTACGTTTTTATGGTTCTTTTTTATATTAGTTTTAGTTTGGTTTTATATTAGTTTTATTTTAAATTTAGTGTAAGTTTTTAAAGTTTTACTTTTATTATGATTGAAGTTCACTTGAGTACTTGGGTTTGGGGTATATGTGTGACGTGAGTAGCGAAACTAATGTTATGCGTAAATAGGTCAAGTTTCTATTTTTATTTCTTAATATTTAAGTAACTTTATATACGTCTTAAACTCGATTTAAAATTGTAAACATGAATTAAATCATTGCAGCTAATTAAAATTCGCTCATCCTATTATTTTATTATTTTATCAATGCACAATTGGACTCATATAGAGTTAATTTTATATTTTCGCTACTCGCGCTATTCTAGCGCATAAGCGACTCCGGATTTAAATAATTTGTATTGTACTTTATTATAAATAAAAATTGAATTGAATTGAAATTGAAATGATACTCAGCAAAGATTAAAGAAATATAGAAGATATTCGATTGGCATATTTTGAGGCAAAACTATTAGGGTCACGGCTGATTTGGACTGAAAAACATCGAAATGCTTGAGACATGATTAGACGCAAGCCATGAGAGAGAGCAAAAGAGAGCTGTGAAGAAAGCGAGAAAAAGAGAGAGGGAAATTTTTCATGATTTGGCTGAGAAATTTTATTGGATATCTCCTATATTTCTTTAATCTTTGACTTTTTTTATTTTTTTTAAATGCAACTGGACATAACTAGATAAAAGGACCGCATGATGTCTTCATTTGGGGGGGGGACCCCCAAATCCCCCCCTGGGTACGCCTATGGAAACATCATAAGAAACCAAATTGATTATGGCATCGTTAATCACAAATTCCTAAATATGATTAAGTGAGTTTAAACATACCCTAGCGCAGACATAGTAAATGTTCATAATTTATTAGTAGCTAATATACGGCTGAAATTTAAGAACGTAATGAAGGAGAATAGTCAGTTAGGAAGAACGGATGTAACGAAGTTGAGGAACGCAAAAATTAGAGTTGAAGTACGAGATGGGTTGAACAAAAGACTGGAAAATTGTTCAGACGAAACATTACTTCCAACCTTATAAGAGGACCAATGTGCAGAAATCAAGGAATCAATTGATAAATTTAATTTGTTCCAAATGCACAAGAAGATAAAAACAGTAATAGGCCGATCACGTATTCAAAGCACAATTAAATTATGCGATGGAAAAGGAGTGCCGATGTGCTGGAAGTAAAAGATAAAGAAAAGATATGGAAAAATTATCTACAAAAATTATTTAATGACAGTAGTAATGGATAAACCCAATGCAGAAAACTATAATTAATAGTCCAGCAATAACAAAATCTGAAGTGCAATATGCTATCAAATTGATCAAATCAAGAAAAGCATGTGCTCCGTGATATTGTACGTTTATTAATTGAAGAGAATATAACGAAGTTAGTAAACGTTTTTAATAAGATCTACAATAATGGATTAATTCCCATAGATTGGCTTAAAGCAACTTTCATTTTATTAGCCAAAAAAAAAAAAAAAACAATTTGCAAAAGCGTGTGAAGATTGTAGAACAACATCCTTGATGAGTCATCTTTTGAAAATTTTCCTACGTATAATTCATAATAGAATTAGAACTAAATGTGAAATGGACCTTGATGATACGCAATTCGGATTTAGACAAGGAATACACGCGAAGCTTTATTTACTGTTAATACTTCAAAGATGCCGCGATATGGAAAGAAAGATGCTTTCCTCTTATGTTTCATCGACTAACGGAAGGGCCTTCGATTGCGTCGAAAAGCTAAGTGACATTCTGAATAGAATTGGAATTGATAAAAATGACTTAAGAATATAATCAATAATTAGTATTGGAGACAAACACAGCTGAACTTATTATAGAAAAAAATTTGGAAAATTAATTTTGAAATTAAAAGAGGGGTCCGTCAAGGATCTCTCCATTATTATTTAATCTTTATGCAGATAAAATTTTCAAAGTGGCTCTGAAAGATGTCAACATTGGCATTAGAATTATAGATAGAATCTGAAATTAAGATTGTATCATCGGCATTCTGATATTATTGAGATTACCCTCAGCTTAGAAAAATTATTAGAGAAAATTAACATTTCTAGAAAGCAATACGGACTAATAATAAACGAAAAGAAAACAAAATGGATGTTTAGAAGTTAAAAAAATAATACTTATGAAAAACTGAGGATAAATGGAAGAAAAGAAGCCTAAGCGTGTTGAAAGGTTCATCACATGGTGAACAATAAAGTTAACCCGTATTACTTAACATACGAACAAATCAGCAGACTCTTAGATTTTCGCGTCCGACTGTTTAGGCGAGTTTATTTCGTTTAGAAAAATGATTAGACCGTCAAACTAAACGAAATATCCCCCGAATTAAAACGATTATGTTGAATATTATCACGTTTCATTACTTAAAACATGACGATACAGATTTTCCTAAACCTTTATTGTGATCGGACAACCGACTAAATTATTCGGATAAGTCTGACTTTGGTTCCGGTCAGCGAGAGGAAAAATCTATCGAAAAATGAAAGCAATTTTAAAGTCGCCTACAGATATATATCGTCCTCTAATTCAAGCATGCATATTTAAATTGTACCGCGATAACGTTACAACCGGTTGATATATTTGCCTTGTATGTACTATTTGCCAAATGATAATATCCGCCTATTCATTCACACAACACGAGTGAACAAAACAAGACTGAGCATACTTCACCGAATAGGTGCATCACAAATTGTGAAATTTCAATAGAAAAAGGTCGGCGCTTTTTTTCCTTATTATCATTCTTTTTAGCCAGCTAATAATAAATTTTATAAATATATATATATATAAAAAAAAACAAAAAACAGTACGTAAATAAACAAAATTTTCATAAATAGTGAAAGAGATATTTTACTTGGCGGATCGAAAACGTTGAGATTGTCACTACTTTATCTTTCAAGTTGATTTTTCAAGACCAGCGATGCATATTTAAATTCGGTTCAATTTTTTCACTTTCGCGTACAATAGTTCGCTAAAAACAAAATAGCACTCGAAACTTTCACCGAACAATAGGACCGGATTTAGCATTTCTGAAATAAGGGTCCACTTGTGAGTCTGGTAGCGAACAACTTTTTGAATAACGATATGCAAACTAATTAATTTCTCTTCTGCGAATTATATTATTTAATAGATACTATAAGCCTCTTCTCGCTCGGAAAAAAGAAAATTCCATATACTCCATTCCAGTCGTTAACGAAAAAATATTAATCTAAAACAAAACATTGAGATTAAAACTCATCGTTATCAGAATTATTTTAAGAAATTTTTGTCATGTATATCTGTATGGGCTTTTTGAATTTTAATTGTAGTATTACCTTTTTTTTTTGTTGTTTTTTTTAGACTCAAACATACATTGTCTTTCACATACTATAACTTAATTACTAAACTTCGTATCTTAATGGGTTTTTTTTTCCTTTTTTTTTCCCCCTTTTTTTTTTTTTTTCAGTACTAAAGTGAATATTTTCATAATGTGAAATCTACAACAAAAAAAAATCAAAAAACCATCGCACTATTATTACAGCCAAAGTTGTTTTGAAAGAAACGTTTCAAAAAGGTAATCTGTTACTGCGCATAAATTGAAAGCGGAGATTTTTGAATTAGTAACGGCCCTCCGACGGTGGACCCTTCTAAATGAACGCTATTGCTATGAAATCATGTGGAAAGCTTAATTTTATAATCCTGGTAATTACTTCAGTTAAAATATTTCCCATCAAAAACATAAATGTAAAAATGGAAGCCAAGTTCAATATTAGGAATATGCGTGAATGGAAATCTGAAAAGCAGATAATTTAGGATAAATTAAAGCTCACGATTTCACTTGGCTAGTTTTATTGTCGTCGCGATAGCCTAGTTGCTAGAGCGCTTGACTTCCGTTACGGAGGTGCTCGATCCCGAGCGACGACAGAACTTATTACAAGAATTAAATGAATACTCACTAATAATCACGTGAAAGGCAATGGAAAACATGCATATCATCATATGCGCGCTAGATCAGTACCACAGCAGACATACACGGGGGACTGCACTTTTGTAAAACGATGTAAATCAAACGATTACTAATCAGTTCCGAATGAAGTCTTGCGTGTGTACAAATTCGTATTGCATATAAACAATCGCTATGAACACTAATACTTATGTCTGTACAGGTGAGATGTACGAATAGGTAGTCGCCGACGCTCAGGAATTAAGTATGGCGCTATAAAGAAGAAAGAAGAAGTTTTCGCATACAAGTTATCTTACATTTGACTAATCAACCTATCTTCTTTATGTTATACGCAAGTTACTGTTTTTATATTGTAAGGTCAACGCATATCTTACTGTTCTAAAAAGTTTGGTTTGCTGGTAAAAACTAGCCAAGTGAAATCGTTAGAATTTATCCTAAATCACCCGTGCTTTGTGTAAATAATTCGACTGTTCAGATTTAAGATATTATATATATTTAATTAGTAAACATTATATTGTAGCAGAAAAAAAACAAGAAAACGTTTTTTTTTTTAAATTTATTTTAGAATGTTGTATGTTCTTATAAATAAATTTCAGGGGATTATCTGCAGAACTTGGCACCCATTTAGATAATTATTTTGTCGGCGAAGTCAACAACCACGCATATTCTTAATATTGAACTTGGCTTCTATTGTTTAAACATTAATGCTTTTGATGGGATATCGTTACTTTTTGTAAAGAAATTATTACTATTATTCATTCAAATTCAAATATTCTTCGAAATAGGCTTACAAAGTGAGCACTTTTTGAAAGTCAAGTTATCCAGTCCGTCTATCCTCTAACTCTAAACCACCACTTCGAATCTGTACGGCTGAAGAGAAGAAGTGGTAAGAAACCCTTACTGCAGCACACAGGACCCTACAAATATGTCGATGTTATTTTCATATCTTCCTTTAACAAGTGCGTCAAAATCAGTATACCATGTTCATTTCCTGTGCCGTGCTGGAATCGTATTGCTCCGTAATATATGTTTATCATTAAGATAGTCATCTATTTTATAATTTTTAGACGTTAATAATATCTCAATAACCGTTTAAGTTGGATTTATGAAATTTTGGGGGTTCTAGTTAACCTAGGGGGGGGGGGATAAATAAACCAAATTTTACGTGTTTATGTTAACTAGATTTTAAGTTATTAAGGGGGTAAAAGTGGCCCCAATCAAAATATGCTTGGAAAATATTTTCTGACTTTTTCCTTTGTATACACACACCGTTACACAGCTAGACGCCAAATTTCAACTTTCTAGGTCACCTGGAAGTGGGTTAGGTTTTTGATCTATGTGATAAAAATGACGATTTTTAGACACGTTAATATCCCAATAACCGTTTGAGTTGTATTTATGAAATTTAGGGTTCTGGTATATCTAAGGGGTTTTAATAAATAAACCAAATTTTGAGTTATTAAAGGATTCAAAGTAGCTCCAAATGGTTCGTGTAATATAACACACGGCTGCTGCGTCGTCGCCAGTTCCTTTTTCTCGGCTTGAATTTGGCTTGACACGCTGCCGCGTGTCTAGATTCTTTTTTAAAGTTTAAACTTTCGATTTTACCTCCATCATATGTTATTAATCTTAGCAGAATTCATATGCAATCTATGAAATCGTTTTATATCCGCGCGGAAGATTGGCAACAAACTGACCAGAACAAAGGTGAAATTTAAAAATAAATAAATGAATTAAAGAAGCAAAAATAAAGAATCGCGAAAAACAGTAAAATTATAATATTATGAATATTGCTAATTTTTTTTTCTCATTCGGATAATAGATTATTTTAAAAGTAATCCGAGAACAAAACACTTGATCGAATTTCTTTCGCATTGTGCGTTTCCGTTTTTCCAACGAGGGCAATTTTTTGTTTTTTTTTTCCCAATAGCAAACTATGAAAAAAGTGATTAATGCCTTTTTCAATGGAAATGGGCACGTTTCTATTGCAGCGCATATTGGCGAATATTCGAAAATGTGCATTAGTGTATTTGATGTTAACGTTAAACAAAAAGTCCGCAAGGAATTGATTTTCGTCAGTTTTGCCATCATTCGTTGCATCCATGTTTAAAATGGTTTCCATTAGTTTGGCTGAGCATGAAGAAACGCACCCGGAAAAGAACAGTTTTCAGTTAGGAAAAAATCGACGAAAATAGTAAACATAAATAAATTCCCTCGCCTAAGTAATAATTAGGGGGCACGGGGCACTTTACCAACGGAAGCATATCACGCACACACACACACACACACACACACACACACACACACACATATATATATATATATATATATATATATATATGTATGACAAAAAACAATAAAAAAGTATACACAGTAGATTTTTCTTATGGTTTCCTTTCGGTCCGAAATTTTATCATTCATTAATCTTGCACGAAAATAGGTTAACCTGCAATTTTTTCGAAAAAAAAAAAGTACAAAACCAATGCTACCACGCTTGTTTGAAGGCACAATATAAGCCAGCTACCGTATAAATATTAGGCATCTAGTCCGATTGCCGCTGTATATTAGAAATATCGAAAGCTACTATCATTTAGTGTGCTGAGTTAGTTTCCATAGTCGACAAACACAAAAAAATACACAGCCTTCACCAACGAAAGAGGAAAAAGATATTAGACACTTTCAAAAAGGCACAAACGACCCCCCGTGAAAAAAAAAAAAAAAACCAACGTAGGGGAAAACGCTGCCCATTTAACGAAGCCGGATTATAAAAAAACCAAAAATAGAGCCTGAACTAGGGAATAGAAATAGAAAGGTAACATTCCTCCTTACTGTATTTCTCTCTTACTCGCTTCTTGTAATCGTGCGTGATAATAATATTTACATTTATTAGAAGGAATGGGATTATTATTTAAAGTTCATGGATAGTATCGGTGCAGTTAGAATGGTGCAAAGGAATTTACGAGAATGTAAAATAAATATATAGTAGTGATAATAATAATATACATTTAGAAAAGGTGAAGAGAGAAGAAAAGGAAATTAAACAAATAATGTCAATAATATAATGCTACTATTTTTCATTGTTCGCTTCCTAATTTTTTGCTGTTCGTCGTGATCGAGTGCTCGTGGCACTTTGATCACGATATGGCCAGTTTATGGTTCTATTTATCTTATTTCGGCATTCGTGTGATCCACGAAGGCCATGCTTGTTGCAAAGGTTTGCTATAAAAAGCAAATCCCGCAATTTCTTTTTGTATTTTGGTAATGGCTTGACAGATCCTTAGCATAATGATAATAATAACAATTCTAGTAATAATGGAAAAAGAAAAAAAAGCTGAAACTAACACAAAAGAAAAGGGTAGTTAATATAAATGAAAAGATTCGTCGATAAACAAATGGTTTCGCGCCGGGCCGGGAAAAAAAACAAAAAGGATAACGTGTTGCAGCAGAGTGAAAGAAAAATTACATCGGCTGCTACTATATTGTGGAAAGATGAAAATGCAGGTTACTAACAGATAAATGAAGGGAAAATGTTTAATGTAAAATATATTTAAATGATAGATAACGTGAAAATGCTACAGCAGTGCAAGAACCGGTTTAAAAACCTTTTCATTAATGCATCAACTGGGACAAATTTGATCTTTTGCAAGCGTTACAGTTAAAAATATCTCTAGAGGTCTTCAATAATCACCGAGGGAGAAGTCGGTTAAAAAATTCTGTACATCACAATGCCGAAATTCCAAAAAATTTCAAACAAAGCCAAAAAGTTCCGGACAGTTCATCCTGCAATTCGAGACCGATTTACCGCTTGATAATCACTAAATACGGGAGTACTGGTTGAAATATCTTCAGATTGCAGTAACCCATACTCGCATAAAATCAAAAAAAACAAAAAAACAAAAAGCTTTTATCGAAGTCGCCCGTGCTTTTTAAACGTTAGTATAAATGATTTAAACTACAAAAGTCGCCAAATTTTTCTTAATGTCTAATAAGAATTATTTTTGAAATTTATACAAATATAGATGTAATTTCAAGTATAATGATAATTTCATAAAAATTTTTATCGAAATTTGCGACTAATCAAAATATTTAATTTTATACAACTTCTATTAAAGTTTGTTTGGTCAGAATTATTGTAAATTAAACATAAACGGACAATTTACTAAAACAATATATTTAATCGATGACGCTGACGCGTTTCGAAGCCGATAGCTTCATGATCACAGCGAATTTTCTTCGAAGTCTTAAAAGACTGAAATGTCTCGTTAGTGTTTAATCGAAGAATTAAAGTAAAATTAAGTGAGCAACACCTGTTCGCCCTTTTTAATTGCTATCACGAACCCCCACCTACAATTTACACTAGAGAGCGCTAGTAAAATTTCGTGACTTTAATGCAGCTGAAGGTGATGCAAATTTGATCGAAAATAATGCCTAAATATGATGTTTTGCTCTGATAAGAGAAAGATGGAATCAGGCAAGGTTCGCTTCGGATATAAATGTCGGGCGAAAAACGAACATTTTTCGTATCATCTCGGTGGTACCCTGAATGCACAGAGGAAATGGGAAAAATCCTTTTCAATTTTTTACATCAAAACAGGTAAAGAAAATAGGCACGAAGAAAATGAATCCGCTGATCGTTAGCAATAATAGTGGCAACAGTATTGGTAGCACAGTGTTGTACGTATAAACAAGACACCTTTGGAGAGATATTTTGATGGATGATGATTGAACAGTCGGCAGAAACAAATTCAGTGTCCTTTAGTGAATAGATGATTAACTGCTAAGGGGACGTTCGTAAAGGTTTAAAAAAAAAAAAAAACTACCTTTAATTATAGTATATATGTATTTTCCATTTTATAAACGATCCTTTTTTCATTTTTCTTTTTTCAAATAGCTCTGTTCGTAATAGTATGTTTTTCCTTTTGTTTTGAAATCGTTTATCTATATTGTTTTTTTGTTTGTTTTTTTGTTTTTTAAATTTGTTGGGCTTGTCAGCAACGATCTCTATTGTACATTGTTAATTTACAGAAGTTGAGTATCAGAAATTTTGGCTCTTACGGAACAGCACAGTCTAACCAACTACGATAGCTGGTTGTTCGAAATAACATATAATGCGATAATTTGTAGCTAATTTTTAGGAATTTTTTTCGTCTCCTCGGCAGTTTTTCGTTTTAACATGGACTGTATTTTTCTTTAAAAAATCTTAATATAACGAAAAAGAAAAAAAAAAAAAGATATTTCAAAAATTTAATTCTATAAATGCCATCCGAATATCGGTCACTTGATGATACGCCAGCCCTGAATTGTATAAGTGATGATGCATTTATCTAGAAACCCGTGTTATTCCGCAACACAAATAAAAACTATTTTGAATAGCGTGTTGATGATTTTTAAGCGAACAAATACTTTTGGCCTTTAAACAAACTGCCGCAAAACTATAAAACAAATTTCAACAAATCTTTTTCCGGCATGGCTATCGAAAAACTAACTCCGGATAAATATTTTAACGTGAAACTAAGGGCACTTTTTTAATGCCCCTTTGGTTTTTTAAAACTTATACATTTTTTTTTTTTTTTTTTGGCGGGAAAACATTTTCTCGAGTATACACGTCTTGTGGATAACATTTTACACAAATCCCTTTCTCCCACATCCAAATCTATAAGGTATTCCGATCAAAATTAACACCGATCTTTTGCACGCGTATATTTTTTTTTAAATTTTTTCTTTAATTTTTTTTTTAATTTTTTCTTTAATTTTTTTTTAAATTTTTTCTTTAATTTTTTTTAAAATTTTTTCTTTCATTTTTTTTTCATTTTTTTTTTTTGTTTTCAGCAGAGACGTAATCTTATTAGACTACATAAACTTATATAATTTTCCGCGCCGTCCCCTGTATTAATATAAAACGAAATAAACATGAGGTAATTTATTTAAATCACGAAAATATATAATAATAAAACACCGACTGGTTTCGGTTCAACATCATGATCCATATTCCCTCGGCGTATAATATGTTGAATATT
This sequence comes from Icerya purchasi, assembly GCA_039619475.1. Classification (NCBI taxonomy): domain Eukaryota; kingdom Metazoa; phylum Arthropoda; class Insecta; order Hemiptera; family Monophlebidae; genus Icerya; species Icerya purchasi. The sequence goes on from CM077115.1 coordinate 382,659,624, forward strand.
TCAAACGTAGTAGAATAAATAAAAAATTGAGAATGCAAAAAATTAAATAAATAATTAAAATTACACGTAAAAATTTAAATATTAAATAACTAATTTTTAGGCGGTAAATTATTGTTTTTGATATTAGCGGTAGTTTTCAGGGAAATCTGTTAATTATTTTTAGTATAGTCGTGTTCTCTTTTTCACGACATTACAGAGATAGAGTTACATTCGCTAAACATCTGATTTTGAAAAAACATCAAATTAATATTGTCTTTAAGATTCGAACAATAACACTGCAGTTTGTAAGAAACTAGATTTCGCTGATAGTGCATTTATAAATATGTACAGATAAAATCGTAAGTAACAATTCTCATCTAAAAATGAATGCACAATTTTATGTTTATTTTTATTATTTTTATTATTATTATTTATATTCTCAATCTTTTATTCATTCTATAACTGACTGTTTTGAGGCTCACAAGGAGACCCTATGGCCTCGGGGAAACGAATTTCAATGATTTTTGATGTAAGGGGATTGTATACCATGTAGATATACTACGTGTAAAATATTAAAATACAATACTTGAATATAATCAAAAAAAAACGAATTTAAAATTTCTCCACACTTTAAGTTATGGAACATTTCGCTTGAAATTGCCGTAGCCTAAGTGATAACATTCGTGACGCGTACACTCAATACACGGATTCAAATCCAACTGTACGCGTTTATTTATGTTTTTCCTTTTTTTTTTTTTTTATATATAAATACTTATAATTAATTCGTTTATTAGAAAAGTAAATACATAATTTATTTATTTACTCATTCATTTACTTTTTTTTATTACTTATTGTTTTTTTCAATGCTTTTTTATTATTTATTTCATTAATTTAATTTTTACTATTCCGATGGAAATTAAACTTGAATAAACACCAAAAAAAGCATTGAAAAAATCAATAAGTAATAAAAAAATAAATAAACGAGTAAATACTGAAATTATAAGTATTTATGTATAAATAAAAAAAAAAAAAGTGTTCGCAGCTAGAGCTATAACTAATTATATTTAATTACAATTTTTTTTGCAGAATTCCTGTCTCCGTCTATGTCTAGGTGCTCTTAAATCTTCTCCTATTTTAGCAATGCTTGCTGAATCTAATACATCTCCTCTTTCAGTTCGAACATCTTATTTGGGCTATCGTTTTCTTTTTGTTCCCCTCAACTTATCCCTTCCTACATTTCCATCGTCAGAAACCGGCGTTTCGTTCTTAATAAAATTCCCATCTTATCCCTTATATCATCTCGTCGTCTCAGTTATTTTTCGTCCCATATAATTTCCAGTAATAATCTCCCTTACTTTTCCTTTAATTATTTTGATCTCATACACCCTCTCAAAGTATATTTTCTTTCTGCCTCGGGCGATTATTAAACAGGAATTTCACAGCACTATCAGTTCCCTCTTTCCTTCCCATGTACTCATCTTCACTGATAGCTCTAGGGAGCCTAGTGGTGTCGGGGCTTCCTTTATTCTCCCCGTTTTTAATTTTTTCGAATCCTTTGGTCTTCCGCTTTTCTGCCCTGTTTTCACAAATGAATTAATGACTATCCTATTTACCATTATTTATATTTCTTCTAATCGTAACTTCTCCCACTATCTGATAATATCTGACTCCATGAGTGCCCTCCAGGCTATCAGTTTACCGTTTCCCCCTACTTCGTCAGACTTTATCATTCTTCGTATACGATCTCTCATACACAATTTTTCCTTTCATTCATTACTCTATCCGCGTTGATCTGCTGTGGGTTCCTCGTGTCATAGAGGCATCGAGGGTAACGAAATGGCGGATGCTTTGGCTCAGGTTGCTGCCCACTGCCGCTTTTACTTTAAAAAGATCCCTAGTTCTAATCTTAAGTAAGAAATTTCACTTTAGATTTTGGTCGGATATCTACCCTTCTTCCTTTACCAATGACAGTTCCTTCTACCTCTCAATTCAACCTAACCTATATACTAATTTTCGGTTCTCAGAATTCTCTTCTTTTCCACGTTCTGTTATTGTCCCTATTATTCGCCTACGCTTCAATCGCACTCTGTTGCCCGCTTCCCGTTATCGTCTCTCTTTGGTTTCCTCTCCTTATTGTATCCTCTACATCCTGATGAAGTATTTATCTGTGATGCTAATCACATTTTCTTTGAGTGTTCTGCTCTTTCTGTGCGGAACGCTCGTCCCTTTATTTACTCCTTTTAAAATCAAAGCTTCCTGCTCCCTACTGTGCTTCCCATATCCTATCCATTCCGTCTCAGTCTGTTGTTCCTGCCATTGGTTCATTTATTTCTGCCATTTACGATCGAATTAAGTTTTACTTAGTTAACTCTTATTGGTTCTGGGTGAGGTCACTGGTTGACGAAACCAAAAAAAAAAATAAAATATATAATTTTTTTTATTATATTCAAATAAATCCCATAATACTGTAGATAGAAGCCGAATTTACATTGGTCGGGACGAAGATTTGGGCACATGGTTTCAGGAAGAAGTTGAGCAAACCGTAGAGATCAAAACAAGAATTGAAAAAGCGAGAGCAACCTTTGGAACCCTAAAAAAGTTGTTAACACTTGGAGTTACGTATGCGTCTCGTACGGTGCTATGTTTTCTCAATGTTGTTATACGGAGTAGAGAGCTGGACTCGCACGAAAAAGTTAGAAGGAAAACTACACGCGTTTGAAATGCTCATTCACTGTCGCATGTTAAAGATACCATGGACAGATAAGGTTACCAATGAAGATGTGTTAAAACGAATGTCCAAACGAAGAGGGTGAGTCTTTACCATTCAAAAACTTAAACTGGAATATTACGGGCATGTATGCAGAAATCTAAAGTATGTGCCTTTACAACTGGTTCTAAAAGAAAAAATAGACGGTAAAAGAAGCGCAGGACGAAGAAAAACATCATGGAAAGATAACTTATTACGTTGGAGTGGAGAAACAGAAACAGAACTGATGGAAACGGCCATTAATAAGAACAAACTAGCCATATTGATCGCCAAACTTCGTTCGGAGACGGCGTAGATAAGAAGAAGAAGTAATAACTTTAATAAAAGGTGAAATAATATTAAACGAGGAATAGTAGAATGAAATATATAATAAAAAATCATTAAAAAAAAACAATAAGCAATAAAAAAATAAATTAAATTTATTTACTTTTTTAATAAAGCAATTAATATAAGTATTTATATAAAAAAAAAAAAAAGCAAAAAAAAAAAAAAAGAAATAAATACGCACAGCTAGATTTAAATCCGTGTATTGAGGGTACACAATGCCAACGTTACTACTTAGGCCACGGTAATTTCAATCGAAATGTTCTATAACTTACATATAACCTGTACATAAAGTGTTCATCAAACTTTAAGTTCATTTTTCTAGATTATAGTTGAGTATTGCACTTTAATATTTTACACATGCTATACCCACATGGGATATACTATCACTACACCAAAAATCATTGGAATTCGTTTCCCCGAGACCGTAGGGTCTTCTTGTAACCTTGTTTTAATTTATTATCGACTACTTGTTCGTTTATTACGTCTGAAATTTTTTAAACATATTATACACACCGGAAATCCAAGTTGAAATTGAAACTAGTCGGGGTTTTGATTTTATTTTCATAATCAAAATAATTTCCTCTGAATTATTTATTTATATGAACTTTTTTGTGCCGAGCGACCGAGTTTACTGCATCATCTTGTGTACTTTTTTTTTTGCTTCCCAAATTTATTGAATCATCTACAGTAAAACGTCACACAAATTTGTTACTATATATCCCCAGCGGTAAGACATATGTCCGTATTGAAAATGATTTTCAACAAAAATTACTTGCACACCATAATTATAAGCGGAACAGTCGATACTTTCTTTCGATCACTAATTAATCGCCTCCTATCCTTAACCTGGCTAAAATCTGAAGGAAAGCGCGGAAAATTTTTCATTTTTAACAATTGTGTAAAAGGTATTTCTTTAAAACTGTCCGTGAAAAATGTTACAAAGACGAGAGATCACTCTATAACGATCCTTGTCAAATATTGTTGTGAACAAATTCACCCCTGTTGAATTATCGAACGACTAGAGTAAACCTTAAGAGATCCGTGAAAAGAAATGAGATTTTTTTGTCTAAACAATGCGGAAAAAATTCTGTTAATACGTCAAAAAAAAAAAAAAAAAAAAGGATAAAAATCTGTAATATATGAAAACTTTTCATTTGAGTCTGTCAGGGGCCCTTCTATCCTTTTATTCGATTAATCTCAATGTAACTTGTACTGAGGCGTTCAAAGTGAACACTATGTTCCACTTCTTTCATCGCTGAAGTTTTATGTATTTATCAGTATCTCTCAATGGGTAATTCTAGGAGCCTCAGTATGTTTCAGCGCCAGATAAAAAACAACAAAGATATGTATACTTGATTAAAATATAGAGCAATTATTTTCAAAGTGAAAACTCGTTAATTGTGTTTTCTTTTTCTTTTATCTAGTTGATGTTTTACTCTTTTCCGGAATTCCGACTCGTTTGAAAAGATGCAGTTACAATATGTCTCTATTTCTATTCGTATTTACAAAAAAAACCCATAGGGGACACTAGTAAAGTAAAGTAAGTCCCATATATCCTTGACAAAGAGTATCATGGTTTGTGAAGTTAATCTTTTCATAATGTACTTAAGGACTAGTGGATCCGAAGAGAATAGACAGTTCCTTTCTCACCAGGATTTCTCTGGTACCCAATTATTTCAGGGTGGATACACCAGGGAGCGACTTTAATCCGGAACGAGACAAATCCTGATAACCTATGACATCTCTGGTCTAGTAGTCAAGCGCCTTAACCACTAGGCTACCGCGCTACCTACACGGGACACTAACCGCTTTTAATTCAACCCCGTTAAATGTAAAACATTGTGTAAACGTGTTTTCCAAACGATCAATATCTTTTACCACGTCAAATTAATCTCTTTCCGGTTTTTAGAAGTTTCTATACAGTTCTACTACAACGGCTAATACTGCGACTAAGTTAGATAGAAAACAGTGTTTTTTTTTTTTATTTACCCGATCATTTCTGTTTCTTTTATTTACATTTCTCGCTCGACGGTCTCTAAAATGTCCTCAACAAGGAGGTAAATTTGTAGAGCACGTACGGTAATTTTGAAGTTGCAACCATACGGCACGCAATAATACGCATTTGAAATCTAGGCAATGTTCCGCGTGGCTGAAGAAAATAAAATAATCGACAAAAATGGCACGAAAAAGAAAAAGGAAGTAACGCAAAGCGAAAACTGATAAATAAGAATTTTCGAAAAATTCGACGTTCCGAATAAAATAGACTAAATTATAGAATCAAGGATTACGAACGTACGAAACCATCACCCCTTCAACCACCTATTTTTCAGATAACCTTAATATGGAAAGGAGAAAAGAACGGATGAGTGCGATGCGAAGCGGAAATTGAACGGTTCCCGCTTCCGTAAATTAAATAACGAGAGGTTACAGAGAGACGTATGAATTCAATCTTTTCAAATATTTTACGAGAATTAAATTAAATGAAATTAAAATATAACACGAGCAGACGACGGAAAAACAGGAGCAGGGCCGGTGCTTTTTTTCTTATTTATTTTTTTTTTTTTTATTATCGACAATCACAAACAAAAGAAACGATCAGTTAGTGAACCGTAAAATTTATACTCTTATTCTTACTAAAAGGAGAAAAAGAACAACAAAAATATACGAACCAGAGATTGCAGATCGGCTTACTAGAAAATATTAAACTTTTGTACATATCGATTGAACCAGAAACGAACTAAAAAGTACAACGTCTAGGCGCTTATGAAAATGAACTATAAAAAGTATCGTAACAAACTGTGGGGTGTGTCGGTTATATAAAAAAATGTTTACCGGTTGTTAATAAAATTTTACGATTTTAACGCTATAATACCGGACACAACGAGATTTCTTTTCTACCATTCTGAAAATCTTCAATAACAAATTCAGAAATACCGTGTTCCGTGCAATAGCCGCAATAGGCAGCGCGCTTCGTGTTATTCAAATCCCTGCAAATGGTGTCTCCATTAGCTTTAGCAATTCTTAAATATTCGCGATACTCGGTAAAATTATTCAGTGCAATTTACTTATTAGTTATTTTTTCGATATAATAATCGTCAACGATAGCACGATATCTATCCCTTTTTATTCTCTGATCCTGAATCCTTTTATCTTAATATCCAAACTTATCCTTGGTACGACGACTGAGTCTTTCGCGCTTTCTTATCTCTTCTAAATCTGCAGGCTTCGCCTTGACCATAATCGGTCGACTTCCTTTGTGGTTTTTTTACGACCTATTCTCCCATCCGCGGAAGTTTCCGATTTACTCTGACAAATCACATCTTCTTCGAATGCGTGCCTGTATCCATAGAACGCTCCCACACTTTTATAGACAACTCCTGAACCTTCCTCCTCCGTCTCCGGCGATCATTCCTATCAGAGCGTCTTTCATTTCTTCTAACTCTACTAGTATTCAGTTCTAATTTGTTTCACCCTCTCTCTCACTAATATAATCTAATGCCGCATAATATGCTCGGCTAGTGATCCCAAAGAAAAAGAAAAAAAAAGAAAATTATCGCCTTTTTTTCCCTTTTTTTATTTTCGATCAATCGCGTAAACGGAATATACGTGTGATTTAATTATTCGTATTTACTACGAGCAGCGACATTTTTATTGTTTCAATTTCATATGAATAATATACTTTGCGCGTTCAGCTGCTTATTTATTCATCGAAAAAATATTCATATCCCTTCAAGGACGACGCAAATCTGTCGTATTTGTTTCTCACTTTCTCCGTAGATATCTCAGTTTTTGTTTTTTGTTTTCTTCGCGGTAACTTTGACACAGTCTAATTTTTAGCGCGGTCCTTTTTCTTATCTCGGGTTTTCATTTAATGACAATGATATGGGGGGAAAAAAAGTGTAATTATTACCCTAAGAAATTCTTCTAAATTAAGAAAAAAAAGAATGATAAAACCGATATATATTTAAATATTATTTCTCGGTATTTTTGCACGCAGGTAGTACGTCGATATGGTTAACAGTGTCGTTCACGTTCGAACGGTATATCGCCGTGTGCCACCCGCTCCGCGGCAGGGTACTGTGCACCGAATCCAGAGCGAAAAAAGTCATTTTTTGGGTGGCAGTATTTAGCATCTCGGCAACGGCTAGCACGCCGTTTGAATGGGAAGTCTGCTACGTGCAACAGAATAAATTGGCCATCGTCAATACGGATTTCGGCCGCGATGACTACTACACCAGCATCTACTATTGGTTCACCGCGTTCGTTTTTGTCTACATTCCACTAGTCATACTTTGCGTTCTGAACACGCTTCTCATCAGAGCCGTGCAAACCAGTCAAAAGCAACGCACTGGCATGATGCAGGTAAAATTAATTTAAAATTTATTCCGCATATATGAACACGTTATTTGGATGCGCGACTGTACACACATGCAGCCGCTTAGAAATTATTCCGAAATACGAAAATTAAAAATTGAGCAACGATAAACACCCTCGTTAACGAAAATACAAAAACGAAGACAGCACGCTGTTTGAAAATGGGCGGTTTTTACCGGCTTCAAAAAGATGATGTTGTGTTCAGAGCGACCGTGTTCACAGCGACCCACCAATAATGGTGTTCAAAGCGACCATCGGATCTTTTTTATTATTATTATGATATTCGACTTGGACGACCATGTTTAAAACGACCCGCAGACATTTTTATTACTATTATTACCTATATATATAGAGCGGCCAAGTTGTTAAAACTGCAAAGAAATTAAAATACATGATTAGAATAGTCAGATTTTAATCATTAGTATTTCATTTTTAACTAAAAATGTAGAGCATTTACATGACAGTGCGTTTTGTTTGAAAAATTAAACTGGATGTGAGTATGTTTCCATTCATCTTTATAATTTTGCATTAACAAAAATTATATACATTTTGCATTAAATTACGTTTTTTTAATATTGTATACAAGTAGAATATTATGGATGGTTCTGGCACACAAAGGGATGCCGCCGCGCTAATTAGACCCCCTGGAGCATGAGAACTAGAGCATATTCTTTTCCGCGGCCCTTCTGTAGCCGCTGCCGCCACCGCGAAGTGTGTTGCCCGTTCGCACACACGCATCGGCCGCTACCGCGCATTTTCAAAATTCGGGGCGTAAGTATTCTAGCCGGGTTCCAAAAATTATGCTATCCGATCGGGCGCGCATCTCCATGCACCCGCATTCCCACGCACGGCGCGTTCTACTATTATGTGTATGTATTATACAGGAGTCTATTTGTAATATATGTAGTGTAATTTTTAATTTTAATTTCCGGGGGTTGAGAGGTGTAAAATTTTGGCGGAGTGTTAAAAACGTTCGAAACTCAACACTTAGAACCCAAATTTTGAAGGAATTTTCCGAGTCGCGCTCCGTTCCAGCATTTATTTTTAAGAAGAATACCTGGTGGTTCCAGCGATGGAATGATGGCAGGCGGGTGTGTTGCTACGAGGGGTGAAATCCAGAACCGAACGATCGTGATTTTTCGTTGTTTTATTTTTAACGGAAATATTTGAATGTTCCAGCAACCGGTTGAGGGTGGCGCGGGGTGCACGGGTGAATTCCAGCCGTTCGTTCGATGTTTTTATTATTATTATTATTTTGACGGAAACGTTTGAATGTTCCAGCAACCGGTTGTGCGTGGTGCGGATGCAGGGGGTGAATTCTAGACGTTCGTTCGAAATTAACTATCCGATCATCTTCGCAGACCCTTGACGCCACCGAGGGAATCCTGACCGCTACATGTTCACACACGCACACGTCTAATATTTTTATTTTTAACGAATATTTTTAAATGCCACCCCCGAGGAATGGCGACTTTTAAATGGCTGATGTATGCATCATGCAGACGGAAGATAGTTACATCGGTCGTTTGTTCACGGCCAAATCAAAGGTCCACATCTAGACGTACACTATTTTCGCATCGTTGAACTGAATGTTAGTGTACAGCATGAAAGGAATGATATGAAGGTTTCAATATGATTAAATTATGTTGTGGTTTTGTACAACTTTGCTATAATGATAATATAGAAGAAAAAATTATGTATGATCGGTAAAACTGTATAAGGGAATAGCTGATTTTTTGGTAATAAAATAGTATACTTTGACTAATTTTAAAACATTTTGCAGGCTTTTTTCATAAATGTATAAAGGAATAGAAAGAGGCTTTGATATATCAATTTTACTAGCATGAACATATATTTAGATTAATTTCGTGTCGTACTAATAAATTTGAAGATCGATAGCATGAGGGAAAAGAAGTGATTGTATCGGTATGAGTAAAACGAACGAAGCGTTTTCGTCGGTTAGTGATTATATAGAAAATAAATTACAGAGATGATCGGGAAAGTGGTAAAAGTGAATAGATAATTTTTGATATTGAAAAATAGTACGTTTGGGCTAATTTAAAAAATTCATGATAGGTTAGTGGAGGCGTACAGAGTACACATCATAGATGCTGTGATTTCATTGTCTTTGCCATGTATGGGAAATAAAGAAAAAAATTATTTAATAATGTACTTATAAGGGGTGGAGAGTCGCATTACATGTATAAATCAATACATTTGCAAATTGAGGAAAATTTAAGTGATAAAATGATAAGTATGATAGATTAAAAATAAATTGTTTGATGGGTGATAATGTGAAATTCAATGATTAATGCAAATAATATCCAGAATTTTTATGGAAACATAATAAAAAAAAATATTATGTACGATCGGAAAAATGTGTTAATAATTTGTAAAGTGATGATTAATTTTGGAAAAAAATAATTACACGTGATTTGAATTTTGAAAATAGATCACCTTGGAAGAATTGAGCGAAGAGAATTTCTCTACAATTTCCAGAAAATCTATAAGATATATTCGTGGTAATGAAGCAACAGCTGTCTGCAGCGTACATTTGTGTGCAATGCATATTACAAAAGATTTGAAAAAATTTTTGCATAACGAAATAATAAAAATATACTTGAGCTAATTTTATAACACAGAGAGAAAAATATTGTGAACTATAGGGACTCTAGCGTCGGCGGATGCAATTCCTGATCTGCTCCTGCTATCGCGTTTTTTCTTCAACATACTATGCCTTGTAAACTACCAGGTTTTCTCCTTCTCTCTCTATACAGTTGACCAGCACCTCACAGACGAACTCATATATAATGCGAAAAATATTTACGAAATAAAAAATATTAAAACTGAACATGTATTTTTATAAAACTGTGATTACGAAAGATTTTAAAAATTTTGAGAGAACACTCAGAGTCTGAAGCTGTATCTTACAAATTAATGAAAATTCACACAGCTGCGGAAAATACTTGTTGTACGTGAAAAAAGTTGAACAGTTAGATTCGTTTGTTACAGAAAAATGGTGCATTACAGACAAAAATATAATTTTTTTAATCTAAAAAGATACGAACAAATTATGTAGGATTACATTCGAAAATTAAACAATAATTATATACATTATACCCAACTGGTTCAGAGTTTTGTAAATTTCGTCATTACCAGTACTTTAAGTTAAGAGGGGGGGAAAGAGAGATAGGGAAATAATTAAATAAACGGAATTGAAAAGGAGTGGAAAAAGATGAAAAATAATTAAGAAAAATATATATAATAGAACGAAACATATCGAGGGAAAAAATATACACAAATATATACAAACAAAATTTTCATATGCATAAAAATATATTTACAAAAAAATGATTAACAAAACATAAAAAACGAACGGGCGGGTGATTGGGGAAAAATATATACATTAATATATTTACAAAATATATACAAATATACGCAAAATTGTTAAACGATCGAAATAACGAATTTCTAATCCGTGCAAATTTTACATTGACAATCGATACAATCTTTTACTTTCATACAATTTCGAGTACTCTGTCTCAATGTATCATCATCGATATAATATTCTTCATCATGTTCATGTTCGTAGCATGGTAGAAGTGATTTTATCGTATCATCCTGTTTTAATTTATCTGGTAAAAATGTATAAATGTCTCCAACGCAACTGGGAAATAATGTAATTATCATTTCTTTGGTGGCTGTAATGAACAACTGGCTTAAATCATTTATATTGAGATTATTCATAAGCTTCAGCGGATGGATAATATGATCGTACCAGGCTTTCATCACCATAACGTTTTTCACCGCACAATGAAAACTATCATTCTCATTATGGTGTTTACAAGTTACCAAATTGCTTATACCAAAGTATTCTTCATGTAGATCATCAACACTAGGTACTCGAAAAACTTGATCCATATTAACGACTTCATAGTCCAAGTCATGCAACGATTTTTCGTTAAGTTCCATTAGTGTAAGTTTAGCATATGCCGTTAAAATATATACGCGAGCCCTCGGTTTTTGTGATAATATCGTGAATATATCGCGTGCCATGAATATTTCTTCCCGACAGGGAAATAATGAAGGGTTTTTCAAGTAATGACTTACCGAAGAACATCGTAAATGCGGCATTTTTGATGCATGCCATGCTCTGCTTGGCTTATACAGTGTATGCAAACACTTCCCGCCAGACATATCGATCATTGCTAGTTCGGTTACTCGAAAACTACAATCACAATCTATATGGATGCTGATATCTAAAAAATATTCCGCTATATCCGCTTGTTCTGATAATAATACAGGACCAACGACTTTACGCACAAAAGATGTGGATTCTTCTGATGTATAACCATCATATTGCGGTGTCGGAGGTGACGAAATCGTATGCGAGCCACTAGCACTCGAAAATGAATTCTGAATAAATTCACCGGCTTTAATATCAATCGATTCGGTATTGTTATTCATATTTGATTATTATTTTAATATTTTTACTAAAAAAAAAGAGAGAAAAAAATAACGATGAAAGTGAGAGAAAAAAGACAAAAAATAAAGAGAGAAAGAAAAAGAGAAAAAACGTATGAAATTATTGACTTTAACGTTCTTGTCAATTTTTTAATAACGCGTGAAGCACACAGCTTCAACAAATTCCACACGTTTAACATAACACTAATACTGACTGCCTGAACAGATCCGTTCGATTTTCTAGCTCGATGGGGGCCTTTGAAAAGGGAGGGTTGCACTAGAAAAACCACATTCCTTTGGTGTTAGTTGGTTATATACACAGATGAATGACGTTGTCAGGTGTTCTTTGCCTTAAGTATGATTGTGTAGGTGTGTACATGCGAACCGGATTTTACAAGAAAAGATACGAGGGGTAATATCCCAGCAGACTTAATGACAGCGTTACACGATCGAAATCAACGGCATGGCAACTTGCCTGCATGTGTGTAAATATATTTGAGAAAAAATATAGTACAAAAGATCTTGAAAAAAAAAAAAAAAAAAAATGTTTGTTATTAAATTATTAAATTAAATTTTATGTGCCATGTGCAGCAACTATGGCTAGAGACACGGGAGGAGAAGGAGGATTAGATCAGTGAGTAGAGTCCGGACTTATGAAGGAAAAGGATTAAACTAGATAATGAAGAGGAGTTGTCTTTAAGGATGAGGGGAAGAGAGGAAGGTAGGTTGAAAAATTTCTTTTCAAAGGAATATAAAGGGCATTCGGTGAGGATATGGTGAATGGTGAGGGAAACGCTGCACATGGTACACTGAGGAGCCTCGGATCCATTTAGTAGGTATCCGTGGGTGAGGCGTGTGTGACCCAATCGAAGTCTAGTGATGATTACGTCGTCTCTTCGATTTGGAAGTGATATGTTCCACGGTGATATTGACGGCTTGATTACACGAAGCTTATTCGTTTCTGATGTTTGCTGCCATTTCCTCTGCCATAGGGTTTTTAAACTATGTTTTATATGAATTTTAAGATCGGTTGCTGGAACAGGAATGTTTGGCACTGGCAGAGTAACAGCAGCCTCCTTTGCAGTCGAGTCTGCCAATTCGTTCCCTTGAATACCAGCGTGGGCAGGAATCCACATGAACGTTACTGTCCGATCTAGTCTCGACGATACTAACTTGAGAATTTCTTTGGCTACTGGATGTTGATCGTGGCTGAACACGTTGGACAAGGCGTTGAGTGCTGAGAGAGAATCTGAACATACTACGGACGATTGATGTGAGTCAGATCTCATGAGGAAATCGACAGCAAGCCAGAGAGCATATAATTCGGCGGATAGGATGGAAAACGGTTCCGGCAGTGAGTAACGGATTATAGCGACATCATCGGAGACGACTGAGCAGCCAGCAAACGTATCGAATTTAGACGCATCGGTGTAGAAGAGAGACAAGCCGGAGGTTCGTGTTCGAATGTTTTCCTCTAGTTGTTCGATGGATGCGCAATCCCTTCTCAGTGCAACCATTGAGCGATCTATGTTGATTGGATTGTCATCCCACGGTGGAATTAATGCATTAGAGAACCTAAGTACTGGTATATTAGGAACGTTTATCTTTGACATGATGTTGTTGAAAATGTCCGAAACCGATTGCGATTGTCTTGGAGAAGGCAGGGTCGATGATGAAAACAACCGTGGTGAAGAAAAACCGGAGGCATTAGATTGTACTGCAAAGTTGGCCAAGAGAAACCAGCGACGAATATCCAAAGGCCATTCCGATAATTCAGAGTGCAAACTGTCAATTGGCGTAGTGCGAAATGCACCAGTAGCCAACCGAAGGGCTGAATTCTGCACAACGTTTAGGGAGCTGAGAGTAGAAGGGTTCGCTGTGGAATACAACGCAGCTCCATATTCACTTTTAGACCGGATCAAACAGCGATAGATTCGCAGTAGAGAGGTTCGGTCAGCACCATAAGAAGTGTGAGCCAGTTTTTTTAAAATGTTCATTTTCCGAGTACAGGCTGATTTAATGTAGTTCAAATGAGGCTTCCAAGACAGCTTTTTGTCTAAAAGCAAGCCAAGGTATCGGACTGATGGGGCGTTTCGAAGACGCGTGCCCTGAAGGTTGATGCGTATTTCATGTGTGCAGTTACGAATGCGGCAGAAGTGCATTGCGGAGGTTTTGTTACTTGAGAAGCTTAATCCATTTCTAGAGCACCAAGTAACCAGATGGTCCGTGCATTCTTGTAGTACATGTTAGCCGGTAGATACAGTTCGACAATGAATGAAGATTGTCAGGTCGTCAACGAACAGTAAGCTTCTGACTGGAGAACGAATAGTATCTGCCAAGTCGTTGATCGCAATATTGAAAAGTATCGGGCTCAACACTGAGCCCTGTGGAATACCAGTTACCAAAGGACGTAAGGAAGATGAATTTCTCCCCATCCGTACGAAGAAATTCCGGTTGGTAAGAAAATTATAAATAAAATCTGTTAAGTTTCCGAAGAAGTTCCAACTGAAGAGTTGACTCATGATTTTGTGCCTTGGTATCTTATCAAAAGCCTTAGATAAGTCAAAGAAGATAGCTAATAAATGATTTTTTTTTGCCAAAGCCTCCGAAACAGCGTTTTGAATGGCATGCAGTTGGTGTAAGGTCGATCGTTTCCGACGGAAGCCACATTGGGAAGAATGAAGCAGATTTTTTGTTTCGAGCAACCAGTTTAAACGATAGTAAACAATTCGTTCGAATAATTTACTTAGAACTGATGTAAGCGAAATAGGACGATAGTTCTCAGCAGCTGAGGGATCTTTTGTAGGTTTTAGAATTGGAATTATAACAGCAGCTTTCCAGGCTTGTGGAAATTCGTTCCTCATCCAGATCCTGTTAAAGATCTGAAGTAAGATATTTAGTGTTGATGCAGGGGCATGTTTTAACATAGCAATATGTAGGCCATCGCATCCAGGAGCTGTCTCTCTAGTGGATTTGATAGCATGCTTTAGTTCCCTTAATGTAATTTCTTTATTGTAGGGTTCTAAGTCTAAGCTTCTTGTAGGGAAATTAAACGATTGAAGATCGGTAAAGGTGTTAGGACAGCTTGAAATTTGTTGGTAATGGTCTGCAAACGTGGTAACAATTTCGTCTGGTTTGAATACCTTCCTCTGACCCACGTTAAGCATAGTTGGAAATAGGAAGGAACGGGACTGTTCTATGGATCGGATTTTAGACCACACAGTTCTGGACGGCGTTGATGCTGTGATCGTTGAGGTGAATTCAGACCAAGAATTTCGTTTAGCTTGCTTGATAGTCCATCTGGCTTTGGCTCGGGCTCTTCTGAATTCCATGAGATTAGTTAATGATGGTGTTGTTTTCAAGTTGCATAGCAGCTTCCGTCGTATTCTAATTGCTTCAGCACATTGCTTTGTCCACCACGGAACTACTTTACGATTTATCGTTTTTGGCAAAGGAGTAAATGATTGTGCCTTTTTAATTAGAGAAGACGTGAAAGTATCCATAATGATGTTTATATTCATTTCCATGTCAACTGATATTTCAGAGCAGTCAGAAGAGTATCTATCCCAGTCCGTTTTCCTATAGTTCCATTGAGGCACAGTAGGATGTGCGGTATGCGGCGGATTAATCAATTTAACTAGCACAGGGGTATGATCGCTATCGGCTAAGTCTTTATGAAGAAATACCTGTAAATTGCTGGATAATTTCGGAGAAGAGATGATTAAATCCAGAGTTGACCAACTATGATGAGCAAAGCTGAAGTGAGTAGGTTCGTTTGAATTTAATAAGCATAGTTTGAGATTGTCGAGTAGTTTTTCTATTAATCGGCCTTTGGGGTTTGTACGGTTGCTTCCGAGTATTGGAGAGTGAGCGTTGAAGTCACCGGTTAGAATTACAGGTGAATTAAGTGATTGTATGATGTTGAGGAAGTGGTTTTCTTCTACGGTTTCATCCGGAGGCAGATAAAAGGAACAGAGGGTGAAGGGTTGTTCCATTTGAAGGCGAGCGCATACGTGTTGAAGATCTGAGTTGAGCATGATCTGTTGGAAAGGAATATTTTTGCGAATTACTAATAGAACGCCGCCGTGAGCATGATGACCTGTAGGGGGAGTAGAATAAATAAGATTGTAGGACGGAAGGAGCGGTTTTTGGTCAGATCTTAGGCGAGTCTCTTGAAGAGAAATTATCATTGGTTGATAAGTGGAAATGAGGAGCTTTAACTCTTCATAGCGTGTATAGAAACCATTTCAGTTCCAGTTAAGAATTAATATATCCATTTATAGTTATCGGTGATTTGAGAGAGCTTTAATGATTTTTGTAAATCTTATTTTAGGACTTCTCCGTTGTAGTAGGGGGTAACATTTGTTAAGTAAGTCGATTAAAGCGACAATGTCTGAGGAGTAGCCGGTTGCTATTTCTACTGGATTGCTATCTTTAGTGTTACACATATCATAGAAAAGAGAGAAATTAGATAAAGAGAGAACGGTATCTTTATTAGTTTCAAAGTATGGTTCTAAAGGTTTGAAAATTGCTTTTAACGACAATTCAGATTCCTGGTCTGACGATGATTCCTCTTCAGGCATCGGTACTGGTGTTTTCTCCGGCGGGTTTTTATTTTCCTCCTTCAGCTTCTTTTGTTTGCGAGAGGTTCTTTGCTGATTGTTGTCCTTTTTGGAATTAACATCTGCGGAACTGGAAGAAGTTTGCGACAGAGGCCTTTTATTTTGCTGTGCATTAGTGGGTGTATTGATGTCAACGTTATCCTCTTTATTTGGAAGAGAAGGAAAAACTGCTTGTACGGGGTCTTCATCAGTATGAGGGGGTACCGAGTTTGCGTGAGGATGAGTATCAGTAGTCTGGAGAGGATGATGGTGTTGGATGAAAGTTTCACTGTTATCAAAATCTGAAGATGTTTTGCAGTCTTCCGCTTTATGACCCGAAGAGTTGCACTTAAAGCAAATAAGGTCATCTACTGACAGGAAAATTCTGAAACTTTTATCATTAAAATTGAGGGTGAAAGACGACGGGATTTTTATATCATCATAATTGGAGATGTACACCTGACGTCTCCAGCTGACTATGTGACCAAATGCATCATCCATAGGATTTATTCGAAGGAGAGATATTTGAGAGGCTAATTTCATGTTGAAGTTGGTTGTCAGGTAACGTTGGAGTGTATCATTTGTAATCGTTGGAGATACATTTGAAAGAGTAATTTTCGTTGTTGATGATTTTAATTTGCGTACTTTGAAAAAATTATAGTCAATTTTGAAGCCGCCATGATTAGTTACGAAATGATGAACTAATTGAGCATTTGATAAGAAAATAATAACACGGTTGCCGCTAACGCGAGACGCGGCTATTATATTTTTTGCACCGTTGACAAGGTTTTTCAAAGCTGAGAGGTAATCTAGAATTTTGTAGTCTAGAATGTGGTTAAAAATGAAGCCGTGTTCCTCATTAGGATGCGTAAAGTTTTGAATTGGTAATGTCTTTTTTTGTTTAGTTATATTAGCAAAAGTCGCAGATTTCTTGGTAGACAATTCGGTATTAACGGAAGTAAATGAAACGGCATTACCTGTTGACGATGATAATGGTATTTCGGTAGAAAATGACAGTGATGGGGACGGTAAAGCTACGTGGTCGGAAAGATGGTTGATAAGAGGGTCGGCCATGCCGACCGGTGTGATGATAACAGCGATTCCGGCAACAATGAAGGTTGACTGATAAGAAACCGCGATTCGAATAAGAACTATAGATTACAAATTATACTCGCGGTAGAAGAAGATGTTCGATAATACAAAATTAACACACGAAACTCGTCTATTTCAAACTAACGTTCCTTTAAATTTATAGCGAAAGAAAATAAAAATATACTTAGGCTAATTCTATAATACTTAGAGTCGAAAAAAAAAAAATTATTATGAATGATATGGAAACTAACAATAGCAGATGTGTGCGCATTCCTAGCGGTGAAGGCCTCAACAGATTTATTTTTAGAGTCAGGAAAAAACAATAAATAAATAAAAATTATGAACGGTCGGAAGAAATGTTTGGAAGTGTAAAAAATATACTTAGGCTGCTGGCTTTGAAATAATTAGACTTAGGCTTCGAAATATTAAAATAAAAAAAAAATCGCGGTAGTGCGAGTGAACGATGCGTGTGCTTTCGCGGAGGCTAACGCTATGTTGGATATATGCGTGGGATCCAACTATAGGTGGGATAGGGTGAGCGGAGACTTATGTTAGATTCAAGCTTTAAATATTATACTTAGACTTCTAAATATTTAAAAAAAAAAAAAAAAATGAAAGAAAAAACAGGGTAGTTTGAATAAATGAGGCGTGCGCGGGAACGGTGCGTGCGCTTTCGCGACAGCTAACGTTATGTTGAATAGAAGCGTAGGAATGGACGGTGCACTTTTGCAAAGGGATCGGAGAATACAGAAAAATATAAAAATACTTAATCTAATTCTATAATACTTAGATGTAGAAAATAATATAATGAATGATATGGAAACTAATGGCGCGGTGTCGACTTAAACGTACGTAGGATCGTCTATAGGTGTGGGTTGTGAACGCTGCTTAGGTTAGATTCAGGCTTTTAAATATTATACTTAGGGTAATTTTTAAAATTTCTGTACTTAGGCTTAGAATTTGAAAAACGATGTAGCATGAATGACGTTTGAATATAAATTAAATGTGGTGGCGTAGTGCACGGTTAGTATTCTATTCCTTTCTTGTAACACTCGAAAATAACAGAAAATTTTACGATAGTGATTGGCGTTATACACCGCGGGAATATAGATCTTCTGAGACATACTGTTCAAGATGGCTCTCGAACACTTGCTATCACAATGTATTTGGCAATGTCGCTCAAACACGGCCGCTCCGAACCACACGAAGGGTATAAATGAATGAGATAGTCGAACAGGTTGAAATAGTGTACGTCTAGATGTGGACCTTTGATTTGGCCGTGAACAAACGACCGATGTAACTATCTTCCGTCTGCATGATGCATACATCAGCCATTTAAAAGTCGCCATTCCTCGGGGGTGGCATTTAAAAATATTCGTTAAAAATAAAAATATTAGACGTGTGCGTGTGTGAACATGTAGCGGTCAGGATTCCCTCGGTGGCGTCAAGGGTCTGCGAAGATGATCGGATAGTTAATTTCGAACGAACGTCTAGAATTCACCCCCTGCATCCGCACCACGCACAACCGGTTGCTGGAACATTCAAACGTTTCCGTCAAAATAATAATAATAATAAAAACATCGAACGAACGGCTGGAATTCACCCGTGCACCCCGCGCCACCATCAACCGGTTGCTGGAACATTCAAATATTTCCGTTAAAAATAAAACAACGAAAAATCACGATCGTTCGGTTCTGGATTTCACCCCTCGTAGCAACACACCCGCCTGCCCTCATTCCATCGCTGGAACCACCAGGTATTCTTCTTAAAAATAAATGCTGGAACGGAGCGCGACTCGGAAAATTCCTTCAAAATTTGGGTTCTAAGTGTTGAGTTTCGAACGTTTTTAACACTCCGCCAAAATTTTACACCTCCCAACCCCCGGAAATTAAAATTAAAAATTACACTACATATATTACAAATAGACTCCTGTATAATACATACACATAATAGTAGAACGCGCCGTGCGTGGGAATGCGGGTGCATGGAGATGCGCGCCCGATCGGATAGCATAATTTTTGGAACCCGGCTAGAATACTTACGCCCCGAATTTTGAAAATGCGCGGTAGCGGTCGATGCGTGTGTGCGAACGGGCAACACACTTCGCGGTGGCGGCAGCGGCTACAGGCGGACCGCAGAAAAGAATATGCTCTAGTTCTCACGCTCCAGGGGGTCTAATTAGCGCGGCGGCATCCCTTTGTGTGCCAGAACCATCCATAATATTCTACTTATACATATTAATGTTAATAGAAATATCAAGTGTTTAAAGTAAACAATAACGAATTTAGAAATTACACATAACTTATAAGAGAACCGTAACAGAATATGATCGTTGTTCATTATAATATCAGAGATTTCCAGGAAATTACCTTTCCTGTCCCTTTTAGATGTCGGCTTTAAATATGGTCGTTCTGAACACGGTCGCTCCCAACACGTAACCCAAAAAGATAGGTTGGGCGCGTGGTTTGGTTTTTTGTTGTTGTTTTTCGTTTATTTGCGCGCGTAACTTTTGATTATTTAGACCGATTTCGATGATTCGTTAGATACTGTCGTTGTTAAAATAAACGTTAAAGAAAAGCGGGTAAGATTTTTGGTAATAATATTACAAACGCCATTGGGGCTAATTGAAATATCAATTTACCGCGGAAGCTTGACAAAAAATTAAGATACAATCGATCAATGAAAATATTCATTTGAATAAGTAAAGCGAATTTAACTCGTTAACAAGCTCATCTCATCGGTGAACGCGTCTTAGATCGCGTATAACTCTTTTTACAATGTAGGGAAAGGGCTTCAGTGATATCTTTTCCGTTTATTAGTAATTGTGCCCCGGTTCCATATAAATATATCGGTAAGTACCGGTAATGAATTATTAAGTAATCTCGTTAAAATAAGACACCTGACAGATGCACATTTTTTTTTTTTTTTTGTTGCTTCATGTAAGCAAACAAAAATTAGACAAAAAGTTTTCTCATTGGGAAATAATAGGGAAATAATAGGGGAATTGCGAGCAGTTGAAATTCTAAAATTAAAGGAGAGCGATGAAAATATTTTAAAGTATTATTGTTATTTACCATATGAAAATATAAAGATCCGAATGAGCGTAATGAATTTGAAGTCTCAAAGCGCGATCGGAATTTGAACATTATACACTCTTCAACCAAAATACCCAGCCCTATATAGAGCATGTTAGATAGCAGTATAGATAGCAGTACTTTGGGATATGTTACTGTCACTGAAAAATGTGAAAAAAAAACAGTTTTCGTTTTAAAAAGATTTACTTTAAAAACTGAATAAAAACGCACTAAAAAGTAAAACAAATTATTATTCGATAAAAAAGATAATATATTTTACACATAAAATGTGATTACTCTTAGACAACATATCCCTAAATTGGGGAGCCTCGATAAATGCAATTTCAAACTGCGATTATAATTAAAAATCCGTATTAAATATTCCCAATGTTTCCGATACTTGGCTTTTATAGAAAATACGTTCTTATATTTATTAAATTGTTTCGAACTATTACTGCAGTTTGGACATATCGAGGCTCTAATAAACGCTAATATTATTTAAGAATAATTATAATCTTTTATCGAATAATTCTTTTTTACTTTATTAATGCATTTTTATTAAATTTATTAAAGTCGGTATACTCAAAAAAAAAAAAAGAATTATTCTGTATATTATCTGCTCGGCGTATTTTTACCGATTTCCAAAAAGAAGGAGGTTATACGTATGTTTTTTTTCTTTCTATTGTATAGTAATAACGGATAAAGGGTTTTTTTATCCTACCCTGGGCGCGCCAGTGGCCTTGACCCAACAACATGAAAAATTAAGAACTAAGCCTTGAGGTGTACTTATTGTTCTTGTTGTTTAGTAGTTGATAGTTTGTTACCTATTCTCACGTTGAATGTTCTGTGTTCTAAGAAAGTAGTAGCAAAATTTAGAAGGTTTCCGTGAATATTTAATTTCTGCGGTTTCTGAAGTATGGGTATTCTCGGCAGTCTATCGAATGCCTTTTCTATGTCGAAATGTTGTTTCATTGTGAAGCCGTCTATTATTTCTTGTTGAATTCTAATCAGTTGATCGAAGATTATTTTTTTTTCCCAAAATCTGCACTGTTTGTCATCTAGTAACATTTTCTTGTCAAGGAAGTCCATAAGTCTATTAGCGACTATTTTTTCTAATGTTTTACAAAAGGAACTGGTTAGTGATACAGGCCTGTAGCTGTTTACGTCAAATGGGTTTCTATTTGGCTTTAATATTGGGATTATGTGGGCCTGTAGCCATTTTTTTGGTATTCTGCAGCTTGTCCATACTCTATTACACAGCTTTAAGAGAATTTTTAGATCGTCATCATTGATATGCTTCAGCATTTCAGGGTGGACGTTGTTAGGACCGGCTGACGTATTACGGGTTGATTTGATTGTATTTTTAAATTATTTTTTTTCCTACCGTGGGCGCGCCAGCGGCCCTGACCCAACAACATGAAAAATTAAGAGATATAACTAAATAGCCAGGCGGTCAGAAATGGAAAAGACAAAGGACAGCAGCAACGGAATAACTGAAGGCAATGGGAAGGAAAGAATATAGGTAGCGTTAAAGGGAGTAGGAAGACCCAAAACTAAAAGTTGGGCGTAAAGAAAGGATCGTTCGTTAGAGAGGGCAGAACATTCGAATAGGATATGATTTGAATCACAAATACAAAAAGGCTCAGAAGCGTGAAGAGAGCAGAAATGGGAAGGGGACAAAGCGAATCGAAAGCGAGAAGAAGGGAGTAGAAAATGATTGATTCTAAGCCTAATTAAGGAAACAACAGTGGAATGACGACAGATAGGAATGGATCGAAACCAAGACAGGAAACTAGGAACTCGTTGAATAAGACGGTACTGTGAAAAGCGATTTGAGAATAAAGATGGATACATGGCAGACCAAAGTCTGGAATGATTAGAGCGTGATAGAGAAAGAATGTCTGAGGAAGGGAAGTGTCGAGGAAAGGGCCAATGCGGGCGGCTGAGCGAGCTAAAGAGTCAGCTGAGTCATTGCCCTCAATATTGGAATGACTAGGGACCCATAGAAAGTCTATGAGAATGGAGCGGAACAAGAACAAAGAAGAGACAAGAGATTGAATAGATGATATCGTCAGAAGTATGAGAAGGAGGAGAGGAGATGGCTTGAAGAACGCCTTCGGAATCAGAAACGATCAGGAATTTGTGAACCCCACTGGTAGAGGATATGAAATGAATTGCACGAAGAATTGAGATCGATTCGGCCGAGAAGAAGGAGCAAAAAGAAAGAAATCTGAAAGATTCAGAGTGCAGGAACGTAGGAGACGTATACATTCACTCCCCCATCACTCTTGAAGCCATCCGAGAAGATTAAGACATGGGAAGGAAAAGAAGAGTCCAGCAGCTGAAGGAATTCGAAGTTGACTACATTGTGAGAAGAAGAATTAGATCGGATTGGGAGGGCGGAGAAATTGATGGGGTGCCATGTAAGGAAGACTGTTATAAGAGGAACCGTAGGGAGAAAAATTAGAAACACGAGCATCTATATGGGATAAAATCGGAGTTCTATGAGGCGCCAAGCGCCAGTGATTTTTGATATGAAAATAGGAAGAAATAAGATTGGATGATGAAATGGGGAGGC
The DNA here is from genome assembly GCA_039619475.1 of Icerya purchasi. Lineage (NCBI taxonomy): Eukaryota > Metazoa > Arthropoda > Insecta > Hemiptera > Monophlebidae > Icerya > Icerya purchasi. Next base: position 382,682,880 of record CM077115.1, read on the forward strand.
ATTTTATTAAAAAACGATAACCGAGGAGTGAACGACGAATGGATAGAGGTTGAGTGACGGATTCGGATAGAATCGCACGAATAGAAGAAGATTTTAAAACGCCAATGCAGAGACGAAGGCAGGAATTTTGAATTTCGTCAAGTTTCGAAAGGAGAAATTTGGAGGCATTGCCATAAATGAAAGAACAATAGTCGAGTTTGGACCGCATAATTTATCTGCACAGAATTAAAAGAATGCACGAGTCACCACCCCATCTGAGCTGAGATAAAGATTTGTGGTTTTGATCGAGGAATTATACATATAGATATAATTAATATGTTCATGAAATGTAAGGCGACTATTTAAGAGAAGACCTAGATAATATATGGAATTAACAGTGGGAATAGGAATACCAGATACACTGATGTTTATAAGAGCACGGTTAAAGGCGCGGAGAGCAAAAATTATGCAGTAATACTTGGACGGGTTACGAGAGAGGTGGAGAGTAAAGAGAGCATTGCTAAGAAGGGACAATGAATGATTTAACTCGTTGATGACGGAGGACAGATTATCTGGGGTGAAGTAAACTAAAAGGAGAGAAAAAAAGGAAATAGGAAGAGAAGCAATATCGAAGGAGTAAACATTAAAAAGAGTGGGGCTAAAGCAGGAACCCTGGGGAAGCCCACGATAGATGCATCTGAAGATGGAAAGAGAGGGAGAAGATAGATAAAGAGTTCTATGTTGAAAGAGATTAAGTATAAAAGTGATAAAAACCGGAGCGAAATTAAGAGAGCGGAGTTTGGAGCCCAGATAGGGAAGATGCACATTATCAAATGCAGAGCAGAGATCAACAAAAGAAGCGACAGTAAATTTCTTTGATGGGAAGGATTTATAGATATTTGCAAGGAAGTAACTGATGCAATCTACCGGACCAAGCACGGGGCGAAAACCGAACATATTTGAAGGGACCAGATTATTATGCTGAAGCCACCAAACGAGACGGTTGTTTATTAATCCTTCAAAGAGTTTGCGCAGACATGAGGTTAAGGAGATAGGACGGAAAGAACGCTGATTTTTTTTTGAAGAATTGGAATGACGATGAAGTCGTTCCAAGGCTCAGGAGTAAAACCAGAGAGTAGGAAAGAGTTGAAAATATTCAGAAGGGAGGGCAGCGACGAAGGAGAGAGTTTTTTAAGAATAAGGAAAGAAAAGCCGTCCAAGCTAGGAGCAGAAGGAGAGGATTTGCTAAAGACGGACAATAGTTCCTCATAGCGGATTACCTTATTTAACCAGGGACTGGTTTGTGAAGACTGAGATAGCAAGGATTATTTTGAAGTCTGCTGTTTTAGAATAATCGACTGCTTCTTCCTTTTTTTCTTATTAATATTTCTTTCCCGTTTGGTCGTGCGTCATTTTTTTTAAAAAATCTAAGCTGCTTGCTACGTTTGATTGATAAAGGTAACGATGTCTCTGATCGCTAAAAGCTCCCAACAGTGTCTGATCATTCTTTTCTTCACACAGTAGTAGCCTGATTTCCTTATTCCTTCATTGATTCGTCAGTTCCGTTTGCTTCCTTACTCTCTTCAATTTTTATTTTTCCCCTCTCCCCGCATACCATTTAAAGATGTTACGGTCTCACGTGATATGTATCCTCGTATTGACCATGTATAAAAAAAAAAAAGGAAAAAGAAGGATATCGAATCCAGAAATTTTTATGACACATAAATGTTTACTGGAACAGTTCGTAATATCTGCGTAATGGTTTTTGTTGTTAATATTTGCATAATGGTTCAGAAAGGTAATTTCCCTGTTCCACTTTCTCGCTCACTAATTCTAGTTATCGGTGTTGTGTACCGCAAGTTTCATGAACGTTTGAAAAAATGCACACAATTCTCGATACTTTAATAATTAACAAATTCTAGATAAGCGTCCTGAGGTGAAAGCAACGATTACTATCGATCGGTATCGGTTCAAGTGAAGTTTGTTTGTAGGAGAACTTATTTCGCGTCAAACATTTAACCATTTTACCGAACACAATCCATTATTATTATTATTATTATTATTATTACATTAGATAATTCTTAGAATTTAATACAAACGCCAAGTATTAGGAGTAAAAACACAATTTATTGGCAGATACTGAATTTTTTACTAAAGATATTTTGAAGCGTGCATTTGCAGGCAGAAAAATGAAGCGTTTGAAAATTCTTAATAGCTGTAAAAGTGGAGAGATTGGTGATGATCATAATAGCGACAACTTCAGCGATGAAAAGACAGTCGGTAAACGAATACAGGAAATGAACGAAGCATATTGCAAGTTTTTGTCCGGAGAAATTCAATTCGATAGATCGAGAGTTGCCACACTTTTTTCGTAACCGCCACTTTGAGAAAAAAGCTTAATAGCCTCTCTTCTAAATCTTATCTATTTGTTTACTGCTCGCACGTGACCATATAACTCCATTCAGCATCCAATAAAGGATGACGCAATTTGTTGCGAAATGTTCTGAATTTTTACTAGCTGAAATATTTTCACCTACCGGAAAGTCATTCAGTTGTGCCAGTCAGTACGGCGGCAAAACGCGAATGTGTGCACACGTACGAACTTTCTTAATATGACGGCTCTGCTGGATTTCGGTGATACACACATTTTTTTCAAGCGACACGGATCCGGACCGAGGCTGATAAGTGGTAAGTGTGAACGAGAAACACTGAAATGTTTTCGTTCAACCACGAACGTTATTTTTGCCGAAACTCTGCACATTATCTACAGAAGAAAATGAACTAGACGACTAGTCTTTCCTACTGGTAGAACGTCATTTAGAAATCGAAATGATAAAGTTTACTTTTTTTTCTTTTTTTTTTTTTAATGCAAGGAGCAATCTGAGACAGGCTAGATTAAATTTTTTGTTTGTTTTTTTTTTCTGCGGCAGTTTCGTCAAAACGTACATTGGCCCGAGAACTGAAGAAGAAAACGGAGGGAGAATTGAATGAGGAGATAGTGGAAAAAAATAAATCAAGAGTTTGGATGATCAAAGGAGAAGAACGGGCAGGATAAACTAAGCATTGCAGAAAGCGAGAATACTGTCTGATAAAGGGGGGGGGGGTAAAATATAATCTTTTCGCTGACGATCTCACAATAACATGACATCTGCAAATATGGAAAGTCTAAGAGTTCGGCTTCAAAACACGATCAATAAATTACAAGAGTGGTCTACAAACCAGGGCTTAGCCTTCTGAGCTGAAAAAACAGCTAGCATTATTTTCAACAATAGACGGAAATCCCCTTTGGACTGCAAAATAACTCTGGGCAACAGCCCCATTAGATCAGCCCCAACGGTCAAAATCCTTGGATAAGTACTCGACAGGAAGCTGTCTTGTTCCAGGCACATCGATGAACTTAAAGCGAAATGTCAAAAATCTCTCAACGTCCTCTAAATGACAGCTTATACAAAATGAGACGGAGATAGAAAATGGCTACAGAACCTCTATTCCGCTCTTACGCTGTCTAAAATGGATTACGGTTCGATCATGTACAGATCTGCTAAACCTAATGGGCTGAACAGGTTAAACACTGTTCAGAATTCCGCATTAAGACTAATCATAGGCGCATTACACTGCAGTCCAATTGACAGCCTTCATGCAGAAACTAATGTCCTGCCACTCAAACACAGAAGGCTATTTCTTTCTCTGAAATATTTCTTTAATCTGGCCTCAAATCCATCTAACCCCTCGCATCAAAAAACCTTTGCCCCGAATTATATACAGCTATATGAAAGAAATCCAAAAAGTCTAAAGCCCCTGGGGATCGAGTGCCGGAATGCTGTTGGCAGTTTTCAGTGGACGACGACGGCCCTTCAACATGTGGTTGAAGCCTCTCCGTGGAACGCTAGTATACAGCAATTAACAAAATTTAGAGGCCAGAATAAGAAAAACAGCCAACATCTGAAGTCCAAATTAAAAATAAACATGTATACTCCGTCTGGCAACACAAATGGGAACAAAACTGTCGCTCTCAGAAACTGTTTAAAGTCAAGGGAAACCTTCGGCGATGGAGCTCCTCATACAGACAGGACCGACATGAGGAAACAACACTAGCTCGCCTGCGCATAGGCCACTGCCTCCACACACATAACCACCTGTTTCAAAAACTACCGCAACTGACATGTGAAATTTGTGGAGTACCCGTTACGGTGGAACATCTCCTCACCCCATGCCGCAAATTTCGGCAAGAGAGAGCCGCTTGCTTCAAGTAGGATGCTGGTCTTGTTGAAATTCTGGCGGACAATGAAAAGGCCTGCGGAAACATCTTCAAATTTTTAAAGCTTACCCGACTTTTTCCTTTTGTATAGTTTTATTATTCAGCAGCGTTTACCTCCTTTCTTTTCCTTTCCTTTCCTTTTCTTTTTTTTCCTTTCTTTTCTTTTTTCTCTTTCTATTGTTTATTTTGATTTCCTTTTTTGTTCTTTTCATTTATTAACCTATACTTATAAGATGTAACTTCTCGGCGTCGCAAATGGCCTTAGCTGCCGAGCGACTTTAAATAAATAAATTATATATAACAAAATGCTTATCGTAGTGTAAATATAAATAATGGTATATTGTAATTCTGATTGACGTTCGAATTTTTCAATATGATCTCTAGCCAAAAGATGTATTCGCGTCAAAGGAAAAGAAAAAAAACACGTTTTAGTAAAAACAAGCTTTTATTTAAAAAAAGAATAAAAAACCGGCTGCGAGAAGGGCAGCTCTGAGCATGCAAAACTAACGAATTATGTAGTTTACACGTAAAAGATAAATAATAAAGGTGGCAATCTAAAATATACCATACAGACAAAAAGGGTCATATATTTCTCGTAATTATATTAGTTTAGTAAATGTAAAAGAGGCTGGTACAAGATTTTTACTTCTTTCAACAGCTTACGACAGATCGTTTTTACATCTGTTAAATTAATATAATTATTATTAGTGTTCGAACTCTGTGATCTATCTGTGCGATATATTTTATGATAATTTCGATGCTGTCTTTATTACGATTTCTCCGTATTACATAATTAGGCGGCTTTTGCATATCCAGAGCCATCGTTGTCAGAAATATATTTATTTTCTATTCCTTTTAGTACATTTTATTAAAAATTAAAACCCAGTTTTCTAATTTTATCTCTGTTTTATTATTAAACTCTCTTCAATCCTGTTCTACAATGAGAAGTCCATCCGGACATTTGACCTAAAGTGACGTTCGCTGCTTGTCCGGCAGAAAAGAATTCTTCACTCCCGGGAAACTCCTGCAATTAATATGGGTAGGATGTTTGCGTGTATATGCCTGTAATTATTATTTACCTTCATGAGGAATGTTGCGTTTCTTTGTATTTTATTCCTTCCTTTAAGTTGTTAACCGGAAAAGAGCAATTCGAATTTCGGCTGTTTTTTATGGAGTCTGGCCTTCTTATTCATTTTAATAATTCCAGAATTTTCTGATTTTTCGGTAATATAATTAAACGACTAAAAATGTTTTCGTACTGGCTTCCTTTTTCGTGGTATGAAGTTTCAAATAAGTTTTCGAAAGGATTATTCGTCCCTCCTTGAAGCATCCGGCATATTGAATTTAGACCGATATTGCACAATGTTGCATTGATGCCTACGGGGAATTTTTTCACCACTAAAGAAAAATATATTTATTTATCGAAATTAAATCGCGGTGATCAGTACCTTTCTATTGAGGAAGTACTGTTGAAGTATGGCCGATTCAGAGGAATTTTTTTTTTTTTTTGAAAATATCATTTTTTCGGTATTCCTTAAAAATTATATACGCGACATTAATTGTTCATAGTTATTTGTTGTAAACGAATATTTCTGTCAGTATTCAAAGCAAGAATATCGATGGAGTTCACTGTAAACTCCTTCAGCTAAATGTATTCCCTATCGTGTCTCATCTGTCCTTTTACCAGGCTTATAATACTTGTTTCCTTTATCTACTTAATATTTAATAGGATCGAAATTTGAATTACTGTAAAACCATTATCAGCTAAAAGTCAACACAGTTATGAGTACTGACAAAAAATTGAAAACCTAACTTTTCAGACGAACTAAAACAATAGCCATCTTACGCAGCGTAGTTGATTGCAATGAGACATTTTATTTGAACAGGACCTGATCTACAGCACACAGAAAGTTTAAGAAATTACCACTTGCAGTTAATGTCAGAAAAAAAATAATCACAAATTTTAGTTTTTATGACCGTCTGAACTATTACCGTAGAAATATTCTTTGCCTTTTTCGAAATCTAGATGCAATTGACGATACTGTAACTGTTCGCTACTGTCAGTCATTTGCAAACATAAAAAAAAGTTAATTTGCATACAGTCTTCCGTTTCCAGTTCTCAGAACGTTCGTCTATTTTTAATGACGCAGTTTTTGTACTATACTTATTACTATGTCGATTGTATCGGAAAAAATAAAATAAGATAAAATAAAATGTTTTCACCTTTAAGCGGACAACTTGCGAGATATTATATTTAGAAAGATTACTAACATACATAAAAAATAATCATTGTACATGTACACAGCCAGTTATTTATTATACATTTATTCCATTTGACCACGTGTACCCTTTAATGTATTATATTATTTCCATCTGGTAATGTCTTCGAGTATTCAAAGTTTAGGATTCATTCTTAATTTCCTACTGTATTGATGCGCGGCCGTATGAATCTAAAAATATTTCACCCAGGTGTGCGACATTTTCAGCGTATCGAACAACTTAATTCGGATTACGTTAACTTATTACTCGAATTCACAAATAAATAAATGGTTCTAATTTTTTATGACGTAGTCAAATTGAAAGAAAATAAATGAAATACAAAATTATGAAATAGTGTGATCTTTTTTTTTTCGTTAGTAAGCGGCTGAAGTGGTAGGTCACCACCGTACACTGTGTAATTTGATTTTTTTACTTAAAATAGGGGTTATAATATCGGCAGTTAACTTCAGAACGTTTTTATTAATTTTTTTTTATTAATATTATTTAGGTTCGTCAGCAAGGACATTATCCCAAGAAATGGAAGAAATCAAATTTTTATGCGATGTGAAACATTTAACAAAAATGTGTCAAGCGCCTGGACGACAGAAGGAGAAGAAAGGGAAAGAATAAATGCAGCGCAATAAGGAATAGGAACATTGCTAGAGGAGTGAAAGGAAGATTGTTCAGATGAAAGTGATGAGCATTCGAACATTATGTGATCAGGATCACGTACAAAGTGGCTGTTAGGAGAATATAAAGGACAATATGGAGATGGCGCGAGAGAGAATCGGAAAAGCGACGAAGGAAGCAAGCTGTGACCAAAGCGGAGGCGGCATATCGCCGAGATGCTGGAGTGACGCATAAAAGGGAAGTCAAGAAACCAGGAGCAGAGAGGAAGAGAAGGCTGGATGGACAAGTAAAAAGAATCTGAGTTAGAGAATGAGGAGAAGGAGTTGAACCATAATTGATAATGCGCCGCAGAGGACAAAAACTTAATATTGACGGATAGAAATGTAGTAAGGAACCTGCCGGATGAAGAAGCTCGCCAGCCTAATGAGTCAACTAACTCATTTCCCTCTATTCCGGAGTGACTAGGGATCCAAAGGAAATCAATCTGGATTGCACAAAAAAGGAAGAGGTCGTGGATCATGGAACGTATAAAAAGGATTACATAATCGGCAGAGTGGGAAGGCAGAGGAGATGCAACAGCCTGTAGCACGCTTTGAGAGTCCGATAGAATAAGGATATTACGAGAGACCTTCGAAGATCTGATGAAGAAAAGTGCATGAAGGATAGCAGTAGACTCGGCACAGAAAGTTGAACAGAAGGAGGGAAGTTTAAAGGACTCAGAGTGATTCAAAGCAGGACAAAAAAAGACTGTGCCAACTCCACTTGGGCTCTTGGAACCATCCGTGTAAATTATAACGTAGTTAGAAAAGCGAGAGTTTAAAGATTGTTCCGATCCAACGGCATGGTGCAGAACGGATCTAGAGGGAACAGGAGAATAAAAGCAATTAATTGGATGAAGGAAGGAAGAAAAGTTGAAAGAAAAATATGGGAGCTTATCGTGAGTGTTAATGAATGGTAATAATTGAAGGAGTCGAGTAGAAATAAGAGATAGAATTGGTGTTTTATTGGCACTAAATCGCCAATCCTGTAGAATGAGGGAATAAGAAGAAATAAGTGAGAAAGAGGAGATAGGCAGACGTTTAATGAGGAAGCGGTAACTTAAATAGGAACGCCGAATAACGAGTGGAGGAGTGTGGGTTTCAGCTTGAATAGTAGAGATAGGAGAAGATTTCCGAGCTCTAATACGGAGGCGGAGGCAAATATTTTGGACGCGATCGAGCTTGGAGAGCAAAGACTCGGAAGAGTTACCATAAATAAAACAGCAATAATCCACAATGGAGCGGATACAGGATTTGTAGAACATGAGCAAGATACACGGATCATCTCCCCCAGTTCGTATGTGAAAGGGATGTAATAAGGTTGAGCCATTTTAGGTATATATGGTTAATATGCTAGTGGATCGAAAGACGACTATCCAAAAATACTCCCAAGTAACGGAAAGGGTTATCAAGAGGAATCGGACTACTATTTAAGGAGAGACTAACTAAGGAAAGGTCAAAAGGACGAAGAGTAAAGACAACAGTAGAGGATTTGGTTGGAGAGATAGGAAGATGAATATTGGATAAAGCGCTTTCCAAAATTGTTAAGTAGTGTTGCAGCTGGGAATTACGATAGGTGGAGTAAATGAGAATGTTGTCAGCAAAAAATAGGGAAGAAGAGTTTGTTAATAGAGAAGCAGTTATAATTAGATAAATTTTAAAAAGGGTTGGACTTAGACAAGAGCCCTGCGGCAGTCCACGAAAGACCAGTCTAGAAGTAGGTTCGAGTGGAGAAGAGAGAATGATAGTCCTGGATTGGAAGTGACTAATGACAAGAGCAGAGAGAAGAAGAGTGGAATATTCAAGGAGAGCATAGAATCGAATAGGGTGAGAAGGTGGCCATTATCGAAGGCAACAGTGACATCTACGAAGGAAGCAATGAAGAATTTTTTGTTGGTAAAAGATAAATACACATCTGACAAGAAAGTACTGATACAATCGGGAGGGCCGCGTCAAGGGCGAAAACCAAACATATTATTGGGCAATACCTTATTGTGCTCAAGCCACCAAACTAGCCGTTTATTAATTATACTTCCAAGCAGCTTCCTGGCACAGGGAACAAGAGAGATTGGACGAAGAGAGGAGGAGTTAGGTTTTGGGATCAGGACAACAATGAAAGTATTCTAAACAAATGAAGTAGAACCAGACGAGAGAAATGAATTGAATAAATTTAAGAGGAAGCGGTATCAGAGAGACTTTTTAGAACGAGGAAGGGAATTCCGTCTTTACCGAGAGAAGAATTAGAAAAATTTCGTAAGACTGCTTTCAATCCAGTATAGATAAAAGGAGTGAGTAGGAAATGAGAGGAGGTGAAGGAGGCCGAGATGCGATAGGATTCTTGGAAGCTAGGAACGGAACTAGGAGCTGAGGAATTCATAAATGGAATTAATTTGTTCGGGGTAGAATATTATTTGACGGATGTTGCGCTGAGGGAGATTTAAAAGTCCTCGCCATTTTCCAAATGTGAGTAATAGGAGTGGAACGGAAGAAAGAGGAACAGAAATTTCTCCACGAGTTCTTGTTTGCCGTTTTAAGAGTATATCTAGCTTTGGCATGGCACTTTTGTGAGTGAGAAAATTGGAGAGATTAGGACAGGAACGGAATGTTCTATAGGTGGACAAACTTTGATCAAAGGCAGCTTTGCACTCTTGGTTTCACCACACAGAAGAAACAAATTTGGACCTTTTATGTGTTAGAGGCCGAGCAGGAGGAGAAGAAAGAGTTAAGGCGTTGGAAATAGATTCCATAAAGAGGCCGTATTGATAAGATCGATTTAAATACGAATGAATTAGGGACAGTGAAGAGTCAACGTAGGAGCGAAAGATGGGCCACTCTATCTTAAAGAGAACCTATTTATGAGATTGAGTAGGATTGTTCAGAGTAGAATGAGAAAACTGATTTAAAGAAATAATGATGGGAACATGGTCGCTTCCAAAGGTGCCATCCAGAGTGTTCCATGAGCAGCTGAAACCAAGATTGGGAGACGTAAGAGATAGATCAATGGAACTAGGAGCTAGAGGGTTGCTGACACAGGTGGGTGTACCGTCATTAAGGAGAAATAGATCATTTTGAAGAATGAAATTTTCTAGGACTGCACCATTATTATTCTAGTTAGTGCATCCCCAGAAAGGTGAGTAAGCGTTCCAGTCTCTGCCTATAATAAAAGTAGTCGAAAGAGAGTTAATGAAAGCAGGAAACCGGAAATAGCGCAGATCGAAATTAGGAGGAATATAAGCGAAGATGATATTAAGTGGGTTAACAGAATCATTAGGGATTGAAACGTGAACTAGATTGAGGCAAGAAGGGTTGGGAGGAAAGGAAGGTTGGAAGTTGCTATGAGTAAGAAATAATATGTTATTTCTAATTAGGATAACTGCGCCTCCATAACCATCCGTGCGGTTAGAACTAATAAGGGAGAATCCCTTAAAATGGAGGTCGGATGAGCTTTTTAGCCATGTTTCAGAAAGCAAAATAATATTAACATTATATTGATCTAACAACCTCTCAAGAGAGGGTTTGTCAGCTCTAAGGCTTCGGCAGTTCCAATGTAGTATTTTAAGTTTCAGAGACATTATGACGAACTAGAGTGGAAGATTGAAGAGAGGAGAGTGAGAAGGGAAGAAAGAACTTAGAAGGCTGAAGCAGTAGGAAAAGAAGAGTGGGGCGAGGGAAAATGAGGAAAAGGAGAAGGTTTTCACCACAGAATAACGCAACTGAAAAAAGATTTATGAGAAATGTAGGCAAAGGAAAGAAGATCCACCGCTCATGTAAATTATAATGAGGCTGGTGTCGCAGGAGGATATAACAATAGTAATGCCCGTAGGAACAATATATCAGCAGCCATCGCTCAAAGCAATCATTGCGTCTGGGACCTTGTATACTATCAACCAACGTAATTAAAAGAGGTAAGCAAACTCTAAAGGAACGCTGTGTAAAAATTAAGAAGGGAATCAAGAAGCTCCCATCGCTCAAATAAATCCTTGCGAATGGGTCCTGGTATGCTATCAACCAACCTAATTAAAGGAGGCTGAAGCTAATACTACTAATAATAATTAAAGTAAAAACTGATAAGAATAATACGAATCCGCTTTATCGATATAACAAAATAGACGAAGTTATAGACGATAGAGTTACAATGAATGATCTCACCGATAAAATCAGCAAATATACGAACGCAACACAAATAAACCTCTTTTAATAACAATTCACTAATAATCAAGTTCTAATTTCAGTTCTACACAAAAAATACTTGAAATCACAATTTTATCGATTTACAAAAAATGTCTGCCCTTTGTTGTTTGCTGGAATTTGTTTACACTCCAGCTGGTTTTTAAAATATAGTAATACGCGCGATCCTTCAATGATTATTTATAAAAAGTTTTATTTATACATACAAAAAATTAAGTTAAAGAACTCAAATTAAAAATTATAAACGAAGTTTTTCTATATCACCCTGATGTTGCTGCGTAAAATTTCCTCAAATTAATCTAATCTATAATTTTTAAACATAACATATAATTCAACTATGTACCGTGTAATAACTTTAGTAAACTTTTGCACATATTTTCAAGTATCATATATATATATATATATTAATGGCTATGTCATTTTTTGCCAGGGGTCATCAGGAAAAATGTCCTGTCATGAAATTTGTCCCAGTCACAATTTTATGGGATGAAATATGTAACGAAAATGTAACGAAAAAATGTCTTAATTTTTTGTATAATGAAAGTTAAAAATGGCGTAGCCAATGAAAAAGTTTACTCTTCAATAAGAATTATAGAAAAACTAGACCTGGTGGTAAAGGGGGATTGTCCCCTTCCGAGTACCAAAGGGCCGAGTTTATACATTAGCCCTTGGAATTTTAAATTGTTTTAAACGAATTTAAAAAAAAAAAAAAAAGCTACAGTGCCCGCATAGAGTTTATTTATTAAAAAAACGATATGAATACACTCTGATTTAAAAAATTAAATTTAAATTGCGAGCGATAAAAATATTACCAAACGGTAACCATACTTTTTTTTTTTTTTTTTTGAGCATGTCGGCTAAGGACGTTACCCAATCCAAAGGTATTGAACAGCATTAATGATTATAAAGGAAAACTATTATTAGAAATGGAACATATGAATGAAGCTAATAAAGGAATAACCAAGGGAGACGGAAAAGAAAGGATGCTGTGAGCGCTGCAAGGCGTAGGATAAGACGCAAAAGACCGGAATACAGTATCACGCGTTCTGAAGAAATGGAAGGGCATTCAAGCAAAATGTGATTCGCATCACAAATGAAGTTTGCTTCTGACGCATCAAACGGATAAAAAAAGGAGACTGAGTAGTGGAGAATCGGAAGGGCGAAGCAGGAGGCAAGGTGTGATTTAACCGAAGTCTAATAATAGATGAGATTTTCGAATCTATGTTTCAGTGGTAACCGAAATATTGACAATAATTTAAGTGTCACTCGCATTCATCATCCCTTTAATTTTAACATTTACATTTGTACCTTCTGATATCCAGAACGTTACCGCTAAGTGTAATAAACGAATTGCGCATCTTCAAGGCAGTCTACATCCCCATCAAACACTATGCCGCGCCCGTATGGAAAACTAATACAAGATGCCACATTAACAAAAATCCAAAATGTTTAAACGGTTTTTAAGGCTGCCCTGAGTCTTCCTAATAGTGGAACTACATAACATCGCAAATGTTGAAATAGTTCCCGAGAGAATTAAATGATTGACTAACCGGTTTTATTAGGGAGCACTCGGTTGACTCCCTTGCTATCTCTCCATAGTAGTTCTGGCCATCTTCACCTTCCCCGAATAACTTTCATAGTGTCCTCAGTTTCCTTTTGTCCTACGTTCTTCCATCTTGATGGATAATCGTCCGTAGCTGACAAGCCCAATAAAAAAAGTAAAAAAAAAACCCCTAATTCTCGCTCGAAATTATGTTGATCCTATGTCGTACGTAAGTCTTACACACATAGGGTTTTTCGTTAATTAATTTACAAGAACGAGACGAAAGCAACTGGAACTTATCAAATGTTTAAGTTCATCGCTGATACCCCCCTAATAAGAAATTAAAATCCGAGCAATAATCGAAAAAATAACACAACGCATTAGTACGAAAAAGTTAGAAACATCGATGAAACGAACAGTATATTGGGAAAATTAATGAAGGTTACGAAACGGATCAGTGGAAAATTAATATTCGGAAAGTAGGCGGTAGCGACAGTGTAATTATGGCCGGTTTTGACGGGTTTCCCTTTAGTTTTTGATAGCCACAGTTGAACAAGAGAAGCTATTCGACAGTTTCGATTATTCGTTTCCACTGGTCGCCCGAGAATTAAATAATACAATACGTTCAATCGCAGCGATAAATATGTCGTAAAATTTTCAATTACGTTTCCTCGGTTGATTATGGCTGCGTTTCGCCAGCCCCGCCCATTTTGAGTTGGGAAACCAAAATAGGCTTATTCGTTTGTGCTTCGTTTGTGCTTCTTTGTGCACGACTTTTTTTTGTTTGTGCTCTCCCCCTTCATAGTTTAATTAGAAAAGTCTTTGGGCGGGGCTGGCGAAACGCAGCCCCGCCCATGTAAAATTAAGGGATGAAAATTATGCCATTCGTTTGTGCTTCGTTTGTGCTCCTTTGTGCACGACTTTTTTTTGTTTGTGCTCACCCCCTCCCTGATTTGGTAAAGGTGGGATCAGCCCCGCCCATGTAAAATTAAGGGATGAAAATTATGTCATTCGTTTGTGCTTCGTTTGTGCTTCTTTGTGCACGACTTTTTTTTGTTTGTGCTCACCCCCTCCCTGATTTGGTAAGGGTGGGACTAGCCCTTCCCATGTTGAGATGTGTTACTCATTTGTGCTTTGTTTTGTGCTTCATTAGGCACGGATTGTTTTTATTTGTAGTGAATTTGAATGGGCGAGGCTGGAGAAACAGTACCTTAAGGGTATGAAATGGGATGTTGTAAATACAAATATATACGCTTTTGACAGTATGGTGCGTGCTCTAATGAAATTTAACCATCAATCTTCTGTGTAGTAGACAATTCGAAATTAGCTCAATTATTTGTTTCTTCCGCCTAGCGTTTTTAAATTCATTTCTTTCAGGGACAATACATTAAGAAAATAATGCTACACACATACTAGGTAAAGCATTAATATACAAGAGTATAACAACGAGTCATTTTGATTCTAATTTTCAACTTCAGTTTTCAGATTTCCTATATTTTATGTTGTTTTCTCAATTTTTTATATATCTTGTTATAAACTGTAAAAAAATTTTTTGTCTATTTTAAGATAAATTTTATGTTTTGTAAATTTTTTTATTATTTCATCATTTTAAAATTTTTAGAAAATATAAAACTTTTTAGAAACCATAAAAAATGTACCTCTATTTGAATTTTAAATTAACAAAAAAGAAAATTAATTTTACTCAATTTAATGTGTTTTAATATAATGCGATTGCCATAGTTTTGTAATTCAACTCAATTAATTTAATTAAAATTGGTTTAAACTTAATTAAAATTGATTTTAAGTTTTCGTGGTGTTTGTTAGTAACCAGTTGTCGATTTTTTTCCGGTAACAACCACGTCCATATTTTTTTCTTCGGTTGACGTTTCGAATAGTAGTGCTCTATTCATCATCAGAACCATACTTGGTCGTTTCATTTATGGTTCTGATGATGAATAGAGCACTACTACTCGAAACGTCAACCGAAGAAAAAAATATGGACGTGGTTGTTACCGAAAAAAATCGACAACTGGTTAATTAAAATTTTTAATAATCTTACATTTATAAACACATTTTTTTGATTTTAATTCGATTTTATCTAACATAATAATTCAGATTTAGTCTCACTTTTAATTTGAAAGCCACTGTTTTATAATATTCAGAAAAATGAATATAGTTGCTTAAAGATTACTACACATATCTTCATTAATATGAATGTCATATATATTTCACTTTTATTTTCTTTTTATTTTCGAGTCTAGTGTTCTAATAGTATTTATCATTGAATGAATTTTTTGCATATATGAAAGTATTTAATTGTCGTTATATAAAATAAAAAAAGGAAAAAACGGGCGCTAAAAACTTTATGTAAAAATATTAGAAAGTAAAGTATAAAATCTTCTTCAACAACAATAAAATTAGTATAATAATGATGAAATATATCAATAAAAATTATAATTTAAATAAAATAATAATATTTTAATATAACATTTTATATTTCAAGATTAAAATTTGAAATTTCAATTAAAATATTATCACAAAAAGTAATTTGATTTATTTTTAAACATCGCATGTACGTAATGACTGTAGGTTTCAACTGTCCTCAAAAATGTGCAATTTTGCAGTCCCGACAGTTTTGACTGTGATGAGTCGTGTTTCGGAAATGTTTTTTTGTTAGTTATTATTAATATTCTCTTTGGTAAAAGTCGTTCAATTCAGTATTTAATTTCTAGCCATCGCAGTCCATCTGATTCATGTTATTTTTCTATGCTAACTGTCGTAGCTGACGATCTATTGAAATTGTATTTTATTTATTCTAGTCTGGAGCCATGCCAAAGTTTTCTTCTAATCGAAATTGCTAGCGTACTTATATTTTGTTTCTTCTACGTTGAATAAACATGTAGTATTTAGTAAATAGTAAACAATTTAGCCAGTTCGTTTCCATATGTATTAACTGTTTCGTCTATTTTAATTTTTCTAAAATGGAACGGGAGGAAGAAAGAATTTTAAGATTGTTAGCCAATATTGACGAGGAACCGGAATGTATTGCAGTAATTGTTCCGATGAATCTAATATTGATATATCGGAATGCAGTGATCATGATTCGAATTCGGAAATTTCTAACAATGAAATATGTGAAAATAATGAAGGAAATGATTTGAGTCCAAATGATGCACCGCAATTGGTGTATACTGGAAAAGTTGGCCACACTTTGTGGAATATACACTCACCTCCGAAAAATATGAAAATTCCGAAGAAAAATATTTTACGAATTCGTATACCCCGAGTAATTGATAGCGCTCAAGATATTAACACACCCACAGATATCTGGAAGTTATTTTTTACCAATGAAATTGTTGAAAATATCACAACAAATACGAATATATGGATTCAGAAAAATAAGGATAAATTCAGTAGAGAAAGTGATTGCAGCTGAAATACCGTCAGTAAAGTTTAAAGCTCTTTGTGGACTACTATATTTAGAAGGAGTTCATAAATCTTCGCACATTAATTTAGAAGACTTATGGACAACAGATGGAACCGGAATACAGTTCTTTAGAATTTGCATGGCACAAAACCGGTTTAAATTTTTACTGCGAGCGACACGATTTGGTAATTTAAATTCTCAGGAAGAAAGAAAAGGAGTGGATAAACTAGCACCAATAAGAGACCTTTTTGAACCATTTGTTAAGGGAACTGTAAAAGCAATTTCAATCTTAGGGAACATGCAACGAATGATGAAATGCTACAACTTTTTGCGGTCGATGAACTGTTGTGTTTTGATTTATTTGTATAGAAATTAAAATTAATTTTTTTTATAATCGTTGAAGACATTTTTATGTTTTTACATGGTATTTTTTGAGAAACATAAGATGATGCATTAAAAAGTGTACAATATTTTTCGAAATGCTTAAAACTAATACTATCATACACATATACGCTAACATTTTTAGTTTTTCATGTAGAAGGATAACTACATAATGTGTGTATGTATATTTCTATAACCTTTAAAACGTTAGTAGCGTATGTTAAAATATAGAATTTAGTGACCCAGAGAAATCCTCCGTGTGCATCCTCTCGCGTCATTTATTCTTTGCGACCTCTCGCGGGTTAAATTGTTTTCAAGGAAGATGGAAACATAGGGATGGGAAGTTTTTTGAGAATAATTATTTATGCCTTCAAATGTTGCGGCCGAAATGCTTGCAAAAACATTAGCAGTAATATAACAACTGATAAAAATCTTATACATACATAGTCTTTATAAATGAGACCGAATTTTAAAGTGTGAAAATCATTGTTAAAACAAAATGCCAATCGTTGTGTTCGTAAAACGCATCCTGCTCGGTTGCGGATGTGAACATTTTATTTTAGTTGTCTCCGAATAGTGTCGCTTTGTCTCTGGATAAATAATGTTATTACAGAAATAAATTATATGATATTAACCAACATATTTTTATAACTAAAAGTAAATACTGTAAGTGAATATAAAAAATAAAATAAACATATTACTTATTTACTAAAATCAATTTCAGATATAAAAAAAAGCGAGTTACCAAACACGGTATTTAATTATCGGCTGTTAAGAATATGTAAAAAAAGAAAAAAAAACATACCAAAAATAGAAGATCTGAATTCGATATAATCCACTGTGTATTAAGAGAACAAAAATCTAAAATTTGTAAGCACTCAGTTTAATAAAAATTAATAAATGATCATAAAAATTTACTCACAGAAGAAACACATAAACTGACAGAAATAAAGCCAAAACAGAACTAGTTATCTGGAAAAGACTGTGTTACTATTATTAGAGAGAGAAAACAATAACAGAAGAAAATGATTACAAACAAAAAGGAATTTAATATTTTGGGGCATTTACATTAGTGTAAATCGACGCGGTGTACATTTACTGTTACGAGCAATTGTTGACAAGATGGTCAGTTATAGTAATACGTGTGAATTCCTCAAAAATCAGCAAACCAATATGCTTAGTGGATGAAAATTATAAATATGATGCTATGGCCAGACTCGAATTGCGCACCGTCGTTTACCTGGCTGACGACGTTTAAAAAAGGTCTAGTAATCTAAACACTCGAATTGCGCACCGCACCTTTGCCGCTCTGAAATATAAAAAAACAAACGAAAACGGCACCGGGACCATGATATTTGTTAGACTTGGTGGTTCCAAAACTGACTGCCGCTTTAAACATTTTTACGCGTCATCGTATAGTTAAAAAATGACATTTCGTCACTTAACAAACCTCAGTCGTCCTTGCATTATTTAATTTTGATCAATATAGGACATGTAATGTTAGTTCGGTTGTGTATTTGTAAATAGATGATTCTTCATAATTCTCCTACTTAATTTTACACTTCGATTAACTAATGAAATAAATTTGAATTTTGAATAACATTTAATGAAAACACATCAAATAGACATCAGTTTGATTTCATCAAACAGCATGCAATATCGAACACCATTAAGGTTACACTTTAAATTGGTCACCAGTGCTTGCGTGATTGAAATAAATTGAGAAATTTAGAGGTCAGTTAATTTATATTTAGTAGTTAATAATTTGTCGGCCACCAATACATTTTTGAACATATTGTGCATAGCACTAACCTACCTAACTTAAACTTTTATAAATGTAGAATCCACACGGTAGCGAAATAATATATACATAAATATTTCAACAACTTTTTCAGTATACAGCCAATTTTTTGTAAAATCCGAGCTAATTTCGAATTGTCTATTACACAGAAGATTTATGGTAAAATTTCATCAGAGCACGCACCATACTGTCAAAAGCGTATATATTTGTATTTACAACATCCCATTTCGTACCCTTAAGGTACTGTTTCTCCAGCCTCGCCCATTCAAATTCACTACAAATAAAAACAATCCGTGCCTAATGAAGCACAAAACAAAGCACAAATGAGTAACACATCTCAACATAGGAAGGGCTAGTCCCACCCTTACCAAATCAGGGAGGGGGTGAGCACAAACAAAAAAAAATCGTGCACAAAGAAGCACAAACGAAGCACAAACGAATGACATAATTTTCATCCCTTAATTTTACATGGGCGGGGCTGATCCCACCTTTACCAAATCAGGGAGGGGGTGAGCACAAACAAAAAAAAGTCGTGCACAAAGGAGCACAAACGAAGCACAAACGAATGGCATAATTTTCATCCCTTAATTTTACATGGGCGGGGCTGCGTTTCGCCAGCCCCGCCCAAAGACTTTTCTAATTAAACTATGAAGGGGGAGAGCACAAACAAAAAAAAGTCGTGCACAAAGAAGCACAAACGAAGCACAAACGAATGGCATAATTTTCATCCCTTAATTTTACATGGGCGGGGCTGCGTTTCGCCAGCCCCGCCCAAAGACTTTTCTAATTAAACTATGAAGGGGGAGAGCACAAACAAAAAAAAGTCGTGCACAAAGAAGCACAAACGAAGCACAAACGAATAAGCCTATTTTGGTTTCCCAACTCAAAATGGGCGGGGCTGGCGAAACGCAGCCTTGATTATGATAACTTTCATTGCGGAGAAATTTAATAACCAGTAAAGTGTTATCGGAATCTACTTTTAAAAAAATTGTTTTTAGTAATTTAGAAGTGGTTTCTTTAAATTTCAATTAGTTCAATGTTATCAATTAATTGATCATTTTTGCATTATTGAAAGTGAATTTTTTATTTTTCAGCCTAGCAGCAACGCATTTTGAGTTTAAAAAGTTCAGCTTTAAATCCAAAAAATATTTCGAAATATATTTTTTTATTTTTAGTTTGTCCTCTAAGGGCCTTTACCGAGAAACAATTAAAAGAGAAAAGAGCCGGTTACGTATTTATTCGATTAGATATCGACAATAAGAAGTAATCAATATAGCAGGAATGATACATGAGAAAGGAAAGAACAGGATGTTAGGAAAGGAGCAGGAAGTATCTGAGCAAACTAGAGTAGAAAGCAGAACGCTCCTTAGAAGGAGTTGAACACATAATAAACACATGATCCGCGTCGTAAACAAATTCATCATTAGAATATGGAAAGGAAAATGAAGGGAGAAAGCCAACGAAAAGCAAAAACGGAAGGAAGGCAGTAAGGAATGGCCGAAATGCAGGCGAATAATGGAAACAAGAAACGGCGAAGCACGGGAACCTTAAGGAGGAGAAATAAGTTAAACAAATAAATAATTGTTCGAAAAAGAAGAAGAAGAAGAAGAAGAAGAAGAAGAGGAAGAAGAAGCGTAAATATTCGACGCCAACATCTGAGGAGAAAACTTTTACGCAATAAAAGGAGCTTAAAGAATGGGATTTCATTGAAAAAGAAGCGGTAGGACGCAGCAGCACGAGCCAAAGAATCGGGGCTCCGTTACCGGAGATGCTCGATGGGAAGATACGAATGAGTGAATAAAGAGCCGCAAATGTTCAGACAGCGACGGCCTGAAGGACGTTCATGGAGTCGGAAATAATTAAATGATTAAAAAAAAGGCGATTAGAGGCGAAGAAGACGATGGATCGTGATAGGGTGGTCATTAATTCATTTGTGTATACGGAACAGAAAGAGGGAAGATTCCGACAAAAGTCCGGAATGATAAAAGAAACTCCATCAAACCTTCAGACCGCCGCGAATTATCAGTGAAAGTGTAGTCACCTGAGAAGGAAATAAGGAAAATTAATAGTACTGTAGAATATGGGTTTTTCGTTACAACTTGGAGCAGTGATTTAGAAAATGAGTATAGAACAAATACTTCTCAGGAGGATGACGGAGGTCGACGCAGTTGAAGGAAAAACCGGAAAGATTATTATTTTCCAGGTGTAATAGAAATCAAGAGGTCGGAATGGATAGGTGTAGAAGAGGCGAATGGAAGACTTTTTAAGAAGGCAAACGATAGTCTAAATAAGATCCATGAATGGAGAAAGGTAATGTATTTTGAGCAAGAATAACTCTGAAATTTGAGAAGATTTAAGCAAAACAGAGTCCGTGGAAAGAATTTTGAATCATATCTAGCTTAGAGATTCGGGGGACTTGAAGACACAGCCATAAATAAAACAAAAACAAAACAGTAATCAAATTTGAAACGGATTATAGACCTGTAAAAATAAATTAAAGTTGGCAAAGAATAAAGAAAGAAAATTTCAACAAAGAGAAGCGGTACCTATTAGTATATAGATATTAAAGCTATGGAGGAACCTTGAGGAAGACGCGGGATAACTCCCTTGAAGCGTGGAGAAATGAAGAGGAGAGGCGGATAGAAGGATTCGACAGAAATAAATGATAATTAAGGTGAATTTAATCGGGGCTTGTTAACTGCCGTCGTTTTAAAAATTACTAGATGAACATTATCAAAAACGCAGGAAACAAAAATGGAGGAAGACACGGTGTAATGTTTTTGAATAAAAGATTTGCATAAATGAGAAACAATATGGACTAATGCAGTCGAGAGGACTAGGAAGTACATTGTTATGTTCCCCGCCGTCAAACAAGGCGCATGCCTAGAGTATATCCGAATAATTTTCTGATAAAGGAATAGGACGCAGCAGGGATTATTCTGTTTTCAGGAACAGAGACGACGATAAATGAATTACAGGATGGAGAATTTTTAAAGGAAAGAATTTTAAAGAGAGAACTAAGGAATTTTTCAGAAAGGTGAACAAGTAATATTCCTATAGTTACGATCAACGAAAAGTATTAATATTACCGCGCAGTACGCAAATTCTTCAATCTGCAGAATCGGGACTCGAATTAGGTGTTACCCGAATAAAGCTGCACTGCCTAACCAACTACGCTACGGTAAATGGCTCGTAATGAAGTTTAAAAAGTAGTGAGAAGATGGTGTTCGCAGGGGGGGGGGAGTAAAGTTTTTGACTAAAGTGCGAAAGGTTTTTTTTTTTTTTTTCAGTTTTAAAGTTTCTAACGTATCGGGGTTCCAGAATCTACCAACACACGTCGTCTACTGTTTTTAACGTAATATGTTTACACGCGACGTTGTGTAACGTTATAGAAACGGAGCGGCGTTTTTTCTTGTAATGACGTCATGTCTGTAAGGTGTCGCTGCCAATTAGAAATGATTTAAAGAAGACGGTCGTCGCATTTAATATAGAACTAAAGGTAGAATGGAAGAAGTGTTCTTCCTGCTCGGAAGATGACCAAGTGCTTGAAGAGAGGCCAAAAATAACTTCACAGCCGCTTGAAAGATGAAAACAGCGCCACCTCTCGTGACAATAAAATGTCGTGTGTCAAAACACTTCCGCAACAATCGGCACTAAATGTTCCGAAAACAATAACATATGTTTACATTTCCTCTGCAGAATCTGTTGTCGTTCAAAAATAGCCCCTACCTTTGCTAATACTCGCGCACACAACCTTCACCATCTTACGTCAGACTATGCTAATGTTTAAAATTCGAAATGAACAATTTTGACAGCGGTATTTATAATGTCGAACGAACAAAACGTAAACCAACTGTCTTTAACGCACTGAAAAAGCTACACTTAAAGAATGATAAATAGTTATAGAAAACAATAACAATAATAATCAATCGATTAATTTGTATTTGTAAATTGTGAATACTATCAGAATAAGGTGTTTTACAAATGCGCAAGATGTGCAGTGGGGGCGTACAATAATTTGTTTCAAGTATGATAAATTATATAATAATAATAATAATAATAATAATAATAATAATAATAATAATAATAATAGTAATTATGGAAAATCGCAATTTTAAATACAGTAACAATAGTCAGAAAAATTTTTGAAAATCGGAAAGTAGCCTTAGATCAATCCACTTGCGTTTGTCGAAATAGAAATATCGCAGATTGCGAGAATTAAAGAATAATAATAATAATAATGCAAGCGAATCCAAACTACAAAGGTCAGTTTTAAGTTCGTTGTTTTGTTTTTTTTCATTTACATTAATAGAGAAACTTTGGAGAAAATCGATTAAATCAAAATTCGATCAAAGATTGATAAATTAAGGACACCGAGAGGAGGAATGATGAATAAAGAGAAGAGAACAATAATAAAAAGTAAAAAGCCTAAATACTGGCCTACAAGAATTAAAAGTAGAACGTTCAGTTAACATTTAATAAGAACGTAGTACACCGAAAACTTCATCGTCAAATGAAGAGAAAATTACAGCGTAAATGCTGCACGGAAAGATTAAAGCGAGAAGAAGGTAAAATGGAACACGATTAAAAAGGAAATAATAGAAACGACAACATAGCGTCGAAATAAAAGAGAAAATCATAGAACTCCGGAGTTGGTATTCGTATGTTCTTTGAAGGAATATCTAAATTATTAGAAATACCAGAAAATATAAAAATCGTGATATCTGCGAACTGCCTAGCCGTTGTAATAATAGCGAACAAAGTTGATCAAAATTTAGAAAGAATACCATAGGAAGGGGCATAATTAGTGTCGTGGTTAGAACAAATTTTTTCTTTGATACTACCCATTATTAATTAGGAAGCGGGGTTCAAATGTGATCGAACAATTTATTATCATTATTATTATTATTATTATCATAATTAAGACTCGCTTCGTTCTGTAGTTTAACTATGATAAAGAATTATTTAAAATTGTGACCATAAAATTCAACTCTTCCAAATTTTCGATGTACAAGTTACTGTATAAATAAGGGAAATGGAATAATTTAAACCAAAAAAAAAGTAAGCATGATGTCTAAATTTATTGTATTTATTCCAAATATGAACATATATATATATTATATATATATATATATAAACTCGGCTATTTTGGCCTCGCAAGGAGTTGACCCCTCTTGCTTACATTTCTGTCTCTTTCGCTTCTATACTTTGTATAAAATTCTCAAAATTTACAACGTAATTCTTAGGCGGACCCACGAAAAAATGTCTCAATTTTATATAATAAAAAAAAATAAAATACAACCAATAATTTATACCGTGAATTTTATAAATCTACCGAAACTATTTAACATACTGCAACACGCATAAATAATATTTTTTTTTGCATTTCCAGGGTATTATTAAATTATTAATGTAGTCTTCACTTGCTTCTCCATATGGCGGGGAGACTTCTTATTTATCAACCTGCTCAGTAATAAGAAATGTATTCATTATGTTTCCAAAAACGAAAACCACCACCGAACGCAAACGTGAATTACAGAAACGAAAACCGGACGACGAACTGTGCAATAAGCGAAGAATTTTCCACATTTATACGTGATGATACGCCTTTTAGTTGTTCGAAAACGACAGATGTAGAAAAGTTTGAAGCGTTTGATGGCATTTTAAGTCATCCGCCTCTGTCACACTAATAAAAAATAATAAGAAAAAAAAAATTATCCAAAGGGACAACAATATTTTCACGTTTTTTAACGAATACTCAATTTATGTTCACCGATTTTCATCATTACTCACGTGGTACATATAAGTTGAATGTGCTTTTTCTAATGGACAAAGAATCAGTAAAATCGGTCTGTATAAATATGAGTTATGCGGGAACAAACATAAAAAATAAAAAAAAAAACCATACCCGACGAACATATAACCTCCTTTTTTTTGAAAGTCGGTAAAATTTTTTTGTACCTTTTTTCTAATGGGAATCAGCCTAAGAATTACGTTGTAACAATCTTCTTCTTCCTTTGTCTTACCCGTTTAGCGAACGTTGATGACCAATGTGTTCAATAATTTCCTGTTACGCGCCACATCCATTAGTTTCCTTATATTGTTGATACCTATCCAGCTTTTTATGTTATCTATGTTACTGTAGCCCATATATAGCATCTAATCAGGGGCGGAGCTTTAGCTGTGTGTTAATATCATGACTGCACAATATCCCTTTCAGTTCCATAAATGCGTTTCATGCTACCTCTATTCTGCATTTAATCTCCATATCCGAGTTTACCTTGTCTATGATCCAACTTTCTGAATATTTAAAGGATTCAACCTTTTCTATCTTTTCCTCTTTTATTATAATTTCTTCATCTTTCCCTCGTTTTTCTCTAGATATCTTCATATACTTTGCTTTATCAAAATTTATTTTAATTCCGAAGTTATTTGCCTGTCTGAGCACATTCTCGATTAATCTTTTTAGGCCTTCTCGGGAACTAGCAATAACTGTAGTATCATCGGCGAATCTAATATTATTTACGAGCACGCCATTTATACGAATTTATTCTACTGATTCTTTTGTAATCGATTCAAAAATTTGTTACGAGTACACATTGAACAACATCGGCGACAGTATGCAACCCTGTTTTACTCCGCGTTCGATCATCGTGTGTTTCTTCATTTTCTATCCTAACTGCAGCTTTCTATTAACAGTACAGATTCTCCTGATACATATCTAAAATCGTTCGTATCTATTGTTGTTTTTCTGAAGACTTCAAACATCTTATTATGTTCCACCTTATCAAAGGCTTTTTCGAAGTCTACGAAGCATATATACATATTTTGACTCTGGTCGTAACATTTTTGTACTAATAACTGAACACAGAGGATTGCTTCACGGATGCTCATATTATTCCTGAATCCGAATTAAATCTTTCCCATATGATTCTCCAGTTTTTTATAAATCCGTCTTTGAATTATTCGCAAGGATATTTTTGGCGTATTACACGTTAAGCTTATTAGTCTGAATTCAGCACATTTCTTCGCTGCCGGCTTTTTCGGAATTGGTATGAAGGTGGAGTGGAGCCAGTCTACTGGAAAGTTGCCTGTTTCGTAGATTGTGTTATATAATCGAAGCAATATTTTGACCACGTCCGGAAATAATTCTTTAATTATCTGTGCTAGAATTCCGTCTGGGCCGGGAGCTTTATGATTTTTACCTTTCTGAATAGTTATATTTCCGATTCAATAATCGTTGGTCCATTCCTCCAGCCTGTTTCGGTTTTGATTTCTTTCTTTTCATTTGTTGCACTGTACAGTTCTTTTACATAATCTTCCCGTAACTTTTTTCTCAATTCCATGTCCACCGCTATCTTCTCAGTTTTATCGACATTTATCATTACCGTTTTGTATTTACCGGATCCAGCTATTTCATTTAATTTTTTCCGCAAGTTGAAAGCATCGTGTTTTTCTTCTAATTTTTCCACTTCCCCACATTTGCTCTCAGCCATTCGTCTTTCGCTTGCCGTATCTTCTTCCTCACTATTTTTCGATATTTTTATTAGTATCCGGCATCATTTTAAATGTAGAGAATTTTGCTCTTCATAAACGCGATAATCTATATAGGAGCCCTTGACTCCTTCAAGACATGTTTCTTTCGCTTCGTAGTAAAACTCTTTAAATCAATTATGCGTGAACGAGCTATAGTAGTACACACCTGGTCAGCGGTAAACCATCTCCTTCAGATAAAAAAAATAAAAAGTTCGTCCGTAAATAACCTACCTGAAACAAAGATTAACACGACTAAAACAAATTCGATCACATACGCACTCGTCAAAGAATTAACGTAAATTTACGAAATTTCAAATATTAATGAAAATAAAATGTCCAAATTATTTAAAACCCCGAAATTTTACTGTCATTTTAAACGTGTAACGAATAAAATTACAAAGTTCGCAAATTAATAACAACTGGATAAATTGTATATAAAAAAAGAAAAAAAAAAATCCCTACATTATACCAAACATTAATATTACCAAATTGTTAACTACAAATCGGCTGCTGTCTAGTAGTTTTGGTTAGTCCTTAGCCTGAATTTTTTTATCGCTCACTGAAAGTTTAAAAAAGTTTTCATTGCGCCGAGTTCTATTCAAATAAATTCCTCTTCTCCTTGAAGGAGATTGGCGACCATAAAATGATACTTCTCTCGATTGTTGGCTATCCTTAAAACTCGTGCTACTTTTCCAATATTTAACCATTCCTATATATTTTTAATCCAGTCCGTTCTTCCGCCGCCCCGTTTCCCTTCAATATTTTCTTGAGGGATTACTTTTGATAACCTGTATTTATTACTTCTGCTTATATGACCTAGATATGCCGTTAATTGAAAAAAAAACAAATATGTAGACGCATTAAAACGAATTTAGAGCTGGTGGAATTATAAATCGACCATTTCAGAGATATTTCGCTGAATTTGTATCGAACCAGTTATTTGCCTCTTTTGTTCGACAGAACCTTCAATAGATCGCAGTATATGCAACGGCGGTATTTTTGATAACGTTGTGTCTCCCGGGTGTATCCCAGCACGAACAATTGCCGCATAAACGTGCTTTGCATAGGCACGTGTTGTGAGGAGGTAGCCGGCATTCCCCTAGTATATCTCTAAGGTTAGTCGTTCTTTTCGTGTTGCAGTGATCGTATTGATTATGATCTTTTTTTAATTAGTTCTTTTTATATATGTGTGTACATATGTATATAATATTATAAAGCTGGAGGGATAAAAATCGTACAGCACGTTCAACTGTAACTGAAAAGTTGAATTTTTTTTTTTGTAATCGACACACTTTCTTCATCAAATTATATAAAAACTGTGAAACGCCAAAAATGATAGTATTAAATAGTTTAAATTTCGAAAAAAGTAAAAATTAAGTTTTAAGAAACAATTTTTTTTTGGAAAATTCCTGAAGGGTAAATCGCTGAAGAAATTTATATATTGGTATGGTGTGTGCGTTGATAGCGTTGAGCTAAGAGAAATGTGTAAAATCGCACATTGCTCAGATAGTATAACTCTGTAAGTCGAATGCATTTCTTCGATGAAACAGAGGCTAGCTCGAATTACCGAAGTTCGCGGTTTTTACTCCGTCTTGTTGTTAAGGATGTTACCATACCACGTCGCGGTGAGAAACAGATTTCGTTTTTCCCGTGTCCCTTTTCTCAGTTTTTCCGTGTCGCGAAAGATCAAATTCGTCGCAATATTGACGTGTAAAGTTTTAAAAAATGTCTGAATTTTATAGTCTACACACAGTACATTCGCAGAAAAGTTAATAAAATGTTATAAAACAATCAACCGTGTCAAACTACTAGAGTAATAGCTGAAATGTTATGCGTAATGAAAAGTTCGAAATAGAAACATAAGAAGTATTATAACATATTGCCGACGAAGTAATTTAAAAAAGCGGACCACGAATTGAACAACGCTCCTCCCCGTACATTCGAATAGTAAATTTAATGAATTGTTCTAGAAAATATCGAAACTTGTAAACTTGTATACTGAAAATCTTTCGGAGGATAATAAAAGTTTTCCCATCGATTGGAAGATATTGAAAAAAGGCAAGCCAGTACAGATCATACAACGTGTCGATGACCTCAACATTTCTCTAACATCGTCGAATCCTTCCCAACCCCAAACAAACTTCACAAAAAGTGTTAACAAACTTAGAAGAATAGTCGCGCTTGCATGGGCTGTCCTTTTCTCCATTCAAAACTAAATGTACCGACTTTAATAGGAAACAAAAGCTCCTTCTCCTCCAATCCTTTACTTAGATAATTCCCTTCTCACATTTTCCTGTACAGCCACTATCCTTTTTTGATAGCAAATTATATTGGCGTCCTGACTGTTATCTGTTAAAAAGAAGTGCAGTAAATATATCACTACATTAAAATACCTATCCTACAAAAGCCATATAACTCTTCTCTCAAGCTTCTTTTAACACTTTTCCAATCCCTTATCCTCAGCCGTCTCTCCTACATTATATTCTACCGCTTCCTCATCGCTTCTTAAAATGTTGAATCCACTGCAGAATTCTTCTCTCCGATTAATACTGGGTGCGTACCTCTCGGACGCACAATCATCCTTTACTCAACTGCAAGCCTCTTTTTGAACGCCCTTTTCGTTCCCTCCCCCTGCCTCTAAAATAACCACACCTGCTCCAGGAGTGCCCTTTTTTTCTCTTTAGTGTCTCTGCGTAATCATCTCTGGTTAACTCGTCCTTGAATATTGTAGACACTATATTCAGTTTGTTTATACAACTGGTCTGTTTCGAGCCATTTAGCGTTCCCGCCGTAATAATGTCGTAATAGCCCGGGCAGCTGCACACGGCACTCGAAAAAAAAAAAGGAAAATTTAAAAAAAAAATTACGGTATTAATTTTCTTTTTAACCTGCATACTAAGATCTTCAGAATACGGCAAAAATATAAAATTCAAAAAATGTCGATATTTAGGGACCAAAATTTGTGAAAATACATGATTAAAGCGGTAAGACTGTAAACCAAAAAAAAAAAAGTCCACAGCTCTTTCCATGGTAGCTGGAGGGTCACTCCTTTTTTTTAAATAATGTATTTCAATCGCTAGAAGGTAGGAAAAATACGAGACCCCCAAAATTTTAAAATTAAAGAGCCCAATTTTGCAAAATGTGAAAATCAAGTATCAAGAAAAAAATCTTTAAAAAATTCCACCTCACGTCAAACATTGTGGACACTGTTAATACAGACGTAGCCATAGTGCTGGGTGGTCAATCTTCTCTTCTACTTTCTATTGAACATTATGGACATTGCTGACGTAAAGGTGAAAAAGATGCAGAATAGCTTTTCATTATTTTTCCATGGAGTATTGTAGACACTACTGCTAACGCAGATTCGGCCACAGTACTGAATAGTGATTCTTTTACTTTCCACTGAGAACGGAGAACTATTCTCTACAGTAACAGTCATAAAGTTAAACAGTGATTATTTTTTCATGTTTAAATGAATTCTTTTGTATAATCTGTTGTTCACCACTTTGCTTTAAACTGTTACATGTAACTAAAATATTATTCAACAATCAACTCCACAGGTTATTCTTAGACCATTTTCTGATTAATAAAATCCATTTTAAACACTGTGGCCACAGGAAATTTTTTCCTTTTTTTTTTTCTTTTTTTTTATTTAATGAGTTCGTCAACATGGACATTGACCCAAGAACAATGGAACAGAGGGGTAAGAGAGACTCAGATCCTTACACGATCAGAGATAGCCAACAGAAAGGAATCAAGAACTAGAATAACTGAAGGAGAAGGCAGGGAGAGTATGAATGAAGCACAGTATGGAGCGGGAATACCGGTTTGTAAGAGGAAGGAACAAAAAGAAGCTTGTTCAGTTGATAATTAGGAACAACCGAACATTATACGATCAGTATGATCACAAATACATTGATTGCTGGGAGGGTGCAATGGACAATAAAGGGAGAAGGCACGAGAGAATAAATAGCGAGGAAGGAAGCAAACTATGCCCAAAACGCAGGCGGCAAATCGCAGAGAGGTTGATACAGCGCAAAAAAGGAAAGTTAATAAACCGGGGGAAGCGTGGAAGGGAAGGTTGAATAGACAAGAAAAAGGAGTTCGTTCGGGTTGGAGAATGAGGAAACGTAGGAGTTAAACCATAGTCTGGAATGAGTAGCTGCATACAGAAGGATAATATTGGAAAAGGCAGGAAGAAATCTACCAGAAGAGGAAGATAACCGAGCGAATTGTCAACTAACTTATTACCCTCAATTCCAACATGACCGGGAATCCAAGAGAAGTCCGTTTGGATTAAGATAGGAAGAGATTATGAATCAAGGAACGAATAAGAAGAATGACGTAGAGCCGGTTGAGTGAGTAGGGAGAGGAGGTGCGATAGTCTGCAGCACGTTTTGAGCATCGGACGGGATAAGGAGATTGCGAGAGGCCGTCGAAGATTTGATAAAAAGAAGGACACGCGGAAAGCAGAAGACGCAGCATAAAATATTGAACAAAAGAGGGAAGTTCAAAGGACTCGAAGTAATTGAGAGAAGAACAGAAAAAAACTACACCAACACCATTGGTTGGAACCATCCGTTAAGATCAAAAATTGGTTGGGGAAAAAAGAGCTCTAAAATTCTGTCGAAATTATGATCCAATAATGTGATGCGAAAAAGGTTTAGGAGGAATAGGTGAATAAAAACAGTTAATAGGATGAAGCAAAGAAGAAAAATTGAAGGAGAAATAAGGGAGTTTATCGTGAGTGTAAATATATACGGAGAAAACTAGATAAAACGGACAGCAATAAGAGATACTGCAGTAATGCGCAACTCAAAAATCAATACATAATACATAAAATAGAATAAAAGCAAAAACATCATGATGATAAAATAAAAAACATTATTTCTATATCTGAAAGTATATTATTGAAAAAAAAATTTAAATCCTGTTTTGTAACAGCTAGAAAATTAATATTTTTTTTCAGCTGACATTTTTTCGTCATTAGGAATATAAGAAAAATAAAAAAACTCACAATATTGTAAAATTTAAGTTTACAAATTCTGAAATAATTGGAATGTCAGTCAACGTGACTTAATGTATTATTGCTTAGATTCTAATAAAGAAAACAATTTTCATTATTTATTTAAAATAAATAAATATCGTTAATATTGTACTTTAAAAAGAATTAAATGTAATATATCCTTCTCACGGGAGCTGGCTAAAAAAGGAAAAAAAAGGGAAAAAAAAGGGAAAAAAAGGGGAAAAAAAGGGAAAAAAAGGGAAAAAAAGTAATAATAAAAATATCGCAAATGTATTAATCTTTGACTAGAGACAACACAATGGTTGAAATAGGTATCGAAGTTGTAGCGAAAGTAAAATTACGACAGTTCGAAATTAATGCGCAAACCGTAAATTGAAAAATGACGTAATTAATTAAAAGTGACTCTCGTATAATGTTACGGTTTGAAAGATGTCCTCATGGCGAAGTCGATGAAGCTATGTATATACATGTGCACGAAAACACATTATAGAGTGTAAATAATAAATAAAATAAATAGCTAATAATCACTTGACTGTCTTGCCACCCCTGTAACGTCCCGGCTCTATGTGGACGACCTAAACATCTCCCTATCATCCAACCATCCTATAAACGCTCAAAATATCCTACAAAAATCCATAAAAAAGCTCCAAAAGTGGTCCAATGACAACGGTTTGACCTTCTCCTCAACAAAAACAATATGTGTTGATTTCCACAGGGGACGCCAAAACGCACTTTCCAGCATATTCCTGAGTCTAAATGGTGTTCCTATCCCAAACCGTCCATCAGTTAAGTTTCTAGGCTTAATATTTGATAAAAAACTCTCCTGGCGCGATCACATACGTGAGCTCAAAGCTAAATGTCTAAAATCCTTGTCCATCCTAAAATATCTGTCGAATTACAAACACAACATAAATCCAAAACTACTCCTTACAAACACAACATAAATCCAAAACTACTCCTTACAATATATAGATCAATCATCCTTTCGCGAATCAATTACGGGTGCCAGGTGTACTCCTCAGCCGCCAATAGTGTGCTAAGATCCTTAGATCCTGTACATTTTGCGGCCCTTCGGTCTATTCTTTCCACTCATCCCTCTACTCCTGTTGTAAGTTTGTGTGCACTGGCAGGTTGTCCCCCACTATCCTATTATAGGAAATATTACAACTTTAAAGAACTGAGCTCCCTCCTTAGTAATACTAAGACCCCGTCACTCGAGCCGGCCACCATATCCCCTAATGGGAGTTTTGGGAACGATCCAGTGCCTGAACTTTTGTCAGTTATGGGTCATTTCCAAATCCCCTCAATCCCAAGAGCTTTACCAGATTTCGCAATAACTGTACCTCCCTGGAGTCAGCCGATCACAAACATATCTCGCACAAAATTCAATAAAGCACAATATCCCCCAAACGTAGTACAAATAGTAAAAAACACCATAGCGAGCTACACCGATCATGTATGCCTCTACACAGATGGAGCGAAGGCAAAAGGTTATCAGTCACCGGCGGCATGCTCCTTCGAAGTATCAAAAACAGCAGAGTCAGTCAGACTGCATGATTGCTGCACAGCACTGGACGCTGAAATATATGCGATTGTTTTCTGCATTCAACACTATACTGATACTAACCCCCAGTCCCAAAAGGCCCTACTTATAACTGACTCCTTAAATTCCCTTCAACTTATTTCAGAAATAAAACCCAAAAACCCCCTGATAAGAAAAGTCCACTACCTACTATACAGACTATCCCACCTAAACTCTGAAATATCCTTCCTATGGGTGCCGGCCCATGTAGGAGTCCCAGGTAATGAGCGCGTCAATCAAGCAGCTCAGGCGACACTATTCTCTCCAATGCCATGTAATCCCCCTCTACCCTCCACAATGGCCCATTTATTTATGCACCAAACTGGAGAAGAATGGCAGCAGGAATGGAAATCCGCAAGTACATTCCTCCGAAGCACAAAATCAGCCGCAGAACCCTGGTGGCCCATAGACGAAATTTCTCGCAGAGATTTTTCTGTCTTGAATCGCCTCCGAACAGGTCACACAACCCTTTCGCACGGGTATATCTTCACGGGACAAGCACCCCCAAATGTCTGCTTCTTCTGTGATCAACCAAGCGCCCCGTCTACATATCACCTCCTTCTCGAATGTTTCTCTTTTGCGGCACCAAGATCCACCTATTTCACTACCACCTCTATCTCTAAGATCTTATCGAACGTTCCGTCTGCGGTCGCAGCTATGTTGGCTTTCGTGCGTAGCAGCGGCCTATACCATAGAGTTTAACCTTCCTAAGTAGGCTCCATGCGCTGTAATAGCCTCAGTAGTTAAACACAGCGCATGGAAATCCTCACTATTATTTTTATTTAAATAAAAAAAAAAAAAAAAAAAAAAAAAACTTACGCGTAGAAAAGCACGAGCCGCAGATCTATAACATTAGCCAGTCTAGTGTATTAAAATAAATTCAATATATTATAAATGTATTTCAAATAATGTGCATTTTCATATTTATATTTATTCTCATTTATACGTTAAAGTTCAAAGATAATTCTTTAATATTATTTGAAAAGGAAAATGTGCGAAGACTCTATTATGTGGATACGCATCAATAAGTGCTGTGAAGAATTAATTTTGCAAAAAAAAAAAAATTTGATCATTTCTTTTTTTTTCTCAAGTACGTATATAAAGAAAGAAAAACAACTTATACATTTTCGAAAAACGGAAACTACACCTGTGCCGTAGACAAGGAAAAGCTGCGTGAAAGAAAATTCCTTTAAACGAGGTCAATTTCGTTATTTTCTGAGTTGGAAATGTACGGTACTACTCCGTTACGATAGACGGTAAAAAGGTCTGTGTCAACTACGTAAACTTATAACGAAAGAAAAAAAAAGGAGCAAGTTAGAAGACAGGAGTATATAACAGATGGCATAGCAGGGGCAAAATAACAAATTGGACACGTTTGACGACAGAAGTGTAATGACAAGCGGAAAAAGTCAAAAAAGAACAAAAAAAAAAATAAAAAATAAATAAATAAAGAAATAAAAATAAAACGCATTAATGACAAAAGAAAATTGCGAACAAAAACAGTTTATGTCATGCTTCTAGAATTCACTTCTCCGTCGTTTCCAACGTCTTTTCCTACGCGTCCTCAACATATTAATCTAATTTTTTTTGGTTTTCGTAAAAACATGCCCAACGACAACATACATCATCTTCTGTCGCGTTAAATGAATAGGCATGGGCGCAAAAATCAAAAAGAAACACACGAATACCAAAACAGCGAGTCTATTCTTAAAATAGCGCGCCAATCGAAATTTGGGAAAATTCCAGTGTTTGCGTCAACGTGCATTTCTTTATATACCGTCGCACAATTCATGAGAAATATTCTAAAACGATACATTAATAACAATTAAACGCGTGTAAAATTACAATGATAAATTAACATTCTTTTAATCTGTGACAACACAATCTTCGAATCTCCCTTTAAAAAAAAAGCAAAACAATGCACGATAACTTTCAGTTTCCGCGACAACTTGTGGGCAGCCGTTTTGAGAATATCAATTTATTCGGAATTAGTATGAACGCTACGCTATTTGGCGATCATGCTGGCTCCTTCCGATGTGGAGCATCTTTCCTTGTTTTTATCCTTAATATATCGTAAGCTCGTCGTCCGCAGATACTGTTTGAATAACGGATAACCAATCAGTTTGCTTTTCTGGACGGGAATTGCGAGCACTGCTTTGCAGTCGCAACCGTAGGCGAATAGCGATGCCTTGTCTCTTGCCTCATCGGGCACTGTGTGGGCACTACATTGCAGTTGCGGCCATCATATTGTTGATGAAGATCTTTTTGTGGGCGCTGCCTAACAATCGCAGACATGGATAAAAATACTTTTCTTTTTATGCTGGTCAACCGCGCATTTAGTTTAAATATATACGTAATATATTATAATCAGGTATAACGGCTAACAAGACATGAGAGCTTTCCTTTCCTTTAAGGTATCCTTTATATTTTTTCGTATACACATTTATTTTCCTTCGGACTGCTAATCGTACGAGTTCTAGTACCGATCTTTTTTGACTCGCTTGCTATCTCTCCTTAGTAGTTCTGGCCGTCTCCACCTTCCCCAAATAACTTTCTTAGTGTCCTCAGTTTCCTTTTGTCCTACGTTCTTCCTTCTTGATGGGTAATCGTCCGCAGCTGACAAGCCTAATGAAAAAGTAAAAAAAAAAAAAAAAATGCAGCGAAGCCCTTTAAGCCCATTCTACGTGTTCGGAAAATTAACGGTATTCAATAGCATCGCAGAAGAAAGAAAATATAAATAGATACGTAATAATTCCTAAGCGATCATTTGTTTGTTTTTTTTTCTAATTTTGAAACTTACTACATCTCGTGGTATAAATAAATAGGAAGTAATACGCAGGTGTATAATGAGGCATTTCTGTACGGTTTTCTTAATTAAAAATTTAATTGATGATAATCGTAAGCGAATTGCTGCATTTAAACGGTTTCGGTACAAGGTTTAGTGGTCGTGTAAAAATCGTAACTTCAGGCGGATATGTAGTTGTGAAAGGCAACAATACTAATTTTGATTTTTCGCGAATTCTTCGTTTAAATATAGCCTCCGATGCACCTTCAGTGCATTGTGACGTATCGAGTTTGAAAGGAACCCGCGTTCTGTCGGGAATTTAAATTGGCTATTTTTTTCTTTTATGCCAAATGCTCATATTTAAGATCACCTGAAGAACCTTGTATCGAGCTGTGTTGGGAAATAGGGGTGAACTAGAATAGTTTTATGGAATTTTCCTTGAATTTTAATGTTGTTTTCGTTCAAGAATCTTTTCGTAAGTGAAAAGCCGTGTTGGTGTCTTCCTTTTCGGTGCATTTTAACGGTACATTAGTTTCCTCTTAAACGCAGGTATTTCAACTCTTCCTCGAACATACGCGGTTTCCCCAAAATTAATAAATTCATTTTGTTTGTTCATTTTGCTAAAAATGTCAGCGAAACACGCCGATCTACGCACGCAGTCTTCAAAACCGTCGCAAAGATAGACGGTTCATCAAAAATGCTGCGATTCCATCAAACTTGTTACACTAGAGTGCGCTGCAAAAGTGACGTATGATAGCTTCCCACTTTTCTTTTTTTAGAGGTCGCGATTTTATATAATTTATTATTTTTATAGTTCAGACGTAAAGATGACGTAACGAGGGAGATTATATGAGTAAAATTAATTTTTCTAGCGCTTCTATACAACACTCAATTTATTCGAGGAAATGGAAAGTTAACAGATACAACGAGATAATTATATAGTCTCATTTGAAATAAAATACAAAAATATAACGAAGAAATTTCAATGTATAAACGATGTTACATGTTAATTAGAAACCTTTTTTATCGGGCATAGATGATCAGCTAAAATTAATAATACGAATATGAAACCGCACAGAGAGTGTGATCAGAACAAACTCTGAAAACTGTAAAAATACTTTAACAGTTTGTTCTGATTGCACAATTTGTGTAGTTTTATTTGTATTATTAATTTTTAGCTGATCATCTATGACCGATAAAAATGTTTTTAATTTTAGAATATCCTTTATACATTGAATATTTTGTAACTCAAATTGTTATATTTACATTTAACAAACCGCATGTTAAATCGTATTCTACATATATAACAACAGTACCAATGTTGAAATTTCGGCTAGCCGATATTTTAGAAAGGCTTACAATTCAAAGAGCCAAACGATTTAAGAATGTCCTGCCTCTGGAAATAGTCTCTTTTTTTTTATTATTATTTATTATTTTATATTTTTTTGCGCGCGCCAGAGGCCGACCCAACAACTACAAAAATTTAAAAAAAAAAAAAAGGGTTAAATCTAGAGACGATTAGAGATCAAGCTTACGAAAGATTGAAGTACAACTATTATAGCTGCAGATAGGAAGGACAAAATTAAGAATTATATAGAGCAGGAAGACCCACGATTTTGAGGTACAATGCTGGGCGTTCAGAAGCAAGGGCGGTACATTCAAAGAAAATATAGTTTGAAATATATAGTTTGAAATATATAGTGAAGTAGAAATAGAACTCAATCGGGAGAGGAGGACAGGGAAAAACAGAAACGTAAAGAGGAAAGAAGAGAGTGATTAAATCGCAGTCTGATTAAAGAAACGATCGCAGAACGCTGATAGGAAGAGGATTGAAACCACGACTGAGGACAGGGAACCGTTTATATTTGAAGATAATGAGAGGCGAGATTAGAAAATAAAGAAGGATAAATGTTCGATCATAGTCGGGAATGATTGGCTGAGGAGAAAAGCAGGATATCCGAGGCAGGAAAATTACAGAGTAAAAGGACCGTCGCGGGCGGCCGAGCGGGTTAAAAAATTCGCTAACTCGTAGCTCGATGCCAGAATGACTAGAAACCCACAAAAGGTCTACAGTAATGGAGCGGGATGAGAGTTTGAGAGAATAATAGAGTTGGAGGAATGAGAAGGAAGAGAAGAAATAACTTGAAGAACACTTTTGGAATCGAAAACAATGAGACATTTACTAATCTCTCTTATGAATGGAATGAAGGAGATTGCGGTAAAATAAAGATAGACATTTCGCTATGAAAATAAAATAGAAGGAAGAAAGCTGGAAGGATTCAGAGTTATGCAGTGAAAGAGAGGTAAACGCGCCGCCCATCCTATTTTCATTTTTAGAACTATCAGTAAAGAACATTAGATAAGAAGGAAAAGATGTATCAAGCAAGTGAAAGAATTCGGTTTTGATTGTAGAATGTGCGGTAGAGCTGGCCGGGAGAGGCAGAGAAAAGAAATTAATAGTCTGCCAAATTCTGGTAAATTCATGGGAGAAGTAAGAAAGCTTGGAATAAGAAAAGACACGAGACGAAAAATTGAAAACTCGAGCTACTACAAGAGAAAGGATCGAAATTTTATGAGGAACAGAACGCCATTGGTTTTTAATACCAAAATAGAAGGAGATACGATTAGATGAGGACACAGATAAAGACGTTTAAGTAAAAAATTATACGCAAGCTGCGATCTACGAATAAAAAGTGGTTGTATCGCAGATTCAGAAAAAATAGCAGGAATAGGAGAAGATTTCAACGCTCCAATGTACATCCGAAGGCAGCAATACTGAACTCCGCCTAGTTTAGCAAGGAAAGATTTAGCGGAATTTCCATAAATGAAGTAGAATTAATACTGGAACCAATGATAGCTTTATAAATAATTAAGAGAATAGAAGGGTCACCACCACATTTGAATTAAGATAGAGCTTTCAGGAGATTGAGTATTTTAAGGGAGATATTATAGAGAAGAGTTGATGTGTTCATGTCGCCTGTTTAGAATAACACCAAGGTAGCAGAAGAAGCTGACGAACGGAACAGGAATGTTAGATGAAATAATACTTACTAAAGCTTGATTGTAGAGGCGGAGGGAAAACACCACAGCGGAAGACTTTGAAGGCTCTAGAGATACCAAGGATAGATAGAAAGTTATTGATCCCTTCATTGGCGGCGACTAGATCACTACGGCCGGAGTAGACAAGGATATCATCTGCGAATAAGGGAGAGGAGGAAATCATAAGAAGAGAAGTAATATTAAGAAGATAGATATTAAAAAGTGTGGGGCTCGAAAAAGATCACCGAGGGAGTCCACGGTAGATGCACCTGAAATTTTCATGAGTGGGAGTAGCGAGGAAGAGGGATCTATTTTGGAACAAGTTTAGAAAAAAAAGATAAAAGTAGATGGAATATTAAGCTTAAGAAACTTGGCGCATAGAGTAAAAAGGTGGACGTTATCAAACCTGGAAGAAACATCAACAAGCGTAGCAACAGTGAATTTCCTTTCTAGGAAATCTTTGTAAACGCCTGATTGGTAAAGACTGATGCAGTCAATCGGATCCAACCCAGGGGGAAAACCAAAAACATATTAGAAGATATTATTATGTTCTAGCCACCAAACGAGTCGATTGTTCATCATGCCCTCGAAGAGTTTGCGAAGACAGAAAGCCAAAGAAATAGGACAGAATGTGAATTGATTTCTTTCAGGAAAAGGGATGATAATAAAGTCATTCCGGAATTTAGGTGTGGATCCGGAGAGTAAAAAGGAGTTAAAGATATTCAGAAAAGAATTCAATGAAAACGTGGAGAGATTTTTAAGTATAAGGAACGCGGTATACCATCTAAACCTGGTGGTGAGGAATTGGGGGATTTATTAAAAATAGATAGTAGCTCGTCATAACAGAAAGGAGGAGATAAGAAGTGAGACTCCTAGTTACGTGGAATAGCAGTAACCGAGTTTTCCTCGAGTGGTAGGTAGGCGCGATATGTACACGGGAGGATGTACGGAAGATGGATTTCTTCATGGTTCCGGCTAATAAACTTTTTTGAGATCCATCGAGTCAAACGTTGAGCTTCGGTGCCCCCTCCCCTTGACCGGACAAGAAAATAATTCTCTGACCTCTATAGATTGCGTTTAAGATGTAAGTCTAATCATATCTTAAGAAAGCCGAGTCTTTCCTCGTTGTTTAAAGAAAACAGTGAACTTTTTCTGGAAAAAAGTATACCATAATCAGCAAACGAAACACATTTTTATTTTTTCTCAAAAGTTCCCGTGGAATCTTTTAGAGCAGCCGTCTTAAAGCTAAACTCAGACTCAGTCTGGTGTTTACTTGCGATTACTAAACTGCATAATTTATATTTATACAAAAACATACATAATACCGTTGCCACAACAATAACGAAAGTGACACGGAGCGAGAACCGACGCATGCAGGAATTTGCGATGGTAAATGACGGAGCACTTTTCTTTTTTTGCTAAAATATTATAAACACGATAGGTGGTGAACAAATGCTCCTGCAAATAAACAGTCTCTAATAGGATTTTTAGAGTACCACCTGATAAATAAGTATGTTGGTTCGAATTTTAATGGAATTTGTAATTTCACTATTTCAATGGGATACTCTACACATAGTTCGGGCATTAAAAAATCGTGAAAACCTCCGGAATATTCCACAGCATTACAATAACAATTTTATATTGATATAAATAAAACAATTTTATCCTTACAACGTTTTAAATGTAATTACACCGGATGATATTGACCAGATTTTTAAATTTTAAAAACCATTCTTAATATTTGTAATAAATAATAATCCTTCTTCTTCTTATATCCATTTGACCGTTCTCAGTCGTTGGTAGCAACCATGGCGACGATTTCTTGATGTAATGCTCGATCCCTTGCCGTATGGAATAATTATTCTACCTTCATAGACGTCCATTTCAGGATATTATCAAGCCAGGAAGATCCTTCCTAGCGAACGCTATCCAAGAAGTCCGTTGCACTTCCGTTGTTATGTTACCGGGGTTTTGTATGTTGACGACCTGAGGAACCCGTTTAATCCTCCTGCCGGGTCTGGTGTAAATGAGACCACCTGAACCGGTAATATTTGTTAAACCTTTTCTCACATTCATAGCCATGGTTACTTCCTGGGAAATTTAATGCGGTGGTTTTCCGTTGCCTTCAGCATGATTTTCTGTCGGGGTTTTTTCCCCTAGCCAAAAATACCCGGTTATAAGGCGCCGGATCCTCGCCTACTCGCTCTAAATTGGTATTCACCAATCCGACTGGGGCACGTATGTCACGAGCGAGTTGCTGATAGTCCGCTGTTGTAAATGCGGTAAAAGCTTAACGGTATTTATTGATAGGAACACCTCTGGCAAGCGAACCTCCCTCCGTTTCACTATCAGCGCTGCATTGCGAGTTCTACTTTAGCTTTTCTGGTCAGCGCTGAGCCCGCTGAACAGAAAATTACCACCCTGCACGACGTGGACGTATAGAACTCACGTGGTTGTTGTTTCGTTTCTCCGCCGGTGGGACTAGCACCTTCTGACGGTCGAGTGACTACTTACTAGAGAAGGTACTCTAGTTACAACAACCTGTGCCCCGCAGGGCAATAATAATCCAAACAAGTCAAAACAACTAAAATTTCGTAATAACGAAGGCAAAAAGACGATAATTTTTTTAAAATATACACTGATACTTAAAGATTTACTCTAAAAATTTAATAAAAATACACTAAAAAGTGAAAAATAATTTAAAAATTACATCTTATGCAGTAAAATATACAAAAGGATATTACAATTTTATTCTAGAATAATATTAATAAATCTATTAGAGGTGGCAATTCAAATTACAACTGTATTGACCACTCATATTAAATGAGTATAATAACACGATTTCTAAAAGCTAAATATTAAAAACGTCAAGAATATATATATATTGTATAATGCGGTTTTTAAATTATCACAATAATTTATATTTGCATTTATCGAGACTGTAATTATGGTATGAATGTTGTTTAAGAATAATTATGATACCCTCACAAATATTTTACTGTAAAATAAGTAATTTTTTATCGAGTATAATTATTTTTTATTTTTTAGTACGTTTTTAGTTGATTTGCAGAGTAAACCTCTTTAAGTGTCGGTACTGTTTTTTTTTTAAAAAAAACTATTTCATTTCTCAATTTTCAGTGCAAACATTTTTGAGCGATTAAAATGACATACCAACCTAAACTGATGCTACTTTCAGTGCTCTATAAACAGCGATTGGTTAAGTGCTTACATTCTGACAGTGATAAATTAATAAATTTAGTTTTGGAGGGCTTTCAATCGTCTTCATTCGAATTCATATTTCCAAACGGTAAATAACATTAATAATACTTTAAGTCACTTTCATCGTGCCTTTAATTTTAAAATTTTAGCTGTTCGCATTTTTCCGATGAAAGAACTTTTTACCGAATTTTCATCTGGTTACATTAAGCAAAGAAACTATATCTGTCGGGAGACTCTTTTGTTTTTTTTTAAACGCTTATTTCAATGATTACTTATAGCAAATAATCACGGATACTTTTTGGCTGCACTCATATAGAACCATTAACGATTGCTGGTACGCTTCCGAATAAACAACGGGGCCATCGGTCACGCTCTGGAACAAATTATACGCGAACAAACATATAAAAAAACAAAAAAAAAATAAACCTATAACTTGTTCTTTTTAAAGTCGGTAAATGCGATCCCAGATGAATTCAGCTTAGCGAGGATTATACAAATATAATAATCCGGATATCGTTGATAACATCGGAAGGCACTATCCAGTTTGTCTACTTTTTTTTCGTTTTTTGAAATAACTGTAAAGGATCCCACGAGTCCAATGCCTATATTGCGGGTACCCAAATACTTTTTATCGTTTTTTGTATAAATAACACGTACAATATAATATCAACGACCGACTCTATAACCGAAGCTATTACTATTATTATACATATCGGCATATCTACTGGAATAGCCACAAACTTCATTCGGAACTGATTAGTAATCGTTTGATTTATCGATATACAAGTGCAGTCCCCTGTGTGTGTCTGCTGTGTACTAACTAGCGCGCATATGATGGTATGCATGTTCGCGATTGCCTTCCACGTGATTATTAGCGAGTATTTTTAATTGTAATTCGTTGTAATAAGAAGTTCTGCCGTCGCCCGGGATCGAACCCGTGACCTCCGTAACGGAAGTCAAGCGCTCTAGCAACTAATTGCGACGAACTTTAATTTACTAACGATTGACTCTAGTTGTCCTAGTTGGCACCAGAAGCTCAAACCGATAGGTAGAGATGAAGAATTTACATGTAAGTAAAGAAACTGACGGAATTCCGGTATTTATAAGAAAACGATGTTTTTTTAATGTGAACGAGTTTACAGTATTTTCGAGTGCCGCAAAATTTAGTGTCAAGCATATAAATCGGAGGAGTAGTAAGCATTTAGAGCTTTTTCAGTTTGACTGACCTTCTCTTTTTTTTTTTTAAATATAAAATAATAATATTATGTTATATATTTTCTTTTGGGCGCGCCAGCGGCTTTGACCCAGCAACTACAGAAATCATGGAAACGGTTAAATAGAGAAACGATTAGAAATAGAGCTTAGGACAGATTGAAGTACAGGGGTTGTATATGGAGCTTGAAAGGAAAGGACAAAGGAAGAACTATAAGGAGCAGGAAGACTCATTGTTAAGATTTTGGAGTACAAAACAGAACGCTCAGAATCAAGATTCAAAGAAGATGTGGTTTGTATCACATATGAAAGAAGAGATGGAACTATGAAGGGGACAATCGGAAGAAGAGAAAAACGAAAACGTGAAGAGGGTAGAAGGGAGTGATTAAAATGCAGTCTGATTAAGGAAACAATCGCGGAACGTTGATAAGAAGAGGAATGAAGCCATGGCTGAGAACAGGGAACCGGCTGAATTTGAAGATAATGAGAGGCGGGATAAGAAAATAACGAAGGATAGATATTGAGGACTCCCTTTTTTTTTTTGTTGGTGCGCAGTAGCGATTTTCAGCGATGCTTATTTGACCCGAAATTTTCATTGCAAACGATGTAATTATTGTGTAATTTTTGCCGGAATTAGTTAATTCTCTTCTTCTTCTGAGATTTAATGGGTTTTTCTAAATTCCAAATCTCAACCTTTTCCGTGTTTCTTATAATCGCAAAGTTTACCGGGCCGATACACATCAAACTGCATTCGAATAAAATGTATTTTTATGTATACACTATATACGTAGACAGATTTTTATTTTTTTTTTTTTTGATTAAGAATGGAAATATTTTCTTATTTCTCCGCATTAATTATCAAAACTTGTTTTAATAATAGGGGCAAAGGAACATTTTAATATTGAAATACACATACATTTAAGACGTGTACACACAGATCTTTCCAAATTAAACTTGTACTAATCGACAAGATTCTAGAGCGTGGAACTAGATGATTCCTAAAATTAGCAGTAAATGCGAATTGATAAAAAAGGGAAAATCGCTCGAAAATTGCGGTACTACTCAGTTTAGACAGGTCGTTTTAGCGCGTTTGTCGAAATTATTCCGAATTCGTTCAAAGTAGACGAACTAGCGCGCGCGCGCGCATGCAAACAGGAAATAATTTAAACACCGTCGGAAAAGTACAATTTTGACACGTCTCCCCTATTCGAGCGAATACAAAACACGACGGAAGGAAATTTAGCACCCCTCCAGAGAGGACCTATCGTCGATTATTACAAACAATAATGCCGCTGCATTTGACTTAATTAAGTATTTGAAAAGATGTGCGTTCATAAGATGGTCTCGTGTGTTGCTGTCAACGCTGCACAAATGTAGCACGCGACAGATGAAGAGAGAAAATTAATGAAAGCAATTATTAGCACGGTGTAGGCATACGCGGTATGGGATAGACAGAGCATTGGGCCGAACCGCGAATGTTGACTGAAGATTGCATGCAAAGTAGCGAATGTGACATTAAACAGAGAATTAACAAAGGCCTTCTTCCAACAGCCGTTAAAATTATATTACTCCGGCTTCGCGCGAATTAAAACAAACAGCAGCTAGACTAGCGAAAGTTGGTTTCATAAAACGGTTAAACATGATTCATTGCTTCGCTACCACCCGGTAGAACCCGCTCCGAAACGCGAAACATTTTAACCGTCAATGATGCGCGGGTGCTGCCGAGTTATACAATATTCTTTACGACGTTTCCTTCGACTTCAGTTTTGATCTCATTTTTAGGAGACTGAAAGTTTACCGCTAGAGAAGGTGTGCCGAAAACACGTGCAAGAAAACAAACATGATAAAAGAAAACAATGAGTAATTATTAACAATAAACAGATATAAAGGGAGCTTTAATAAAATTCATTGTAA
The DNA here is from genome assembly GCA_039619475.1 of Icerya purchasi. Classification (NCBI taxonomy): domain Eukaryota; kingdom Metazoa; phylum Arthropoda; class Insecta; order Hemiptera; family Monophlebidae; genus Icerya; species Icerya purchasi. The sequence goes on from CM077115.1 coordinate 382,727,697, forward strand.
ACGTTCGTTATTTATACGTATCTATTTTATCAACAAACAGTAAATATATACATATAGATGTGTACATTTATAGCTGTGTAATTTTGTACAAGTGACGTATTTCCGAGTGACCGGTATAAATTTTTAGTAATTCCCAAAAAAAGCTCCATCATGTATCCTTCTTCAGGCGAGTTTTTCAGCGTGTTCCCTTAAGAAGGCCTTCCAAATTGCAATTATAATGAATTACTGCCAAATCGACCGCCCTGACAGTCCTTCCAAGAATACCGGAATGACCAGATCTATTGGGCATAAATCGAAATGTTGCGTTTCTATTAATTCCCGCACCCGCATTTCATCAGATCAGTCATTGCAATCATATCTTTGATATGCTGCAGACAAATGCGTTCCTAAAGATGTAGAACTATGCCAAGGCCGTGTCCACGGCGGGAGGGGTTTGGGAGTTAACCCCTCCCCCATGAGAGCTGAAATAGTTATTATAAGTACACAAAAATCTGAAAAAAATCCCAAATTTAAAATAAATATTGATGATTTTTTAGGATGTTCTTAACTACTTTAAAAAAAAAAAAAAGAAAAAATATGCTCCATATATTTAGATGTACTTCATTAATATCTTAAGGAAACACTTTTTTTATTACCAGTATAATCAATACCATATGTACTTTTTATTAATGTTCATATACGGGGTAATTCATTTATGTGAATTATTAATATATAAATCAAAATGATGGAAATTATTAATAGTACAAATATTAGTGAAAGATGTATTGTTATTTATAAAATAAATATGCAAAGAAAATTTTCAAAACCCCCCCTTTCCAAAATTTTGGGCACGGGTCTGAACTATGCACAGTTTCCTGTTCAAAAAAAACCGAATACAAGTGTACTGTTTTCTATTTTGGCCTGTAAATATCTGCAGGCTCAGAAGATGCATAATTTCAGATTTGTTGACGTTTGACGACTGACCCGGATTACAAATAGGATCTTCTAAGATTCTAGGACCGAGTAGAGATTGCCTTCAGCTTAGGTTTACTCGTAGGTTTACCTTTGGTCGTTAATAAACAGCGACAATTCTGGCCGGTACAGTTACAAACTTACTTGCAATCAAGGGACTCACCTTTTCCGTCTAAAATGAAGCGCAGTTTTAATCCGTACAGTTTTTGCCGCGCTCCAGACCTTCGTGGTTAAGTCTGCAGACAAAACCGTACGTGTGTGGGGCGGGCTATTGAGCAAACGGCCGAGATTATAAAAAACAGCATACGACTTTGAAGGAAGAAACGATCTTCATTTGATTTAAGAACAGAGATTATTAAAGCAGTTTTAAAATATTAATATGATCACTCAAATTCTAAAAAAGTTAGGACATTTTAATTGTAATTTTACAATTATTGATGTTGACGTAACTGAAACGGTTATCATTGCAATGAATTAGTGAGGCGAATATAATTTCCAAAAAAAAAAAAAAAACAGATAAAGCATGAAGTAAAATCGCACAATCTAATCGAGACGATTTATCTCCATTGTCGGAAAATCCTCGTCCACTAATGACGCTGTTTGAGGGACCACTGAAAAAATCAAATTAATTTTCTCTCACTTGGAGGTAATACAAAAACTGCACTAACGAAAAAACAAAAAAAAAAAGACGCACCACCATTACATTAATAGGCTACCGGCCGGCGAATGGCAATAAATCACCCACGATGCTGGAAATCTGATGATTACATATTGCAACGCCTGGAGCTAACACTGACAGTTCCCATATATATATATATATATATATATATTAAGTAACAGATAGGGCAAATTTCTTGTTTCATGCAAATAGCGGTTCCTTCTGCTGTTTGATACTAGTAATATTCAAAGTCACATATTAGATGTCAACAGCCTTCCTGAGTGTTACGTTAATTCCTGAATTCATTTTTAAGCAAAAGTCTTCTTTTAAGCGTTGCCTTATTTCCTATTCCGGGATGTTATTGTTCACCGCTTTTAAAACTTCTTTATCCGCATACTCTTTCGTTTTCCATAATCAACAACTTTGAACAGTTCCTTCTATATTATACGAGCACAACAACGTTTTATTCAAATATCACTCAGCTTTCGAGGTATTTTTTTCGACTTACTGAATATGTTTGCACTTTTTCGTTTTTTTTAATTTTCCAAAAGTATTAATTTTTGCGAAGTTTGTCCTTTTTTTCTATTCAGTAATTCGTTTCTATTATAATGCGTTTTTACGCGTTACTTCGGAGAATTGAACGTAATTTTTTACACTATTTATACAAATTTTGTTTTTGCACGCATTACATTTATGTACCTACTGCACCTTTTAGTCGATATCGAAATTTTTTACTTATCCACATTACTTCTTAAATTTACTATTTCCTACTAGTCATTGTGCGCAAATCTTTTATTCGTGCAATGTGACAGCCATCTCAAGCAATCGCCGCTGTTTCATTAATTCATTCGGTCCTTCAGACAAAGACAGATGCCAAAATGTATGTATATATATATATATATATAAAAACTCGGCCACTTCGCCTCGCAAGAGGCTCTACCCCTTGACCCCTATTGCTTACATTTCTATCTCTTTCTCTTCTATACTTTGTATAAAATGATCAAAATTTACAACGTCATTCATAAGCCGGCATCGACACAAAAACAAATAACATAATCTCAAAAATTCGGGGTTCTAACATTTAACTTTCGTTACATAAAATTGGGACATTTTCTCTAATTGGGGGGGGTGGGGCGGCCTAAGAATTACGTTGTAATTAATCCCAGCCTGAAATAATTGGGTACCAGAGAAATCTGGGAAGGTAAAGGCGGCCGAGAGAACGAAAACCGGCCCAAGTATTCACATCAGATCCATTAGGCTTTGTGCATTATGAAAAGCTTAAATTTACAATCCATGATACCTTATCAAAGGTATGGGACTTACTTTTATACATGTATTTCTTCGTCAATGGCCACTTTCAAAAAAACAAAATAATTGACCATACTTGTTCAGTTTCATAATTTTATAGACCATCAAATTCGTACGGCGTGTAAAACTAGAATTAAGATGTTTTCGGATCTCTCCTGTATTAATCTGTAATGTTTTTCCCTTTATCCTTCACTGAAACGTTTTAAACGATTTCCCATAATTCACGTCGAAGCTGACATTCCATACTTATATTTAAACCGCTGCGTCCCCTTATGACACAATTCCAATCATCTCCTCAAAACTTAGCCAATTCCATTTAGGCTCCACGCTGGCGATTTACTCCAGAAACAACTTCTCTTTTATTTTGTGTTTCATTTCAAGTTCCCAAATCATCTCCCCGACGTATAATTTTACACGATAGTCTTTTGAAATTCCCCTGTCGACTAGTTTATTTTTATTACTCTCTCACTCTAGACCTTTTCCGCGGTTGTCTATTAAACACGGTTTTCTCAAGTATCTGTTTATTACTTCTTCACTGTATTCTTTTCACGCCCCCAAAATTTACGGTCAAGTATTTTATTATGCACACTTTCTGTATATTTGCAATATTCGTTGCTTTTATTGTAATATTTTTCATAATCCCAGCCTAGTAGAATTCTCTGAATAATTCAGTAAGTTTTTCTTTTACGGTTTCTAGTTTTATGCGAAATTAGCGTTAAAGTACGTGAAAATGGATTTGCCTCGTAAAAACTAGGCTCACTACTGTCAAAAGTAGAGAATCTAAATATACGGAAATACATGATATTTTGCCTTTTTTCCTTTTCGGAAATATAGAACGAGATTATTGATACGTAAAAACTGAGCCAATATTTTTCACGAGATAAGAATTAGTAAATAAAGAAGCTTGTCGTTAATAGGGATGGTTGAAAGAAAATTTAGCCGATAAAGGGGCGTTGAAAGGAAAAAGTTTCGAGTCCAAAACATTACAATTTTTCGCTGAACGTTGACGATTTTAAGATGTCAAGAACGGCTAGAAAAATGCTGCCGTTAGAAAAAGTTTTGTCACTACACGAGAAGTTAAAAAAGAAACAGTCGTCCAAAATATGCATCAAAATACGCTAACATCAAAAGAAATTAATATAAAAAATTCGACTGTAGAGGACGACGAAGACCTTGTGAATATTACGAATTCGATTAGCTCATACGTAAAAAAGCGAAGTTTATAACGAAGCTGACGACCATGATAGGAAAGATGAAAACGAAGAAGATTGAAAAGAAGATGAAGCATAACGGGGGTTTGCAGAAAAGGTAAATTTGGTGAAAAACAAGCTGTTTTTTGAAATTCGATAACAAAAAAAAAAACGCCGATAAGCAATAAAACTCCAACGGATGAGCAAATTGAATGGGAAAATTAACAAAAATTGGCACCAATGTGAACCAAAGCGTGGAACAGAAAATAATTCACTTTTACATTTGAGCATTAATTTATACTACAAAAACTTTACATAAAACAGAACTAAAAAGTAAAAAAAAAGAAAAAAATCCAAAAAACTCATGACGTAGATGGAACAAACAAAAGCTCTGAATACAAAAGCGTATCAAAAACAATCCAGCATCGTGTATGCCTGTCTACCATTTCGAAAAATAGATCTTTTTTTAACAAAGTAAAACGGACAGCGAGTTACCATTTTTTTTTTTTTTTTTTGTAGACGCAACACCCTGTACCGTGTCTAACTGCTGTGGCTATTGATGCGCTACTGATGCGCGCGGTTGGTTCTTATAGATAACTCTGCCTATTGCACTAATTCTGATAAACTATGTCACAGATGAAATCGCACTGGGGGAATTGTCAAGAATGTAAGAAACTGTTTTTGTTATATTTACGAAAGAGGGCTGATAAAATGATAGTGCTGAAGTCACACAGTATGTGTGGAGTTGAAGGGGCAATACATGACAACAGAAAGGACAATTCACAGGAGAAGAAGCTCTCTGGAAAATCATAGAAATCTCTGCGTAGATGTTTTTTTTTTTCCGGGCTCCACGGTTCGCAATTGAGAATTTGATCAGCCTTAAGAAAATCTGACATGAGGACCAATGCGCTTCTCACGAGGACGTGAGATTATTAAAAATTATATTTGATAGATAAGGTGGAAGAGAGCTATTATTAGGCAAGGGGCAGTATAATGCTGCACAGAGCGTAGTTAATTACTTCATTTTCAGTTTCGTTCGGGCAGCATATCCCGATTCTGTAAATTAAGAATGTAGAAAAATGTCTTCTTTCAGCTGGTTTAATGCCCGTACTTGATAAGTCCCCAACACCAACATCAAAAAGAAAACAAACGGACGATAAATTTTCCATTCGCTGTGACACACAATACCGGAGTTTCGCTTTAATGCAGACGATTTTTTTTGTTCTTTCGGATTTTCCTAATTATCGAAATCGCCGATAACGCAACAATAGCCACTTTTTCGAACATTACACAAACGGCCAGAATAGACAAGTATCAGATTGAAAAACCTATATAATTAGTATGGTTGAAACTAGCCGCAGTTGTTTCTTAATTATTGTTGGATGAAAAACACGGAATTCAATGAACGATATGACAACGGTAAACACAACTAATGAAGAGTTTGCATCCGACTATTGGACGAATTTTCTTCAGAAACTTCAATCGCACTGGCTAAGTGGCGACTTCTTTTTCGATAAATCCCCGACAAGAAAAAAAAAACCAAAAAAAAAAGGTTCAATCTTATCCGGCTGATTACTTACTTAGTTTTTTTTCGAGAAAAAAATTTCAATCTCGGACGTCGAACGAACACTTTAGACTTTTATTTTCTGTAAGTGTATAAAATAAAATTATGCGATAAAAAATATCGACTTGAAAATAGGCTGGCTAAAAGCGAAAAAATGAGAAAACCGTGTCGCATTACTCGGCGGCGGCTGCAAATTTATTTATGGGGAGGTGCAGGCTTATAAATGGCTGCTCGTCAAGCGAGCCATTAAAAGAATGAAACATCGCAACAGCTTGAAAAAGCGAAATCGAGAAAAGACGCTATAAAAACTGACACTAACAAACTATTTAAAGAAGATTACCGCCAAAAACAAATACTATAAACAAGAATCAAAAAGGAAAAACAAAAGCTTCAATTTATAATACACTACAACAGCTTCACCATATTACTTATATACATATATATATATATATTTATGTATATATATATACACATATATATATATATATATATATATATATATATATATATATATATATTTATGTACGTTTTTTGTTTAATTTCGTACCTCACTTTTCATTCGCCCTCTGTGGAGAAATAATTCTTACTTACGTTATGTATTCGAAACGCAAGATCATCCCGGCAGATAAAAGAAAAAAGATAAAAAAAAAAAAAAATTCATTAATTCACGAAGAAACATTAATTAAAAGAATACAAAAATTACGTACAAAAGAGTAATCGTATTTATAAAAGGCAAACAGAAAAGGATAATTAGTAAAAATTCCGCTCGGCCTACTCTTTGCTAAATACCATAGACCGTAGACGCCAACACTTTGAGGTTCGTCTCTTCCGAAGCCTCCTTCTATCGAAATAAGACTAGATTGTGAATAAAAAATAGGAAAAACCTAAAAAGAAAAAAAAATTGAAAAATTAAAGTCGTTATCCGCAAAAAAAGAAATACAAAAAAAACCAAAAAAATAGCGGTTTGGAAGGAAGTATTTTCATAATAACAAGCCTGGGAATGTTTTCCACCTTTTTACTTCTACTTCTAAAATGCTAAATAAAAATAAATTACAAAAAAAAAGAAACTAAAATCATTCATTCATTTCGAACTAATCGCGTTCCTTATAGAATACCTGTCAACTCACCCCTCAATAATTCACTCTAAAACCGTGTATACCTCGGGGGATTTTATATTGCAAGAAACTTCCCTTCTTATGTTTTTCTGTCTCTTCTTAAAAGCGGCTAAAGTTTGCAATCTGATTTAATCCGACAGTAGTGCGATCATTTTTTTCCGGCAAAAACAATGTAGTTGCAACATCCTAACAAGTTTTTCTGTCCTGTTTTCATGGACAAAAATCGCTAAAACTAACTTATAATCACTGATCATCGACTAATGTCGATGACAATAAAGAAAATAAACAGTCTGCTACTGTTCCCGAACTTCGGCCAACATTCTCATAGGGTGTGCTGAAAATTTCCAAAAAGAATGAGAGAAAGAATACAGAATCTATTTGATGACAAATCCAACTACCATGTGAAAACTCCATCAGATAAAGTTGTTGAAGTAAACGTACACACTTTTCATAAACGAAATTTAAACAAGATTCCAGACCCATCAAATGAAACGGGGATGGTATATATATGTAATAAAATCGCATCGTTCTTCAGAGCGGACGAGAATTTTCAAAAGAACTAATATCAGAAGGTTCAAGTTACTTAATGTTCATGAAATTAAACAGTTTATTGTTCTGTATAGATTTAGAGCGGACTAGAAACTGCGAGGAAAAATTGAAAAGTTTATTTTTTTACGTAGAGTACCCTGATTAAAGTTGAACCACCTTATAAGAAGTCGTATGATCCACAGTGCAAGAACTGTCAAACGTATAGGTGTTATTCGTCCATTAATGCGTGTAAAATCAGATTACAAAAAGGAGATGCAAAATTTCAAGCTAAAAAAGGTGGTTCATATAATGGACAGCATCTGGCGAATTATGAAATCTGCGAAATTTCCCAAAAGTTGATCCAAATTAAACAAGAGGATCTCTTCCTGTAAGAAAAGGAAAAGATTTCTTACAACTGACCTACTGATTATACTGCGAAAAAAAACTATTAATTCAAACTTAGATTCCAATATTATTTCTAATGATGCAGTAATTCCTGAAGATCATCCGAATAAGCCAAAAAAAAAACGCAAAATTCCTAAAAATCAGATTAATAATAAAAAAACCATAAAGCTAAGTTCTTAAATAATTAGATTATTTTAGAATTAATAAAATTACATCTAAATTTTCATCGAGTTAAAACGTGAAGTTGAATTTTTAGAACATAGTAATTACGGAAATTAAGTTTACTGTTAGCGTGTGATATTTATCTTACTGCAAGAAAAATGAAACGTTTAAAATAGAACAACGTTAGAAAAAATTGTTCAGTTGTTGCATTAAACCTCCGGATAAAAGCATGGAGCTTTTGTCGACACCATTTATTTGCAGAAGCAAAGAGAAAATTTTATAAGAACAAAATGTAAAAAAACGAATAAATACGTTTCTTTTGCGAAACTTAAAATTGGATGACGGAAATTTGGAAAACTATGTTAGTATGTGAAATCTGCAAATTTCTCACGACGGAAATTTTTTTTTTAATTTACCTTTTATGTATAAAAAAATTTTATATTAACCGGCGACCGGATGGGAAGTTGGGAATTTTTAAGGATAATTTTTCCCGTGGTCTAAAATTCTAATTACAGGTATACAGTGTTCTAATTCAGCTGTCCCAGTTTTTTGTTTTCTCTTTTTTCTCAGCGTGCCAACTATGAACATTACAATTCAGTATGAGTGAAATTTCTGAAAGTGTCGTCAATAGCGGGATTTTCTATCCGAACGAAACACAAGTAATAGGCCGCGGTAGCTACCTTGTCCCAGAATTATATATTTTAATCGTTATACATATAATAGTATGTGCAATTTTAAGTTTACATATTAAAATTTTTTTCCGTACAAATCGGACCGTATAGAAATTAAACACGCTGCTTTCCAACATTATTTAGCCAACTACGTGATGCGTGCGCAGTATGGAAAAAAAAAAAAAACTCCTCATAATCCGCGCAGTTTCGCATAACCACACACCATATACAATAATTACGATATGGTTACAAATAATATATAAATAAATACGTATATGTATGGATATGTATATATAGAGATATTAATTTACTTTTCAGGTGAAAAACTACACGGGAAATATGCACCGGGAACGTCAAGAAAATAAGATAACGATAGCCTTAATAGCGGTTGTGCTACTGTTTATAATTTGCCAGATCCCGACCACCGTCTGGCTAATTGTGGACATATTTTACAAACCGCCGGAAAATTCGCCCGGAGCTCACTACAAGAAAGCGCTCGGCAATATCTTCAACTGTTTGATGGCGATCAACGCGGCTACAAATTTCATTCTGTACTGCGTGATGAGCGACAAGTATCGACGCACCATGATGATAACCTTCTTCCCGTGCTGGGCAAAACATCGGCGAACTCTGACCATGTCCTCGATAGCCAGCTTCCAAACATCGATGCGTAGCTCGGTCAGACCGCACAGCGTCTACCGGTCCAACCGCAGCTCCGTTCGATGCTCCAACGGCGCCGGGACCGTGGACGGCGAATTCGCGGCCATTAACTGTTCGACCGGCCACAAAGCGACCTCCGCTGACTGTAACAGCTATTCAATGCCGACTGCCTGTCAAACGGAGAATAATCGTCTATGTCCGCCGTCCGTCAAATACTGATATATTAACTGATGGCGGCACCATTTTGTGTTTGTACTTTTTTTTTTTTCAGTTTATTCTTATTTCGGTTTTTATGTAATCGAACAAAGATCTCTCTCGTGTTTCTTTCACTACTCCTATCGCTCAGCTTAGATAAATTCATTCATCTTGTTTATCGTTTTGTTTTTTTTTTTTTTGTTCTTTTACGATTAATAAAAAATGAGAAAAAGAAATCCATTTGGCAAACGAGTTACTTTTTTTAATTCACGCTGAAAATTAATACATCATGGTAAATCCATCCGGGACTTTCGCAGTGCAAGAATAATTTATAAATGTTCTATGCAGCATCGATACATCGTTCCTCTAAAAAAAAAGTTCAGTTTTCCTTTAGTGCTGGTAGTCGCACAATTTTTTCTAGGCCAACGTGGGGTTTTCTTTTTCTATTTATTTCTATTCTTCCTTAATAGCTATAGTTGCATATACTTAATTATTCCGGAAAAAAGATTATTATCGATTCTAAACATAACGGTATTCTTCCTGTCGGCACTAAAATAAACATACGCCTGAAGATGGAAGGATGCATGCTAAATAAAAGAAAAACTAAATATTCATTTTTTTGTTGTTATTTTTTTTACAAAAATAAGTAAAAAATCAAAAGAGAAAACAAATCTGTCAGGAGTTCTCTAGATGTTATGTGACTCTTAAGACACGGATCAGCGGTTAGAGGCAGAAATAGGTTATAAAAAAAAAAAAGTCTATAAAGGGCATTTTGTTTTCTTCATTTCATGGGGGTTAATTAGCCAGTTGGCGTTTTTCTTTTTTCGTGAAATTCGAAAAAACTTTATAACTAAAACAAGTCCATATTGCGCCTCTTATGTCCAATCTTTTCCCTCTTCACAGATTGTTCCTATTATATTGATTACTTCCTCCTAATAACATTTCATATCGTATGAAGATACAATTGACTCCTTCCTATTCTAATTGTTTCTGGGTAAAGGTCCCCGGTTGACGAGCCTAAAAAAAAAAAAGAAAGAGAAAAAGAAAAAAGTTTTTCTTCTTTTTTTTTCCAGCTGATAAAGAGCAATGTAGAAAATTTTTTTTCATTCCTCAACCATTTCCCTTCTTCAGATATCCTTTCCTTATCCACCTCCAATCACTATTTTCTAATCGTCATTAGCATTTATTCAGCCGATTCCTTGTTCCCTGTCTTGGTTCCATTCTATTCCTCTCGGTCGTCGCTCTTCTATTGTCTCCCTAATTCGTCTCCGGATCAATCATTCTCTGCTCCCCTCCTCTCGCTTTTTCGATTTGCTCTGTCGCCTTCTCCTGATTGTTATCTTCACGATTGTGATCCTTCTCGTACATGTGATGCTGATCACATTTTCTTCGAGTGTCTCGCTCTTCGTAACGAACGCTCCCTTTTATACAGTCAGCTCTTGTCATTAGGTCTCCCTACTCCCTATAACTCTTCCTTTATCCTCTCCTTTCCTTCATCTTCTATGATGTCCGCACTGCTGTCCTTTGTTGCGTCCATTTCGGACCGTCTAGTTATTTAGTTTTTTAGCTTAGTTTTCTCGTTGTTGGGTCAATGCCGCTAAAAAAAAAAAAAATAAAAAAATAAATTTTTTAATAATAGAGATTTTAGGAAAATATTCATGTTCGGATTGTTCTTCGAACATGCGTTGAATTGTCCAGAAAGTTTTAATCGCTAGAGGGCCGTCGCGATAGCCTAGTGGCGTGAACTCTCTTGATCGTTGAGATAGTGATCAAGAGTTCGATTCCCAGCGACGGCCAAAAAGAAATAGACTGATTTAATTTAATGAATAGTTAGTGGCCAAATGGTATTTACAACCAGGCCAGGTTTAAAAAAAAATCGCTAGGTTATTGAAATATTTATCGAGCCGATATAACCATACATTTAATTCCTGCTTGCAATTACAAACTTCCCTACTTCTTCCCTTTTCAAAGCTGCTAAAATTCATTTTTTGCCCTTCTCTTCCTGATCACTTTTTTAAATTGCCGAAATTGCATCGCTATGGCTCGCTCTTTTTGCTCAATATTTACAGTCGAACTGATATGGTTATCGTTGTTATGTTATTTATAGTTTTTCCCATCGTTCTTTCTCCAGTTATTTCTCATTATTTCTGACCTTATAGGCTATATTTTCTCCCTTTCTCGCTCATTCTTGCGTCTTTATCATGCTTCTCTTATTCGCTTCCTCTTTCATAATCTCTACATTCAATTCATATGGACTTGTTACGGGCTAGCCGCATAGCTATAAAAGGCAATGAAATTGCCGCTTGCTCGCGTGCCTTCTTTTTGGTAGCGCCATACTCAGTTCTGAGCGCAGGCGACTACCTATTCGTACGTTCTACCTATACAGATATGGGTAGTAGTGTCGTGGCAATTTGTCTAACCAAAATCCCAGTTTTAAAGTTGCTTTCGTTCTAGATTTCAGCCTAATATCGATGTTTCCTTTCTAGCATTTTCCTCTATTTCGATGTTCTGCTTTCATTTCCATGATTCACTTACGTGTCCTCTATAACACACACTCTGTAACCATCTGTTTACTTTCATTTTTCTTTAACATCTGTGATTTCAATCCATGTCCATCATGCTCATCTAATGTCAGTTTCGTCTTTGTGCATCATTTCTCTCCTCCTAGTTTCTTCATTTTATTAATCTTCGACCGAACTGCTATTTAACATTGGTTCTTTCTTCTCCATTCTGTTTCTCAGCAAAGGTTCTGTGTGAATCGAAAAAATAAATAAATAGAAGGATCATTAAATACATGTACGAGTCGCCATTGTCTGATAGCACCGCAGAGCATTGACAGAGTTATATGGGAAGGATTTTATTTTGTTATCGTCAGATTACTATTGCACATATCCCGAACGTTGGGATCTGTAAAATCAGTCCAAGTTTTTGATTATATGACAATTTGTAATAGAGAAAACAGTTTCGAATTTTTCAATTGATCCATTTTTAAGACATTCTTGCTGCTTTCACACGCATCACTTTGCGGTAAAAAGAGTTAGTAAATATTGAATAGAAATTCTTTAAATGTTTCATTTTTTCGATCCCGGAGTAATTTATTTACCGATTTAAAGTCTACCTATCAAGAAACGGTTTCACCAACCTGGTACGTGATGGTAACAGTCCTTTTTCTTTTTTTAACGTTACTTCTTTACACTGATTAAAAAGGCAGGTGAACAATCATTATTATTTGATGTAGCTTTTCAATCGGTTTGTCGGGTTTACTTTTTTTCTATATCGTTTTTAATTTTTAAGGATCCTTTTAAATTAATTTGTCGGCGAATGATCGCACAATAGAGCTTTATACATCGATATAGTTTTTATTGATGTACTCTTTATAATGAAAAAGTCAAACAAATCGATTATATTTCAGGAAAGTAGACACTCACAGGTTGGAAATGATTACCGGATTAGTAAACATTTCATTTATTTTTATCGATATAACATTTTTCAACTGCATACCTTCGCACAGAGTGATACGGGCTTCATGTAAAAATCTCCTCGAATCATGTACGATTTACGCGATAATTTAAAGAATTTATTAAAATCCGAAGTAGATTGAACATGTGTTTTGGGGTAGTATAAAAGTGTGTTTACGTCATATTTATCATCGTTAGTTGGCTACCATCTGGTACGCGATAAACTGATTATATGAACAAATTCAGTACCCCTACACGATGATAAGAAGGTAAATCTAAAATCACTATCCGGGGAGTACATTATCGTGATGATACAACTCGACGGAACAAACAGAACAGGTAAAATATTTAAACGCAACTCCGCATATTCCATGTCCAGATCTACACATATAACGTCGGTTAAAATTGATATATATATATATATATATATTGAAATGCCTCCTCGCAACAGACAAAAAATCTGCATCTACATGTCCGCTTACAAAGCTATTTTAAGCACCCAAATGAGTAATTAAATAAAATTGTTCCTATCGTCAGGTAACACGTTTCTCGTGAACAAAACGCAAAGACCATCCACGTATCGTTAAAAAAGACGAACCTAAAACAATAAGACCGCAACCGTACTAGAAGATTTCGTCTTTATTCCCATTATCGTAATTTTCAATGAGCATCATTTTTACTTCCTTTTTGTTATTTTTTTTAAGTATTCTTTCGCTGCATTCATTATTGCTAATTTCGAATTTATCATGCGCTAGACAGCTTCATAAAGGAGTTGCATCTTTCTTCAAAATCCGTTCAAGTTTCATATCAAGAAGTTCACCTTTTAAGTATTATTTACAATCATTTGAAGTGAAATGAACTGAACAAATGTAAGACGTATCTGGAATAAATTTATCTTTTCATCTACAACGCTGAATCCAATCATTCTTAATAACACTGTTTTACGGAAATTTGTAATACGTAACTACTTCAAATAACTTATTACTTTCTGGACAATTGCTATTAAATATAGAAATAGCACAAAGCGGGGGCCTCGAAGTTGATGAATCTAAAATTCTATTTTAAATTAAAAAAGAGAAAGAAACATTTATTTACAATTAAAAGTAAACAACTACATATCTTCTAATTTACTCTATAGTCTGAAAATAATGAACTAATAAAAAGAAACAATGAAATTTAAGATCTGAAGTTATATCCAAATACAGAAAATATCAATTATGCTTTTGTAAATAACAACTCTGTCATCGAACTTGAAAAAAAACAAAAAAAACAAGCTAAAACCTACCTTTAGGATTTTACACAAAAGAGAGCTTTAAAGGAAAATATATATAGCCAATATTCCAACATAAAATTTGGGCCCCCATAAATATCTGGAGAAAGAAATTTTTTCCGAACTTCCAACGATTTAATTCCACCGAAATATTCGAGTGCTTTAGAAAAATATTCATCCTCGTTTTCCGACACAAAAAATAAAACCGTCAGTACTGATAATTGAGTAATGTTAATATGATAACATGGAATTTATATTAAAATAAGTACGAAAATTTTGAATATACCATCTTACACTAAAAATGGTACCTTGTAAATAAAGGAAAAATTTTAATTGTTCCTTTATCAAGCGATAAAATACACCTGTTTAATCACAAGCATAATTCTTTTGAAACCAGCGAGCTGAAAGCGGATTCTTCTTCTTCTTCTTCTTCTTCATCCGCCGTCTCCGTTACCAAGGTTGGCGATCAAGACAACAATTGATCTTTTCTAGACATGGCAGATCTGAACATTTCAATGGGCGAACAAACGATGAAAATCATTTGTCCACGAATTTTGTGGGCGCCCTTTTAATCTTTTGCCCAAAAGCTTTCCTTCCATAATGAGACGTAAAATCTCATATTTTTAGTCTCTCATGATGTGGCCTAGATAACGTAGTTTACTTTCCTTAATCAAATGTAATGATTAAGGATATATAAATAAAGATAGTATGTTAAACTATTGAAAGTTATAACCGGGCGGATTTCAAAAGCCAGATTTTAATTATTAAAAAACAAATGAACATAGATCATATTTATTTATGGAAAGTATATTTATTTTATGACCAAAAATGAAATTGAATGAAACTAACTTGGCATATTTCCAAAAATTTTTACTTACTTACTTATTTTTTGACAACAAAGAAGTAACAAAAACAAAACAAAAACACAACAAAAATTAAAAATAATTCTACACCAATTCTTTTAGCTGTTCATCGGACCACATACAATTGGGGTACTGCAACGGAATTGGGGGAGGTCAGGAGTTTGAGGTTGTTCAGAAAGAGGAAAAAGTTGTTGACATGAATTGAGTCTTGAGAGAGATTTTCGCGTATAAAGGGAGGCAGATTGGCGAATGATTTTGCGCGATTTAAATACAGAACGCAATACTATAGAATATGAAGAATGTTGAGAAAATGGATTTTGCAAGCTGTTACATTATGAGTGAGTGGGTAAGAACAGAATGAAAGAAATTATGTTCTTCCTTTTGGATCAGAATGGACTAAAAGTAGGAACTAAGGCATTAGGTTTAATCGCTAGAAGTCGATTTGATGATTAGGATGGCCAGGATTGTTGCCAGAGTTGAGAGATTTGTGATTTCCATAAAGGATTTGATATCGTTAGAAGTAAACAGGGAGGTGATTTCGGAAAGGAGGAAGGAATCGCCAGCAGCCTGGTAAATGGCTTTATTGCCATTGATCCTACATGGCTAAAAATACATATGAAATTAACCTGGACACTGACTAGTCTGAGAGAGTTGAGTAAAAAGAAAAATTAGTAATAAAATATGTTGAGAAGTGGTAAGAGGTCGGAATATTCCGAAGTTTCGGTTAAACGTTCCTATACTTAGATTACTTGAGACTCGATTCAGAACTGACGAATTGCTGAAACGTCAATCCGGTCTGAATGACCAAGCTGATGAGAGTATTCATTCCGAAGGACCACGTTAAATAATTGACGAATTAAAAGTTTGAAAAATATATTTTAAAACGTTTTTTTTTTTTTTTTTTTTTATTTAATGGGTTCGTCAACATGGACATTGACCCAAGAATAGTGGAACAGAAGGGTAAGAGAGACTTAGATCCTTACACGGTCAAAGATAGCCGACAGAAAGGAATCAAGAGCTAGAATAACCGAAGGAGAAGGCAGGGAGAGTATGAATGAAGCACAGTATGGAGCGGGAATACCGGTTTGTAAGAGGAAGGAACAAAAAGAAGCTTGTTCAGTTGATAATTACGAACAACCGAACATTATACCATCAGGATGATCACAAATACATTGATTGCTGGGAGGGTACAAAAGACAATAAGGAGAAGGCACGAAAGAATGACGGAACAACGAGGAAGGGAGCAAACTATGTACAATCGAAGAAATATGTACAATTAAAAAAATTATCAATTCATAACTGATCTGCGGCGATGCATGTGAAAGCCGAGAAGCCAACAGGAACAGGTGATCAAATAGCTGAGAGCCAAGAAAACTGATGAATCTGCAGCTACGACAGTGCTGCCCAACAGGAACCTGAGACGAAATTGGCGCTGGTGTTGCAGCAAAGACGACTTGAAATTAAATGCCGACAGGAGTGATGAATCCGCAACAATGCCATTTGCTGTCCAACAGGAACTGGAGCCCAAAGTTGTGTTGTGTTTTGCTGTTCATTGATTTTTGTATTTTAGCAATGACATTTTCATGTAGTTTTTGTTTTGAAACCTTTTCTACAAAGTTTAATTTAAGACAACATACAAAAGCTCACTTGTATTCAAACAGTATCAGATTCTTTTCAAAAAATAAGAGTGATAATAATTATTTTAGAATTTTTGGAGTAATACACAGCAAACGATGCAACAAAATATTTTCTAGAAATATTTGATATTTTAGTATGATAGATAAATTTGAGTTGAAAATTAAATCATTGAATAAACTCTTATCCAACGTCAAATTAATATCTACAATTTACTGAAACGGTTATAAAACTTTCTGAAATATTTTATAGAGTAACTTTTCACTGATTAAAAAAAATAATCATTTATTTATAATCATAGCTGAACATACTTTTTATACTAAAATCATGAGTTCATATAACGATTTCTCTTTTTTATACTTAAAAATATGATAATGAAAAAATAATATGAATATAAAAAAAGAAAAAAACTACTACATGGGAGCAGTTACCTTTTTTTGAACTTCTGAAGAAATTATAATATTTAATTTCTTATCATAACGAAATAAATAGTAACTTTTTTTTAATATATTGTTTGCAATGGTATGTACTATAAATTTTCATAAATTTTGTTAAGTTTACAACAATCATTTAACATGGTATATAACAGTACTAAACAAACTTTATTTTTTCATAAAAAATAATTATGGTGCCATTATTCATTTTTTTTTTTTGTTTAACTCGTCTGTAAAAACCTTCCGAGATTAAATTTTGTCCGTCATGTTGTTACGAATGGTAATTATTTATCTGCATACCAAAATTTTGGTTGTAATAACCAGTTGTTGTTGTAGCCTCATTAAAATCGATTTTTACTACAATTGCATTCTGCAGTAAAGGTAATTTAGATCGATAGCAACTTATTTTACACTGAGATAAGTTGTGTATGATGATTTAAACAATTGTGTAGAAGGAAAGTGAAATTTGCTTCATAATACACGTAATATTTCTGAAAAAAACATATGTATACATTAATTTCCGAAACTGAACAACTGGAATGAAATATACATATAAATAATGTTTGTTTTTTCCCTGGAACAAAAAAGTTGCATCATTTAAATGTATTACATATTCACAAACTTATGCTCACATTTCGGATCTAAGGCTTCTTATGGATACATTTATATCAAGAATTCAGATTCGCATGACGGTGTTTTTAGTGAAATTCTGGTACTGTCAATTTCGGATATCATTTGACACTTGTTAAATATAGATTCACTAGTTAAAATTACGAACATGTTTTTAAAAGAGTTTTTAATTTTTATTATGTTTGCATGTTAATTTGTGTTATTTACAGTGTAAAATTAAATTTCTAACTAAAAACACATTAAGCATTAGTTTTCTTATAATTTGTATCTTTATTGGTTTTTATGAACTCGGTAATATAAAAAACCTTAATTTTTCATTTAGTTGTGCACAATATGGGAAAAGCGCTGATAGTGTATGTATGTGTTAAAAATATAAATATTTTATACGGATTTAAAACGAAACAATAAATAGATATTATGAATTCTATAAATCTGTAAACAAGGAGATACCGCGTTAAAACTCTGCTTCCACTTATTATCAGACAGTAGATAGAAAACCTGCATTCTGTGATAAGAACCAATCAAGATCCAGTATTTTGTCACATGACCACGCCCCCCCCCCTTACTCAACTAATCAAGAATCAATACTCAATCAAATGACACACCGTTGTTACATCAAAAAATCCAGTAAGAGTTCAACACAACACCACCATGTTCTACTACAATTGCATCCTTCTGCATGCTCAATCTTCACTGTTACAAACTAATAACCATATATCTCAGCATCCACCACACACAATTTGACAAACCACTTTTCTCTGTAGATACCTATGCATGAAGGCTCCACTTGACCGGTATAGAGATTAAGAGGAGGCTTTAACCAACCACTTATAATTTTGATAGCCCATACTGAGTTGCTCGGTGTATTTAGATGTTTGCATCTGTGTTGATGATACATTTATCATTGTCTAACCAATGTAAAAATTTATTAACTGATACTAGTTGTTTCTGGTTGTGTATGCTCTGAGAATATGTTTTACTGTTGACTACCCACCTTTAAAACTTTTTTTCTAACCTGTACTGAGTTGCTTGCTGTATTTAGATGATTGTATGTGTGTTGATGGTGCATATATCATTGTCTGACCAATATAATAATTTGTTAACCGGTACTAATTGTTTCTGGTTGTGTATAATTTGAGAATATGTTTTAGTGTTGACCAGCCACTTATAATTTTTCTAACCCATACTGAGTTGCTTGCTGTATTTAGATGTTTGCATGTATGTTGACGATGCATTTATCATTGGCTGACCAATGTAATAATTTGCAAACTAGCACTAACTGTTTTGTGTATGTATGCTTTGAGAATATGTTTCACTGCTAACCAATCATCTTTAATCTTTTCTAACCCCATACCAAATCTGCCATGTTTATATAATTTAAACCGTGTATTAATGTATGTCTAACCAAAAAAATAAACACTAAACTAATGTTTTATGAGGGGGACAGTTTCAGCCTCTAGAATTTGGGAGTACTTCACATATATCCAGCCAAACAACCGTAGTACTAACCCTTTCTTGGTGGCTTATTCTTGTTCTGACCTATTTGTTTCTAGTGAGATGCTTTGCATATGAGTAATTAAAGTAGATGATTGAGAGAAAAAAAAACAAAACTGAATAGACCACTAACTTGTGAATTATTATTTATACATCTCAATTGCTGCAAAGGCTGTGTATGATATTTAGCAGAGTTGCTTTTTGATGTGTGTGTTGAGTGTACTATTTAATTACACACAGCTCTATATATTATTTTCAGTGTATGAAGAGTTAGAACTTACCATCATAATAACATGTGTGTGGAGCTTATATACTTACATATGTATGATGTACTATAAATGTGTGCACATGTGCATGCATGTGAGCGTGTGAGCATGTGTGTAGTGTAATGGTGTGCATGTGATGCAACAATGATGATGGTGATGATGATGTTGACATGTTTGCATATGTGACCATGTACATGCATGCATACACTTTCTAATGTAATGAAACAATATTTAACCCCCAAAAATTACCAATCATAACAGATTTGATGCAACCCTAGTAATATACAGCTGTTTAGTATGAATTTAAATTAGAAAAATCAAATTAATTGTAAGCATTCGGATGTTGAAGAGTTACTCATGTCTGTTGAAGTAAACGTTTAATGTATAACAACAATATATAAGAGTTAATTTTGTTTGATCACATTAGAACTATGAATGCAATGAGCACAATGAACAACTTAATTAGCAAGTATTATTCATAAGCTTGATGGGACACACCTTCTTCTTCCTCACACAGAAATTCTATTATTTTGATAAACATAATCACAACTCAGAAATTCTATTAATCTTATTTTCTCAACCTAATAGACCCATGACTTGAATAACCCATCCCCCTTTGTTGCACTAATAAAACCATTAGGATATAAGAACTGTAAATTTCTACAGCACACCTCCGAATGTTACAAACAGGGATTAAGATAAATTTAGTATCATAGAAAGAAGCGCTCAATTTAAACTAAAATCACTCTTTTCACACAAATTACACCATTTAAGGCTATAATACTCACATTTTGGTACAAACCATCAATTTATGGTAAAATATCACAATTTAGTACAAATATCATCATTTTAGATAGAAAACATCAAAATTTAATGGAAAATAATCCATCCTAGGGAGAGCACCAAATTTTTACTACATACACACTCTTTAATTAAAAATAATATAATCTCTATACACTATAATTAAGTTTATAGAAACTATTTTAAGCCCACGCACATTCTCAAATCTAACAAATTAAAGGAATAAAAACAATTGTTAATAGATAATTTTATTACATAGTAAAATTAAAAATATACAATGTTTAAATTATACTTAATAATAATACACAGATCCATGTAATCATGCAATATACATATTTCTATTTAATATACACGCTCCTAGTTCAGCTAAAACATCATTAAACTTTTTATGGAATTTATTATACATAGAATTTCCATAAGCTATTGTATCTACATTATTACTACATATTATTCTTTTATCGTCATTACCACTTAATACTACTTTATTCTGTTCTAGGGTATACAGTATATGTTTATGACTTTGAATATTGTAATATGTCTTATAATTATCACATAATTTCCCGCACACACCATTCACACAATTATAATAATCTATGAAATTAAGTTCTTTCTTAATTATAGAAGACTGTACACCTTTACATTTTTTAATTTCTCTACTATCAATAATACTTATAGAATACATTTTTGGACGCAATCCAACAAATTCACTAATTGGAGTACCATTTAATTCATCTTTAAATACACTAAGCTTCTTTTTATTTTCTAATTAATAACATGGATGACTTTTTGGATAATCACTTGTATCAAAATATTGAGCATTATCTTTAATATCTTTATAAAAATCAAGCGTTTTAAGTTCATAAATAAGCGAATCAGTATCACAATATAAAAGATTAATATTCTTATACATTTTACTCATTATGTTGTAATGAAAATCAAACATTTTTAATTTGCTAATATCTAAAATAGACATACTAATATAAATTGGCTTATTAAATTTAATTGTTGAAGGATTTAAATGTACTGCAGCCAATAATGGTTGCTCACTAAATATTGTCCGATCCTTAAAATTACTTTTTCCAACCAGTTTTGTAAATTTTAATTCATTTATAATAAGTTGCATATTAATTCTATGCCTAACGTTTTCCATCATTTTACCAAAAACACTGTTGTTCATAAGCTTCCAATAGTTCTTCTCAAACTCATTGGTAGCCAGTTTCCGCTGCAGAGTGTTTAAATCAATGTAAGGCTTCAACCATGCCGATTGATTGAAACAAATGACTCGATGCACACGTTGTAGTTTTAGTCCTAATTCAATTGCCTGTTTAAGATTTCTGTAGTGAATAATATAATTGTACTTATTTTCTAATGTATTAACTAATTTCACGCATTTTCTAATTGATTTAGCCTCAGGGCATAGAGGTAAATCATTGTGTGCTAAATGTAAATCTGTTGGATACTCTAAATCCACATCGAGCACAAAGCCAACAGGTCCATTGTCAGGTATAGCCATAATATCTAATTCTAATATTTCTTTTTGGCTAAGCCATCTGAACACATTCATAGGAAGAGGTTCACTCATGGCCCAACTATAAAGGTTATTTGCATCTAAATATGCTATGAAAGTGTTATCTTCACCATCACTGGAACTATTATTACAGCTGTTGATGTATGAATTTTCTGCCTTAGCATAACGTTTCACACACTGACACATGCCACCGCGTATTCCTGATTCAAAGAATAAAATCATATCATAATCGGTTAAGAGCTCCAACTCCACTTTTGTCAACTTTAACATTGCCTGGAAGGCTAATCCAGGAGCAGTAAAACTCCATGCAGGATCCAATTTGTAAATTTTATATCAAACGCTTCTAAAGTTTTCAAAAACATCTGCCAATAGAAGCACATCCGTCTTTAGATATATATCACTATACTCCCCGAGTGTTTGAACATTTAATGTATTCCACACATTTAATGCATGTGAGTAATCTTCTTCACTAATATTTGATTTTGTCAGGGAATTATAGAAATGCTTCTTTTCAGGCAAACTTGTTTCATCCAATTTTTCCCATGATGACACATATGAATAAGGGAAAACACCCTTTCTATGGAAAGTAAATCAGGCGATGCAATGTTTCTGATTGTATGATGAAGCGAACTATCAGGTAAATAACTAGCTAGCTTCTCAAGGCTTGACGCCATGAAAAGGAATGTATCTATGAATCGTATTTTCATTTTTTCTGAAATGCGCTTTGAAAATGATATGTACCGTTCTTCACTATTCGGTGTCACCTCGATGTCCTGATCATCATACGCCAAATCCCTGATGAATAAATGAGCGTCATATCCACTCAGATTATGAATAAATACAGGAACAAAGTTGGGAAGCTGGTATTCTAAATTACATTTTGAATGAGCTGCACCTCGAAATTTCCCACTTAGATGATCATGATCTGCGACTTTATCATTATTTAGAGGTTCTTCACAAATGTGACATACCGATGAAGCATCATATTCTTCCAAATCCTCAGACGTCCACTGCAATGGAATGTTTTTCTGATAAATCTTTTCTATTTTTCGCACATCTTCCACTAACCAATCACAGAATTTTCCAGTTGCATTACGGCCACGATACATTTTAGGCTCCGATGTAACATTAAACCCAACACCTTCTTCACATCTCGACGCAATATAGTAACAAAAGCTAAACGCTTCATGCTGTTGTATAGGAATAGTACGAGATGTTTTTTCTGGCTTGCTTTGAATATCACCATATGAACCATCTTCCATGCGTTGCCGCTTACACACCTGCATATTTCTCTTATGATGCCAATTTTTTCGACGCCTACCACTAATTTCTACACTATCATCATCATTATTATCACTAATAATTTCTTCATCATTGACATCATTAACACATGATTCATCATTTAAAGGCTTCAGGATACACTCGAAATCAGCAAATATAACAAATTGTATAAATTCTTGCTGTTTATATTGTTGGAATTTCAATATTTTATTCTCCTCCATTGGCATAACAACCATAGCAGGAGTATTATTGGAGCAACATTGTGTATGAGCTAGGTATTTAGCACGATCTTGAACATACTATAAGCAACGACGGCATATAAACATCCGAGAGTGATCTTTAGTGATTTGACTTCTCACAAGCCTCCCCAAATTTTTTATCCAGCAGTAATGTGATTTATCACCTTCAGTTATTAGTAGTAAGTCAGTATGATCTTTTTGTTCAATCTTTGTGATTCGAAGGGGGTATACAGTATTTTTTTCATCCAAACCATATACATTAACAGATGATCGAGGATTATACTTTTCAAATGTAAACACATCGTCCAATGATGTAGGAAAAGATATACCACTCCAATTGTATTTCTTTAACAATGATGTATTCCGCACATAATTGCTTGCATATTCTGGATGATTCACCTTAATATATTTTCTCAACATAGAATATTTGAAACACATCTGGTCAACGTTTTTCACATTAATAACAGCCTTTTTCGATGCAATACAGGATGGTAGTGGAATATATGATGACGCACGGCTTAGAACGTTCCGATGGTTGAGACGAATTTCAAGATATTCAATTTTCATTAATGACCAACCAAACCCCGTTGCAAGTTCAAGTTTATCAGCAAGACTGTTGATTTTTCTACAATCCTCCATGTACCATTTAGAAATATCATCACCACGAGTGAGTAACCGTGCATGGGTTGGGAAGTGAAATGGCATAACACTCCAATCTGCGAGCCCAACTCCTCTCTTAAATGAACATCGTAATGTTAGATTTACTTTTATTCCAACGCCGATTCTTTCTTAATTATCTCGATCACTGTAGAAATAATATCAGCCAAATATTTTGCAGTATCCATTTGATGGCTATTATTGTTTACAATGCGATATGTTGCAAAACGATTGGAATAACGCTTGCTAACCTTTTGAATGGAAACATCATGTTGAACACACACTGACGACATTTTCATAAATAATATTAATACAACTACCTATTAAAAACAACAAAAACTTGAACGCAGGAGAAAACACGTCTGATCACTTTAATGGTCAGCACACAAATCAACCAATACCTTTCTGACACCTCCTTTTGTACTAAATTAATACAAAGAGTTGACGCAAAATAACTGATATTAATTAAAACGAGTATAACTTGAGCACAGAAGGAAGACATCTATAATCACTTCAATAGTTAACAATCGAATCAATAAATAACTCACTAATAACTCTTTTTATACAAAACCACACAAAGACTTGACGAAAAGTAACTTATATTAATTGTTTAAACATAAATAACGTTGAAGATGGCATGTTATTTATTACCCCCAAAGGGAATTTCACTTGAAGTTTAAAAACTAAAAGTAAATTTAAAAGCTAATCAATTTTAATATTACATACTTTTCATGAAAATCATTGAAACATTACTGTACTTAATTACACCTGTCCCTGCCTGCTATAGACTATGTCATATATCTACATCATCCTATACTATTTGCATAGTGAACATTTACTCCAGAAGACTTTACATAGATAGAGTGAAAATATTCAAATTAGTAAGAGTTCCGCAGACCAGATATGCATCACAATAATTGCTAGCAGATGAACATGCACATGGAATCCATCTGTGAGTGGAAAGAGAAATTATTAAACTCCAGAGTGGTGAGATTTATGCTTAACACAGAAACATTAACCAGCATCACTTCATTAAACATGATAAAAAAAAAAAAAAAAAAAAAAAAAACAGAAAATTGCTGCGGAGAAAATTTAAAAGAAAATATATAAAACATTGGGGAAATCGCAGGACTGATACAAGAGAAATGATGAAAATTAGATAGAGGAACATTTTAAGTTAACACAATGGTTGAGAAAGCCAAATCAGTGAAAAATTGACAAAAGATGATGAAAAATTAAGAAAAATAGTTAAAAGCGTTAAAATGCAAGAAAATAATGAGAAATGGTGGAAAATTGACTATAATTAGTGAAAACAGAGGAAAAATGGTGTAAAAGTATTAAAGCATAAGAAAATAGTAAGAAATCTAAAGGAATTGGCTTATAACGCATTTTAATATGTGGTTTTCTTTTTGTTTAATGAACACACAATTTGAGTGCAAGCTTACGGTGGCAAGAGAAAATTTTATAATGAAATACTAGCGATAAGCAAACAACTAACTTGACATGGAATAGGAAGAAAAATGAAGTTCGAAAAAAAAAAAAAGAAAAAAAAAGGAGAATAAAATCGATTAGTCAAAATTCATAGGAATAAACAAATTATTTACACCATTCAAAATCCTTAATAAACAACTGAAAATAACAATATACATTACTTAAAACTGATTATTATTTACTTAATAACAAATAATTTAAATTTATCATAATATTATAAAGATGGCAAAAGAAAAAAAACATCGCAAAAAAGATCGCACTTACTTAGATAAAATACACTGTTGCTCAGAAAAAAGAAGAAAAACAGCGCTGGAAGGCAAAATAATAGACCAAAACGACGGAGACAACCTGTTTTAAATATCTACACAACTGCTCACTAACACAAAGACACTAGTGAATAGTAGTGAGTTTTTGCCGGTTCTAGGGACTCTGTGACATAACACTCAAAAGCTGTGCCTGAGGCTGAAAGCAGCCTAAGTATGTGATGAGGGAGGCTAAAAGTAACCCGATTTATTGTTCTGAGGTGGGAAATTCCCTCAAGTTTCCTCGAAAATACCCGAAAATTCCCCTGAATTCCTCCGTACGGTTCCCCCGGTATTTTCAGTACTTCAAACCGATTATTAATTAACATAAGTATACTAATTAATGTCCCAAACTAACCCAAGCTTCCACTCACCCCGCAATCCGTGCATTAGTCGCTGATAGAGCGCACACGCTGTTCCCGCGCACATACAAAACCTCACTCACAGTTTGACCATCGTTGCAATATTGATTCTCATTCGCAGGTACGCATCATTCGGCAGTTGTAGCGAGATTATTACGTTTTATACGGTTTCTGAGAATGCTGTCCGAGGTAGAAATTATTATTTCGATTTTAATTCATTCTATATTTCGGGTTTTTCTCGGGCAGCAGAGATGACGGGGAATTGCGATCGGAGAAGATATTTCGACCGAGAAGCCTGGTTATCCCGAACGCAGCCGTTCTGTCGGCTGAGTTGTGATGGTGAACTGGTTGCGCGGGGGAAATCGCGGTCGCGTTTACCGTCGAAACGTATAAGTACGGAGCGTGTAGCTACGAGAGTCGCGGCTGAATATATAAAATCCCGTAAAGGCAGGGTAGCAGCCGATTTAAAATACATATTAATATAAGAACGTTCTAGAAAAATCGGCGTGCGTGTTAATTGATTAGGTACGGGGTAATTTTCAGCGATCGACTATATCGTTTGGAATAGCCCATCGTGTACCGAAAAATCTTCGTTCGTGTTTGCCACGGTAAATCGATAATCAGTGTTTTTAATTCTGTTGTTAACGAGGGTCAGCTTGAATTCTGCCGTTGACACGAGTCGATCAGTGAAGTTTACGGTGGAGCGAGACGTCGATTGAACCGCGTTTCGGTGTCGTGAAACCTGCCACGCTGTGCGAGAAATCTTAATCTAGTCGATTTTCAGACTTATTTTTCGTATATATATATTTTTTTTGTTTTTTTTGTTTGTGAGTTCATTTGAAAGGCCTAAGCTCTGCTAGGCAGAGCTATTCCGGTAACGGTGAACCGATATTTCACCGTTGGCGCCCGTACAGATTTTTTTTATTTGTTTTCGCGATTTTTTTTTATATATTTTTTTTCTCGAAAGATTTTTTTTCTGATCACTAAGCGAGAAAATAGTGATTCTTGACACTGGCGGCCCGAACGAACAGGGACATCGAATAGTCAAAAGGACGTTACCTGGAAGGAGCAGAGGACGAAGGGGAAACTGCCAAGCAAACAGATAAGTGTTTATTTTTAACATCTCCCCTCGGCCTGCTTTATATTTTTTATATTTTTTCACTATTTTCATATTTTGTACGACATTAAAGTCGGTTAAAATTTCTCAATATATTTTATTATTATTATTATATTCTTTCGGTAGATAGGCCCGTTAATAAACGCTTGGCTCGTTACCCTGCCTAAAGATGGAGAGTGGTGACTTGAACAGAGTGGTGGTGACAAGGGGAAACTACCGGGATGTTCAACCCATTCCGGATGATTTAAGCGAGGAGGGTGACGAGACACCGCTCGATACCTCGGATCGTCTTTCAGAGACTGGTCCAGAAGGTTACGTACCCCCCAGCTCCACGCGTCCCGCGTTTGAAGAACCTGGACCATCTTTCATGGGCTCGTCCAGCCTAACAGTAGAAAATATGATGCGGTTGTTGGACGGCGTAACCGAAAATATAAATAGAAACAATAACAAATTAAATGAAAAATTAAAAGAAGAAAATGAAAAGTTAAATAACAACATAAAAGAAGGAAATGAGAAGTTAAACAACAAATTGGATCACAGTATAAAATACCTTCATGATAAACTTGAGGAAACGAACGAGGTGATAAATAAAAATAACACGATATTAAATAAAAAAATCGATCTGTTCGGAAATGGATTAGACGTAGCACTAGGATATAAAATAGAAATCAAAGACGACCTTAAAAGAAATAACGTAAAGGATGAAATTGAGGTCTCCGTTGGGCCGACGCAAGATAGGAAGGTAGAGAATGAGGAGTTAGTAGAGCTCATCTCTATGTCTGCGGAGAATGATGACGAGCAAAAGGAAAACACAGAGGAAGAAGGGCATAACAATGATAATGTAAATAATGATTGTATAAATATTGATAATAATAATAATCACAACGATCTTAACATTAACCATACAAATAATAATGTTAGGAATAGTCAAGATAATGATTTTAATAATAATAATGATGACGATAGTAATACGAATAAAGAGGATTCTATACATATAACTAAGACGAAAAACGGTAAAAAGGTGAAAAATAAACTTAGGGCACGTCGCAGGAAGAAATTAAAAGACAAGCTAAACAAACATCGAGTAAAATTAAACAAAACATCAAGATCAATTAGGTCCAAACGTCCGATTACGAATAAGAAGAAAAGAAGAACTAAGCCGAAAAGTATAAAACCTAAAAATAAAACTAACCCGATAAAAGAAACTGAAACTAAATTTAATAATTTAATGCCCGTAAAGGTAAAGCATATTAAAGTAAAGACCAATCCTTGCCGGTTGTGGCGCTGCTCCCGTCGTGGCTCCTGGAGTTGGAAGTACCGGCGAAAATAATTAATAAATAAAAAGCTAGCCGACTTTCCCGGAGTGCGACGTCACAAGATCAAGTAAAAACTAATACACAGAGATAATAAAACAAATCTAAGTTAGTGGGTTTGAGCTCTTCTTCTTTGTTAGATTTTATCTTTGTTTTTTGTGTTTATGTCCATATTGCTGTTGTAGAAAATTCGTCATTGAATAGGTTTTCTCTTAATTGGTTATTTCTACAGTGCGGATTTATATCGGCACTCTCCGGCCATATACGAATGGTGCACAGGCACACCCTATTGAGTTCTTCTAGTCATTTTGATATTTTGTCCCAATTCGTGGCATATCTTTTATTATCATTTCTTCTTTTACGCGATTTTTTTTTTGTTTTTTTTTTATTTACATAATTGGCTCCGGAAACTATTTGATCCTGCTCCAGTTCCTCTTCTTTATCGAATTTTTGTTCTCCTTCACCACTGGAGTCGGTAAGTCTGGCTCTCGACTTGCGTGTCACGGCACGGGGTGTGAACCTCTCGGCTCCTGTCATCTCAAATCCATTGTTACTCCGATCGACAACATTCCTTTTGTCTCTATCCATATTCGAATAAACTTTTTGTTGGTCCCTCTTTTAATATTGTATTTCCTTTCATGACAGGTAAGCTTCCGGTCAAGCCGCTAGCTTTGTGGGCACTGCGAAGGCAGACGCGGCCATATGGTGAAGCGGAGAGAGAAGGATGCCGCCTGGTGCTTCAGCCAAATATTTCATGCGGTTTTTGTCGTTTATTATATTTTTAGTTTACCCGTGGTCCGAGCAATTGGTGTTGTGGGCAACATCTAATGCGAGCGGCCATAGCGTCCGATGGAAGACTTGGGTGCACCACGGTGAAACAACAGCTTAAATTCAGGCGAGTGGGGTCAATTGACGCCCGATACCGGCGATTGCCGAAGAACTCGACCTAGTGGCACATTAATGCCTAATAAGCCGTATGAGCTTTCCCGCCGTGGAGTACCGGGGAAATATATAAAAAAAAAAAAAAAAAAAAATATGGTGGAGCAACGACCGGAGCTCAGTCCCGTGTCTGTTTTTTTTGTATTTTATTATATACGTATATTTTTTTTGTCTTCTTCTCTCCATCTTATTTCTGTTGATCTTATGGTGATTCGGTAAATTTATGCATTTCGTTGTTCTTCTTTCCGTTTATGAGCTAGTTATTCCTTTCCGCCCCAGAAGCAGTATATATTTGCCTCCATCTTTATGGGGTATGGCAATTAGGTGAATACGCTGGGATCCGTTCTCACAGTGGTGGAACAATATTTCTCTTTCGATTTTTTTTTCCTCCTATCCACGTATCGGCATTTTTCTCTCATTGCCCTTTTCCTTTTAATATCTTTCTTTTGGATACGGAGTCAGGCACGCGATGGAGCCCCGCGACCTATTAAAATTTTTTTTGCTGTTATTTTGCACTGAAATGGAGTCATTTTTTTTTTGCGTACTTCACTTTCTAGATAACATTAGATTTCTTTCGATGTATCTTATTTCTAGAACTTTCGGTCACTTTACGGGCATCTTAATTTTAAGTTAATTATCGTTTAAAAAAAAAAAAAAAAAAAAAAAAAAGGAACCTTTGCCCAGTCCGATAGTTATAGTTTGTAATGGCTACTTTTTTGATATTTTGTGTCGTTTTTTTTTGTTGTTTCTCTGTATTTTGTTGTCGTTATCTCGAAACCACTGGGACGATATGCGAGAGTGATTGTGTGACCCGGGTGCGATCGCATGGTTATTATTTTTCGATGCCCGGAGGTCGGCGTGTGATTGAAATGAGTGCACATCAGGTCAAGTTAGGAAAACAAAGTTATAATTTTTTTTAACAAATCTCGCGAGTTTCGGTGCTCGGGTCATGTAAAATTCCAGATGTTATTCCTTTTAAATTTGTTAGTAATCATGGGTGGTGTGCGCCCTGGGAAGGCACACAAGGTAGCTCCGGCGCCTATGGAAGGCCGAGGACTGGCAAGATGTCCAGTTGACCACGATGGATTCCTCTGCGGAGAAGATGGAAGGGATGGTTGGTCAGTTCAGATGGTTGGGGGCCCCACCGTTTTTTTATTTTCTTTATGATGCGAAAAGGGGGTCCGACTAGGTAGGCCAATTTGAGGTCCTCCGCGCGGTCCGATCGATGATGAAGATGAAGATAGAAGATGTAGATGTTCGTACCGCCGCGGGGACATTTTGACGCCCCATGAAATAAGATGGTGAGCGTTGTCAGGGGGTGTCTATGGGAGGTCCCAGTCATGTCCACTATCAGGTTGGGTAGGCCAGGTGGGGAGATGCGGGCCGCGCGTCTTTCCAGCGACGATGCGAGAGGGTGTCGTTTGGGGGGTTTACATGTCCACTCTTTTTAAGCCAATGGGGGGTTCCGCGTGTAATATGTGGCTGAGCGTCTCCGACCGGGCAATAGGCCAAAGTAAGCGGGGCGACTCAGTTGCACGTATTCTGCGTATTGTTGTCAGGGGGTGTCTCGGAATAACTTTTTTTTTTTTTTATTGCTCGTTGATTGTCATAGATTTAATTTTATGCCTATTTTGGTACTAGTTAGCTATAAAATTGTGTTTTGAATCAAACATCGTATATTTAATTTTTATGATTTATCGGTTGAAGTTTGCGATCTTTTTTTTTTTTTTCAGCTGATCTTGTTAAAATTAGATTAATATTTACCCTCCGTGTGTATTAATTTAATTGTTCCCAATAATTGATTGAATGGTCGTGTTTTTTTTCCTTTTTCCGAGGATTCTAATGGCATATTTTTAATTATCTGCAAAATTTATTTGCCATCTCCAGAATTTTGTGAACTTTGTCTATTACTTTTAAATTTAATTCAAAGTGTTATCTCCATGGTTGTTTGTTATTATTCATTGTTTTTATTATATTTCTAAATATTTTGCCGGTATGAGTGAATTGATTGTATTGTCAAGGTTTTATTATTTTGAATTATTATTATTTATATAATCTTCCTACTCATTGTCTTTTTTTTTTTTTTTTTTTTTTTTTTTTGTTAAATCCACCGTTCCTAGGTTCTATTTCTTCTAGCGGGTGGTTTTTTTTTATTATGACTCGCTAGTTTTGTAGCTGATTGTATTAGTGTGTATCATATATTTTGCGTTTGTATTAATTTTATCATACACTTTTCTGTGAAACTACATAGTGGGAACTTCTAACCCTGCATTTTACCTCTATTCTTTTTTATTCATGTAAAAATATATTATTATCGACTCGGAGAATTTAGAATGTTCGCTCATGGTAAACTATAATATTTTCCATTACCTCATTTACAGATTTAAAAATTATCACCCGAAGAATACAATTATTTTTCTTTATTACTGGTCGGACAGTGTGCTATTAATTTTAAAAAACGAATTTATCTCATTATTTACCTAATTGTGTTACATTCTAATTAAATCGGCTGCTACCCTGCCTTTACGGGATTTTATATATTCAGCCGCGACTCTCGTAGCTACACGCTCCGTACTTATACGTTTCGACGGTAAACGCGACCGCGATTTCCCCCGCGCAACCAGTTCACCATCACAACTCAGCCGACAGAACGGCTGCGTTCGGGATAACCAGGCTTCTCGGTCGAAATATCTTCTCCGATCGCAATTCCCCGTCATCTCTGCTGCCCGAGAAAAACCCGAAATATAGAATGAATTAAAATCGAAATAATAATTTCTACCTCGGACAGCATTCTCAGAAACCGTATAAAACGTAATAATCTCGCTACAACTGCCGAATGATGCGTACCTGCGAATGAGAATCAATATTGCAACGATGGTCAAACTGTGAGTGAGGTTTTGTATGTGCGCGGGAACAGCGTGTGCGCTCTATCAGCGACTAATGCACGGATTGCGGGGTGAGTGGAAGCTTGGGTTAGTTTGGGACATTAATTAGTATACTTATGTTAATTAATAATCGGTTTGAAGTACTGAAAATACCGGGGGAACCGTACGGAGGAATTCAGGGGAATTTTCGGGTATTTTCGAGGAAACTTGAGGGAATTTCCCACCTCAGAACAATAAATCGGGTTACTTTTAGCCTCCCTCATCACATACTTAGGCTGCTTTCAGCCTCAGGCACAGCTTTTGAGTGTTATGTCACAGAGTCCCTAGAACCGGCAAAAACTCACTACTATTCACTAGTGTCTTTGTGTTAGTGAGCAGTTGTGTAGATATTTAAAACAGGTTGTCTCCGTCGTTTTGGTCTATTATTTTGCCTTCCAGCGCTGTTTTTCTTCTTTTTTCTGAGCAACAGTGTATTTTATCTAAGTAAGTGCGATCTTTTTTGCGATGTTTTTTTTCTTTTGCCATCTTTATAATATTATGATAAATTTAAATTATTTGTTATTAAGTAAATAATAATCAGTTTTAAGTAATGTATATTGTTATTTTCAGTTGTTTATTAAGGATTTTGAATGGTGTAAATAATTTGTTTATTCCTATGAATTTTGACTAATCGATTTTATTCTCCTTTTTTTTTCTTTTTTTTTTTTTCGAACTTCATTTTTCTTCCTATTCCATGTCAAGTTAGTTGTTTGCTTATCGCTAGTATTTCATTATAAAATTTTCTCTTGCCACCGTAAGCTTGCACTCAAATTGTGTGTTCATTAAACAAAAAGAAAACCACATATTAAAATGCGTTATAAGCCAATTCCTTTAGATTTCTTACTATTTTCTTATGCTTTAATACTTTTACACCATTTTTCCTCTGTTTTCACTAATTATAGTCAATTTTCCACCATTTCTCATTATTTTCTTGCATTTTAACGCTTTTAACTATTTTTCTTAATTTTTCATCATCTTTTGTCAATTTTTCACTGATTTGGCTTTCTCAACCATTGTGTTAACTTAAAATGTTCCTCTATCTAATTTTCATCATTTCTCTTGTATCAGTCCTGCGATTTCCCCAATGTTTTATATATTTTCTTTTAAATTTTCTCCGCAGCAATTTTCTGTTTTTTTTTTTTTTTTTTTTTTTTTTATCATGTTTAATGAAGTGATGCTGGTTAATGTTTCTGTGTTAAGCATAAATCTCACCACTCTGGAGTTTAATAATTTCTCTTTCCACTCACAGATGGATTCCATGTGCATGTTCATCTGCTAGCAATTATTGTGATGCATATCTGGTCTGCGGAACTCTTACTAATTTGAATATTTTCACTCTATCTATGTAAAGTCTTCTGGAGTAAATGTTCACTATGCAAATAGTATAGGATGATGTAGATATATGACATAGTCTATAGCAGGCAGGGACAGGTGTAATTAAGTACAGTAATGTTTCAATGATTTTCATGAAAAGTATGTAATATTAAAATTGATTAGCTTTTAAATTTACTTTTAGTTTTTAAACTTCAAGTGAAATTCCCTTTGGGGGTAATAAATAACATGCCATCTTCAACGTTATTTATGTTTAAACAATTAATATAAGTTACTTTTCGTCAAGTCTTTGTGTGGTTTTGTATAAAAAGAGTTATTAGTGAGTTATTTATTGATTCGATTGTTAACTATTGAAGTGATTATAGATGTCTTCCTTCTGTGCTCAAGTTATACTCGTTTTAATTAATATCAGTTATTTTGCGTCAACTCTTTGTATTAATTTAGTACAAAAGGAGGTGTCAGAAAGGTATTGGTTGATTTGTGTGCTGACCATTAAAGTGATCAGACGTGTTTTCTCCTGCGTTCAAGTTTTTGTTGTTTTTAATAGGTAGTTGTATTAATATTATTTATGAAAATGTCGTCAGTGTGTGTTCAACATGATGTTTCCATTCAAAAGGTTAGCAAGCGTTATTCCAATCGTTTTGCA
The DNA here is from genome assembly GCA_039619475.1 of Icerya purchasi. Taxonomy (NCBI): domain Eukaryota; kingdom Metazoa; phylum Arthropoda; class Insecta; order Hemiptera; family Monophlebidae; genus Icerya; species Icerya purchasi. The sequence goes on from CM077115.1 coordinate 382,762,086, forward strand.
ACATATCGCATTGTAAACAATAATAGCCATCAAATGGATACTGCAAAATATTTGGCTGATATTATTTCTACAGTGATCGAGATAATTAAGAAAGAATCGGCGTTGGAATAAAAGTAAATCTAACATTACGATGTTCATTTAAGAGAGGAGTTGGGCTCGCAGATTGGAGTGTTATGCCATTTCACTTCCCAACCCATGCACGGTTACTCACTCGTGGTGATGATATTTCTAAATGGTACATGGAGGATTGTAGAAAAATCAACAGTCTTGCTGATAAACTTGAACTTGCAACGGGGTTTGGTTGGTCATTAATGAAAATTGAATATCTTGAAATTCGTCTCAACCATCGGAACGTTCTAAGCCGTGCGTCATCATATATTCCACTACCATCCTGTATTGCATCGAAAAAGGCTGTTATTAATGTGAAAAACGTTGACCAGATGTGTTTCAAATATTCTATGTTGAGAAAATATATTAAGGTGAATCATCCAGAATATGCAAGCAATTATGTGCGGAATACATCATTGTTAAAGAAATACAATTGGAGTGGTATATCTTTTCCTACATCATTGGACGATGTGTTTACATTTGAAAAGTATAATCCTCGATCATCTGTTAATGTATATGGTTTGGATGAAAAAAATACTGTATACCCCCTTCGAATCACAAAGATTGAACAAAAAGATCATACTGACTTACTACTAATAACTGAAGGTGATAAATCACATTACTGCTGGATAAAAAATTTGGGGAGGCTTGTGAGAAGTCAAATCACTAAAGATCACTCTCGGATGTTTATATGCCGTCGTTGCTTATAGTATGTTCAAGATCGTGCTAAATACCTAGCTCATACACAATGTTGCTCCAATAATACTCCTGCTATGGTTGTTATGCCAATGGAGGAGAATAAAATATTGAAATTCCAACAATATAAACAGCAAGAATTTATACAATTTGTTATATTTGCTGATTTCGAGTGTATCCTGAAGCCTTTAAATGATGAATCATGTGTTAATGATGTCAATGATGAAGAAATTATTAGTGATAATAATGATGATGATAGTGTAGAAATTAGTGGTAGGCGTCGAAAAAATTGGCATCATAAGAGAAATATGCAGGTGTGTAAGCGGCAACGCATGGAAGATGGTTCATATGGTGATATTCAAAGCAAGCCAGAAAAAACATCTCGTACTATTCCTATACAACAGCATGAAGCGTTTAGCTTTTGTTACTATATTGCGTCGAGATGTGAAGAAGGTGTTGGGTTTAATGTTACATCGGAGCCTAAAATGTATCGTGGCCGTAATGCAACTGGAAAATTCTGTGATTGGTTAGTGGAAGATGTGCGAAAAATAGAAAAGATTTATCAGAAAAACATTCCATTGCAGTGGACGTCTGAGGATTTGGAAGAATATGATGCTTCATCGGTATGTCACATTTGTGAAGAACCTCTAAATAATGATAAAGTCGCAGATCATGATCATCTAAGTGGGAAATTTCGAGGTGCAGCTCATTCAAAATGTAATTTAGAATACCAGCTTCCCAACTTTGTTCCTGTATTTATTCATAATCTGAGTGGATATGACGCTCATTTATTCATCAGGGATTTGGCGTATGATGATCAGGACATCGAGGTGACACCGAATAGTGAAGAACGGTACATATCATTTTCAAAGCGCATTTCAGAAAAAATGAAAATACGATTCATAGATACATTCCTTTTCATGGCGTCAAGCCTTGAGAAGCTAGCTAGTTATTTACCTGATAGTTCGCTTCATCATACAATCAGAAACATTGCATCGCCTGATTTACTTTCCATAGAAAGGGTGTTTTCCCTTATTCATATGTGTCATCATGGGAAAAATTGGATGAAACAAGTTTGCCTGAAAAGAAGCATTTCTATAATTCCCTGACAAAATCAAATATTAGTGAAGAAGATTACTCACATGCATTAAATGTGTGGAATACATTAAATGTTCAAACACTCGGGGAGTATAGTGATATATATCTAAAGACGGATGTGCTTCTATTGGCAGATGTTTTTGAAAACTTTAGAAGCGTTTGATATAAAATTTACAAATTGGATCCTGCATGGAGTTTTACTGCTCCTGGATTAGCCTTCCAGGCAATGTTAAAGTTGACAAAAGTGGAGTTGGAGCTCTTAACCGATTATGATATGATTTTATTCTTTGAATCAGGAATACGCGGTGGCATGTGTCAGTGTGTGAAACGTTATGCTAAGGCAGAAAATTCATACATCAACAGCTGTAATAATAGTTCCAGTGATGGTGAAGATAACACTTTCATAGCATATTTAGATGCAAATAACCTTTATAGTTGGGCCATGAGTGAACCTCTTCCTATGAATGTGTTCAGATGGCTTAGCCAAAAAGAAATATTAGAATTAGATATTATGGCTATACCTGACAATGGACCTGTTGGCTTTGTGCTCGATGTGGATTTAGAGTATCCAACAGATTTACATTTAGCACACAATGATTTACCTCTATGCCCTGAGGCTAAATCAATTAGAAAATGCGTGAAATTAGTTAATACATTAGAAAATAAGTACAATTATATTATTCACTACAGAAATCTTAAACAGGCAATTGAATTAGGACTAAAACTACAACGTGTGCATCGAGTCATTTGTTTCAATCAATCGGCATGGTTGAAGCCTTACATTGATTTAAACACTCTGCAGTGGAAACTGGCTACCAATGAGTTTGAGAAGAACTATTGGAAGCTTATGAACAACAGTGTTTTTGGTAAAATGATGGAAAACGTTAGGCATAGAATTAATATGCAACTTATTATAAATGAATTAAAATTTACAAAACTGGTTGGAAAAAGTAATTTTAAGGATCGGACAATATTTAGTGAGCAACCATTATTGGCTGCAGTACATTTAAATCCTTCAACAATTAAATTTAATAAGCCAATTTATATTAGTATGTCTATTTTAGATATTAGCAAATTAAAAATGTTTGATTTTCATTACAACATAATGAGTAAAATGTATAAGAATATTAATCTTTTATATTGTGATACTGATTCGCTTATTTATGAACTTAAAACGCTTGATTTTTATAAAGATATTAAAGATAATGCTCAATATTTTGATACAAGTGATTATCCAAAAAGTCATCCATGTTATTAATTAGAAAATAAAAAGAAGCTTAGTGTATTTAAAGATGAATTAAATGGTACTCCAATTAGTGAATTTGTTGGATTGCGTCCAAAAATGTATTCTATAAGTATTATTGATAGTAGAGAAATTAAAAAATGTAAAGGTGTACAGTCTTCTATAATTAAGAAAGAACTTAATTTCATAGATTATTATAATTGTGTGAATGGTGTGTGCGGGAAATTATGTGATAATTATAAGACATATTACAATATTCAAAGTCATAAACATATACTGTATACCCTAGAACAGAATAAAGTAGTATTAAGTGGTAATGACGATAAAAGAATAATATGTAGTAATAATGTAGATACAATAGCTTATGGAAATTCTATGTATAATAAATTCCATAAAAAGTTTAATGATGTTTTAGCTGAACTAAGAGCGTGTATATTAAATAGAAATATGTATATTGCATGATTACATGGATCTGTGTATTATTATTAAGTATAATTTAAACATTGTATATTTTTAATTTTACTATGTAATAAAATTATCTATTAACAATTGTTTTTATTCCTTTAATTTGTTAGATTTGAGAATGTGCGTGGGCTTAAAATAGTTTCTATAAACTTAATTATAGTGTATAGAGATTATATTATTTTTAATTAAAGAGTGTGTATGTAGTAAAAATTTGGTGCTCTCCCTAGGATGGATTATTTTCCATTAAATTTTGATGTTTTCTATCTAAAATGATGATATTTGTACTAAATTGTGATATTTTACCATAAATTGATGGTTTGTACCAAAATGTGAGTATTATAGCCTTAAATGGTGTAATTTGTGTGAAAAGAGTGATTTTAGTTTAAATTGAGCGCTTCTTTCTATGATACTAAATTTATCTTAATCCCTGTTTGTAACATTCGGAGGTGTGCTGTAGAAATTTACAGTTCTTATATCCTAATGGTTTTATTAGTGCAACAAAGGGGGATGGGTTATTCAAGTCATGGGTCTATTAGGTTGAGAAAATAAGATTAATAGAATTTCTGAGTTGTGATTATGTTTATCAAAATAATAGAATTTCTGTGTGAGGAAGAAGAAGGTGTGTCCCATCAAGCTTATGAATAATACTTGCTAATTAAGTTGTTCATTGTGCTCATTGCATTCATAGTTCTAATGTGATCAAACAAAATTAACTCTTATATATTGTTGTTATACATTAAACGTTTACTTCAACAGACATGAGTAACTCTTCAACATCCGAATGCTTACAATTAATTTGATTTTTCTAATTTAAATTCATACTAAACAGCTGTATATTACTAGGGTTGCATCAAATCTGTTATGATTGGTAATTTTTGGGGGTTAAATATTGTTTCATTACATTAGAAAGTGTATGCATGCATGTACATGGTCACATATGCAAACATGTCAACATCATCATCACCATCATCATTGTTGCATCACATGCACACCATTACACTACACACATGCTCACACGCTCACATGCATGCACATGTGCACACATTTATAGTACATCATACATATGTAAGTATATAAGCTCCACACACATGTTATTATGATGGTAAGTTCTAACTCTTCATACACTGAAAATAATATATAGAGCTGTGTGTAATTAAATAGTACACTCAACACACACATCAAAAAGCAACTCTGCTAAATATCATACACAGCCTTTGCAGCAATTGAGATGTATAAATAATAATTCACAAGTTAGTGGTCTATTCAGTTTTGTTTTTTTTTCTCTCAATCATCTACTTTAATTACTCATATGCAAAGCATCTCACTAGAAACAAATAGGTCAGAACAAGAATAAGCCACCAAGAAAGGGTTAGTACTACGGTTGTTTGGCTGGATATATGTGAAGTACTCCCAAATTCTAGAGGCTGAAACTGTCCCCCTCATAAAACATTAGTTTAGTGTTTATTTTTTTGGTTAGACATACATTAATACACGGTTTAAATTATATAAACATGGCAGATTTGGTATGGGGTTAGAAAAGATTAAAGATGATTGGTTAGCAGTGAAACATATTCTCAAAGCATACATACACAAAACAGTTAGTGCTAGTTTGCAAATTATTACATTGGTCAGCCAATGATAAATGCATCGTCAACATACATGCAAACATCTAAATACAGCAAGCAACTCAGTATGGGTTAGAAAAATTATAAGTGGCTGGTCAACACTAAAACATATTCTCAAATTATACACAACCAGAAACAATTAGTACCGGTTAACAAATTATTATATTGGTCAGACAATGATATATGCACCATCAACACACATACAACCATCTAAATACAGCAAGCAACTCAGTACAGGTTAGAAAAAAAGTTTTAAAGGTGGGTAGTCAACAGTAAAACATATTCTCAGAGCATACACAACCAGAAACAACTAGTATCAGTTAATAAATTTTTACATTGGTTAGACAATGATAAATGTATCATCAACACAGATGCAAACATCTAAATACACCGAGCAACTCAGTATGGGCTATCAAAATTATAAGTGGTTGGTTAAAGCCTCCTCTTAATCTCTATACCGGTCAAGTGGAGCCTTCATGCATAGGTATCTACAGAGAAAAGTGGTTTGTCAAATTGTGTGTGGTGGATGCTGAGATATATGGTTATTAGTTTGTAACAGTGAAGATTGAGCATGCAGAAGGATGCAATTGTAGTAGAACATGGTGGTGTTGTGTTGAACTCTTACTGGATTTTTTGATGTAACAACGGTGTGTCATTTGATTGAGTATTGATTCTTGATTAGTTGAGTAAAGGGGGGGGCGTGGTCATGTGACAAAATACTGGCTCCTGATTGGTTCTTATCACAGAATGCAGGTTTTCTATCTACTTCAGACTGTTAAATTTATAAACTTTAATAAGAAAATGTGCTAACAGGTCAATTGTCTTTTGGTGCAGAATAGAGAACCATCTTCTATAAAAATTAGTTATAGAACTAAAATATTATAACAAAAAAAATCTAAGGCAAAACGATATTAATTTCTTCTTGTCTGTTGTTATTACATTTTAATGTTTATGTGATGACTTTTTTCTTTCATAAAGTGATAAATTAGAGAAACATAAATTACTATTTGTATAATAAAATTATACAGATTCGAAGAAGTATTTCTGGCGGATGATGTGAAAGGAGCAGGAGGTTTTGGAGAATTTGAGTTTTAGTTGATATCTATAGGAGCAGGCCCGCCGCTAGTTGTTTGTACGCCCGCGTGCAATACCAAATTTGCCGCCCTATATACAACTCTACGCTGAGCTCGGAATCAGCGAATCAGTGGAACGTTCCAGAACAGGTTCGATAACGTCCAATTCGTTCGACAACTTCTCCGAATCCGAGTATCAAATCAAATTCGAGCCGTTTTGAATAATGATGCAGAAAAGCTATTTAATGTTTCCTATTAAGAGTATGACAAAATGAAAAGAAATACTTTACAAAGAAAAACTATATTTATATTTATAATAAGTAGGTACTTAGTGATTTTGTCTTACATTTACACGATTTTTACACATTGAAATAATACAAAATATATCCTATATAAATAATATTCTACATAAATTGAACTCTTCTTCTCCTTATGTTTACAAAATCTGCTATCAATTTTTTGTATCCAAGCTGTCTAAAATTTTATGTTCAATCGAAACCATAGCTAAATTACTTAGTCTTTTTGCTGGTGCATTGTTGATCTTAAGTAGTTTTTTATAATTTTTAACTTTGAATGTTTTTTTTATCATTAAATAAAATATATTTTTATCATATATTTCGATCAGTCAATTTGCCGCCCTCTAGACATGCCGCCCGTGTGCGGTGCACGCCTTGCACGGCCGCTTACGGCGGGCCTGTATAGGAGTTAAGAGCCATGGACAGGGATTAGTAAAGATTAACAGAATTGAAGGAGTTAAGAAAATACAAGAGAACTAAGGGAATAAAGATTCAAAGTTGAACTTGAAGTGATTCAAGTATCTCTGAGGGTTTTTGTAGAAAGGAAGATTATTTTCAAATAAGAAAATGAAATGAGGAAGATTAGGAATGCAGCAAGTAGAGGCAAGGAAATAGTAAGACAGGACTAGCTTCTTATAGTAAAGAAGTAGGAGACCGAACTCACTATTCAAACTGAGAGCGGGGCTGGTATAAAAGACGCCAGTGACAATGTAGATGGCTCAGTCTTGCACAGTATCTAGGGAAGATAGAAGACTTCGGCTGGACGATCCGTATTCCTGACGACAGTAGTCGAGTTTAGGGCTAATTATACATTTGCATAAATGGAGTACAATTTTTCGGTCTCTCCCTTTATTCTGATCGTTGATCTTCTTCAGCAATTTTAAGGCGTCTATACCAAACTCGCTCCATGAGAATTTTGTGTCGAATATAAGTGACCTAGGTAATATACAGTGTTTTCAAATGAGAGCTGATAATAATTTAAAAACAATTTCGAAAGCCTGGTTGGTCTGTGTGATTGATTGAAGTCGACATCTGTCGTTTTTCTCCTAAAAATTTCTTTTGATATGAAGTTAATCGCTTGTTGTATTAGCTTTTCGGCTCAAATCGAATAGAAAGGTTCAAAGTAATATTACCAAGTCGTCGGCAAACAAAACAAAATGTATCGGTAGCTCGATTGTGCTTTGAATGTCGATTATTAAGACAAGATATAATGTTACAGTTAGACCGCATCTCTACCGGATAATTTTAAGCTACCAGTATGAACGGCAATTTGTCTATCAGTCAAAAAATTCAGAGTAAACTTGCCTAAACCAGCGTTGTATAAGTTAGGCAGAGCACGAAGTCTCCAAACTGTGCTGCATGCCTTTTGAAAGGCCAAAAATATAGGATATAGTTGAGTTTAGTTCGAAAATGGCTTTTTGGATACAAAGTTAAACATCGAGAATCGCTCGGGTGGAACATCTTCGTTTCCTAATCCGTATTGTTGATCTATAAGATGTTTTGTTGATTTAATTTCCACATGAGTTGTTTCTGGACTACTTTTTCCAATAGTTTGCCAAGGATGCTTGTTGAGACGATTGATCGGTAACTAGTAGGTTGGATTTTATCCTTTTACCTTTCTTCTATATGGGAAAGATCGTGGCCATTTTTCAATTCCACTCACGTTATTAGACAAAACATTGATGTATAAAAAGTTGGCAGTTGGGTTGTTATGACTCATTGCACAGTAATAAGAGATAAATATAGAAAGAGGTTCAAATAACGGATGTTTTTAAACTGGTTATATGTCATTCAGTAGTTAGTTAATATTTGTTTATCGTGAATTATAATGCTTGTCCACGCATAAACACACGCATTTTCATTAACAGCATTCTCATCAACAGCATACCATTACACTATACACATATGCACATATTGCATCAGAAACAATTTAGTAAAGGTTAGAAAATTATAAAGTTGGTTAGTTTGAACATCCCCCTAACCGCCATTATATTCAAGTACTGTTACTGAATAAGGTCATGGTGCAAAAGTGTCTGCAGAGAAAGTAAACGGTTGCAAGAGAGATTTTTTTTTGCTGAAATAGCTTCATCTACTGCAATAACACTGATGTAACAATAGCGTCATTGCATACTTTTGTGTTCTATAGGCTTCATTGTAAGGTTGCAGCTTCTTGTACTAGTACAACGCTAATGCAGCACTTGGGCTCCTGTATCTCCCAGTAGTGAAAATTGAAACTGTGTCTCAGAACAAAGATTTATATATTACTGCTCGGCACTTTTGTTATTCAATCATGTTTCCTGTTGAGAATTGAGCATGTTGAATGCTCATCAGCAAGGTCTAACGACTGTAACCATGTTGTAACTCGTCTTCTGGTTGAAAAAATGCCCAACAATTTTAGGGATTGTCAGTTTTGCACCACTGATTGTGTGTTGTGTGAAACTTCTTCATACCTTCTAACATTTTAGGTATGCGTTCGGCCGATATCTTTGTTCTCGTTTCGAATTTAGCCCAATTGGCCTTTTCTACTTCTCATCTCAGAAATCAATATAATAAATGGTTACGAATATTGAGTGATTAAAAAGTTTGCACTCGATCTCTGCTGATTTTTCAGTCAGCCATTATGTTAGATGACCCCGTATCAACTAGATCTTTCAATGTCAGGAAGCAACACTGCTTGTCGGTAGTTTCTCTGTTGCGGGTAATTGAAATCAGCAAAGATCTCTTCTAAGTGTTAAAACCCGTACAGACAATAAAAATGAGTAATGAAAATGTCTAAAAATTTTCTTTTTTTCTGAAAAACACGCTTAATTCGTTAACTTTACCGAGCAAAGCCGCAGTTATTTTTAATTTAAAATTACAAAAAGTAATTTTAAAAAAAATAAAACCGATTTCAGCAATTTAATAAAAATGCGCTAAAAAGTAACAAATAATTACTCGATAAAAGATAATATATCTTATATAGTAAAATATTATAATGACACTCGTACGTGTTTAGAATTTCCATATCGCAAATTCAAATTGCAAAAAACATTAAAAAACCATTTTAAATGAAATTACGAATAATCATAATATCTCCCTTTAAAAATATATGTTACTCCGAATTACCTTTTATCGAATAAATTTATTTTTATTTTGTTTTAATGCATTTTATTAAATTTATTTAGAGTGCATCTTGGCACCTTATTTTATCTTAAACAATTTTACTTTGTAATTTGTAACGTAAACCTGTTTTATTTAGTGATATATAATACGAGGGTAGATCAATTAGAAATGCCGCTACCTTCTGTACTCTATGAAGCAAATCACGCTCTGAAGGATTTCAGATTCATTATTCTGGTAACAATCTACACTAGTATAGACTGACGTTGATAGCATTTTAAGACATTCACGTGCATCGCGCCCCTTTTTATCTAAATAAGAATTTTTCGGTCAATTATTAAAGGAAGATCCCTAAGGGGACTACTTTTTTTTAATGCTTATTTTAATGAATAATCAGTAAATCATCGATACGTACCGATCTACTTATAAACGGATATCATTGCAGTCAGCCTACACTGTCGAAAGATATACGCAGTTTAAGACAGGTAAAAGATTTCCATCGGTGAAGAGAAATGGCTCTACGGTAGTTGCAAATTCGCGTTCTCTTTATTTGACACTTCTAATGTAAAGATATTTTAAATTTTTCGTTCGGCTATATTAGAGAGTAGTTTTCTTTCCAATCGACGTTTCCAGTGGGAAATAATATGTCGGTGGCGTTTGTTATATCAATAGAAATTTTTCTTAAGAGATGCCCACGTGTTTACCGATAGTCAATGTGTTGCACTTACATGGTCCCGCCACTGAATGAACGAGAAACCATCAAAATAGGTCTAAAAGCAAACATAAACGAACATATAGTCTCCCTCTTTTTTAACCGACTTCAAAAAAGGAGGAGGTATTCAATTCGACTGTATTTTTTTTTTTTTTATGTGTGTTACCACAGAACTTCCTTCTAGATGAACCGATTTTGATGATTTTTATTTTATTTGAAAGGTGGTGTTTGTCATGTGGTCCCATTTAAATTTGATCAAGATCTGACCGATAGTTTTTGAGTTATCCTTAATAGTAATGCGAGAGATTGAAGCTTTTTGGATGCTTTTCATTCATGATTGTTTTCACCGTCGGGTTAGATTTATTGACTTCAAAATACTATAAATTTACCAAATTACCATGGAAATGTAGCTTTCAATGTTTTCACACCGTGGAAATATCTGTTCTTATTAAAATGTTTTAATTTAATTGAATAAAAATGCACTAAAAAGTAAAAAATAAAATGCTTTTTTACAAAAAATAAATACTGACTTCAAGGTTTATTATACAAATTTAAAAATGCACTAAAAAGTAAAAAATAATTACTCCCGATTAGAAAATATATATATCAGAGTGATATAACACTTAAGTGGTGATATCGTAATTCTTATACAACATTAATACTTATTAGACTTGACATCAAATTCATATTAAAAGAATAATTAAAAACTGCATTAAATGTTGATTAAATTGTTCCTAAAAAATTAATGTTGTATAAGAATTACGATATCACCACTTAAGTGTTATATCACTCTGATATATATATTTTCTAATCGGGAGTAATTATTTTTTACTTTTTAGTGCATTTTTAAATTTGTATAATAAACCTTGAAGTCGGTATTTATTTTTTGTAAAAAAGCATTTTATTTGAAATCGATAAAAAACACATTAAATTACTTGATAGAAAATGAATGTATTGCTACACTTAATACTACGGGGTTTTTTTAATTGTTGCAATTAACATTTTCTGCATGGAAATTCTAAAAAGCTTCAATTTTATTTAATAATAATGATCCTTTTAAGCACGCTGTGAAATTTAGATCGTTAAAAAAAAAAATCATTCAGTTTTTTCCAATTAAGCTCAAAGTTTTTCGACAGGAAAACTGAGGATTTATTCTAATTTTCAAAAGGCCGCTTATACACACAATTGCAAATCATATATTCTGGAGTAGTTCCGAGATATAGTCAAATTATCGGTAAATAATCTAAACCGGTAGTTTTACAATTTCCCGTAATTTGACGTAAAAAAGTGAAATAAATTGCCGATGTATTCCCTGCAGAAAAGGGTAAATTTTATTTTCTAATGACAATTCTATTTTTGTTTTCTTCAAATAAAGGTCGTCACCGGATTTTTTTATTTACAACGTGAACACTAATGAAAACAATGAGAGAAGGGAATTACGGACTGACCCGGTGACTATTGAAATGATTTCCGCGAATAAACCAGCCACGCAGTTCTGTCTAAAAACCAATTTAATAGCGATAGAGAGTTGGGTGTATTTTTTCAAAATTCCACGTCACTATCCTGTCTCGAACATAGAGAGCCTTATCACGGAGACAGAAAACGCTGCTCAGACAACTACATAAAAACTGCCATTTCCACTTTAAATTAAAATTTTGAATTTAACGCGTCACTTTTGATCCACTCAGTCCGCCAACGCGATTTTCAGTTGGATTATTTATCGTCTTAAAGTGTCCGATGAGATGCACATCGTTCAAGAAAGAAAAAAAAAAAATACCAAAACATCTCCATTTTAACACTTCCCGCTACCGGTAAAGTTTCCAGCAGCGCATGCTCTTCGGCCTCCTCCCGCGCCACTTGCGACTTTTTGCAATTACGACTAATATTTCAGTTTTCCTATAAATACGTTTCTTCATTCCTAAATTCTTCCGTCTTTGTTTCCGTTCTTTTTGTATAATCAGAATCCGACTCAAATCGATTATGTACGTCAGCCCCATTAGAGCAGTAAGGTCTTCTCAAACCATACACGATGATTTGGAAGAATTCACACGTTAACTCTAAATAAATATAGTACACGCTTTATCATTCGCGGCCTATATTTTAAATTACGAAAATTACGAAAACCAGCACTGACTATTATTAATTTAACCCTAGTTTAATTTAACTTAAGTTATAACACCGGCTCGGACACGAATAATAACAATAATAACGAAACGATAAATTTATATATTAAAAAACTTGTAAAAGTTTTTTAATATAAAATGTTTTTTATACAAAAAATAAATACCGACTTCGAGGTTTATTATAAAAATTTAAAAATGCACTAAAAAGTAAAAAATAATTACTCTCGATTAGAAAATATACATCACAGTGATATAAACCCTTAAGTGGTGATATCGTAATTCTTATACAACATTAATACCTTAATCAGAGTCGGCATCAAATTCATATTAAAATAATAATTAAAAACTGCGTTAAATGTTCTCATTAAATTGTTCCTAGATATTGTAATATGAATTTGATGCCTACGCTAATTAAGGTATCAGTGTTGTATAAAAATTACGATAATGTCACTACTTAAGTGTTATATCATACTCTGATATATATTTTCTTATCGGGAGTAATCATTTTTTACTTTTTAGTGCATTTTTAAATTTTTATAATAAACCTTGAAGTTGGTATTTATTTTTGTTTGTAAAAAAACATTTTATTTTACAATTTTTAGCGTTATTCTTGAATTTTGTTCTTGCTAAAAATCAATTTTTCTTCACATTATTCTCCATGCTTTATACTTTAAAAAAATCGATTTCTTTTTTTTTGAACTGCATTTCCACGGCGTAAAAACATCAAAAGCTACATTTCCATGGTAATTTGAAAAATAATCATGAATGAAAAAATAAATATTAAAAAAAAAGAGACGAAGCTAAATCTAACCCGACGGTGAAAATGACAAGCATCCAAAAAGCTTCAATTTCCCCCGCATTATTAAGAATAACTCAAAAACCATTGGTCAGATCTTGATCAAATTTAAATGGGACCATATGAGAAGCACCAGCTTTCAAATAAAAGAAGAGTCATCAAAATCGGTTCAGCTAGAAGAAAGTTCTGAGGTAACACACATAAAAAAAAAAAAAAGAGAAAAAAAATACAGTTCAATTGAGAACCTCCTCCATTTTTTTTGAAGTCGGTTAACAAATAGAATTTATAGCGAGAAGTTTGCTTTTTTCTTTTTTTTTTTTGTAAGTAAATGCTTCAGATCCGATACAACTTATGTGTCTCTTGACAGCGGAAACACTGAAATCGCCTACATTTACATAAATAATAAAATTTTATAATAACAATAGAAAAAATATATCGCTCGTGAATAAGCATGATAAAGCATTATATGCACTTTATTTATAGTAATTTGGAATAAAAGACGAATGTAATAAATTTAAAATGTATAAACGGTATTCTAAAATTAGAAACTTTTTTATCGGGCATAGATGATAAGCTAAAAATTAATAATACAAATAAAACCACGCAAAGTCCACGATCAGGACAAACTCTAAAAATACACTGAAGTCAATATGGAAAACAGCAGAGTATTTCCATATTGTTTTTAAGATTAACAGTTTGAAGGCGTTATGAACCAATTTCAATCTAGGCGCGAAGTTGTTTGCATACATCAAAAGCGCGGAGAGATGTTTACAATATTAAAGGCGACAGATTGTTTGCAAGATAAATAACGAACTTTAATATGGCACAAACGATATAAGCAGAAAACACTAGACGAATCAATGTGAAACAATTTAAAAATTCCTAAAGGAACATTAAATGTTTATATTAAAAAGGGAGCTAATAACTATTATGGCTAGGCCGTTTATATATACTAGATTTATATTTGATTATGTATAGTAATTTCCGCCTATATCAGCCCCGTGTATTTCTTTTATTATAATTAGCTAAGGGGTCCATTTCCCCTTCAAGGAAAAATTTATGATGAAATATAGCGTCAAATAACTGTGTATAATTTGTGTAAATTGTGTATCGACGTCGCCGAAGTTGTGCATACTCCCATCCTCCGCTATAACGAAAACAAATCTGGAAAACGTAGGTTACAATAATTAATATTTAGCTAATATATTATATACATATTGTGAAAATACTGTGATGTACGTGATACGTTTTTGACGAAATGAATATCATTTTTAATTATATACGTACACATAAAGTAGATCCCCCGGACCTCACCATGGGAAACCCCTGGACATTAAGACGGTGGCATTCTATAATTCTTATAGAAGAATAAGTTCCAGTTGATTACGCGATTTTTTAATTTAACGTATATTGTTCTATTATATAGCTCCAGTTACACAAAAACGTTATGTACTTGATAGATTTTCATACTGCTTCCAGTGCATAAATGGCACATCCATTGATATACATATAAAATAACAGGGAAACAGTAATAAAATAAATGTAAGTAACCAAGTATGGGAATAAAGAATTAAATATCAGACTAATTTTTGAAACAGTAGGCAATATACAGAGTAAGCATTGTGTAAGTCTTTTCATTTGCACGTTACACAGTTTGTATGTTCGCTACAAAATTAAAATTTGTGATTTCGTAGATGAATACGATACAAAACGTATTTTGTTGAAGTTAAAAAAAGGTGTAAATATATAGCTTCTTTAGTTTTGACGTATGAGTCTTAGTCTAACACTGCACTTATGTAAGCATACATTATGAAGCCGTTAAATTATTATTTTTTAAATATTTGTTTTTATTATAACACGTAAAGGAAAGTCAAATATTAGAACACACAATGTACACACATTTATATTCAATTATATGACAGCACATTTTTCGTAAATTCCATCTTTGAGAAAGGGCTATCAAATTTGTTTTTAATTATAGCAGCGGAAGGAAGTGTACACAATTTTGGGGATACTGATACATAATTTACACAAATTGTACACAATTATACAGTATCATATTTTTTTTTCGTTAATTTCACTTTAGGAAGGGAGCTAGCTAGTAAATTTGTTTTTATTATAGCGACGAAGGGGAGTGTACACAAATTATTGATGATTGATATACAACTTACACAAATTGTACACAATTA
This sequence comes from Icerya purchasi, assembly GCA_039619475.1. Classification (NCBI taxonomy): domain Eukaryota; kingdom Metazoa; phylum Arthropoda; class Insecta; order Hemiptera; family Monophlebidae; genus Icerya; species Icerya purchasi. The sequence goes on from CM077115.1 coordinate 382,777,609, forward strand.
TACGAGACCATATTTTTTTGTAATTTCACCTTGGGAGGCTACCGTTTTCATGTACACTAGAAATTCGAGAACGTTGATACACAAATTATACACAATTATCTGACACTATATTTTATCATAAATTTTTCCTTGCAGGGTGGCTGACGAAATGGAGCCTTAACTAAGACTGTTAGAGTTTTCTCTAGTAGATTTGGTTTATGTTTATTTTTTATTAAATGTTCAGCATAAGTTGATTTTTCTATTTCGTTATCATCACATGATTTAACATGTTCACGGTAACTGTTTAGGCAACGGTATTCAAGCGAACGTTGCTTCGTATTGTGCATTGATAATATATAAAAGAATTAACAGTGTAGCTTAAATGGTTTTCGATAAAATAAAAGCGCACGCAGTGAATTTTAAAATGGCTTAAAATGTAAAAAAAAGCAAGCCTTTCTGCAATTTAATATTTTAATGCTGACTTTAGTTCTGAAATTACGGCAAAAAGTAGAACATTTATAAAATAAAAAAATAAATAAATACCCCTTATTAACAAACAAAATCAGTATATTAAATATTTTACTTTAATAAATTAAAATACCTCAATTTAAGGAAATGTTTTCGGGCATAATGATCAGCTAACAATACAGATGGAACTCAACTAGAAATTAAAATCAAACTTATCTGAGTGTAGCCTATATTGTTAGCTGATGATAGGCTATGCCCGAAAACGTTTGCTTAAATTGAGGTATTTACATTTATTAAAGTACATTAGAACGAAAATTAAACAGCTCAAAATTAAAACGCGTTAATTGGCTTATCGGTCGAAATTCTACGTTGGACGTATCGTGTAAGCCTTTACTCTATCAGCAAATAATAAAACCGATTTAGACGTATCGTCTTGAATTCTGGGGATACGCGAAAGTTGCAAATTGTAACAAGATCCGGGCCAGACAAAACGTCATCCTACGTGCGATCATCGATGCCTATCGATTTTCACGTAACGATGACATTCTCTACGATCTTCAGATGCCATTCGTCGATGATGTCATCAAAGCCTACGCCAAGCAGCAAGAGAGGCGGCTTTTTGACAATAGGCGGAAACATTTAAACTTCTCGATACGCAATTAGATACCAGACGTCTTAAGCGTAACAAACCTCAAAATCTACTCTTGTAAAAAATAAGTATACGCAAGGAAGCTTTAATCACTGGGTTACTTACTCCACACTCATTTTTAATCATCTAACAAGATGCGTTTTGCGTTAGGTGATAATCATGTTATCAACAGAGTTACTTATTTAACACTTAAGATTGTAACGAGCATATAATATAACTAATATATATTAATAAAAAAAATAAAAAAAAATTATTAAAATGAAATATTTAATACTGATTTCGTTTGTTAATACAGGATATTTATTAATTTTTTTTTTTTTTTTGATAAATATTAACAAACAGGTATGGACACTTATCTGTATTTAGTACAACGTTTCACAAAATTCAACACAGAATACAAGCTTAAAGAACTATTATCGCAGCCCCTATTATAGTTGAAATGCTCGGAAAATCTAGATTTGCCGGAATTGTAACAGCCGCTGATCCCCAGTGGTATATAGACCTAACATCTCGAATATACCGGAGAAGTAATCTGAATAAAGGCGGTTCTTGAGAGATAGGCACTGATTCTCTTCAGATCCCCGCTAGATAAGAGTACATTATAAAACGACCTTTACTCCACAATATAACCATTGTACACTTTACGTCCGGGGGGCATCCGTCACTCTACTTACTGCAGCTATCAAAATGCAAAATTCTTACGCTGTATTTTCAGTCGTGTACATCGCATAATTTTCTTCTATGCTTGTTTTCCGACATTAATAATCTGGTCGTAGCTTGAACGCATTTGAAAAAGAAAAAAACGATCAGTGCTTGTCCTTCTTCTTTTTCATTTTATTCTTTTCATTACAGTTGGTTTTTTCCAATTCATCTCGCCGTATAATATGACCCCGAGGAATATTAAAACGTTTTCTTTTTATTGTTGCCACGGATTTGTCTTCTGTCTTTAATTCTAATTCTTCCGAGGAACTTGTTCCATGTTTCACCCCCGTGACATTCATCTGTAAGAAACCATTTCAAACGCCTCCGACACGATAGTGATTGAACATATCGCTTGAAATCCCCAGCGGGAACACATTTATGTTTAACTGCATCGAAAAATTAGAACGAGATGTGAACGAGTACAAACCAAGAGAGAGCTCTATTCCTATTATAATCGATTACAAAATAACAGTGGTACACAAGAATATACAGAAAAGGAATGAAGGAACCGAACAAGTCGCATAATTAACCCTTACGTGCACACCCGGGTGCCCACCGGCGGATATTTCGTGAAAATTTTTTATGACCCCTTCGATATTTTTCCAAATTCTCCAAGATTCTCGTGATTTGGCGTTTTTTCTATCGAACGGTGATGTTAAAAAATTTTGTCTCAATTTTTAACAACGAAAATTTTAATTTTGAAGAAAACAACGCGCTAAACATCCCCGGGTGGTCCCCATCGTATGAAAACACATGATTTTAGTGAAATTTCATTGTTTTCGCATGCTATTAAATTATCCATTGTACAGATAATAAATATAAATAATTTTTAAAGGAATAATAACAAATTATTATGCTGTAAAATTTATTTATTTATATGTATACATATATATTGCAAAAAATAAATCATTACTTATTTCACACACTCTTCACATTTTGTTACTGTTATCGCAGCATATGATATAACTTTTTCTAGTTTTTCAGCGTTTTTTTTTTTTTTTTTTTTTTTTTTTTTACTGCTTGTTTATAACACAGATGACACGATCCAGTGTCACTTCTATCCGGCCTATTGAGTCTTGCGCAGGTTGAGACCCAGCCCGAAACTCAGTCGGAGGTAAAACTTGCCGGTGTAAGATACTCTCTATGCCTAACTTCTACGAATGATTCCGCATAACTTGTCTATTTTGAGATCTATCTTCAACTGAAAGCATAGCGAGCTCTTCACTCATCTGTCTTATAAACAGCCTCCTTTCATGAGTTTTTTTTGTTTCTGTATCATTTTATTATTCTCGTAATAAATTTAAGTACCAAGCTAAACAAGCTGTATCAACAATATTGAGGGGAAAAAATCCAGTGGACAGCAATTAGTGCGTCGGTGACACGTCCATCGACAATTAATCATCTGGTCCATCGTATCGGGCCAGCCTTATACTTGTAAAATAAAATCGTGCCCGATTTTTTTTTTTCGCAATCCGTGTGCATCGTAGACAATAATATAACAGCTTTACTGGTTGTTTTTTTTTTTTTTTTTTGGCACGTACAAACATAAAGTTACTTTTTCATGGAATCCAGAAAACGAGGAAAATTCCTTCCTCTTGATTTTGAAAGCGCGAAAGCTTGTGGAATGTGTACGATTTACTTTTTTTTCAATGTGCCATAGACCAATTCGACGAGATTCGATGTTTAGCAAGCGACAGAGCGGAGTAAAAAAGTTATCCATCGGGATATTTCTTCCAGAGCAGCCCTTGTACATTATCGCAAGATCTTTCACAGCTTTTTTTTCACCCTGATTTACTTCGCGAACATTCCCCGTTTTCTCCGTGTACAAAATGGCTTGCAAAGGATAGGCATTTTCCGCTTATCCACCATACTTTTATCCCATATTTTTCCGGCTTCAATGGAATATACTGCGTGCATTTGGTCCCTACCTCGAAAAGGAAATAGCTGCTCGTCGATCGTTCGATTTTCGGTGGGAACATTGACGTGAGATTTTAATTGAGCACGTTCCATATATCTCGAATAGAGGAGCTGCTTCTTCATCCTTCGCAAGCGTTGTTGGCGCGTTTGATAATCATCAAGACGTATAAAATGAAGTAACGATCGAAAACTATTTATCCCCTACCTCGTATACCTGTGGCCTAATTTTTTACCTGTACTCATTTTCATACCTGAAAACACGTACTAATTACATTTATAAATATCTAATATAAATCGCCGTTGTGAATAAAACTTCTTATTGTTGTTTAAAAAAGTAAAAAAAACAATAAAATCCATAGGTAGGTACCCCCCCCCCGGGGGTGTAATAGCGTAGGTAAACTACCCGGGTGTGCACATAAGGGTTAAAAGAAAAAAACGCTTTCGCTTGAAAATTCAAAATAGAAAAGAAACAAGCGTGTAAAGCTGAACGTGAAGTCGAGGAAGAACTCTACCAATACGGTAAACAATTTCCGTAACTGAATACGTGTACCATTAGTGTTGATATTGAGCTTAATTAAAGATTTTTTCGTGAACGAACTTAATTTGACTTTGGCTTTAAAAGAAAAAAAAAAAAAAAAAAAAAAAAAAAATGATTTACATAAAGCATCGAACGGAAGAGTAAAAAACTCCCTCAAAGGATAAAATATTATTGTCTCGTCAAAAATTGAAAACTTTTTTTTTTTTTTTGTACCGTTTATTTTTAGCACTGGATGTAACCCAATACTTTTTCCCATTTCCCTGCAATTAATAAAGATACATTTCCCAATCCAAATTCAATTTTTCCTCCGCTTTTAACTAGTCGCGATTACGTAGAGTTTATAAATAAATTTCGATGCAAATATATATATATATATATATATATATATATATATATATATATATAGTTGTTTTTTTTTAATTTTTCGAAAAATGAATTATCAACGAAATATTTAAAAGATCACTGCGCGCATTTTTCACGCTCTGCGTTTATTTTGCATAGGAAACCTCGGAAATAAGATAGGTGACGCTGAAAGTTTAGTCGAAAAAGACACCTGCTTCTTTTGGTTCCAACGGAGTTCTTTAATCGATCAATAACGAGTAAAATTCCGACACGTGTAAATTTCATGATATAGGCTATGGAGAAGTTTTAATTTGTGCGTAATTTACCTGCTTTTTTAAAAGTTGCTGCATTTTTATAAACGGTTACGATTTGTCGAGTAATGTACAGAGAGTGCGTTTCTCCCTTTTTTTAAATAAGTAAAACAAAGTCAGTCTAGATCAGCCGCGTATTTTTATTGCGTCTTCATTCTACTTGTCGTATCTTAAAACCGCACTTAACAGTTCTATACATAGACAATAAGGCGCGAATGCCTAAAACACCGAAGCGACGCGCCGCACCCAGAAAATGTACCGTTGTTAACTGAACGAAAAAGAAACATTCCGCTCTTTTGAAACGATTCGCTCGTACCATGCACATTTTCTTACGAATATTTCTGTTCGAAGGGTTCAGTGTTCGTAACAGCGTACACAGGTGTTACTGATTATAAAAAAAGGGGTTATATATATATATATATATGTTTATATGGCTGCTATTTAAATATTTATGATACAACTTATTATTATTCATTTTACCTTTATGTCTATTTTTGTTTTTATTTTTATTTTTATTTTTATTTTTAACAATTTTCAGCTCATTTTTACGACTCATATTCTGTTTTTCGTTATTCTGATTATTATTCTTAATATTTCCTTTATTATTCTTTTTCTTATTATTTTTATAATTATTTTTAGTCCTCCGATAATCATAATTTTTCGCTTTCTTATTATTAATATTTGTATAAGTGCTAACTGATCTAAACCTTCTTCTATTATTTATACTACTATAGCTGTTATTATTATTATTTTTCTTAATAGTACTTTTACTGTAATTATTACTATCCGTGTTGCTGTTATTATTATTATTATTTTTTACATTGATGTTGATTCGACTTTTATTCTCATCTTTCTCATCTTCCTCTTTCTCTAATTTGTTCTCAACCTCCGAATTTAAGATCGAGATATCCGCTTCTATTCTCTTCGCACTAAACACTATTTCCATGTCCAGCTCCGCCTCAACTCTGAGCTTTAAAGTACTGCAGGTTTCTCTAATATCCTCTTTCAACTCATTTATTTCTTTCCAAGTGTTCTCATTCGACAGTCTTATTCCATCAATCGAATCTCTAATATCCGTTAATTTTTTTTCACTTGATTTCAAATTTTGCTCACTCGATCTCAAGTTTTTTTCACTTGAGTCCTTCAGATCCAGTAGTAACCTAATCATACATTCCATGCGAGACTCCTCTAATTCTTTTTTTATAGACTGCCTTCTTGTAGGAGTCTCGCGATTGGGTTCCGGCGAGGGAGTTGTCGGAACATCTAATTCGATATCCGACATTTCCGGAAACTCGGTACCTCTTTGTATATTTATGTTGTTATAGCTCATTATTAATTTTATTTATTTGTTATTATTATTATTATTTTATTTTTTATTTTTTCTAGTAATATGATTATTCCGCTACTTTTAATAATTTCTACAAATATACGCTAATACTTTTTTTTTTCTGACTAGTAAAAAAAAATATCAAAATTGATGTTGACTAGTATTGCGAGTGCTTACAAATACGACAAAACAACGATTAATAATTATAATACATCGACACACAAAACAACAAATAACTATTATTTTTTTTTTTTTTTTATTTTTTTTTTTTTATAGACTTACTGCACCGCGTCTTCTCCCAGTGGCCCAGTGACAAATTTAATACGATGTTTTGTGACTAACTATGAGATGAACTGGTTTTATCGGGCGCCACTCCGTTTGATCGGAGACCAAAATTTTCTTTCGTAATCCTTTTCTTTGCCAGGGGTCCTTTCTGGACAAATCGCGTCCCTGCTCGCTGGAGCCAATTTGTCGTGTGCTCAATTCTGATGTCACGTCACTCTGGCTTCTCCAAATTCCTCCAGTTTCACGATTAGATCAATAAAAGGACGGAGACCACCCAAGCTAAACAAATAGCTATCGCACCGCGGCTCGGGTTGCCGTGTCCTCCTAACTATCAACCAAGCCTGGAGGCTCGTGTTATGTGTCACGTAATAGACGCGAATAAATTCAAATTATTGATAAAAAGATATATTCACACAATTAGACCACGCGTCGGTGACTAGAGTATTTCGGAACAAAGCAGGTGATCGACACATTTAACAGATAAACAACGCGAATATGAAAATATTAAAAATTCTTCACACGTATTAATTATTATGTCGACGGACAAATGATTTAATTTAAAAATTGATGCGGGTCCGCTGACCACGCAACGCTTCAAATTACGATAACTCTTTTTAGAGCAAAACGGATACTAACTTTTGACGAACGAGCGCAAGACTCGCGAAAACCCAGGTAGTCGATCAGCTGTCGGTACTGCCCGACCACTCGCAACGACACATCATGCTTATCAAACGCGTAATTTTTGGCAAAATTACGTCGCTTTAGTCGAGCAGTGTATCCGCGTCTAGCCTTAGTTAATTCTACGTTATTATAATTGTGTTGGTACGGCATCGGAATTATATTCCAACTTCCCAACCGTTCGAACCATTTAATCAGCTACTTTACTTTACTCGGTTCGAACATTACGAGAGAATTATATACGAAATACTATGCTGTGTTGATCGATAATAAATAAAATAAGGAATATAAAATTTAATCTATGTTTTTCATTTCCCACAGCATAGTAAAGCCAGAATTCCAAACACAAAATCAATATTTTATTTACGTTACTCACTGTAGGCTCATGACAATATATATATATATATATATATATATATGTATAATATATATATAGAGAGTTTTTTCGTTATCGTCAAAATTGTAGTCATTTTTCTGTTAAAAGCCACGTCAAAACTAAACTCTAACATTACGGACAAGATTATATATTATACACTGTTTATCGTTGGAAAGACAGCTGCTGATTAATTGGAAAGAACGGTTATTTCTAATTAAATTTGTCAACTGTCTCTCCAATGATAAACATTATAATCTTGTACGAAACGTTAGAATTTTGAGATCTTTTCTAACAAAAATGTACGCCATTAAAAACAGATGTGTCGCTTAAAAACAATTTCAAACAGCTACCCCAACTAACGTTATCAAAACAGCTGAAAATACAATAAATAAATACACCGACCACGTTATAGTCTACACAGATGGTGCTAGAAATAACCCCACCACAATCACATCGCCGACAGCAAGTGCGTTCGTAGTATCAGATAAAGCGTTTTCTTTCTGACTACTCAGTGATAGCTGCGCAGTACCGGACGCAGAAATGTATGTCATCCTATGCGGGCTACAATATATTTCGTCTTGCAAGCCTAACAAAAAGAGAATAATTACAGACTCTCTGGCAGCACTAGAAGCCATATCCAGCTCTAAAACAAGAAATATAATTACTACTCAAATCATTCCAAGTTCCCATATAGAGCCCGATAAAAGCATTATGAAGAAAATTATCGATAATTTTCGAACGCATTTTTTGCGAAATCAAAAACAAAAACGTACCAAAAAATCATGTTCATGGCGAGCCCAAAGAAATTTATTGTTGAAAAAAAAAAACAAGTTTTTGAATTATTTGCACCATTTTAAACAACGAACAAACTGACTTTCAAGTGTTGCATTGTCATATTGTGGAAGTCCAGGGCTACTAGACCACGATGAGCAATGGAGCGATGAACAGCAGCTTATTATAACGATAATTAGGTTCCGCGGCGATTTTGCTAGAAATTTGAAGCAGCTTCTTCGTCACCGACGTATGTGTATAGTTTTAAGGTGTACCTTTGCTTTTGGCTCCGTTGAAAAATTCTTTCAAAATTATCAGCGATTCTCCTTATAATGTGCTTTTATTAAATGCCGGAGAATCTAAAAACTTGTTTTAGTAACGTTCGATAACAACTGAAAACACAAATAACATTCAATGATGAATTATTTCAACAATTCCAATACTGACATACCATTCCCCTCATTTAAAAAGTGGTTTACTATATTGAATAGCCCATCTTACCAGGCTCGCTCGCATTAACCGTACATTATACATCATACGAGACCCTGGGTACGTTCCAATTTTCCCGAGCCATAAAGCAAATTAGGCACCCCAGGGAGCGTAGACGTTGCAATAAAAAGTGGTAATGAAAAAATAGACAGCGATAAAGAAATGAAGATAATGATAATAATATAAACAGAAGTTTCTTCTTCTTCTTCTTCTTCTTCTTCTTCTTATTTTGCCTGCGTTACATCATTGATTCGACGTAGGCCTTAATTTACTTCATCGATACCTATCTTGCGCTTCACGAAGCCATTGTTTCCCTGCTGTTGCCACAATATCATCCGTCCACCTTCCGAGTGGTCTTCCTTGTGCGCGTTTTCCCGTATACGGTCTCCATTGGATCAGTTCCTTTGTCCACCTTCCATCTACTTGCCTACCAACATGACCAGCCCTTACCCTTGTCCCGACGTCTTAAAATTTTGTCTTATTTCAGATATATATTCTGATATACTAAAAGGAGTTAGACAGAGAGATACAATCTCACCACGACTATTCACAACAGCATTGGAACATGTAATAAAATCACCGGATTAGAGTGAAAGAGGAATAAACATAAATGGCAGATATATACACCACCTCTGCTTTGCAGATGAGACATTGCGATCATAGCACAGACCAGAATGTATGATAAAGAAACTAGAGATAAACTGTGGTCGATTTACAAATAAATCCGAATAAAACAAAGTACATGAAATACATATTCAAAATCAGAACAACGATCAATACAAATACAAGCGGGAAACATAGAAGAAACAGACCAGTTCACATATTTTTTGGGTAAAGTATTCACGAGCAAAAAACAAGGGATGAAATTAGACCTCGAAAAGAAAATATCAAACGGTTGGATCGCATACCATAAAATAAAACACATACTCAATACCAAAATCAGCTCACAAAATAAAGCGAAAATATTTAACCAATGCGTGATCGCAGTGCTAACGTATGCTGCCGAAACCTAGTAACGAAGGAAGTCGTAGAAAAATTAAGTAAAACTGAAAGAAACGACCTTTACTTCGCATAAAGCTACCAGATGAAGCACACAAATAAAATATGCATATTCCGTTTTTCTTAGATAAGCCTCTACAGTGGGAGGGAAAATTATATAGACCTTATTAATTTTTAATTATACACAGAAAAATATTAATGCATTTAGAATTTTTCTCTAATAATCTTGAATTATATATATATTTCTTGATTCTTAAGAAAAGAGAAATGATTTTTATTAAAAATAGAAAAGGTAAAATAAATTTTTTGAATAATTTTGACTTGGTATTTGCAAGGCATGTGTAAGATATGAAAGAGAAAGCGATATTGAAGTAACAAAAAAAAAAACCGTGCTAAAAGTGTATGCGTGTAATACTTCTTAGAATATTTAAAATAAATTTAGTCAACAGACGTCTTGTTTGATCGCTCGAACCACTATAATCTGCTACCTTATAACATGTTTGGTTTTCGCCTCTCCCAACTGTTTAGTACATTTTTAGCACAGCGCTTGCACGTCATTTATTGACAAAAAATTCATATTACTTCTTCTATTGACATCTGTGCAGCCTTTGACAATGTTCATCTCGCCACTCTCTTTGATATAGTGCGTTCCCTTTAATGTGTGCCGGATCACTTCTCTTGTTGATAATCTTTTCCATCGTAGAACCGTCATTCTTTTATTCGCCCTCTACACTCTATACTACCACTAGACTAATCTTTCATGGATTACTGTAGAGTTTCTGCCCGAGAAAAACTTTGTTCAACATCTACTTTATTAAAATTGCTCCTTTGCTTCTAAATTCCTTTTTCCCTTTTTTTTTGCCGACGACATCACTCAATTCTTATCTCTCAAATTCAAAACTTCTTAATATTTTTTTTTTTCCTCTATTATTTTAACTAATTGAAACATAACCATGTGTACTCAATTATATGAACACTCCTTGGTTAAAAATATATAAAAAAGAAAAAGGAACTAAAATTAATTTAATTTAATTATTAAATAGAAGAAACTTCCACATTTCAATGCCACGATAATATTCGGAGGCATACAAAAACTTAAATAAATTTTTGTTATTTAACGGAAAACACTAAGTGTCTTTGAACGGAAATTTCCATTCGATATAGTCGTTAATAATACACAGGTGACCCCGCTTCTGGTGCACCTCTTCACAGTCGGTGTCAGATAGGCAAAAGCGGTAGAAACAATTTTGACATCTACCGTGTCCAGTAAGAAATTGAGTTAAATACGAATTAATAAATATTAATTGTTATTTTTGATTTTAATCCGGGATGGTGTAATCTCGTATGATACGTGTACTGTGTATAATGTTAAGTAGGTATTAAGAAGCTTCGTAATTATATTGATGAATAAACGATAATAGTGTTGGGCACTCACAGATGGGAATATGTCTCTTGTGGAACCCGCAACTTATAAAAAAAAAACTAAGTTAATTTTCCCGTTGAACTGCGATTCCAGTTATTCCGTATTTTAATTATTCCGTTATTTAAATCCGCGGCAACATCATTGTCGGATTTATAAGAAATAATTTTATGTTGCAGTCCGGAATGCAACTACAGCTGTCCTGCAATAATTCGTAACGCATCGGTATGACTAAATAATGAAAATTTCCTTAAAATTTTCACCGATAGCTTTTGTATACGTTTACGTTCTAAAGCCTCTTCAAAAATGAATAGGCAATAACACATAAATGGAATAACCGGTATTTTGTACACTAAATAAGACGGGGTGACCGGTGTTCATCCATCATCCAGAGATGGAATGCAATTTATTTAAAACAACTACTGCTTTGTCTTGGCACGTGCTTGAAATGCAAATTAAAACGATAACGGCAGTCCAATATAATGCCTAGATACTGAATCGACGACATTAATTTTACGTTTCCTACAGATGAATGAATAGCAGTTTAATTTTCTTCCAGCTGCAAAAGACGTTTTTTTGTATATATATATATATATATATATATACATATATCGATTAAAATATTGGTAATTGCAATTTTGAAAAATTTGCAAATTAAACATCAGTGGTTGAAAGTGATGTCAAATGCCAGTTCGTCTGCGTAAAAATATCTGGTTACAACATCCGTGGGAGCTCGATTAGTGACAAATTTGCAGTGTACAAATTCCAGATTAGCGGACCCAGAATCAATCCTTGCGGATAACCACGAGTAAAACACTTCGAATACACATGTTTCATGGTTGTAAATAAACTGAGTAGTGTCATATTACTAAAAGATGATAATTCTGTTATCAAAGTTAAGCGCTTTCATGTTATGGAATAAAATAGGGCATGTTGCCGAAGGCGCCTTTAATATTCTAACCTACATAGAAAAGATGATAAACTTCGACTGACCTTTAAAATTAAAAAAAAACAAAAAAATATTCATATATTTTACTACTCAATAAATGCATCAAAAAAGTGTTCAGAATCGATCAATTAAATTTACAATTAACCTATAGCAGATTCTATCACAATTTCTATAACGCAAAAATGTTAACAGGATTTTTTTCTTTATTACTCCCTGCGTAAAAGAATAAAGAAAACATTAAAACCGATATTAATGACAATATTATTCTTATGCTGGAGATAATGAGAAAACCCTTACAGCATTTAATGGAAATTATTGATGTAGCATAAAGTGTCGCAGAACTGGAAAATAATAAATTGTAAATATAAAAAAAAAAAAGGTCGCAATCAATTAAAACTGGATATTCTGGAAGAATTATAGAAGACTATCACTCGAAAATTATGTAACATTTTTTCATCACAATAACACTTGAGATATGTATGTGTAGGTGTTACGATATGTTTGCAAATGCCAATAAATGAAAAAAGACACGCAGAATCGTCATTAAAATTTACTTTTCTAATTATTTGCATCGGACAAAAAAAAAACATTACGAAAAGAAAAAAACACGACGTTTGTGCACTTTATCACTCTATACTGCGAGTTTGCAAAGTTGATTTATATCTCGGCGTTCGAATAGCCCCTCGGAAGTTATCGAATGTTCTTGAACAATTGTTCCGTATAAACTCGTCTGCATTCTTCGTTCGGTATACGTAGCGTATAAACAGCAGCAGCAGTTAACGACGGTGCACTGGTAACGTTTACCAACGACAAAAGACCGTTGAAATACAAAATATTAAATAGTCCGGTTTCTAAGACACTAACGTACGTATCGAGCGTTATTTCAACGGTAACGTTTTTCCCGGCCATTAAATCTCTCAATAGGTCCGCATTCCGTTCCGATATGATTGAATGATTGATAAGTCTGGTGCCGATGTTCTCCGACGCGTAAACTGCCAGTTCGCCCTCTAGAATTAAACATTTCAAAAATGAGTTCGGATGGTGCAATGAAATATTCGCACCGAGATACTTCTCGCATGCATAGCCACCGTACCAACTTTCTATGTCGGTACTTTTATCGGTTAACCGTTCGTTTGTCAACAGCTTGGCCACCTCGCTGCGGGTGAAGCCAAAATGAACGACACCACTTTGCTCGAATATGCGGTCGCGCAACAGATCGCAATCCTTAAAACGGCTCAACGAAGCCCAAGCCATCGCTTTATACATGTTAAACACGCCGGTCATTAGAACTTTATCCAAATGTTTCTCGTTAATTTTTATACAATCGGATAACAGTTCCGCCAGCAAAATAACCGGCCGCTCAAATTCCTCCGACTGGTACGTTTCGTAGACTAGTTCCGATACCGGTAGATTAGCAAATTTACGTTTGTGCTCGCGAACTAATCGGACAAACAGTTCATTCGGCGCCGCATCGAACGAATCGATAAGGATGTGAACTTTTTTCTGCCGCTTAAAGTGTTCGAACAGCAACTCGGTCAAGAAACTCAAACTTTTAACTAACTCCGTTCGATTCATATTTCCCGTCTGATAAATATGAAATGATTTCTTCGCGGCCGCGGATAAATGCTTCGAGTTCGACAAGTACTTGTGTTCGCTGTATACCCGAACGATTCGCTGTTTCAGGCCATCGTTAAATGTTTCATACGCGTCCGCCGAAGCAGCAACGTCAGTTCCGCATTGCAGACCGCTTAGATCTAAAAATATGACCGGATATTTACCTTGATGAATCTTCATAATGGTAAGTTCCTTACCGATATGTAACGGCTTCAGATGAACCGATTTACCGTCAGCCGTAGTTATCTCACCGCCGACAAACAGTTTCCGAGTCGAACAATTCCGCCTGGGTGCAGCCTTCCCCTTTTCATCGACTTCGATCTCCAGGAAAGCTCGCAGCATCTGCAGATTTAGCGTTTTACCCCATCTACTCGGACGACTTATGATTAAGTATCGTTCGACGGTGCGAAGATAGTCTTCAACTAATAATGTTTTGTCAACGTACTGATCGTCGACAATACGCGTATAAAACTCGGTAATGTATCGAGACGCTCTGTCGGCAAACACAGACCTGTTAGCGGAGCTAGTATTCGCGCTGTCGACAGCAATGGCGCCGTAAGAAACCGTAAAAAAAAAAAACTTTATTGTATTCGTATATCTGTTCGAAAAGTGCTTCATGATGACACTTTGATGATGACTCCTGCATAAGTCGATACTAAACAACAATACTTCATCTGAAATATTAAAAGAATCGTGAGTACCAGTAACTTATACAGATCACCCCCGAAACGAGAAATCGGCAAATAAAATTTATTTAGCGGCAAACGGCACAATCATAAAAATTAATGCAGCGATGCCGTAACGAAAACATGAAACACACAATTTCCTAAGGGAAAAGTTGATACGAAAAATGTTTTTCCCCTTTGCACTGAAAAAAAAAAAAAAAAAAAAAAAAACATTCCAATTGCACATACTCCTTTAGAGTTTGAAGCTGTACTTTTCTAAACTAAATGTTTATCTCCAAAACATATCTCAACGTCCGCTGGTTATCATACCGGTAAAATAGAAAATAACATTTTGGATAGATTTTCAACATTTTGATTTTGGTACATCAACAGTCATCATCAAATGTTTCAATATTTCAGTTGCGCAATTTTAAAGTTTAATGTTCAGTATATCTCGTTGTTTCTTTAAATGCGAGCATATACTGTTTTTATTTTACATTTTTTTTTCTTTGTGTCCTCGTCAACCACGGACATCAAGCCAGCACAAAAGCACTTCATCTATGAAAAAAAACTAACAAGGGAATTAAATCTTAATACAATGAAGAACTGGAATAATTAGCGCTTCCTAACATCACATGAGACCCCGCTTTAAGTATAGAGCGGCCCATTCAGATGATAGGAACAAGACATTATCAGAGTCACGACAGTGTTATTGAGAGAGAGAGAGAGGGAGAGCGAAGAAATAGGAGAAGGCACAATAGAGAACCAATGAAGTAGGAAGTCGACTGTGACTAAACCGGAAACGACAAATAGTAGAAGTGGCAGAAAAGTGCAGAAAATCTAAATACCACGATTGAGCAGGCGGACTCGGATGAATGGATAGATACTGTGGACTACCCTCGAAGAAGAAGGTGAACTATAAAAGGGTTTCGAATTAGCAGTTTGAATATTTTTCGTTGTGAGAAGGAAATCGTCGACAGGGCATTCAGAAATAATAGTCGGGCGGGTAAAATAATCTACCATTTAATTACCACCCGTAACCCCTGCATGATCAGAAGAATTTAAAGGAAATTAATGACACCAATGACTCTGTGAACGAGAAAAACTGGAGATTAAAGATCGGATGCGCAGAATGGTGGGATCAGAAAAAAGAATAAATATACGATGAGAAAATACTCTAAAGAACGCTTTTACAGTCGGAAATAGAAAAACAACCTTCTGCAGTGAGCAGCAGAGGAGGCAAATTCAATAGCACGTAATAACATGCGCAGTAAATGGAACAAAATGAAGGTAGTTTGAACGGACCGAAATGATTAAAGACAGGAAAATAAACAGATGCATCCACCCAGCGTGCCGTATTTTAGAACCTATTTGTGAAAATTAGAGTGTGGTAAAGACAAAACGATAAAACTGCATGACCGAATTCATTGACTATTGAACGGATCGGGGGGAGATTTTATAGAAGAAGGCAAACAAAAGAGATTAGGAGGTAATATACCTGAAAAGTTAAAATGAAAGAGTTGAAGTTAGCCGAAGGATAACATAAAACGTCAATCTCTCAAGAGAGAAGAGTATAAAGGAACAAGATTATTTTGATAAATACGAAATGTTTAATAAGAAAACGAGAAGCGAGATAAGAGCTGCAAATAAATAAAATAAAAAAGTAACATTAGCCTCTGTCAGGACCGTTAGAATAGCTATGGACTTTAAGATTCCTAGACACAAGCGTAGGGCTACATTCTGAACCAAATCTAATTTAACCAGCAGAGAACGAACAGCATTACCAAAATCCGAGTTTGGAGCGAAAAGTAGATCTATAGAGCATACAGTGTACTACATATGAATCCTTTAAGATATTCAGATGTTTTAAAGTAGACGAATGGAGATAATTTACGTGTTCAGCACAGAATAATCAATTATTTAGAATGAGTACTAGTTTTACTGGAAAGAAAAAACAACATAAGACAACTTGAGAGAGGAATGCGACGAAAGAACAAGAAATCCCTATTTTTTAAAGAAATGGAAACAACAATAAAAAATTTCAATAATGACGTTATAAAACCAAAGTGGAGAAAAGAGTCGAATAAATTTAAGAGAATTTCATGATATTTAAGAAGGTTCTTGAGAACAATATAACCCATCCAGAACTGGAGAAGAATTAAGACTGTTCGGAAACGACAATGAAGGTTTGCTGAAAAAAAAAGGAGAAGCAGTTAGAAAGTGTTCAGATGCATTTGAAGTAGGAGCAAAAAAGTCAAGTTCATCAACGTTAGGAACATACGAAGGAGCTACAAAATCAACAAGAGCAGATAGTTTATTTTATTGGACACAGGAAATGAAATGATTTGAGGAAAAAGGGATTTCAAAAGGCTTTAGCTATCAAATCTGTGAGCGAGGAGCGAATTTAGAAAAGCAAGACGCTCATTTTTAAGGATAAATCTGAACTTGGCATTAATTCGTTTGTAAGCAAGAAAATCAGAGCCAGAGACAGCCTAGCTCAAAGAACACTCGGCATTCTACCATGAGGACAAGGCGTAGGACCTTCCGATGACCCAAAAAAAGATTTCTGTGGAGGAAAAGATGAATCCAATGCAGACAATATTAATCAGACAAAATCTTCATATTGAAGAATAACATTTAGGCTAGAATTGAAGCTGAAGGAATAGAAATCGAAAAATGACCAACAATCGTAATTCTTATTGCAGTTATTGTTATTATTATTATGATTGTTATTCTCGCTGTTGTTACTGATATTTGTATTATTAATATTATTTATATTTTTTTCATTATCACCATTATTATTATTATTATTATTATTACCATTTTCCCTAACATTTTTATTGTTATTAGTACTGCTATTATTATTATTATTATTACTATTACTATTATTATCGTCAATATTATTGTAATTGCGGTTGCTGGAGGATGAAATATTTGGTTGATCGAGCCGCCCTTCTTTGATAGGCACAGAGTTTACCGATGAAAGAGGGCTCGACAGTTTGCGCTTAGAGAGGATCACCATTAAATCCAGAAACAGATCGCTCCTATAAGTTTTAATACTGTTAAATGAGGTCGCACGTCAGTCTCCATTGACGAGCTCATTTAACGATGACCAAAACAATAGATACACAATTTGCATTAAAAAAATATATAAATTAAACAAATAAAAAGTATAATCTTCGGGAGAAAATAAAAATTTAATTGCTAAATATTTAAATATATAGCCCCGGAAAAACGAAAAAAGCTGCAGCGATAACAAATACAGCGCACTAGGTTAAACTTAAGCCGCCGCTTAAGATAGATTTAAATAAATAATCGAAATGAACTCGCCAAGATATATTCCTTATCAGTTAACTGAACTCGAGAATAATTAATCACACTCGTTGTTGATAAGAACTCGAAAATCTATCTTACACTTATTTCGTTAATCTTTAATCACTTATTTTCGTATAAGACTACTTTTTAAGTGTCGCTTGATCAAATGGTAAAAATAAATAACTTATTTAATGTAAACACTCACTGAAACTGTCAAATGCAAAGCTAAAGTTAATACCATAAATAATCAAACCTCACAACGTTAGTAGTCGAACGGAAAATTTTCACCAAGATTTATCTGCTTAGAAAATGTTTGTTAACGGAAAATCTCAAAATTAGCAAACGCATTTCAATTCATTTGATTTAAAACGTATCTAAAAATTTTTTCCCCCGTGCATAGGGTATATTTTAACTTTCATTTCATTCTAAATTTTAATATAATTTTCTATTCGTTCGTTTTCATTTTTTAGCGAACACCTATCTCAAAATATTAATGAAAATAAAAGACTATGAATACAAATCATAGAATTAACTGCTTCATTTGTTGCTACGTAATTTTTTAGTCGAATAAATAACGGCTTAATGTATTGTAAGTTAAATATCAGACATACACCTGTGTACAATGTAGACACTATTACTCGAAAACTTCTTCATATGACAGGTAGTAGCTTTTCATTATTTCATTAAAGTGGATTTATATGCATCATTGGTTTCTTTGAGCAGAAATGGGTTTGGATATAAAAATTTTAAAAATGCAACACTCATTTTGTTAATTTATGTTTCGTAGTTTTAAATTTACGGTTATTCTTACTGGTTCTCTGATAAAACTGCAATGTCATCATAATTATAACAATGAATTACCTAAGTGATTGTCAATTATCCTTTAATAGCACGCATTTTCTTGATTTTAAATTGTACTAATACAGACGCATCTGAATTATCTGCTCTAGTTAAGATAGAGATGTGCAAATCAATTCCGCAGGAGTAATTACACACGTGCTCATTCCTGTTGCGGATATTATCCGCTTTCCAACTCGAACCATGATGGTGTTAACTCATATTTAGTGTGTATGCCGCGTATTCAACACCAACTCCACGTGGTAGTCCGAAAGCAAAGAACATACTTGGCCGGTTTATGATATTTACCGAGTTAATGAGACATGTTAAAGCACACTGGCCATAGATAAATCCGACTGTGTCTGAAAGGACAATGTTTGTTCGCTGCGTGGTATCTTTCGGAGTTGAGATTAAATCACATCGTCGGAAATGTATCTCACTACGTCCGGACACGGGCATATTTCCAAAGATATAACTAGATCCCGAATTACCTATGCCTACGGCAAGAGTCCTGCGGTACAGAGCTCTCAATTACGGTAGATAGAGAAACGGAAATTCAAAAACACTTAATTTCTTTTTTTTAAATAATTTCTTTATAGAATTCTCATGTCTAAACCGGTCTATAATGGAATAATACACACGAATGAATGTACAATAAAACTCAATATGACAAACAAACAATATTAACTTTAACAAACTAAACAAATGTATCCCAAAAAAAAACCAACTTTAACTAAAGCTAAATAATAATAAAACGATAAGAATTAGCATACAACATATTATAAAGTGTGGTCGATTAATCGATATAATAAATTCGGTGTAATGTTTTCAAAACAGAACTCAACTATTTTAACCTCGACACTTTTTAAAGAATTAAAATTTTAATTTAAATTAAAAAATTCGAATTAAAATTAATTTGAATTTATTTAAACCTTTTTTTACACATTCGACAGATCAAATTAATACACAACATAGATAGTAAAAAAATGTTTAATAATAAAAAATTGCTGTCCCTACGTACGCCTTCTATCGCCCTGACCCGGGAGACTCTATTATTCTAGAAGACGGCTCAGATGCCGGGTAAAACAGCGCAGCCTTCTCTTCGGTGATGCATCGCATGAGCAAAGATATGGTAAATTGTATAAGTTTCCATTTCATAAAATATTAGATGCATCGTATTTCAAGTATAAATGAGACACGAAAGCATACCGATGCGCATTATATGAGTCAATATCATTCTCAGTATCAATGCCTATTTTTATCTACCCGTGTAAACAATATAAAACTAAGGAACAATGGTAAACAGATTAGAAATTATGATACCAAACGCATTAATGAAACGGTGAAAAAGATACTAAAAAAATCAAATATTTGCAATAAAATAAGAGAAAATGAAAATGTGCAAGAAACAAAAAGGTTTGAAAGCAGTAGAATTTTATGAAAACCCATACAGCGATTAGTCAGTTACCGAACAGAGATAAAGTAGGCTGAAAAATTTCAGTTCTACCAATCACAAACGAGGAAATCGAGAATGACCGAGAATACCCTAAAACTAATGAGAAATAGCAAAACTCAATGAGACAGTAACGTAACCGGTTAAGTCAGGAGGAAAAAAGGTGCGTCAGAATTTAAGTACTGTTTTTAATAAATTTCCGGAAACAAAAAGCGAGATTCAGGAAGAACCGATTCTTATACAAAAGAAAGATAATAGGAAAACCTTCAAAATTATCCATTGACTAGTCTTCTATCTAATATACGATAAACTGTTTCTATTAAAGATGGCTGACAATAATTTCCAGCAGAAGAAAGCATAATACAATAGACCACACTTACACAATATCACTAAAAAAAAGGTATAAAATAAAAGGATATTTATCACTCAAAACTATTTACCGCTGTTCTACTCGATGTAATTAACATGGATTGCAAATAGAAACAAAAAACTATTTACACTAACAAATACCACGATTAATATAAGATTTAATACCGGTACAACATATAACAATAAACTACACAAAATATGTCCAGAAATAGGTTTAAATATTAATGAGATTTTTTTAAAAAAAAGTAACAAATATTTGCCCAATCATACTTTATAAATAGTAGGAAAAAACAAAAAAAAAATATATATATATATATATATATATTTAAGAAAATCAATGAGTATAAAAAAAAGTCTGAAATCGAAATTTCACGAAAAATGTAAACTGCCATAAGCGACATTATAAAAGCTGCAGAATATATCTGCGAAAAAAAGAAAGTACCGATATATCTAAAACAAAAAATACCAAATTAATGTGTACAGCCTGTAACTACTATACTAATGAAGCCTCCTAGGTATTAACTAAAATATTGCAAAACAACAAAGAGAAACAAGATTAATAACAACCCGGGAAATAGAAGAGAAACAAAAAATAAAGCTTTTGCATAAAAAGTGGGAAAGTGGCATACGAACTTTCAAAAATAGCAAAGAGTGCAAAATTGTGACATATGGAAATTAGATTGGAGAACCTAGGAGTAAACTATGAATAAAGGCTAAAAAAAAAAAGAAAAGAGGTTGAATCAAGCACAATAGTAGCATTATTAAAGATTGTATTTGATTTACCTGTACAAGAGTGAAAAATACATACATACACTACTACCGAAGACCTCCAGTAATTATGGCTTTTCCTTTACAATAGTAAGCTAAATCCCATAAGTAACGTCATAACTAGGTGAACAGAATTATCCAATTAAAGAATAATGACTCGGGGTTCGACGTTAACGTAAAAAAAAAAACTTTGGAGAAGTTTAAAGTTCTCATTTCAAATCAATTTAATTTTTATCGTTGGAAATTATAAATCTAAACATCTTCGATATCAAAATTTTAATACACAAACTTGAACTATTTTTAAAAAATTTACTTTCCATTTTATTTTTTTATCAATATTTCATACAGTAATTAATAATTGATAAAATATAATTGAAAACTATTAAGGCAAAAAAATTACGAATGAAAAATATAGAAAAAAATATTTTAAATTAATACTTTATTACGTGATTAAAAGTTAAAATTAATAAACACAATTTAAAGATATTAAGCTTTGCGCATAATCACTAATTAAATTTTTATTTCTACGATTGAACAAGAACCGGTGTACTCTAATCCTCTGTAGCATTATCTAACTGAATAAATAACGACCCAACTCAATTATGTGAGACACGATGCCACTATCAATTAGATCTTCAATTTAATAGCACAATACTGAAATGTAGATATTTTTCTTTATTTATTCTAACTGCTAAAAAAGTTTAGAAACATTACCGCAATCAAGTCGGCTATAAAATTTCTCGTTTTAATAATTGAATTTAAATAGGTAAACATAATTTTTGGGGAATTATAAATTATTAAAGATAGCCACTAAAATAAGGTTCATAAAAAACAGCTAATTATTTTCACTGGATGAAACTTCAAACAATAATGGTATTTACGGTAAATAAATGTAATTTTCAATTAAAATAACTCGCCAGCAGCAATAAAGCAACGCGTAACATGAACCTAAATCACTTTAAACATTTTAACTATTATTTTGTATCCGAATACAAAATTTAACAGTTACCAAATAGTTTAATATTAGAAACCATATTCAGTGGAACGCTACTTACTACTTCGTGATAAAATACGACGAAGACCTTATGATTTTCAGTTTTTGACGTTGATTCTTGCTGAAAACATTTTTATGTTTTTGTCAAATTAAAAATAGGAAATTAACAGATAAACTGCATAACATTCTAAAACTAACACGATTCCGTATCATAAAAAAAATTAATATAAAGCACAGGATAGCTTACCCAAATAACTGGAACCATCAGTCGAACAAAAGCATGAATATGTAAAATGTTGCGAATATACTAATTAAATCGATTAATTACTTTCCATTATTGATAAGTTCTCGATCGACAAAACGATAATAAATATCGGGAAAAAAAAGCCAATACAACACGTTTTAAAGCATATCGCTTTTACATGACATTTAACAACTCAGTAAATATATAGCCATACATACATGCCCACATATAATACACATACGTACACAAACGCATATATACATATGTGTGTATATAATAAAAATGAAAAACAGAAAGTTAGCGAAAACACAAGCAAAATCAAAAATGAGTAAAAACTGTTCTTTCAAAACACGTGTTTCGAGTGAGTTAAAGAATCCTACTACCTTTCAACTACAAAAATAAAAACATGTTAAAAATAAACGAAGCAAAATAGACGTAAAATTGAATTTTTGTAAACAAAAAAAGTATTTTCAACAAACTAAGTTTATTGTAAATAAACAAAAAAAAAATTAATAAACTATTACGGCAGTATATAAATTGTTTAAGTTTAGTAATGACAAAAAAGAAAACAAACAAATACTTACTCAGCAGAATAATAATTTAGATTCACACACAACTTTGTGTGAAAAAATTGGTAAAAATTCCACTTATTCCCAATAAATAGACCTTTAATTTTCTATACAACTTATACAGAAATAACTAATATTCGTTTCACTGTAGAGCTAATTGTTCGAACATATTTTATTAGATAATGAAAATCAATATACATGTATACTATGCATAAATTGACTGTCTACCTAAATTTTTTTGAAATGTAAACATTCTCAAAAAAAATCTTTTATTAAAACTCAAACCCCCTAATGAATTTAAATTCATATAAAAAAATTATTAAAAAATTAAAAATTTATAATTATAAAAATATATCCCGAAGTAAATAATTATAAATCGGCGATCAATGTACAACAATTTAACTGCAATAATTCCACTAGCTAAGAAAACAGAAGAATTCAACGCTTCCAAAAAAAAATCGAATCAATAAATGCAAAAATAACGTAGTATTAAACTTATCGGATTGTATAAAATATTTTTCCACGAACAATAATAAAAATTAACTGTTTTGATGTAAATATTTAATTAAAACCATTTTACATTACTAATTATATTTCAAATTATACTAGAAAAAGAAACATACAAAAGTACAGCTTATAAAATAAATGACTTATGAGCTTTCTCGTGAGCTCTAATGATATAAATTTAGTTAATTTCATGTATAGAAAATATCGTAAATATTCTCTCCCAGTCTTTGGTAGATAATCTGAATTTAGATATTATAGTTAAAACCATCTTAGGAAATAACTTAAAACATCCTTAATTGATAAAATAAAAATGAAAATACTACTAAATTGTAACTTGAGAAATACTGTTTTCATAATGGGCTCTTAATTTTTCAGTTACAAGTATGTTAAATCGACTTTCGTAACTAGAGCTGATACTTTTTAATAACGAATACGGCGTTTCATACCAGCGTGAAGGCGAATTACACTGTTCCGGATTGAATTCGTTCGAAACAATACCAAATCCTTTAGAACACAATTTAATACAATATAGTTTTCCTTCGTACGTTTTCAAATTTATAAGTATCATATTTACTGGGTCCGGTTGATTAGCTGCTAAAGATATCTCTTTAACTAGCGGTTTTATATCTGATATAACACCTTCAGCTTCTGATAACCAATCGGTGGATTGCATGGTTCACTAAATGATAAAAAAAAAGCAATGTTAAATATCATACGCAATACATTGGACAATAGGTGAAATATTTACTTCATTCAAATCCGACAATATAAGACCTCTTATAAAAATTATAAAGCGTTACATATTTACTGTTCAACATCCTAACATTACGATACATACCACGTATTAACCAATATAAATACACGCTATATATTAAACATAAGGAATTTCGATAAGCATTAAGAAGGTGAATATTTCAATTTAAAAGTATCACAAGAGCATTATAATTCGAAATATACAACAATGTTTTTAATAATTAAAAACTAATTATATGAGTCACGAAAATATTTTTTCACAAATGTAAAATCGTCTCTTTATACACTACTATTAAATGTTTGCCGCATGCTACCACTTATAACAGAACTAGATATTCTTTAGTTTAATGAAAATATGTAATACAAATCATGTAGTATTTTAAAATATCTCAAAAAAAATATGTATACTCGTATCAAATAAATTAAACATAACACTACAAATAAATAATTTCAAATGTAAACAATTTTCTTTCTAAAATATCATCTATAATACAGAGTACTTTGAAATACAAAGTAACGTTACATAGTGAATACTTACGGCAAAACAAAAATCAGATTTAGCAATTTAATCATTAAAAACTTAAAATTAAATTTGATATACTAAAACAATTTCAATTGTTATAGTTTGATAACTGATATCAACACAAACGGGATTTTTTTTTCATAATTTAAAGTTAACTTCACACATAGCATATTTTGCGGGATGCTTAATTTATACATATTTTACTAGAATAATTTTAATTTTTTAATTCTAGTTAAAAGTAAACATTTATTTAGATTAAACTCGTATCATTCTTTTTTTAAAAAATTGAAAGCATAAATATAAAAGAATATAGATAGAAAAAATATAACTTTTTGTTGTATTTAATAACTCAACAAAAACAAAATATTATAAAAATACAGCCAATTTTGTCAGCTATAAATTCTACTTGTACAAAAATATTATACAGTTAGCCATTTTATCAGAAAAATTAAGTGCCAAGTTTTTTTTTATGAATTATATATGTTTATGACTTTAAGCCCCATGTCTTCATAAATGGTGACAATATCTGTTACTAAAATCACCTAATGATTTTGTTACAAAAGTAGCAAAAATAATATTTTGTAAAATATTTGTCAGAGCTTGTTTTTGTTTATTAGACATCCCTTAAAAAATGACTTAGGGAGAGCGCCCATCTAAGCGATACGATTCCGATACGACAGCGATTTTAAATCGTAAGCGATAGCAACACGATTCCGATACGACGTAACGCCCACTGAAGCAACGCGATTTATCCGCTGGAGAAGCAACTTAATTTATGATGTGGTGTGATAGTGCAAAAAATGTCATATTTTTCTTCGTTTTCCTGTTCTTTTTTTAGTGAAGAAGCAATGTATCGTTAGTAAATCTTAACAATTTAAATCAAAAAAGAAAACAATGTTATTGAGTACATCCATTTTTTCAAAAGAGTAACAAAATAAACGCTTTAATATTTATAAAAAACTGAATATATACTCGGAAAAGTTCTAAAGTTTTTATGGAATGAATAAGGAAACGTTCAATTGGTTAGTAGAGAAAATTGGCCAAAAATTGTAAAAAAAAACACCCATTTTAGAACATTTATACACTGCAGAAACGTATTTTAATCACATTACGGGAAATACATTTGTTAATTATATATATCTAAATGTGAAACATTTTCTATACCATATACATATATATTGCTGTTAATTTATATTACATAACAAAATAAGAAAATGTAAATATTAATATTTATTTCATAAATATGAATTGTTTTTAAAAATATTCTGAAATAAATTTAAAACACCGATTTTAAATTGTTATTTTTGCCGATTATTCATATTACGCATAAAAATTCAGAATGTAAACAAACAATCGCTTGCTCAAGCAACTAAATATAATACATGTAGCACTCGAGCGACGGCGATACGATAGTTGCTTATCGGTTGCTTGTCGCATCGCGTCAGTGGGCGCTAACTCATATAATAACGTGGGTTATATTCTGAACTACATTTAGTTGCTATCGCATCGGAATCGTATCGCTTCGGTGGGCGCTCTCCCTTAAATTGTGTCTCCATATATGAAGACACATGCCCGTTAAATCCCAAATAAAAATGATAATAAATATAGCGTGAAAAATGAACAATAACGAGTTAATATATTTAATGCATATTTTTATGTAATCATTATTTACAGAAATTTATAATATAATACACATATTAACAATAAAAATGAATTTAATGATATCTATTTAAATTATTTATATGGCAAACACATTGCAGGTTTATTCGCGTATTCTTAGCATCTCGTACACACTTTTTTTGCTAACTTGTTAGCTTCATTCCTCGTTTTACCATTATCTCTATAATTTTTATAACAAACTGTGCAGTTTGAACGTTTGCCTTTTTCAAGTTTGTGTGTTTAGGTTTACGTGGTTTCTCAATATCTGTCACATGGCGCAGGATATACGAAGTACGTTCACAAAGTAAGATTCCCACACGCGTAAAACCAATTGGAATAAACTTGCGGTGATGGACGTAGTTTCATTTTGTAGCTACAACATTCAAGTTTAAACTAGTTCAAATCGCAATTGTGTATGTTTTTTCGTTTTCGAGTTACGTGAATTAATCATGAGTGAAATTCTGAAAGTTGCCGCCAACTACGAGGTGTGCTCAGTTATTCATTTTTAAAACCATGAAAAAATTGCATCAATTGAAATTCATCGACAAATGGTGAAAGTTTATGGTTCTGTGATGAGAATTCAACATGTTCGTAAATGGTGCCTAAAACTCTTGTTTATGATACATCTGTTCCAGGAACACGTGTCCTGCTATAAACGAAAATTGTTTACTACTTTATCTACTGATAACATATTTTACTAGCTGTCTTATGTCAACCATATATGATGAGGACAAATGCTTTTTCTTTACTTAGGACCTTCTCCACATATGGAGACACTATACTACCCCATCAACCCTGGCTGTCTCCATATATGGAGACATTGTCATTTTTGTAAAGTTTCTTAAAAATGGCTCGAGGTTTAAAATGTTATCATTAGTTTGTATTTCCATTTTAATTATATATTTCTTAGATTCCTATTACTTTTTACACACTATAAAAATTAATAACTAAATATATTTAGTTAAAACATCAATACTGAAAAATAATTATTTAGATATTGTTTCATTAATCTTGGTGCTATTAACACACCGCGTCTGTACTTTTAAAATCGTTAAAAAATATATATAGGGTCAGGGCCGTATCTAGACCAAAATTTCGGGAAGAATTATAAAAACATTTATTGTGTGTGTGCGTGTACTGTCGTGAAATATATTTATTTATAAATATATGTGCAATATTTGAACATGACATTATGTTATTCCATTGTTGTGCATCACGATACCATACGCACCGAATATTTTTGTAACTGCGACCCCCGCTTTTATTTTTCAGAATATTTTGTAGTTTCAGATTTTAATGTTAAAATGCGTAACCAATAAAGTTATTTTGTACTTTTTAATGCATAAGTAAAAGCCTATTTTTAAAAAAAAACATTATTTTTCTTATTTTCTAATTTTTAGTCTGGACTTTTTACTGTGTATTTCAATAAAAAACAATAAATTTAGAATTGTATTTAATTTTGCTTTATTTTATTCAATATCTTGATTATAGGACATTTACAGAAATTTGTGTTATATTTTATTATTAAATAATGGATCGCATTCTTTCAATTCTATTGTTTTTTCATACAATACAAACGGAATCCTCAGCACATGAAACACAATGTTTGACTAATAGCGCGATCTTTCCATTGATATATGTTATGGCCGAAAACAAAAATATTTTTTTGAAACATTCGAGAGCTTTCTTTAAAGTTGGCAACACATATCTTCCAAAGTAAAGAAATACACAAAGATGCGCATTTTTTTAACCTTGTTCAAAATTTATAGCTATAAAGCTGAGCCGCAAGCGGAGGCTACACGACGTTTTTTGTGTTACAGGATTTTTCATATTGCATAATTTTTCTGTAATTTTCATGTTAGGTGTGTTATACATACCAAATTTTAACTTTCTACGTCTTGTTGATTTTGCTGGGAACTTTGACTTTTACTTCAAAATTTTAAAATTGGAGCCCATTTTGAACTTCCTTTATAAAATTTTTCAGGTTTCTTAATTTTTCTGTTATTTACAAGTTACAAGTTTTGAACATACCAAATTTCAATATAACAATACTCATTAATGATGTAGCTGAAGTTTCTGCGCAGGAATGATCCAGAGGCGGGGGGGAATGTCCCCCGTCCCAAAAAAAAAAACAACTCTAAATTGCCTTACCCCAGAACTTAATACAAGCCGTTTAAGAATGCAACAATTTAATCGGAAATCAAATTCTTTTTATTCGCTTACAGTTATGTCAAAAGTTGCTACCAAAACATTTTGAAATGCTTCAATTAGTCTTATATTTTTAAATATCAAAATTACGAGATTTATTTTTGACGAAAAAATGAAACTTCATAAAATACCAATAAAAAAAAATGATCTTTTAAAATTTGACTTTGTTATTCTATGAAATATGCTTTTATTGCAAATGTGCGAAAGATGTAAAATACTGACGAGCTGAAAAAATTATTGGCTGCAGTTGGTATTTTTTGTCAGCCTTAAAAGAGGAAATATCACGTTTCACGTCGATGATCCATTTATCATTAATATCAATTAATTGTTTTTAAAGGTTTCTCTTTTCGGTTTTCATTTATTTCCCTTTTATTATTAAAGCGACATAGACAACTTCATTTCTGTATCTGTTACTTTTTTCCTGGTTTTTTATTTCCAAGAAAAGTCCCCATTTGAAACAGCTAAACACTACGGCGTATTCGTTTATTATAAAAAGATAATGAACCAATCAGAATGTTTTTACAATATGTTCTCTTTAATGCTACTATTAGAATTAATAATTTTAAAACTAATTAAAAAAACATTTCTGTTTATAATCGGCGTTATTTTACTTCGGAATTTATTGTTCACACTTGCTATTTCCTTATTTTAAATTACATAATAAATCATTTTTTACACATTTGGTTTTATTCCGGAATATCCCAAAAAAAATTTCTCAGTAAAAATATAAAAAATATCTCTGCCGAGAACATAAACTGCCCCCCCCCCTCCGGAAACAGATATTCATCCCTGTTTCTGCGGGATCTAAGAGGTTTGAACCACCTCCCGCGCGACCAGAAATACATCAGAAAATGTACTTTCAATATTGCAATATGATCGGACTAAAATTCAAATTTTAAAGAAAAATATTTACTTATTGACTACAATAATCAAATACAATTATGTGTTTTCTATGTAAAAATTCCGGATGTGTAAAAAAATTTAGGAAATACGTGTTTTTAAATTCGGTTTTGGACCAACTTTTTGACTATACCATTGTAACTCATCGTGGTTTAAAATTTATCGGTGTTTAAAAAGAAAGTAGACCTAGTTTATAATAACGTTTATATTAATTTACGAAATGGAAAATAATTTTTTTTATATAATCACCCGTAACTTTTTTAATTTTAGTACTTTGTAAAACTTCTATATTTTATTGAGATCAATAATTAACGTGACCATACGTCCCGTTTTTCGGTTCTCCGTCCCGTGTACTGGAAAAAAAATTTCCGGACGCAAAATTGTCCCGTTTTCCAAAACCATGTAAACATTAGCGGGCCTACCGGGCGTGGGCGATGCGGGAGCGTGTCCACGATAGCCGATCCACCGCCCGCACCAGCTGATTGCAGTAACATGTCATAATCACATCATTTCATTTATTCATTATCTGATAATTACGCGCACCTGCCGCGATTTGTTATTGCCCTGTTTGATACTCGCCTAATATTTGCAGTGGAAATTAATTTAAGGTTTTTTGTTTAGGAATCTTATTTAACTATGCCGAAACAGAAGTGTACGTTCGATGTTAGTTTACAAGCAAAATACACCCGTTTATAATAAATATTCCCTCGGATGTCAGATGCGAAAAGTGTCGCACAGGATTTAGTGCTTCCTATGACGTTGCCGATGATATTGAACAGCATTTATAGTTTGAAAAACATAAAAATTCGAGTTCTTCAATGTTAAACTTTTTCAAGAAATCGAACGCGCCAACTTCAAAGGATTTGGATATTGCCGCGGCAGAAGCAGTCTGGGCCTATTGCGCGATACAAGAAAACCACAGTTTTCGCTTCAATGATTACGCGTCCAAATTAACCCAATCATGTTTCGATCAGAAATTTAGATGCGCGCGTACGAAGTTATTGCAGTAAATGTTTTGGCGCGTACAATGATTATAGAATTAAAAGTCGATCTTGGTAAATCCAACTGTATTACAATTTTAACCGAGGCTTCGAACCAAGGTAACAAGAACATATATTTTATTTTAGTGCACTTTTTTCAACCTTATGAAGGTGTGCAAGTAAAAATTTTGGACCTCCAAGACTAACCAGATGAAACTTCTGATATCATTGTCAATTATTTAGTACAAGTGTTGACAGATATTAGTTTGACTACAAAAGTCGTGGCATGTTGTGGGTAACAGTGACAATGTCAATTTTGGGGGCGCAGCTAGGTGAGAAACTAATAATGTGTTTACGTCAGTGATGTACGCGTAACGTTTGTAATTTTGTAACATGAGTGCCCGGATGAATTACTACCTGTTATGGATTATTTTGACAACGCATACGTACGCGGCGACCAGCGAAGGGACAACGACAAGCAGTCCCATCGGACTACCCACTAGCCCTGTGGGATCAGTACAGCGGGATCAGCGGGAGTCATCGCGCTATTAATGCATGATTTCGGGTGATAGTCGGTGAACACCAGTCCGATCTATATTCTGCTTTGAAGGGATTTATGAAGGGGGAAGCGGACAATCGTCATAACAGAACTGTTACTAGGACGGCGAGTGAAATCAGCTCCAAAACGAAGATGGTTGGAGTTACATACGCGGATACAGACAATAGTGACCAAATATGACGGGTACAAGCAGACAGACATTGCACTTGACTACTTTCGTATCATTTGCCACAATATTGAACGTAGATAATAAAGTAATGTGTTTTCATTCGGGGTTTGTTAATTCGGGCCAATGAATTCGAGAAAAAATTCATTCCGGAAGCGTTTTGTTCGGAGGATTGTCTTTCGGGATAATGGATTCGAGAAGCACCTATCTATATAATAAAATCAGTACACTTATAAGCACTGCGGTACGCTCGCGATCGTATAGATTAGATAAAACTTTTTGCAACATATTGATTTTACGGCTGCCGTCCGTGTTTATGAAATATACAGATTAAGAGATTACACTATTTCGGTTAATAGAAATGACCATTATGCAGTAATAGCGTCATAAATGGTAAACAAAGAAGTCATTTATAAGAGAGACCAGTTCACCGAATACTTTCCTTATCTACACGTTATGTTGCCTTAATGATTTTATTATTTCACATGTCTAAACTCTCTTAATCGTTGACCATTCTGAATTTTTATTAACGTTTTCTTCATTTTGCATTGTATTTTATCTCGACGTAAATGGTTGAATAACCTTCGTTCACGCGATCGAAAGGTTATCTACGTATTGTTCGCCATTCAAAGCTCATACTCAACAATATACGTGCACCAGTCGACCAATAAGTTCTCGAAAATTTTACTAACCGAATCTGAAAATGTTGAAAATCGGATTTTTCGGCGCCGGAAAAATGGCCCAAGCTCTGACAAAAGGATTTATTCGAGCAGGTACGTTCCGCGCAACCCTATAATAATAAACAGAATTCTACATAGTGGACGTTAATTCGTAATTTTTAAATTCGTAATATTTAAATTCGTAATAATTAAATTCGTAATAATTAAATTCGTAATAATTAAATTCGTAATTTTTAAATTCGTAATTTTTAAATTCGTAATATTTAAATTCGTAATATTTAAATTCGTAATATTTAAATTCGTAATTTTTAAATTCGTAATATTTAAATTCGTAATTTTTAAATTCAAAATGGAATATTCTCGCAATTTTGTATAATTATATTAACGCTACTGTTCCAACATAATCCCCGGTTTTCTGTTGTTTTTTGTTTTAAGTCGTGTATGAACGGTAAATATTGTGAAAATTAAAAAAAAAAAAAAAATTGTTTAAAATTTTTCATCGTTTATTTCAATAATGCCAATATGTCGATGATTTATTAATCGAGAAACTTTACGAAAAGGATTGTTTGATGTATTTTCTTCCGATTCTTATTTACCCGCATATAGATTATTCCATTCGTTAATGGTTTTTTTTTCTAAAACGAATTAACCGATCTTTTCAGTTTCTTCGTTGCTTTCTTTTAACTTGGACACATGCGCGTACGTGCTTTTACATATGTACTATAAAAAAGTTTTTAAATGAACTAGCGCACGGACATGATGCGTGTTATGCCAATTTACATATTATATTTACATTGTTTTTTGCACAAATGTTACGAAAATTAGATGTAGTTTAAAATAATATAAATTATATACGACGTATGTGTGTAATAGGTATAAGTGAATTGTCCTGGTAAAATTCAGCATAAGAGCGTTTATGTCTCAAAGATATTGCAATAATAGGCCTTTTTTTTTTTGCAAATCACTTTAAATTAATTTCAGAATTTTTTGGATTTTTTTCTTCCCCTTTTTATCTTTTTTTAAAAGAAACTTGGTAACTTATTAAATATATTTTTTAACGATAACGCTAATTTTATATCGTTGGAAAAAACTAGTGAAGTTTGAAAACTGTTGATGATAAACCTTTTCATCTAACTTTAACTACGGATACGTAAAATAAGGTAACATTTTTCCGCATTTACTCTCTTTACCTTATCCGATGCGCTACGCATTTTTTTAAAGTTAACCCCCGAGAGTACCCTTTATCATGGGCGTCGCCAGCGGGGGGCAGGGAGGGGCAGCTGCCCCCCCCCTGGAGCCTTGAAACTTTTTAATCAACTGGCATTGATGTGTATTCATAGGCGCGTAATCATGGACAATTTGGAAGACATGTTTTAATTAAGATTTTATTCTTGTTTAATAAAATATTAAGCCTTTACAACTTATAAAATTTTATTTTTCCTATAACTCTTATCCTCTTTCTATCATCTTGCCCCCCCCCCCCCCCCCGGGCGGCTGGCAACTCGTCTTGCCCTTTATGATTATGCAAGCTTGAAGTACGCAGCCTCCGCTGAGCAGGTGTTTTGGAAAAAGGAAGATTAAATAATCAGTATGGGGAGAACAAAGAGGAGATCAAATGGTCTGCCGGAAGTATTACGGGAATCTGATATAATGAGAGACTATGATGAGAAACTAGGAAAGAAATAATAAAAGAACGATATGCGGAATGAACTTCTTAAAAACAATCTAAGTGTCTTTTCCCACTACAAAAAAAAAAAAAAAAAAAAAAAGAGGAAAATATCACGCAGCGACGAATAAAAAAAAAATAAATCCTTTAAAAGAAAATGTTACGCACTTTTCATCACACGCCAATGTTAAAAAAATAGACACAAGGCTTGGCACGTTCGGTGCGTGTACTGCTACGACATTTTTACGTTTGTGAATAACCGGATTAAAGAAATAATAATTCTATCCGCAGTGAAACACATAAGTTAGCAATGATATCAGTTGCACGTTCGGTATTAACCGCCCTCTACACGAAGTAATCTGGTAAGCAGAAAGGTAGAATGCAAGCGAGAACGATCCGTTTGTTTTTAGGCTAGCTGTAAAAATTGTTACCGAAATTGTTTCTCCTCTATTGGATACTGATTTCTGAAGATAAGAAACATATTCGATCTAGTGTTTTGTTTATCGGTTCTACTTAGGGTAGTATAGTAAAAGAGGCAGTCGTTCCTTTTAATTACTGATAACGGTTCTATCGAGCCATTTTTACTATCTGCACTTATTACACAGATCTGATAATGGTAGTTTGTGTGTGTTTGAGTATTATTGTTGATTTTGTTTGATAAGAAAATGATAACGGCTTCTCTGTAAATGGCCGACTTAGATTTTGCGTGTCTTACCTGTTGCCCTAAATGTTTATTACGTCGCAATTTCAATAACAGGGAGGAGGGGGGCAGAATTATGTCAGCCTAGACAAGTCGGGTTTGTTTTTAGAGTTTCCTGGTCAATTGACGATGACACAAGTTGCCCATTTGAAATGTGGAATGTGAAACGCTGAATGTGTTTTCTATAAATCGATTACTTCTGAATACAATACGCTGCCCGCTTGAGACTGGTATCGAAACCGTCACGAAGAGGCGAACGAGAAGAAAAAAATCCTCGTTCAGATCGTAGATCGAACTATGTATATAGTTTCTTCGAAAACACATTTCACGCTGTTTTTAATTACGAAATTTTACATATTTAGCTGTATTTTCTATTCTTAAAATTTCTCTATTTACATTATTATTTGTTCTTTCTTTCATTTCTATTATTATCAGTTATTTAAACTGACGAGGAGATTAATTAAAATTGTTGAAAATTTTAAATGTTTTGTTTTACCATTACATTTAGTAGTACTCTGATACGAAGTAAAATTTAAAAAAATTATAATAACCCTCACACGAAAACTTAAATGTCAAATAAAAGCGAATTGAATTTATAAACACGTATTTAATCAAATATTTTTTCAAAAAAAAAAAAAAGACTAACTTTAAGATTTACTTTAAAAATGCGCTAAAAAGTAAGTGATATAATATATTATAGAGTAATATATCTGAAGCAGATATTATGACAATTCTGAGACAACGTTAACTTTTTGTAGCCAGCACCAAATTTAAATTACAACAGTAATTATTAAAAGAATCATAACAACATAATCACTCGTTTTCTGTAAGCCAAATATTGATAAAAAACATCAAACTAATGTTTAATGTGGTTTTTGGTTTTTCATTGCAGCCGGCAATAAATTTCGTTTCCACTCTAATTAAAGTATTAATGTTGTTTAAACATTGTCGTAATATCTCCTTAATGATTCTAGAATATATTATTTTTGATCGAATAATTATTTTTTTCCTTTTTGGTAGGCATCGATAATTCCGGACACAATTATATCCTCGGAAATATATATCCGCGTTCGGGCACAGTCGGATATATCTCCGACGACACGTGATTTAATCTTAACTCCGAAAGAGCCACTGTGTTCGAGAACACTCTGTTACTTGGTGCGTCGGGGTAGTTCGCGGAGTTGGAGTTGAATGCGCAACGAAGGATGATTAGAATTATGAGATAACTCCGGCTGAGTTATGGTTGAGAAGCGGATTATATCCGCAGTCGGAAAGAACACATATCCAAAACTCCTTTAGTGGAGTTGATTAGGGCATCTCTACTTTTTAGTGCATCTTTATTAAATCGTTTAAAGCAAACCTTTAAGCCGGTACTTTCCCTTTTTTTTTTGAAAAAATGTTATATTTCACTATTTTTGGTGGTAAATATTTTTGACAAACCTAAAATGATGCTACACCACTTTCGATACTCTACAGAAATCTAGGTTTTAAAAATATTAAAATTCTACTAACGATGAACCGTTTTTGGTTAATTCTTTTTTATGTCATATTGAGCAAAGAAAATATAACTTTAAAGGGAGACTAATTAAACATTTAAGCTTCCATGGTGGATATAATTAAAAAAACAAAATTTACGCTAGACATCATGTTGTTTAAACATTTGATCTTAAATCTTAAGTAAGTGTAAGTGAAACGTTAAGTTTTACGGTTAAATTTTTAAACAACATGATGAATACCGTAAATTTTGTTTCCATAACCTAGGAAGACTACTTAACGCTTACTTCAACGACTACTGAGGATCAACATTCACCGATACTTGTTGATATACATACTCGAATGAAGGATCACCAGTGACCGATAAAATTTCTAATAAATAAAGAATCATTCAAATCACTCTACATAGTTGAAATAATATTTCCGTAGTGATTAATTTGTAAATGGCGCTACGGTGGTTTCAAATTCATCTTCTTTTTTCGGATCCATATTTATCCGTAATATAATTAACGTTGTTTTTAATAACTTTCTTCCAAATTACATTTCCATGGTTAATATTGATATTATTAATTAATCGCGTTTGTTGTATTATTAAAAATTTATCTAAAGAGACCGCATTTTTTCACGTCGGTGCTCACATTGTACGACCGATCATTCACCGGGGGAGGGTACATTTTCAAATTCAAAATCGGCTAACATGGGTGCAAGTTATGAGCGAGCAAAGATAAAAATAAAAA
Organism: Icerya purchasi; assembly: GCA_039619475.1. NCBI lineage: Eukaryota > Metazoa > Arthropoda > Insecta > Hemiptera > Monophlebidae > Icerya > Icerya purchasi. The sequence continues at coordinate 382,814,169 of CM077115.1, forward strand.
CATTCGCGACGAACATATATGTAGTCTCCCAAGTATAGCCCATCTCCGTTTTGAAATCAATAAAAATTTATTACTTTAAACAAAGATTACAAAAAAAAATTAAAAATAAATAATTCAATAATTTAATTGCAATCTATAATTTCATCGCCCAGCGAACTCGCTGCAAGGAGTTGCCGAAAAGGACTCGTTTCGCGTTTTACATTCTTCAGTGCAATGGGCAACGTGAGGGCCTCATTAAAAAGATCCGATGATCAAAATGATTAAGATGTCGTAGTAAACCGATGGGAAACAATTAACAGTAAGTACGCGTAATAAATAAGCTGCGTAATATTATTTATAGTTGCGAAAATCCGGAATTAGGTTAAAACAATGCGAAAAAAGTGGATAAATATTACAAATGACCGAACGAACTTCCCGACATATTCAGATCTCCCGGGACATTATTTACACACATATGTGAACGAACCGGTAAGGTAACTAGTATCGTCTGGCAGTTACTCGTATTATTTTTGTTTCTCGGGCACGTCGACAATAAGCAGAGAAAGAGCTCTAGTTAAATACTGATTCGGTCAGAAATTGATAGCATGAAGAAACGAAAAATTGGGACAACGGGCAGGGAGAGAAGTGACAAAACCTATGAGGGAAGCATTAGAAAGGCTAAGAGGTAACAAATTAAAACAAAAAGATTCAGCCGCAAGGGATGGGAATTAACAGAAGATATAGTTAGGATCTCAGTCGGCTTCGTGATATAGGATCCTATGCTCTGTTATATATGTGCATATACGAATACAATATATATATATATATATATATATATATATATATATGTGTATATGACGAATAAACTTTATACCATACGTATAAATAAATAGGCCGGAGAATGAAATAAAAAGGTATGTCTAAAATAAATTAAAAAGATTAGCTTAATGCGAAATGGAGGTTTACTGGTTTTCATTAACTGAAACTGAAATCCAATTAGGGGAAAGTAAGCAATAGAAGAGAGCAGAATATCATCGAGGCAAATAGATATAACAGAAGGGTGGCCTTTAGTCAGTCGGGGACTGAAGTAGACTGAAGTATACCAAAATTAAACAAAAAAAAAAAAAAAAAAAGAAGTAAATTATATTACGAGGTCTATATTTTAATAGTAATTTACTTTCTAAATTCAGCCGTCCTACTTTCTTCGTGTCTCCGGCCTAGACATCAACAAATCAATGTTTAATAAAATCGAAATCAACTCGCAAAAAACAATTCGTAACAATTTTCGTCTTCCTTATTTCTGTTCCATTTCATAAACAAATTATTGACTATCCTTCGCTCTATCATTTTCATTTCCTTGAATCACCAATTATCCCCGATTTTTTAATTATCTCTGACTCCTTGAGCGCCCTTCAGGTCATATCCTCTCCCCTTCCTGATCATTCGTATGACACTTTGTTGTCCTCCGTATACGTTTACTCATTTATAATCTTTCCTCTCTCCATTCAATTAATATTGATTTGCTGTGGGAACCTAGCCTCGGGCATACTTCGTAATGAAACGGCTGAATCTTGGCTCGGACTGCTGCTTCTTCTCGCCTTTTTTTCAAAAAAAAATCCATCCGCTAACCTCCTACCGATATGTAAAAGCTTCCATATCAGATTATGGTATCGGATATCTACGCTTTCTCCTTTTCTAATAATTATTCATTTCATCTGCCTGTTCAGCCTACTCTTCCTTCCTATTCATGGTTTCTTTTACATTCCTCTCTTCGACGTTCTGATGTTGTGGCCATTCTCTGCTGTCTCTCTCCAGATTTCGTTTTTCTTTGATTTCCTCCTCACACTACCGTCCTCTTCATCCTGATGCAGCTATTTACGACGCCGATCATGTGTTCTTCCATTGTTCATTTTGTATACCTATTTGTTAAGGCTTGGGCTTCCTACTCCTTATTGTGCTTCCTATATTTCCTTCCCCACTAGTTATTCCCGCTATTTGTTCCTTTCTAGCAAAGATTTCCGATCGGATTAAAATATAACCGACTTCTTTCCTTACTATCTATTTCTGGATGAAGGTCCTTGGTTGACGAGCTCAAGGAAAACACAAAAAAATCATAGCGATATTGGTTAACTACGTACCATTAACAAATTACCAATTGAGAATAAAGAAATTCCTTTATAATCAATATGAGAGATGATTACTTTTTCTTTTTGATTTTTTTGAAAGAAGCCAAAATAAACAAAATTCGAAGAAATGTTTTTTTTTGAAAAAATCAAACATTTTATTCACCTATTTATTACGCCCCGTAATTAAATCGCAAAACAATCAAACAAAAACGCTACCGTTATTACTATTATTTTTTATTCAAACAATCATTTGTGTATTTTATGGAACTACATAATATGCTAGTTATTATACGTATTACCGAATATTACAATGGCTGTCCCACAGGAAGTAAAAGTAACTTTGGTGTGAGTAGGCAACCGCTCACAACGCATTCGCTCCGGCACACCTTAAGGCCCATTTAATTATCAATTGAATGCAACAAACCGAAGGTTCGTACCTCGCTCCCCCGCAACATCCATTTGAAAAAAAGTGTTTCGTCGACCCCTACCATCTTTTTCAAGCGGAACGGGAGCAATCAGATAACCTTAAAGGTCATTCCATCAGCTGTTGAATGCAACAAACCAGACGTTTCTACGAGCATATTAATACATGTTTTATAGTGGAAAGAGTGAGATGCGAATTGTGAAAACCACGTGCAGTTTTGTGTTGTCCAGATGGATAAGAAAGACATGGAACAAGAGTAGCGGTATGTGATTCGTTATTATCATCGGTTGCAAAAAACGGCTGAAGAGACATTCGATTTATTAAAAGAAGCGCACCTAGTGATATGCGAATCGGTTATTCGACAATATTTCGGTGCATAGCGCGTTTTCGAAAAATATTCACGATTCTGCTTGTGTTTCTAAGCATTCAGGTCCCGAGCTAACGAACAATAATGTTGCAGTGAATTTCTCGAATGTGAGAAGAAGATTATATGCCTTGTTCGTGTTAGTAGATAATTCAATGCAATTTTTCTCTCGTTTTAACTTGGTTTGTTGAAATTTGTCTGAGTAACATTTAGTTGATGAACTGGTATGAAAATAGCCGGAAAAGGATCCTGTTGTTACAACTACCGAAATTTAAATGATGGTTGAAATCGCATTTAAGGTTGGTCTAGCCCTGCGATACATTCAACTTAATTCCACGCCAGATTAATTAGAGTGTGAACGCATTTATTTCCGATATGAATTTAATCCACGAGTTCTTCTTGGCATCTCTGATAATACACCTACATTTAGCTCTTGCTATTTTAAACAGTTTTAAATTATCGTCCCCGATAGGTTCTTTTAAATATTGATAAAAGCTTATTTTTTTTTTGTTTGACTGCATCTTGACATTTGATGTGGCCACCAAAAGGCCGTTGGTTTTCAAGATAGGAATCTTGTGGTCTTCGCAACTTTATATTATAGTATTTCATTTTTAATGAATTGGTTGACTTGGTTAACATTTGTGATGTTGTTTCCTAATCTTAAGTTTAGCTACGATGAATACAGAGTGATCAATTTACTTTTTTTACATTCCAGGATGGAAGTCGCTGGTTTTTGAATGTAATCGATGTAGATATGTTGAGGGAAATGGTCGCTACCGTGTAAATTGTTGAGCGTATCCTACTACATTAAATGTCATAAGAACGTCCAAAATTTCCGGAAAATATTCCATTAACAATTCGAACACATACCTTATTTCCTGATTTTTTTAAACATACTCATTTACAGTAAAATTAAAACGAGTCGTGTTGTAAAGTTAAGGTTCATAATCACTGTGTTGAGAGTAAGAAACTTAAATGGTTGAATAGCAATTTCGTCTTTGTCATATTTTAGAATTGCTAATCAGTTATAGAATAAATCTGAGCTGCTGACCTCGCCAAAGCTTTTCTAAAAACCTGTAAAGAAGCTAATCGTTTCGAATCATTCGAGAGATTCGTGTGTTGTTCTTTAAGCGACTTAAATTCAATAATGAACGATTTAAACTTTAACCGACGAATAACTTTATAGACGAATTATTACAAACATAGACCAGTGGCGGATCGACGAAAAGGAAATAGAGGAAATCCCCCCAAAAAAGAACCAAATTTTCAACGAAAAAATTTTTTACACAGAAAAATTTATACACTATAAAAAATTTGTATAAATGTTATACCTATGGATTTAATTGTAACTAATATTTAATACTGTTTTCTAGTAAAGGTATTAATGTTATGTTTTTATTCTGTTTTAAACGCATCTCTATTATCGATCTTTTGTCTTTTTTATTTATTTTTTATTTTGCAATGTAATTGAGACAGTTTAATGAGAAATATATATATATATATATTTAAACTTGCTCACGGACAAAGAATTCGGATCGGATTACTAACTAAAATAAAAAAGAAGTAAAGCGTCTAATAAAAACACTATCGTTCTATTTTTTCTAGTAATTTACTATTCGAATTGTAAACTAACATTTTTTAGGTACAATTTTATAATTTCGTTTTATTTTTCACCATATTTATTATTAACCTATAATAGTTATGTATTTTTAAAACACTTTTTTAAATTTCTAAAGAGGTGATCGCTATTTGATTTTCTGTATGAAACGAGGTATTTCTCAAATTTACTGTCTACCGCATAAAATATTACGTAATTATATAATCCCCCCCAAATGTCTCTTTGGATTCACCTCGTCATATACTTGATAACTCGAACAGATAAACATTAATTCGCGCGGGAAATACATTATGTTACAAGATTCAGAAAAGCTAACCAATTTCGAGGTTCATAATCACAGTGTATAATTAACGCTGTGATCATGAACCTAGTGTTCGAAATTAGCCGGCGTTTCGGAATCCTATCTTTTATAATGTTATATTTTCCGTACGCATTCATTTTTATTATTTGTTCAAAATAATTCTGTAATTAGCGAAACTGTCAAGCGAGCCTGTTAGAAATGCTACTTCGGAGCAAATTTCCATTTCAGCGATGTAAGGCACCCGCGATTCAATAGAATTTACGCGGTTTCATTTTTTTTATTCGTTATTTAAAATAAATATCTCCAGCTCCCTGCTATCTCCTCGCCGCGTATATCTATGAAAATCTTTAGAAACCGTAAAAATAATATGTCGCGTTTAATGCATTACAGGTTTAACGAAAGCTGATTTAGTTTTAGCAAGCTGCGACCCTACGGATAAACAGTCAGCCGAAGAATTCGCGGTAAATTTTGTGCAATTTAAAAATTTTTTAGACGGCTATATCAGTTTCAAACGATACAATAATTAATAGTGGCACCCTTTGTATACGTTAAATACTTAGAGTTTAGGTTCAAAGGTAACGTTCGACAACGCAGAAGTTACGAAAACTGCGGATATATTAATAATGGCGGTTAAACCGGTAGTACTGCCAACAGTACTGGAAAATATAAGACCATATGTGAATGAAGAAAAACTACTAATTTCGGTAGCGATGGGTGTTCCGATCAAGTTTATAGAGCAAGTAAGTAGAAACAGTTGATTCGTACATCTATAATACGTTATATATTACCGTTATTGGAGTTATGAATGCGATGGAGAAGATATTTTTGAAAGAAAAATTATTACCACCGCAATCATCACACCCAACATCGGAACTTGTAACCAAAATGTCTTAACAATTCTAGCATTTAACAAATTAACAAATAAAACTTTACCAACTAATACATCTGCTCAATACTTTTTTTTTTTTAAAACATCGTAGCCAGCGCAGCATAAATGTGATCCGGTATATACAAGATTAATGCAACATAAGCGCGGTAAAAATAAATAAACCGAAATGCGGCACACCGAGTCAGTTGATAGAACATATTGTATACAGTCATAAGAGCCGTTATTTGTTGAAGAGAAATAAGCCAAAACAATGCCAGAGACCAAATTATAATAAAAAACTACTGGTGTTCTGTAGCAAGTGTGATAAAACATTAAGCCACATAGAAACATGTATTTAAATATTTTATATTTTCTTTAAAAATAAACGGTTACTTCTAATAGTACATAGTTACACTTGTTTTAATGTTTTCCCGATATCTTGTTTGTGGGTCAAACAAATTTATCAACTTATATTTAAGGTTTTTTTTTGTTTTGTTCTATTAATACGTTTAAAAAAAAACTGTAATACGAGCGGAAAATCTGAAACACGTAAATCTATTTGAGAATTAATATGGGTTAATAATTAAAATTAATAGACAATATAAAATTCAATAATCAACTGAGCAGCCTCGGTGGCCACCGGAGGATATATTCTCGGCACGACTTTACATAATTAATCGCTTAAGAATTAGGCACATTTTTTTGTCTCATGACTACGTTTTCCACAGGACTTTGCCTCCCACAACCTGCCCTTTCTATTCCCAACCATGTTACCCTTCAGTTCATCATATTATTTCAACTTGTACTTAATTTATCCCGCTTGTCCTTTAACCTAAATTTTCCTTTGCCAATTCTCCTGTAACGGATCGCCCAAACCTTGGCATATATTAAAACAAATCAAATCGCTTCAGTTATTTAACATTTAGTAATTTCCGTAATAACTTATGCAGTTACGCACAGCCCATGATAATATGAAAAAAAAAAAAAACGACTGTAGATCTTCGATGTTAAGTTATATTAATTTATTGATCATTAATAATAAAAAAATAATACAAATATCGGAGAAAATTCGATAAGTCAATATTGCGCAGATTTATATTTGCAGCATGCTCAGTTTCCTCTGCTATGAACTGTGAGCATAAAGAACGGTTTGATCACAGATTAGCAATAGAGTTTTACCGGTTAATGATATAAATTTCAATTGTCTACTGTCGCAAATACACGCATACGCATTGACGCATTTCCCGAAATTTAAAGAAAATTCCGATAATTTAACATTTTATCGTAATGCTCAGTTTATTTTCGATTAGAGAATATCTTCCAATGTTTTCCAGTTGTACCAGGTTTTTAAAAATTCTTCTATCGAGAGGAGTATCTACCAAGAGAAATTTTATTATACATATACATATATGCGATGCGTTCTGAGAAATCGTACCTTAGGGTGAAAAACGTAATTTCGCGCCAGATGCGAAAAACGGACAAAAAGTTGATTTTTATTGAAATTGAGTTTTTAGTGGGAAGTTAAATATCATGTTTTGACTACACTGTGGCAAAGTTTCGTAGCCGTAGGTAGACGGGAAGGCGTGTAATAGACAGCTAACCAAAGCAGGTTTGGTACAGCTGTTTCTTATTTTGCCCAACAAGTACATGTACCGAGTCTACCACAGCAACCTGGGCTGCTGTATTTCTTGTGCCCTTATAAAATTGGATTGTTCGGTGTTACGAACGACACTCTCAATCATCAAGGAAATTATTTAATTCCTGAGAGTGTCGTCACCAGTTAAGGCCGTAATTGTGTCATCAGCTTCTTATACGATTTCATTGAAAGAAATAGCATAGGCGAGAAAGAAATGCTACTGCATGCTGATAACTGCTGCGCTCAGAATAAAAATCATTCAGTGATTTATTATCTCCTCTTTCGTGTACTTCTCAAATTAAATACAAAAATCAAATTCATGTTCCTTCCAGTAGGTCATGCCAAATTTTCGTGTGACTGGGCTTTTGGCCTCATTAAGAAAAAATTCCGTCAAGAAGAAGTACACGATATGGACGATTTATGTAAAGTTGTGAATGCGTCAACGCTACAATCAAAAGTTAATGAAGCGATACGAACTGGCACCGAGGAGGGAAAAGTTTACATTGACTTTTATGATTGGACAGAATTCTTCGCGAAGAAAAAATGGAAGAAGATTTCCCACATAAGAAGGTACTACCACTTCACATTTGACGCCAAGTATCCAGGTACTGTCTTATGTCGAAAAAGCTTCGATGACGACGGCGTACGACTGAAATTAATGAATATCACGCCAGGAAATTGATTGCTCTTTAGAAGGTGGCCGAATAAAATAGTACTTACGGGGCTTTCAGGAGCCCGAATGAAAGATTTGGAGGGAAAATTCACGAATATTGTAAAGAAGGTTCGGATATCGTAAGACTATTCGAATAATATCATTTCGTAATAATAATACTATGTACTTGTCTCTATAGTATTACGCCTTTGTATTTTTGTAATTTCCCTTTCCATTATTTCTTATTATATTTTCCTCTCATTTTCTCCAAATTTTATTGAATTCTTCGTTTTTTGTTTTTTTTTTGTACATGAGAAGCTGTCTAATTGAAGCACAGAAAGGTAATTTATCGTTCGTACAAGATAACCTTTGAAATCATATTTTTGGAAAACTATGTTTTAAAATGAGTCATCTTCAACATGTTGTATCTCACTGCTGAAAAGAGCTAGAGACTTGCAGTAAGTTTCATTAAATTCTTCGTGTTTTTTTTCTATAAGAATCGGTCAAATAAATACTACATTCAGATGTTGTATCATCCGTAGGAGACATTTATAAGTTGCCAAACTTTAAGCTCGTTTTTCTCGAAAAGTAGTTTACCACATTTTTCAACGTTGATATGCTATATCTCGTGAATGAAACACGTAATGACGGTCACCCTAAGGTATGATTTCTCAGAACGCGTCACATATATTTATATATATATATATATATATATATATATATTACAAGGAGAGGTCACGACGTTGAGGTCATCGATTTTGATGAAATTTTACAGATCGATAGAAGAACATAAATACATGAATCGTGTAAAATATTAGAATGCAACTTTTTGATTTACGCGAAAAATTCAAATTTTTAAAAGTTGCACGTAACAGATATTATGAATAACCGTTTAGAGAAAAATATGCAGTAAACTTCAGATTATGTTTATTCACCTTGTGCAAATGCTTCGGAAGACCGATTATTCTAAAATTAAGTATATCAAACAAAACAAATTCAGCCAAGCATGATGTTTCATGCGCTGAGGACTCCGTATAAAAGACTATACTTAACATTTACATAATAACAAATTCAAAACAAAAAATTCTGACTTTTTGCGCCATAAAGATAAAGGAGAGATATTTCATTTTTCGTGCTTTTTTGAACCAACGTCGAACGTTTCGTTAAAGAAATGAAAAACGGTTTCGTTCCCGACAAACAGCTTTTTTTCCGACAATATAGCTATTGCTTTCGTGAACATCCTTTTTTTTTTGCTGTTTTTGAGCCCGAATGGGAGTCTATATAATTTTTTAATTGTAATTTTTTGATTTTACGAAAGAGTTTCGGCATTTTGTTTCATATTTTGGATTTCACTTTTAAAGGGTTATCTGGTGATGAGTTATGAATTTTTTAAGCGTGATTTCTAAGATCGTTTTAAACTACATATTATATATTCTTGACAGTTTTTTGGGGTTTTTTGCCACCCAGGGTAATCGGTTAGTTTGAAGTTATAGATTTTCTTAACGCAAATTTTAATTGTAATTTATGATCTAAATTTGAAGTTTATAAGTCAAACCGTTCGTGAATTATTGATTTTTTTTTAATGTTTTTGTCATTTCTGAATCGTCTCATTAGGATTCCATGCATTATATATATGTACGGAATCCTAAAAATCAATAAAAAACAATAAAGTAATACGAAAAAATCAATTTTAAATTTAATAAAAATTTAAACGCGTCATTTATTATATTTATACTTTGTACCGCCTTAGAATCAATAAATGTTATGTTAACACTTATTAGCTCAATTAAATTCAGTTTTTTATTAAGATAAAATGAATACTCAAAATTAATTAAGTTCGATTAATGTACAAAATCAAAATGAAAAATATTTTAATTACATTAAAATGAATGCAATTCACGTGGCAGCAAGGCATTATTGCCCTTAATAACAAAAATCAATATAAATTTACTTTAAAAGATTAAAGTAAATTACTTTGGAAACATACTTTTTCGGGCTATATTATCAGCTAACAACACGGAGTACACACTCAATTTATATACTTTTTAACAAAGTGTATATACTCTGCGCTGTTAGCCGACAATGGACTATACACAAAAAATCGTGTTTATAAAGTAGTTTAATTTCCAAAAGTAAATTTATACCGATTTTTAGGATTCCGTATACATATATAATGTACGGAATAATCCGAATAAGATGGTTCGGAAACGACAAATATATTTAATCATACAATAGCTCGGAAACGGTTTGACTTATCAGAATTGGATCATAAATTACAATTAAATACCTGTGACAATTTACAACTTTAAGCTTAGCGATTACCCTGGGCGGCAAGAAACCGTCTGGAATATATAATATGAAATTTAGAACGACCTTAAAAATCACCCTTGAAAAATTCATAGCTCATCACCAGATAACCCTTTAAAAGCGAAATTCAAAATATAAAACAAAACACAGAAACCCTTTCGTAAAATCCAAAAATTATGATTAAACAATTATTTAAACCTTCTTTTTGGGCCAAAAACAGCAAAAAAAAAAAAAAAATTTTCTTCATAAATTTTGTTTTAAATTTCGTATTCTGCTATTCGGAGCGGAGACAAATCCAACAAATCAAAGATCATTAAAATCGGTTCAGCCGTTCTTGAGTTATAAGTCGTGTAACTAACACAACTTTGTTTTACATATATATATATAGATTATTTATGACCCTTCAAGGTTGGGATATAATATTCATTCTTTTGTATTGGTGACAATCATTAACCGCTTTGTGCAAACGATGATGACGGCAAGAGACAATGTGTATCGTGCCTGCAATGAAGAAAAAAGGACGTCTTTTAGACGACAGTTTTTTTGCTCGCTATGTTAATTGTTCATCGATAGTCACATCTTCGTTATTTTTTACGATCACACCGATGCGTGGAAGAATATATCCTTCTATCTCACACATATACATACACTCTCTCACTCACTTTTCATATTATGAGACTTTAAAAACTTTTCCGTACGATTTTTTTAAAAATTTTCTTTTATACAAACCTTGTCCTGACAATAACGAACGTAATAAAAAAAAAAAAAAATTATCCAATTTGGTGCAGTCGTTCGGAAATTATGGCGTGACCAAGAGAAATAGAAATTCATTTATATATATATATATATACATATAGATTAATATAAAAACATAAACCAACTTGAATTTGTTTTGTGGTGAAGTGGAAAAAGTTACAGTAATTTGTGTAACATGAACAGAAAAATGTGCGTTCAAATCCACCAATTTTACATAAAATTTTTCATCTTACAATTATTATTATTAATTCATATTATATAATTACCTTTTTTAATTTAATATACTTAATTTTGGAATAATCGGTCTTCCGAACCATTTGCATAAGGCGAATAAACATAGTCTGGAATTTATTGCATACTTTTCTCTAAACGGCTATCCATAACATCTGCTATTTGTGCCTTCTAAAAATTTTTTAATTTCTCACGTAAATCAATAAGTTGCATTCTAATAATATTTTGTGCGATTCGTATATTCGTGTCTTCTATCGATCTGCAAAACTCCATCTAAATCGGTGTTCCCGATGTCGTGACCTCTCCTTCAAAAATTCTGAAAAACACAAAGGAAGCTGTTTCCGGTTATTTGTATAAAAACAAAAGAAATTTCTATTCATCAATTTTTAATAATAAGAAAGTTTTTGCATCAGTCTAATCGATTGTAGCAATTTTCATGTATGCTCGGTGAGATTATAAATGCAATAAATAAGGTACAAGTAAAAGGCGAGTTTCATAACCGTGGCAGAGTTTTGAGTAAAATAGTGGGAAAAAAAGGAGTGGGGGGAGATTAGCGAATTAAACAACTGGCAGAGCTGAGAAAAGAAAAAGAAAATAAATAAAAATGTTTACTTCATCTTTTTTAATGCCTTCACCGCAGTGTTCAATGCTTTGTACAAACACAAATACTATTCGTATTCGCCGTCGCATGAATGCGATAATTTGTAGCTGTCCTTAACGAATACAAATAGTCTTCGCATTCGCAACTTGGTGAATACGAACGCGGTATCTGTATTCACGATCTGACGAAAATAAGGTATTCGTACAAAGTATGCATAAATACTTTGCGCGAATAATAGTTGTATTCGTAGTTGTATTTGAATATAGTTTGCCCAACGACTCGAGGTATGTCAGCCGGGTGTCGCAGGTGACACGAACAGACTGAATGACTTGGTTGTTCAGGAAAACGGCGAAAACATTGATAATGACCGTGGTAGCAATTCCAGAAAACCAAAAAAAAAAAAAAGGAGTTCACTTCAATTACATAAAAAGCGAAAATTTAGAATGCACGCTGGACACTTCGAAATATTCCCGAAGCGCTGGTAAACGCGGGGGCTTGTCTTACACATTTCCGCGGCTCAACAAATAGACTCAGTGTCAAAAACAATAGTATCCAAAATATAGGGTTTGATGGTGCAGGTGAAATAATATTCAAACACGAATAATATCCAACAATAAATACAGCTCTTGTCAGCAAGAGAGTAAAATCTACAAACGTGAGAAAATTAGCAACGATGGAAGCAAAAAAATCGACAGCCTAAACTATTCATGCCGAAACTTTTTTTTTTTTTTTTTTTTTTTGGGCGCATCAACTATGGACCATTGCCCAGACACAATGGGAAGAAGAAACAACTAACTAGAACCTAATTCGATTGGAGACAGCTGAAATAAAGGAACCAAGGACAAGAACAACAGACTAGGAAGGAAGGGACAAGATGTAAGACGCACAGTAAGGAGTGGGAAGCCCCAGCTTTATAAGGTGAAGATAGAAAAGAGTGCGCTCCGCAGAAAGAGCAGAGCACTCGAAGAAATGCCGAAACTTGGAATAAATTACGCGATCTGATCGATTGAGTAAAAATCGATCGGCAAAAGGAAATTTTGAATGGATCTCTAAATGTAAGACTCTTCAAAATTAATTTACCTAAAATGCAATTAGTACAAAAATCATTTTTCTGCGGAGAAACAAAACAACTTTCAAAAAGTCATTTTTGAGACGTACACTGCAGCCCTACACAGACACGATTATTTAAATTGTCTCGCATATTCGCCTGAAAATGTTTTATTATACAATAAGGCACGAGTAACAAAAAAAAAAAAAAAAAAAAACAAATAAAACACTCATAGCATCCTGTTTATTAATTTAATAAGATAAAATCAGTTTTCCTGCTCTGGACCCCCCCCCCCCCCAAAAAAAAAAAAAAAATTATAAATAAATAAATACAAATTACAAAGCGAAAATATAGCACTTGGAATCTTTTTGCAAAAGCGTAATTTCAGTGGCGGTGCGATATATTTTTATTGTTTCTAATTGTAAAAGAAATTTTAAAAAATGAAATTTAAACCAGAAAGTATGCAATCGCACATTATTTGCGTGGCACGAACGCATCATATAAGAATTTGTTAGTGTATATTTTCTCGTTAAAAATTTTTTCATCTGAATCAGAACAGAACTTTTTTTTTGCACTTTACAAATACGGAAATTCTAAAATTTTACAAATAAATGCATCGGTGTCATTAAGGAGCCAGAAAAATATCAACAATTTTATTTATATTTGATACATTTTTATTTTATAATTATTATTTTTACTTTTATCGCAATACCGATTGAAAGTTTAGAATATAATGATTAGAAATGTTCGCAAAGGAGCTACGTGCTGAAAGCAGAGTAGTTCGCGTTATGTCCAACACTCCGGTTTTAATACAGCAAGGAGCTTCAGTCTTCGCTCGAGGTTCTTCAGCTAGCGATCATGATGTTCAAGTGACCAAGCAATTATTCGGCTCCGTCGGATCATGTGACGAAGTATCGGAATACATTTTGGACCCGATTACAGCACTGAGCGGTTCCGGACCCGCCTTCGTAAGTTGTTGGCACATTATTTTGAAAAAAATATCACCGTCTTCCCTATTTTCATCGATTGACCATTCCGAATCCATTAAAAGCTACCTTCTTTTTGCTCCAGTCTCACCGCCCAATCCTTCGCTATAATTGCGTACCGTCCTTTATGTCGCTTCTTTTAATTATTCAAACAATTTTGTTATTGTTTCGGATACAAAAAGTGTTCTTTTGGCCATTACTTTTCCTCTGCCGTCAGTAGTGCAATTATCCTTTTCATTCTACCTTTAATCGTTAAATTGTCGCCCTGTCGCTCTATCCATATTGAGTTTCTGTGGGTACCGGGTCACGCAGGGATTGGGAACAATGAGCAGGTTGATTTGTTTGCCGAATCTGCTGTACATTGCTCCCGATTTATTACCAAATTGCCTGCTGTTAATATTCATTTTCTCTCTAGTAAAGTTCACTCTAAGTTCTGGTGATATATTTTTACTTTCCTTTTCTCTAGTCCTCAGTCTTTCTACCTCCCTATTCAGCCTGTCCCTACTTATAATTATCCTTATCTCAGTCGTTTTTTCGTTTCTTCCATTTGTCGTCTTAGCTTTGGACATAGCCGGCTCTCTTCCCTTTTTTTTTTCGTTTTTCTCTAGCAACTTCTCCCTTCTGTCAATTAAATCCTGACGACGGCACCAATTTGATTTGCAAAACGCCAAACACACTTTCTTTGAATGTTCTACTCTTCCCGCTGAACGTTCCTACTACCACCTCCAGCTCCTGGGCTTGTCTCTCCCTACATCCTATAACCCCTCCATAGTTTCTATTATCGTCTTCTTCCTCTCTTCAATTTGTGGCCGCGTTAAAATCGAGTTTAAACAACTAATTAATATTTATTTACCCCAGCGCGTTTCGATGACAAAGCTTCATATGATCACGCGAGCTATTATAAATTAAACAATGTGTGACAAAAACCTATATAACAAAATCTAGTTTGTTTTCTTTCTTCCAGCATGTTGAACTGCAGTGCTGGATTAATTCTCTCAATTGGCGAGCCCCCTCCCCCTAAAAAGAAATTATAATCAACTTGTAAATTTCTGATATTTTCCATTGATCAGTTCTTTTTTTTTCTTTTTTTTTTTTTTTTTTTTTTTAATAGTTTCATATCTTAAACCTTTAGAGATGGATCAGGACTTGTAGCAGTATATAATAAAAGTAAAATTACTTTTCCTAAATCATTCCGACATACAAAAATATATTTATCGCGAACAGCAGAAATAATGACTATCTAGACAGCAGCTGGGGGATAGAAAGTAAGAAGGTATTAATATTGACGGATTTCCTATCAACAATGCAAAAAAGTAACTAATACAAAATGTATATCATAAATAAGACAACAACGTTGATATATTTAATATTAACGTTGGTAAGCTATCTGAAGAAATAATGGATTTCAAATGAATACCTGGACATTATCGAGAGTTACAGTAGAGAATTTAAATAGGTGAACATTAATAACGAAATAATAAATAATGATAAACTTTCCACGTGTGAAATGAATATCTCGTCGTGAACGTAATGAATGACAGAACGAATGTGAGTTAACAATTTCGAAATAGAAAAAGAAAGAAAAAATTTAACATTTGTACACATACATATGTTGAATTCGTAAGAGTCATATAAAAACACACCGAAAATTCTATCAGAACTCGGCATCATAATGAAAATATTTATGTGAGCGCGGAAAACTTGAATCGGTTAAACATATTTGTTTGGCAATGCGAAAATGATCACGGAGTAGATTTTATTAATAAAATATTACCGCCCTATAAGACCATGACGATAATTACAGATTACCCGAGAAACCGAGCAAAAACCTACTTACATCCTTTGTCGTTATGTTTGAGGCACAGAAATGTAACTATATAATATGTAGACTTATAAAGGAAAAAGCAAGTCGAATAGCCAGATGGCGAGGGCTAAGAACAAAAAAAAACTTAATCCTTCGAACCTCGTCAGAGGAAAACCCGCTGGACCTTCGTAATTTTTTCGGAAGATTCGATTTTATAATAGGCTATGCTATTTTCCGAAAAATTAAATACGCAAAAATGTTACGAATTTCGTTATTTGAAGTTTTAATTACCTCCAACGGATTATTGCAATTCAAGAAAATATCAAATTCATTCTGTTTAAAAGTTAATTAGAAAAATTGTTTATTTCGTTACCACCCTCGTCTAATCGGAAAATTTACATAAAATCGAACTGTAGACGAAACTCGACCTTTCGGTCCTTGCAATAAGGAGGGGACCACCGTCTTGAAAAGTTAGTATTTTATCATTTTTATGGAAGAGTCGGTTTCACAATTGATCACGTCAGTCTTTGAAAAACGAAATAAAAATCTTACATAAGCATAACACAAAAACATGACAAATTTCATTATATGACTTCCCTATTACTCTCGACATAAAAATAACACCGTCATTAATAGCTATGTCATTCTAATGCCGGCATAATAAGAAAATCCTGTTACTAAATTTGTTATGTTTTTGCGTTATTTAGAAATCCTGTTAGATTTTTGCGTTGCATTCAATGTCCCCCCCCCCCCCGCAAATAAAATAGTCATCTGAAATCGGCTTTTCTGTAAGTATTATAGGAAAACCAAAAACATCTAAGGTTCCCCAGCGTTTTTTTCATAAATAGGTCCAAGGATTGAGTTATATAACATTAATACAATTAAAAGATACACGGCAGTGCATACGAGTTGGCACTGCCAAAAAATATGTAATCCCATCGAAGCGCTTCAAAATGGACTTTGTAACGTTGTCCTAAAGCAGATAAAAACAATTTTTGGAGCACTTTCCGTAGAATTATTTAAATTATCCGTGAATTTTTAAACCTTCAGCTTTTTACAGTCAAAAACACTGATTGACATATACATACATACATTAAAAAACTGAACTTTGGTAGACACACCATTAACTCTACAAATAATGAATCGAAAAATTACAAAGTCGAGAAATTTTCAATTACAAACGTTCGAAATAAGCTCAAAATCGTAAAATTCCAAAGATTTCACTTGATATTGACAATGATAATTATTAATTATGTATGTGTGTGTGTATATGTATATAAATTTTTTAAAAGCATCAGTTTCATCAGAAACTCGGGAAAATCGGAGTCAATATGATGTACGAAGCACAAGTAGCGTACTACGTATTTCCGCAGTTTAGCGAGACATAATTCATATAAATATATCTAGCGCATTGTAATGTGTAGCACATTTTGTGTCGCTGCAAAGTAAAACGATTGCTGAACATTTAAATGAAACTGTTATCGAGTTTTATCGTAATCTATAGGTGTATATTTTTATTGAAGCACTAGCAGATGGAGCCGTGAGAATGGGAATTCCCAGAAATTTAGCTTACAAACTCGCAGCTCAAACTGTGGTCGGAGCAGGAAGTATGGTTTTGAATACAGGCGAACACCCGGCGAAATTAAAAGATGACGTTACCTCACCGGCAGGTAAACTAATTTAATGTGATATTGAACGGCTAAAAAGAATTACAAATAATCCTAGAATTAATATTTACGTATATTCAACTTCTAGGATCTACTGCTGAAGGTCTATTTTCTTTGGAAACGGACGGATTTAGAGGATCTGTTATTTCCGCTTTGGAATCCGCAACCGATAAATGTATAGAAACGTCGAAAAAAATTAATAAAAACTAAATTACATATTATTATTCGTTATTTTCATTGTAAATATCATCTTTTAAATAACTCTATATTATAACTGGCAAACGTGTCAAAGACAATTTCGCATTCTGACGATCGTAAGTTACCGTCAAACTTTCACGCGTAAACAGCGCAATTAATCTCGCTAAATACCTTGGTTAGAACTGTGGATGACATAATATATTTAACAATAAAACGCTGTGTATACTACTTTACCTTAATTCAACGCCAGAAACAATGTTCTGCTACGTCGAAAATCGCACATACAAAGAGCCTAGAATTTTTATTACCGTCTGAATCGAAAGTGCATCCAGCGGTGGCGTTCGAATAATCAAAAAAATTTCATTGTATAATGCTCTTGTATGCTACCCACTGTATTATGAAGGGAAGAAAAATTAAGGAAAATTACGATTCCTATGATGTGCCTGACGGATAACGAAATCTCTCGATTCCTTATACGAGCCAGCAATTTATGGTAATCGCAGAAGGGGAAAAATAGACATACGGTTGTATTCGAAAGTAGTACACTAACGCAGACACAATCTCGGTGAAAGAAAATTATTTTTTTTTTTATACAATAGTGTCTTTTGCATTGCTTATAAATATAAGTCGGAAAAGTAAGGATGATAAACTAGTGAAAATGGCACCACAATGTTATGAAAATAAAATTATGCAATTTTGATTTTTGTATAATACACAACAAAAACTGGAAAAAGTAAACATTAAACTTTATTGTGATTGATGTTCCATTAATCCATGATGCACTGAAAGTACGGATGTTTCAATACTAGTAAAATGTTAAATATTATAGAACACGATGTGATAATTTACTGTGCTATCCGAATCTGATACAGCGTTTAAGAATATTTTTGTCTACTTATTAAATATGAATGAAACTGGTCGATTAAACCATTTAATCGAAAGCGAAAAACATTTTTTTCTTAAAAACTTTCGATTATATTAGAAACTTTTGTCCTTTTCAAACTGAAGCCTATTTATAATTTACTTTGGTATTCGAAAATACGAAACTATCCGGGTGTCGTGTATTTATAAATTTCCAGATCTAGCGTCTCAGGTTGGTAAGAAAATCTTTAATATATTTTAGAAGACTTCAAGCAACCCTTAAAATTCGATAAAATTAAAATACTTTTGATAAAGCACGTACTACTGTCACGCATTCCACACTACAAATTAAAACAAATCGAGGCTAAACGATTTTTTTTAATGACACCTAGTTCATTGAGAAGGTAGCGCGGTAGCTTAGTGATCAAGACGTTCCACTGCCAAACCAGAGGTAACGGGTTCGAGACTTGTCTCGTTCCGAATCGAAGTCGCTCCCAGGTATACTCAGCCTGAAATAATTAGGTACCAGATAAATCCTGGGAAAGTAAAGACGGATCCCATAAGAAAGGAACTGTCCCCAGTATTCTCTTCGTATCCACTAGATCCTTAAGTAGATTATGAACAGCTTAACTTCAAAATCCATGATACTTCATCAAGGATATATGGAACTTACTTTACTTACTTCATTAGTTGAAGAACGATATATGCTGCGCCAACAATACTCTCACTTTTCAAGCCATCTATATATATATATATATATATGTGTAAAGATAACCAGGCCGTTTCAAGCATTTATTAAAAATATTATTTATCGTCTTATTCGAAAGAGCCTGGGAAATATCTAGCCGGTTAAAAGATTTTTCTTATTTGATGTTAACGAAAACGACGGAAAATTAACGTCAAAATAGGGAAACGAATCAGAGGAAATCTCGAACCATCAGAAATTTCTTGGTATCTAATTACACACAGAAACAAATTATTATTATTTTTTTGGCATACGTAATAAAATATGTGATCCTAAAAGAACTTTTTGCGCTGAATTCAAATTAGTCTTTTCCATCATCCATCGTTTTTTTGTGACATATAGGTAAAATTTTAAAGAAAAACTATAATTAAGTGCATCCATAACAGCACAAATATTGTTACAGTACACTAAACTATTTTCATCGGAATAAAAATGTTTAAAACTCTTCCCGATGATTGCGAAAGAAAAATATTCTAGTGTCAGGATTGAGTAGATTCCAGACTTGAACCCAAGAGTTCTGCTTGTTTCTTCGAAAGGTTTAAATGTCGCACAAGGTCGGTCAGTTCGCCAGTTACAAGATGAGGCTCACGGAAAGCAGAATCAATGCTATAAGTCGGATCATGTTGTACATTAGTAGTTATGTCATATTCCGATTCATCTTCTATCGTCATATATGCTAGCGGTTGCAGTGCAGGTAAGTCGATGAGGCATTGGCCTTATAGCAGACAGTAAATTCGGGTAAAGCATTGTCTGTTTAGATTTAGTATTAATTCTTTTTATCTTAGTTAAACAAAAATAACATGACAAATAGGTTTGAGGTTCACGCCAAGTCATAGATATGGCAAAACTCATGTGACGCTTACCCTTAGCTCAGTCTGTTAGACATTTAACACAGTTTGAACAGAGAATATGAAGAGCCCAGTTCTTATCTTGATCCCCAACTTTACAACCGAAATAAAGTTCATGACATTTTCTAACAAATGGAGGGAAACTTCGTCGTTGTTCTTTAAACGTCAAATCACCACACACACACATAACAGAAATTATCCGGAGGATCACTTACGCACTTTTTAGGCATAATTGTAAATTAATACAGCCCACTTGACAACGGAAATCCCAAAACAGAACGAAATTACCGAACGTGCGCACTCAGAGAACGATTAAGCAGTACTGACGTGTGACTAACTTGTCACGATTGCTCTGTGCGATTACTCATGCAGTAAATAAATCATCACGTATGATGAATCATGTAACAGCTGTTTATTTCACATTGATATGCTTATAAGTCTAATTAAGATAAATATTCTCCTAGTCAGTTATCTAAAATATAAAAATAATAGTTCTATATGTAATATATATGTAGAGTGCTGCGTTAGCAATACATTAAAAATGTCATCACACAAAAACAACTGTAGGTGATGGGAAAATTCCAAATTGCTTATTTCAATTCAGTGTAATGAATTCCAATAGGAACATAGTAAAACATTCTTGTGCCAAAATGTTGTTTCTATGTGTTACTAGACTATCGGATGTTAATGAGCAATGTATTAATACAAACTTATTAGATCAGAACGATCCATATATAGTAGTTATTTCCACCTCTAAAAAACCAAAAACAAATGGACTGTAAGGCTCGTATAATCACAATGATGCACCACAATTTTCGATAGTTATTATGGAGAAAACTCTTTGTTGTATAGTCAAACAAAAAACAAGCTAATTACCAGTGTCACGTTTTGTAACTTTTTCAATACGTTTTTTTTTTTTTTTACATGTAAATATGTATTTGGTCCACTCTTTATAACACCGGTATCCATATCATGCAGGAGAAGCAACAGTGACAGACACAAGATAGGAGTAAAAATCAAAGCATTTCCAGCGAAACTGGAACATTATACAAGCTAGCATAGTAATAAAGTAAAGTAAAGTGTGAGTCACATATCCTTGATAGGGCGTCAAGGATTGTGAGGTTAAGTTTTCCATAATGGTACTAAGCTCAACGGCACTAATGAGAGTAGGAGAGCCAGTTCCTTTCTACTTGGGATCCGTCTTTACTTTCCAGATTTCTCCGGTACACAATTCAATTTTAGATTAGGTATAGCTGGGAGCGATTTTGATCTGGAACGAAACAAGAGCATAGTAATACTACACAATGAAAACAAAACAGCAACAACTGCTTTTCAGTTTTTGTTTAGAAACAACAATGTCGTCATACACACAGATATCGAGCACCACAGAGCAGGAAAATTGACTTATACATTTCAGTCGTGTGTCTGGTTAAGATGCCTTTAATCTTTAACTGATTTTTTCTCTGACGTATTTTCTAGCTGTTCTTACAGTGCGGCGTTTCCTGTAACGAAGTAGGGTGTTTCATTATATATGAAATTCGTAATTGACATATACTTTTTTCTTTAAGCCGTTCTCCTTAAAATTAGATTTTCCGCTTCTGACAGTATTTGCCGGGATACTTCCAGCCAGTTAAGATAGTGATGTGAGAACACGGTATCAGAAATAAAGTGTTCGCATAAGCCGATTCCTAGTAGCTTCCCTTTTAAAATACAGTTTGCTTAAGTCGCTGTTACATGTAGCATATAGAATTAAACGGTTTTGGTAGTGCTGCCGCACTGGGTTGAATAGTATTAATATACAGAAGTGATCTTAAATGGCGGGCGCACACGTACATTATAGTCTTAATGTCACGTTTGCTTCTCGCTTTGGTGACTGAATATCGATAAAACGTGTTTATTAACAATATTTAAACTAAATAATAAGTTGCCAGAACTTCTCAAAATGAAATGGTAACAGCCGAAAATACACGAACATTCTCTTATATTCATACTCGCATACCATTTCTTATATTACGAAATCCTCCATTTTAGTGAAATATATAAACCAATCTGCGACGTCTGAAAAAACGTTGCCATTAAACGAATGGATCGTTTTTCACATAATGACGGCAGATATAAATGGACCATCATTCTTCTCTTAATCACTTTGACACTTTTACTGTTCCTACAAAAAGCTCCGTCACATTTCTGTGAAGTATATAAGCCGATCTCAGATAACTCATCGAATAGATTTCTTCTGTAGATGAATAAAGATTACTTATCGAACAAAAGCGAACATTCTCTTACTCACTTAGAGTCCTCCTTTTTGTTTCTTAACTAATAATTCCCGTTTGTTTCACTGTCGAATGTGTAGTCTAAGCTAATTTCCAAAAATGCGTGTTAGCCGATTCTTGCTCGTTCATTTATTGTTTCACTTCTAGGTAAATCATGATTTGCTTTGACATTTACATAATTAATCAAGGATGAGTGAATCCCTTGAATATTAATCATTCAATTAAAATTATAATTATAAAGCAGGCAATATATCGAATAAAAAACATAAATTACTTCGAACTTTTTCATTCCTTACGAAAATGTACGAAAATAGAAAATAGGCTTTTCTACTCACATGTCTTATTAGTCTAATATATTTATCGGTGCCACTGTAACTGCATTCAATTTTAATTGGCGTAACTTTTTCTAGCGGAAATTTTTACGCTAACTTTTCGACCGGCTTCTTTTTTCACCTTCTCGCCACCGAAATGAATATGCACCATCATTAAACGGCAGCAGTATCACATCAAATATCATTGAGAACAATAATATAACATTCAAGAACAGCAGTGTTTATGGAAAAGGTTTTGGGGATGAAATCTCTTCTAGCAACTTGAAAAAATATTCTGAAGGCAAATAACGTTCCTTTTTCAATTTAATTTTTTTCGATAGATTCGATACACTCACGCTTTTAAGCAGCTATAATGAATTTCGTACAAAATACATTATATTTTTCTTTTTTGTTTGTAACAAGGAGAGAGGTCACGATCTGCGCGGCTCACCGATTTCGATGAAATTTTGCAGATCGACAGAAGACCATGAGTATATGAATTGTGTAAAATATTAGAATGCAACTTTTTGATTTACGCGAGAAATTTAAATTTTTAGCAGCCGCATTTAACGGATTATATATACAGTGGAAACCGTTTAAAACGAAACTGAAGGGACCGAAATATTTCTTCGTGTTAAAAGGATTTCGTGTTAACCGAAACATGCAAAAAAAAAACGAAAATAAAAAATTAAAAACCCACCAATATTTTTAATGTCAGTAAAATGTATCAATTCGATTTTCCGCTAACATTAGCATTTGTAGGTAGTACATATATACACTTCAAATAATTACATTATAAAAAAAACATAAAAAATTATTGTTTTTTGGGAAACTTGTCGACCGAAATTAAGTAGTATTGCATTCCCAGGGGGTAAATAATAGTAACCATTGTTAATTTTATTTATCTGTTAAGGGATGCGACTGGAAAAGCAGGTATATTTGTCTTTCTGAGAAGCAAAATCTTTTCGTATTAAGCGATTTTTGTTTCGTGTTGTTTCGTGATAAAAGAAAAAAAATGTATGTAATTATATCGCATTTTGTCGGGACCGTAGTGTTGTTTCGTATTAAGCGATTTTTCAAATTAACCGGTTTCGTGTTAAACAATTTCCACTGTATATATATATATATATATATGGCCGTTTAAATAAAAATAGGGAAAAAATTCCAGATTATGTTTATTTACTTTGTGCAAATGGTTTGGAAGACTAATTATTCTAAAATGAAGTGTATTAAACAAAAACATTATTAAAAAACATTAAAATAATT
This sequence comes from Icerya purchasi, assembly GCA_039619475.1. Classification (NCBI taxonomy): domain Eukaryota; kingdom Metazoa; phylum Arthropoda; class Insecta; order Hemiptera; family Monophlebidae; genus Icerya; species Icerya purchasi. The sequence continues at coordinate 382,838,039 of CM077115.1, forward strand.
TTTAATCTAATTTAAACACGTAATTTATTACATTTATATAGTATAAAAACACAGATAATAACAAACTTGTTTCGTGGTGTAGTGGTAAAAGTGATATCTACTTACAGAACTTGCAAAAAAGGTGGGTTCGAATCTAACCGATGACACCTAAAATTTTTGTTCTTATATTTTTATGTATTAATTCTTATGATCTAATTATTTTAATTCATTATACATAGCTATATAAATATAATAAGGCGGGTTAATAAAATAAAAAATATATATATGAATATAATAAATATTTTTATTATTTACATTTCTATAAACGGTAAATATGTTACATACGCAACGAACTGATTAAGAAATGTAAATAATAAAAAATTGAAAATATTTATTGTACTTATATTTGTTTTATTTTATTGACCTGGCTTTTGCCTTGTTATGTTTACTAGTGGGTTCGCCCATTGATCAAAATGTGACCATAATTATTATTAAAAATTTGGGGAAAACATACATGAATTTACATATTTCCAAAATACTTGTTTTCCACTCTTATACATTCGTTCATTGTATATCTGAGAACATACACCTTTATATGTACTTATAAAACAAAACAGTTCGGTACTATTATAACTGAATAAAAAATAAATTCAATCAAATAACAGTGAATTACAATTTAAATACCCTTATTTTTTGATATTAAATTACAGCTTAAGATTTGGTACACTGTAGAATAGCCAATAGTGATGATTATTAAGAAGAATTAAAACACATTTTAATAAGAACCGATTTACCGGCTATAGCGATTTCATTTTTCATTTTTTGTATTCATTTTTTATTTAAATAAGAGAAAAAAAGACCTTTTCCAAATTTTTTTTAACTGATGAACTAAAGATCGTGTCAAATAGCTACTAAACAAAAAAAGGGAAAAAGAAAATCGGTTAATAAACAGAGGAGAAAGGGTACTGAACTGTTTTGTCTTTGCCTACTTATATATAGATATAGTTATGTATAAAAAATTAAAATAATTAGATAATAAGAAATAATTAAAAATTTTAGGTGGGGCATCGGGGGAATTCGAACTCGTCTTTTTTGTAAGTTCTGTAAGTAGACATCACTTTTACCATAACACCACGAAACAAGTTTGTTATAATCTGTGTTTTTATACTATACAAATGTAATAAATGAAGTGTTTAAATTTTTATTAAATACAGAATTAATTTTTTTTAAATTATTTTAATGTTTCCTAATAAGTTTTTTGTTTAATATATTTCATTTTAGAATAATCAGTCTTCCGAAGCAGTTTCACAATGTAAATAAACATAATCTAGAATTTTTTGCATATTTTTATTTAAACGGCTACACATATGCTAAAAATTTAAATTTCTCGCGTAAATCAAAAAGTTGCATTCTAATATTTTACACAGTTCATATAATTAGTTATCTATCGATCTGCAAAATGTCATCAAAATCGGTAACCTCCTCTCCTTGTAAGACTAATTTAAAAAAACTTTATAGATTTATTTGAACCTTCTCTGAAAGTAACATCTACAATTTCTGTCAAGGAGGATTTTCATTTTTCCGGAGGTTAAATGTAAAACTAAAACAACCGTCGCTCAAATATATAATTTTTTTAATACTGTTCTGTTCCGATATTTCGAATTTAAGAAAACTTTTTAGGAACACGAACGTTCATAAATACGAAAAAGTTAATAATAACCGCTTAAATAAGCATTATTTGTTTGTAATTGCATAGTAATGACGCTGAAAAAAACAAAAAATTACTTTTCAAATTAAACATCAGAATAAAAATGGATCGTTTGCACATTTACCCGTGAGATTTTTCGTGTAACACCGTAATTAATCAATTATCGCGCAGTTCGAAGCTATCCACTTAAAAAACCCGAACTAAAGTGCGCACGCTTTACTATATTAACGTAGTTAAGGATTTGTTCAAGTCATCCACGAGTTACTACTTAACGATGTCTATTATTAGATATTAACTTGCATTTTTATCCACCTCGAAGAGAAAATCGCTAACGGAAGTCTTTTTTTGCAATCATTCCGCCAAATTTAGAATCGCTAACAATTTACGGAATGTTTCAACAGCGAAAATAATACAACAGATAGGTCGGAACAGGTATACAATTCGGCCTAATGTAATGCTTCCTTTTGTCACGAACTGTGACCCTGGGAAAGAATGTTGCAGAAAAATATTTCGCTAAGGTTAATTAGCTAGTTAATAATATTAAAGAAGGCCCAATCGTTCTTCATTCGGTTTTGTACCATTAACTTTTGATGCGATATTTTTAGTTTCCATTATATTACAAAACTACGTGAAATCAGCCGTTTCGATATCATTGTGCGATAGCAAAAAAATGCGGTTTGTTGAAAATTTTCAATTTAATATTCGTTTTTGTTTCATTTTTTTTTTTAAATTGAACGATTCGATAAAAACATTGAAATGAATTACAAAAAGAAATACAATCGTGTTTTATTGTTATTACTACTGCACAATTAATAATTCTACTAAACAATACTAGTTTAACGAAGTAAACATGTAATGAATAACTTAAATATTACAATACACTATTTTAATAATAAAAACGATTTTTTAAGAAATATAACGATTTTACAAATAATTTTTCACAAGATCATAAAACGAAATAGTTAAAAAAGAGAAAGAAAAAGCGAACTTCCTAGCTGAATTTCGTTGAAAATTTAAATAATCACAGCCTTTAAGAAAAAAAGTGTCACCGACTAATGGGGAAAAAAAAAACATTAAGAGCACACTGATTAAAATTTAAAAGGTTAACTGACTATAAAGATTAATTAAAGCAATTTCTATACAATTTCGGTTATTATCACAGTGGAAGCGCGCTGAATTTTTGTAGCAATTCGCTCATTAAGTTTTACGAAAAGAAATTTCGCATCTTAATTGAAAGATATTTGGTATTTATAAAAAAAAAAAAAAATCGTCACTTTTATATAAACATTCGACACAGTACAAAGAAGAAGAACAAGTTAACATCGAAATATACATTCTTTAATTGTTTCTACTCCGATTTGGTTAAAAACCGAAAAAAATCAAAAAGATCGTCCGGCATTTATTGGCTCAATTAAAAACCTATTATTCTCGATAAAATTTTGCTATATTAGAATGTCGCCAATTTCTATCTATAAATATGTTTATTTAATATTCCAAATTTTACTACATTCATGACTGGGTCTGGGGAAACCTGATTAGCGAGAAAACCGCAGTGAATTTTAACTTATTTCCTATTAAGTTCAAATTCACTGTTCTCGTTCGTATTGATTAAATTTTAAATTTTTTGATCGTTGAAACAAGCAAATAGTGCATGTTACAATTATTTTGCCCTTGTATTTTTACAAATTTAGCCGAAATATATATATATATTGAAAATTTTACTTTTTACACTACGCCATAATTCTGCATAGCCGGTGATTTGAAAAATGTTCCAAATCGATCTTACGAAAATATCGAAGCTGTTAAAAATACCAATTTCTTCTGTAATATATAGCACACGAAGTCGATTATAAGTATTAAAGCAAGGAAAAATATTATATGTATATAAAAAAAAAGCTCTTCGCATTCATTGCATCAATTAATGAGAAATTACTAAACATATAAACACAAAACAATAAAAATTAACAATTTTAAATCCTACACGCCGCTATTAAAAGTGTGTATGTATTCGCGAAATCTTATTTTCTCAAAAAATCATGATAATTTTTATCGCGGCGAGGAATATTTCAAAAAACAAATATTTTATTCCGTGCCATCCACATACACGTGCAAACTAATTAACCAAAAAAGAAATTAAAAACAAACCTACGTAATTACGTTTTCGTGCAGATTTTTGAAAATTTTTTCTTTTTATTAATTTTCAGCATTTTTAAATTATCGTTATTTTTTTTTGCTAACGTCAATGAAACACCTGTAACCGTGCGAAATTATTAATATCTAATACCTATAGAATTTTTCAATGCTCTTTCAAATGTCGGGTGTATAAATTTCCACGATCTATCGCCTACACATCGGGTTTTTCTCGCCAAAAATTTAAGGTGCTCGAAAATGTTTCGGACTGAAGTAATTTTCTTTCGATATTTGTTCGTTTACTAATTATTAATTTAGCAAAAAGAAACATACATCAGTTTAATTTGTTACTGGAGCAAGGAAAAAAAATGTTAACATTTTGAAATATATATTTGACTGAAAGAAAAGTCGGCCACTTGAATTTAGTAATTTTGCAAATTGTCTGCACTTTAAGGTTTAAGAAATTAATTCTTATTGGGTCTGTCTTGATCATTTACGTTTAGTTTCTTTCATAATGTTTGTTTTTTTTTTGAAAAAAGTTACTATACAAAAAAGCGACGTATTTTTACGTTTTGGGTAGTTTTTATTTTCAGCACTTTCCGCTTGCGTTGAAAAAAAAAACTATAAAGAAAAAAGATATCCGCTACTAACCAAGATGATAAGCACTTAAAATCAGCAGTTCTTAAATAAAATAGGCTTAACATTTGGAAATGTTCAAAATTCTAACAAGTGTAGATCTGAAATCATATATCAATCGAAATTCGTACAATAAAAAATAAATATAAGTAGTAGTAAATTACATATTTTTATATTTCTTAAATAAACGCGGAGACGAAAAAATACGACTGGTGTTAGTTTCTAGTAAACAATGATTAAAAGTTAATAGTTTTACAGTAAAAATTTGGTTCATACATACGTATATAATGTATATAAAATATGTATGCATATATAAAAAAAGGACCAACCTAACAATAAGATCTATAGAGATCAAGCGAAACATTACTCCATAATAATAAAACATTCATCTTTAAACATAATAAAAAGCAAAACACAATCAACAATTGAATATCACAGCGGGCAATTAAAACAATTCAATCGACGGGGTGCGCGACACCTTCACAAGATATAGTCTAAAAGGTCGAATAATTCGAAATTATAAAATAAAAACGTTCGTTAAAGATACACAATTACATTCGTTAAAGCTGTCCGAAATATACGAAAACCACTGAAGATGGTGGCAAAAAATTTAACATCGAACCGTTAATATGTATAATATAAAAAAAAAAAAAAAAAAAAAAAAAAAAATTAAACCAAACACAAATATAACACTGACGTATTACACGTTATCAGTTTGTTCGTCGCCAAACAGAAATGCAAGGAAAAATTCTAGGAAAACAAAATATTTTAAGGCGCGCATATACTTGAAAGCATCACGCAAATTCGGACGGTGGCTAGAAAAAAGAGTGCTTAAAAATACGTACTTCGCAATAACAAAATTATCGTTTTCAGGGAGGGGGGGCAAACTAGTCGCGTACGCACTCACACGTAGTTCATCTCTCGTACACTATCAAACATGGTTAACACATTTAATTTTTTGAAATACGAATCAACGTTGGCGCGTAAAAATTAGACAATTATTTTAAAAAACAAACGAACGGATATTTTTCTTAGCTAATTTTTAACAAATAAAATTCTATTTAGAATAAATTACATTAAAAAGAGAAGAATACAAAGAAAATGCGAGTGTGATTATAATAATACTTAAAATCGAAAAGAACAATAGCACAAATGACATGGATGACAAAGTAAAAATGTACAGAGTGTGTCCACATCGTCGTCACTGTTAAAAACTAATTCATACCTGGCTGTTGCACCGGTGACGTCGCGATGATGGTTAAAAATGTACCTCAGACTTTTCGTTACACAACCATTTTGCATTACCGTAAATACTTGTCACGTCAAAGAACGACAACAATTTATCGAACATAGAGAGAAGATAGGCTGAAACGAAAAAGCGGCTTTCAAATAAAACGATGACATTTCTTAATGTTAACAGATTCGCCAAAACGATTAAAAATAATAATCGCTTTGCGGCCCCCATTCGTTTGTAAATTCACGTACCAAATAGAATAATTGTTCTGCGGTAGTGGTTTACTAGCGCAATTGAAAAAGGATAGGTTCTTCTTATCGGCCTTAGAATGAAAATTCTGTATAGGTAGGAGATAGAGTATGTTTTTTTTTTGCGCCAATATTCAATATTAGCAGTAGCTTACGTAGCTGAGAGCGATTTTTTTCTTTTTTTCGCATAACGATTTATTGAAAATACTTTTTAACACTTAAACACTTTTTTATCGCTATTCTTTTTTATAATATTATCTTGAACGATAATATTCTCTGCTCCCTTTTCTCTTTCCCAAAACCAGATTAGTCGCCATCTAAATTCTCTTCAATATTTCTTTGCATTCGATGTTTAACAATATGTTATAGATGCATGTGATAGTAATGCCTATAATTAAAGCAGTGATTCGCATTATTTTCCTTTGAAATTATAATAGCCCCTTGCTTTTAATAAAATCTTCTAGTACCTAATTCGTAATATTCTTTTACAATGTGGAACACAATTTTTTAGGACTTCTGCCGGTTTTGCAGAACCATAAAAATAATAATATTAATAGGCACTCTTTTTTTTTTTTTTTTCTTTACACAAACTGTAATAATTAAAGCAAAATGAGTCGTTGAGAACCAAATGCTCGCGTAATTCTTCTTTTTTTTTTTTCAACTTTTGCCGAGAACAATTAATGCTCAAAACAGCGTTATAACTATTTTCAAATAAAAATACAAGTTGCATTCGTCAAAATAAAAACATTTTGACTGTTTTTTTTTTTTGTTTTCCCCCAAATTTAAAATTCGCTACTCAAAAAGACATATTTAATTTTAAAGAAAAATACAGGTTAAATTAGTTTTCTTTTTTTTAAATTATAGACTATTTTGTTTAAATTATTAATTTTTTATTTATTTTCTATAAAATAAATACATTATTCTAAAAAAGAAAAAAAAAAATGGTGAAAAAATAACGAATTTCATATATTTACCTCAGCAGAGACTACTTAACAGGAAGGAGCTCGAAAAAATGCTCTGTTCTTATATCAGGCCATTTCTTCATCATAAAAATAACGCTTAATACAATAACAGCAGTGGTAATTATTCTTAATCTGAAAACATGTTAAAGGAAACTCTTAACTAAGCGCTAATAACGAATTAGTAATTAAAACGGATAAAATTATCTTCCATTAAAAGGAATATATCCCTATACACATTGAATAACTTTTTATTCGTTACACAAAATCGCTTTGCACTGAAAAATCGGTTAAATATGTGTAAGGAAGTATCGAAAGAGCCGATAAAAAAATTCGCACAATGCATATTTCAAAATTTAAAACTTCATCGAAAGTATAGAATTCATAAGTTTTGTAAATAAATAAGTGTGTCAACACGATCAAAAGTTAAAAATAATTTAATGAAAATTATGTTCTTTGCGGAACTATGGGAAAGTGCACCTCTGACATACGGTGTTTAAGATTCTTTTCCTTTGACGGGATAGTTCTCCGACATATGTGCGATTATTAGCGAACTACTTTTGAAACTACTAAAGGTTTTATTTTTAAAGAATTAATGTAAACTTACTAATCGATTAACAGTAAAAGAATCTGAAGAGAGCGATAGGAAAAGGAGTATTTTTTCGAGTTACTTATAATTAGTTGTGAAACATACAAAATCGCTTGATCAACTATTAGCATGCAATTATGGCTGTATTAAAATAAGCGAGTTATCGGCTAAAAAAACATTGAAATCAATTAAAGAAGAAAGAAAATAGAACGTTTTTTAAAACTAATCGCATCGTCTTAATGTCACTATCGAATTATATACGCTCGTCTCGTGGTAATCAACTACAGCTGGCTATTTTAACAAGAAGCGACGACCGTAGGCGACATCTGGCGAACTGATCATACGGGTCAAACAAGACGACTTAACTAAAAAGTAAACTACGGCTCAGTTGGATCATTGCCGCGCGTATATTTGCTGCAATAAAACAGATTAAAATTTAACGAACCGAACGACTAACCTAGTACGAAGAAATGGCATCAGTATACCGGCTGTAGTAGCTACGAGAAGCAAAATAACTTGAAGTATCGTCAAAACGATATTAATTAACTTTACAACTAGGGCTCTTGCGCTTGAATTATCTAAACCCTCTAGCGTAAGATACTGTTGATGCTGAGCTTGTTGATGTTCCATTTTTGAGATCTGCAAAAGTAACAACAGATTACATACTTCAATTTTACAATCAGTAAAACTAACTTTGATCTTATTGCATCGATTTTACAAATTCGTTAGTATTATGCTTGAGCGAGTTAGTGTACTTACAATACAAACAAAATATCACAAATTAAATCAAACTATCTTTAATACAAAAAGGACAGCTACAGAACTACTAACTTTTATTGCGCATGTGATCGAAATAGGTAAAATCCGCATTGCCGAATAAAGTATGGAAAAAATAAAGATACATTTACAAGTTGGATGTGTGCTACGGAGTTCTGAACATCTCAAGTCGAATTGAATAAAGATGATCAGCAGAATTAAGGTAAAAAACCTTGCAAAAGATGCACTAAACTTAAAATAATCATCTACATACAAAAAGTTCTGAAGATTGCAAAATGTTAAGGTATTACATACCGTGGTCGATTAAGTCGAGTACATTTACATCGCATTAAAATAAACTGCGCACTATTTGATAATATTGTAGTCATTTACTGTACACTCTAACTGTAAGAGTCAAAAACCATATAGACAATGAAAATCGATTATAACAACCACACTTGTTGTTATAAAGGCATTTTTTTTTTTTTTTTCGTGAACTTGTTTAGACACAAGGAAAAAAATGTAACGTTTCTTTTCTGGAATACATTAAAACGAATTTATCATCACTATAAATAAGTTTCAATCAAAAAAAACTTTCTAAATCCATAATTACTGTATGAAAATTTTATAACGAAATATTTAATTAGCGCCTCTCCGTGAATCGGCAAAATGCCGCATTGTATTCAATTACAAACATAACGAGTAAAAATTGTTGGTCATTTTTAACGTCACTGTAACCGAAGTTCACTATACTACAAATCTATACTGATGAAGCTAAATTACAGCTGATTAGCCAATGCAGTGTTATGAGTCTGTACCATTTTTACTTTTGCATAAGTTTTAATAATAGTGTTCCACTAAATACTATTTTTATCAATTTCACTCTCTGATGGTTGAATTTTAATAACTGTGAAGACGGAAGAAATTAAATAAAAATTAAGAAAAAATCCTAATTAATCATTTATAGTTTGTTTTTTTTTTTAAACTGAAATTTAAGATACTATACTAAATTGTATATTATAATGTGAACAAAAATTATATACGAGTATATACATATTGATAAATATTCAATCTCACTTATATTTCTATTCTGGCATCATTTAATACAACTTCACTATTTTTTGGTCCCTAATTGATGAGTGTCATCAGTAAAATTAATTCGCTAGAGACCACGCTTCAGAAAATCGATGAAACAAATCCATTTACTTGTTTTCCCAGTTCCAGAAGCCAATTAAATGAATTCAATGTTACTTTCTCAGGGTCGAGTTTCCTGATTTGTTGATATTCAATACAAGGCAAATAACAATCTTGCTTGGCTCATGGTTTAGCCTATGAGAAGCAATAATGAGTAGAAAGATTACCCAAAAATTTGTACTGCTTAAAATGCTTACACAGAGCAATGTGAAGCCTTTTTTTCAGATATGAATTTTCAGATTTCCTGAAACCCAAAAGCAGTTCCGGAAACATTTAAAGAACATTTAACCAAAGAATTTAAATATTCAACTCGGCGACAGAGACAGTAGTCTAAAAAAGGTGCGATTAAGTGCGCTTACAGAATAGTTACTTTCGAATAAAACCCCGAAGCAACAAAAACGAGAAATTTCAAATACTGGATACAAATTACTGGCTTTAAGGATGTTTAAAATTACAAAAATTAAGTAAATCAAAATATTTTGAATAGCACTGATGAGTCAGCAGCAACAGGAGAACAAATGTATCCGCTTCTGAGGAAAACAAAAAAAACTACTGTTGATATCATACTTGAAGCTATGGAAAATTCAAATATTGAAGTAAGTTGCTTTTTCACAGATGGTCCAGCAGGTGGTACTAAAAAAACGTTCTCAGTATTACATTATGATTACAGGAAGAAATCGTAATATGACGACATTTATTGATATCGCTTCCATATCACTGCTTAATGGTCGAAAAAAAAAAAAAAACATTTGAACTCAAAATACCAATTATATCGCCATCAATATCCATTATTAAAACATAGCAAATAAATTAGCAAAAATAGATATTTTTCTTACGGATGAAGCTTTAATGATTCGAAAATTAATTAAATAATAAAGATTTCTCTCTTACTGGAAAATTAATAGTACTGGGTGGAGCTTTCTGTCAAAATCTGCCTGCATAACTTCAAGAGCAAATGAAAATAAATTATTAAATTTTTCCATTAAAAGATGTTCTCTATAGTCAAGTTCTTCAATGTTCAAACTTGAAGGAAATAATCAATCGTGTTGATATTGATTATCTTGTTACATTGGACAATGTATAGTTACTGTTAAATACAATGGAAGAAATTAAATTGCCACCATATATCAAACGATCTTTTTGAAGTAGCATTTGGTAATTATCGAACCAATAACAATTGTGATGCAATAAAAGATAACAGTAATACTTGCACCACTAAACAAAGATACAAAGATACTGATATTATTAACAATAATATCATTGCAAAAAACTAACTAGAGAGCACAAAATTCATTTAAGGCATAACTCCTCAGTAAAAAATCAACTAAGGGGGAACAATCAAGTTCACAACAGAATTCTTAAATTCAGATAATCGGACTTATTACCGAGTGAATTGAAATTTTAAAGAATTTATTAATAATGCTATAACGGAATTTAGATATATATCAGAGGTTTATGAAATGGAAAAAGATTAATTATGAAAAAATTTTCATTATAATAAAAGCAAAAATGGTCACTAGAGAACAATTTGGAAAATAAGAACATATACCTAGAATTACTATTAATTCAATAAAATGTCAACTAGGATGTACTAAGTAGCGGCATCGATTTTTTGTGACATCGACATTTGCCGTAAAAACGCACAAAGTCAAGAGAAGATTTTTAACATCGTTGGTGTTGACTTAAAAACGTCAGTATTTATGCATGGTGTGTGTTGTATGTGGTATTTTCACGAATGAAGAAGTTAAGTACTTTAAAAGTACTCCTTCTGCAACAAAACCAACGATATATTATTACGAATATAGTTTGGAAAGAATTATTATTAGGCTTGAAATAACGATTTACTTTAAATTTACCTTATTTTTGTACAATAGTTATTTTGTAATTTTCAACTAAAATGATCTCTTGCGAAACACTATCATTACATATACTCCATATACTTTCGTTGTGCGATTTTTCGTATTTCATATGTAGATAGCTTGTTGGTCCATAAATTTTAGCCACACTTCTCACTGTGCGCAAAAAAATAAGTCAGCGAAAACTAAATTACATTCGCTTGTAGCATGGAATGTTTTACATTAATTTTGAAAATTTCAGCTCGCTAGCTTCAAATGAACACCTACGGGCCATCCGCGCAAGGTCGTATCGAATTCCGCCTACGGGATTTCGTGTTAAAAAAAAAACGCGATTTTGTTTCAAAATTTCAATACACATTTCGGTTGTCGTTTACATCTTTCTCAAAATGCCGTCCCTTATGTTGCATACATTTGTTTTCTACCCATTACACCTTTAAAGTTTTCTCAAACTCAACCTGGAGAACGTGTTTAAGAAAGTTCTCACAAGCGCTGGTTGCTTACGCCACGTAAGGCCCCTGTTTGAGTATTAAAAAGAGCCAAAAATCACAGAGTGTGACGTCAGGATGTACAGAGGGTATGTCAACACCTCAATACTATGTTTTCGTAATAATTCTCGGTCGTAAGTTTCCATGTATGCGACTTGGCATTATCATGGTGCCCATTCTCACGAAAACACACCGGCATCAAAACTCTCAAGCGAAAAGATTACTTCGTTAAAACAATACACGTAGATGCACGCAGAAAAAGTTTAAACGGTACGTGCTTTTTTCCCCTCCATCAGCTCAGAGTGTCTATTATTTAACCACGTTATTCTTTTATCCGCAACAGTGTTACCATGCGAGTCACTGCACATTTCCCATTCCAATCTGAATCCGTAGGCGAATTTCAATACGACTTTGCGCGGACAGTCTGTATACGAGTATCCATTTGAAGCTATCGAGCTGAAATTTTTAGAATTAGTGTATAAACATTCCCCACGCTATAAGAGTATGTAATTTAATTTTCGATAACTTATTTTTCTAAGCGACGCGAGGTATGTACCCAAAATTTATAGATCAACCTACATATTTTATTCCTTATCACATTGTTATAAGTGTTGCGATCATCTTTTTTTTTTTCTTTATAAATTTTTTGTACTTTCCATCGTTTTCTTGCAATACCTTCTCTTCCGGTTATTAGTGCTTCTATTATTACCTATTATCGTTATTACTAATTCTTTCCAGTTGTATTCATTTGTATTTTGAAACAATTTTTTTCAGGTCATACTTTATTTTTATTCGTCTTTTTATCAAATATATCTTATTTTACTTTTATACAAATGCGTTTTTTTTGTTTTTTTTTAACTACAAGAACACCCATTTAATTATAATTCTTACAGTTATTTGGAAAATGTTTACTTCAAATATTTGCGAATCTCATTAACACTTTGATTTCAAAATTCAGATGAACCCGAACAAGGCTCGGTTACCAAATACTATTAAGTAATAAGTAATCGAAATATTATTATTTTATAACATACAGACAAATATCGCAATGATCCCGCTTTATGGCGAAAAGTAATTAATTTCTTTTAAATATTCTGATTCAATATGGATGATATTCTAGTAACGGAAATTTTTAATCTGTTTATTTTTTCCGCTTCTTTCCGTTTTACCACGTTATAAATTTAAGAACATTCAAACTTATTTTCTCGTATTAGCAAAGAATCAACGTAGTTAACGAATTAATTTTCTTCTTATTGTTACTCGTATTATTTTATAACTTTAGAAAATATCTAAATACTGATATTTTGTAAATTAGAATTAAATGACATTTTAATACGTAGCATTACCAACATAAAGAAAATTTAACGTGAAATAAATTCAATAATGTTAGCGGTTTCGTATTTCATCAAATAAAGCAATATTGCTGGTTTCGCAGAAATTCCAAGCTCGATATACGAACAGTCTTGAGCGGCACAGCAATTACTAATTCAACGGTGTTGCTAAGCTACTACTCGGCCACATTGTCGGCATTTCACATTGTGCGTCATTATTATTACTTTATTTGTCTCGGATCTGGTCGTAATTGTCACACGTTCAATTTTTTTCATGCTTATGATTACACTTTTGTTTAAATTTAGAGTTGTGTACATATTTCTGACATAAGGCATTTCTAATTATAAAATAAAAAAATCATACATCTGTGTTATTGTGTGTGTATGCATATACACACACACACATATGTATGTGTGTGTTCGTTGCCATCAAAAAAAGACGGACAGGTTAATTTTTCTTTGAAGGAGATTGGTGAGATATTGAAGAAGGAAAAATTTTAACATATCCGAAAATGCACAGAAAATCTCGGATAATAAGCACATCATTCAAAGGAAATTTAACGGTTTAATTAAAATTTGTACAATGTTTCGTTAAAAACAGAAAAATACCTTTGTTTGGCAAGATTCCAGCATTTCCTGTATATCACGAAGCCGTTCTTCGCTTTGATACTGTACTTTTTCTTCCATATCGCAAATAGTCTGTTTCAAGTTTTCCACTTCATTCTGATGAAGCTCTGTCAAATCATTGATCTGCTCTTCTAGCCGTTCATTTTTAAATCGTTCCTCTTGCAAAGCGTGATTTAAAGTTTCAATATCTTTAGTAACCATTTTCTGTAAGAGTCGAACATTGACATAAACCAGCAACAATTTAAACCGAACAAAGTTGTTTTTATTATATATTAATCATCATTACTAAGTGTTCGGCTTATAAAATTCCCAAAAACAAGTAACAAACGGCGACCTATTACCGCAATTTTTAGTTTAACGCGAAATTTAATGGAAAGTAAGTTCGATGCAAAAGAAGTAAGTAAATTATATATGCATATGTATATATTTTTTTTTTTTTGTGACATACTTAATTACTGAGTGTAGGCGACTACTTATTAGTACATTCTAGTTGTACAGACGTAGGCATAGTGTTCAAGACAAATGTTATATGCGACATTAGTGTAAAGACGTATTGGAACTGATTAGTAATCGTTTGGTTTATCGAAGTGTGCAATCCCCCGTGTATATTTGACTTCTACACATCAATTAGTACACATATGGTGGTATACGTGGGGTAGTTTGCCATTGCCTTTCACATGATTATTAGCGGCTAATTTAATTTATTTTGTAACTTCTGCCGTCGCCCAAGTCTAGTCGAGTGCTCTAACAACTAATTTTTTAAAAAGTATTCAATCGTTATCTCTTCAAAAGACGATAATAAAATGGACAAAACAGCCGCATAAAAACTCCGAAGCTATATATATGTAAGCAACAAAAAGAACGTCTAGTGGTGCTTCAATGCTCAAAAACCTACTATCGCAACTCCTGTTCAGCCTACGTTTTACGAGATTGACTACGAAGAATATAACATTAAATTAGCATAAGCTTGGATTAGAAATCTTTTTTAAGAATATCGAAATTTAAATGAGTCCCTATAGAGATGAAATGAAAACCGATAACGGGGTTCGTTACTTGCGAAACTGCAAAATGAAAAATCATCTTTAATCGAAAATCTGTTATGCAATTATTCGATTTTTTGCAATATACCGATGCGCATAATGGATCGTGGTAAACGACACGAAACACAAAAGACTGGGTGTAATAAAGGTAAAAATACTTACGACGGATGGCTGGTGTCACAAAATTGAATTGTACTCTAAAGAATTGTATTAGAAACCATTTTGGTGCAACAACAATCTAGAACAAAATGTGTGAAAACGGCCGTATACTTTGGACTGAGATTGACTAAATCGCAAAAAGAGAACATACTTTGGGTGTTGCCAGAAAACTAGAGGTAGGTCAAAGCAATGCCATGTGTGAAAACACGAACAGAGGTGAAAAGTAAAACAAAATAGGAACAAGAAATTCGCAGTACAAAACTGTAGAACTACGACGAATGTATTGAATCATCTACAATAAGAGAGACATTGAAAAGTGAGAAAGTTCACAGAACACTAAATAATAAGACGGAAATACTCTTCTTGAAAAAGGCTTTACTTTTCTCCAGTTTTTTGCTGTCCGATTATCTCATTCCGAATAGACCAAAGATGACTTAAGAGTAGCAAGCTGTCTAGTAGTCAGACCACTTAACTACTAAACTACCAGACTCATTATGTGCTAATGATCTGATAATTATTTTATCTACTTTTTCACATAAACTTTTAATCGGACAGTTTTTTCTCTTTCTTCGTAGTTACTTTGTTTTTACTATTACTCTTAAGTTTTTAAATTAATTCCATTGTATATAAAGAAAGTCCCTGCTTCATTCTAATTCGTCAAATGTTACACTGCCTCTGTTATACTCTGGTACCTTTTCTTAATTCTTTGATATGTCTCGTCTGGTACTAATTTTTAGGCTATTCACTTTAAGTTAATCTGACCTGTAACTCCTGTGATACCATAGTCTCATTTTTTGTTTCTTTCCTCGTTTAAATTATTAACTACATTTTACCGGCAATTTTACTTTTCACTGGATCACTATTTAAATTGAATTTTATTACAATTCCATTTCCTCCTTGAAAATACAATTCCTCTATTTTTAAATTATGATTCATTTCAATTCTTTCGTTTTTATGGTATATGAATGCCGCATTTTTTCATTTAACCTTTATGTTCAAATTTTATTATTAACCTTTATAACATGCTTAAACGATAGTATTTTTTAAATTTTTTGATGACTATTATTACATTCAAGTAGGGTTTAAGAGAACTGCTAAATTTCATATTATCCCTCGCAGTTTCGAGAAAGCGCAACTTAAAAAAAAAAAAATTAAACATTACTTATTAAAGATGAATTAGAGATAACGATAGTTTAGGGTAGTTGACAACTTCGTTATCAAATCAGAGATCTCATGTATTCAAGACTAGACTTATACGCCAGACTAGAAGCCAGGTTTACGCAGGCTATCAGAAAAATTACCTGGGTGAAAAAAAAAGGAGCGAACGAAAGGAAAAAAAAATGGTATGGTATTCCGTTTAGTTTTATTAAGTTAGTACTTTATGAACGTTAAATTCGCAATTCTTGAAATTATTTTTTACAGCATTATCGAAAAATGTTCAAACAGAATAAAGGAAAAAAATAATTAAGAAATAAATATTATTTATTAACTACTATCTCCCAAAAAATCAGTACTACGTTGTAATATGTACACATAAGAATCATAGAACAGAAAAAAAACGTTTCTTCCCATAATTTTTGAGAAGCTGCTGTTATTTCTTTTTTTGAATTAACTAGTAAATTTTATAGAAATTCCGTACTTCTAATACAATTATAAAGAACAAGCACTTATTATATTTATTAAATATTTATTAAACATGTAACAAAATAAAATCTACCAATTCACCGGTCGAACTAACTTTTACGTTTTCCAATTTATTCCTCAGCCGTTCCATTTCTTCGCGTCTTATTCGTAACTCGGCCATAACAGTATCTACAGAAGTAGCATTAGGAATCGATGAGACCGCCAGGCAATCGTTGTCGGCGTTTGTTGAATGCATCGAAGAAGATTTTGCTTGGGAATTATGAGTATGCGATTGCGGAGCTCCTGAATTACTTTCACTCGTTACCGAACTACACTCGGAACCTTCTTCACTAGGACCATATTTACCACCGCCGCCTCCGCTACTTGACAAACTGCAGCCACCCGGTAAAGTGGCACTTCCGTGATGTATACGATCGTCATCAGCTGCTTCGGGATCATCGCTTCCTACGTAATTAAAATTTTCATATCTTAATTTCAACTAATACACAACACTTGTAAACGAAAGTGTACCCAAAAATTGTATTTTTTGTATTATTACTCTATTTTAAAATATAAATGTTTGAATCCATTTTCTGTATTTTTCTTTATTAAAAACACATATAAACACGTATTACAGAAAATAATTATTATTTAGAAAATATAAAACAGCCGCATGTTTCGGAGTTACACACTCTATAATCATGGCAATAATAAAATAAAGTTAACGAAAAATAAACGGTAGCATATATATGTCCTATGTAGCAGTAATTGATCATTCGATGTATCGATACGTTATAATTAAATGTTAATTTAAATAGTGGGTTTATATTTTCTAAATAATAATTATTTTCTGTAATACGTGTTTATATTACTCTATTTACTTATTTTTTAACGACGTCCAGCAAGGGGAGTGTTTAGCTGCAAATTCGTAGATCACACTTGCACGTACAGTTTAAAATAATACAAATACATTATCAGAAGATTCTAAAAAAAAAAAAAAATAAATACATAAAATAAAACTACTGAAATCGAAACTACCCTTATAAGAACATATTTCATGCACGTTTAGTCCAATTGTATGGAACCGTTATTCTTTTTATTTTACTATTATTAAATTAAATTTGAACTACATATCTCATTCAATTTTGCAAATTTTGAAAATAAAACAATATAAATTTTAATTTAAGTGATGTCCATTTCTGACTTTTTTTTAATATATATATATATATATTAGTTATAACGTAATTCTTAGACCGACGCCCATTAGAAAAAATGTTCCAATTTTATGTAGCGGAAGTTAAATGGTAGGATAGGATTTTTGTGATTGTTATTTTTTGTTGTGTCAATGCCGGTAAAAATGACGTTGTAAATTTTGATCATTTTATACAAACTATAGAAGAGAAAAAAATGGGTCAAGAAGCGGAGCCCCTTACGAGGCTAAAGTGGTCAAGTTATGTATATATTCGATCCTTCATACCTTGCCAAGGGGACACACCTACTCTCCGAAAAAAATAGTTACCTTATAATAAGTGTATAAGAGAAGATTTCAGTTGACTACGTTACGTTGGGTATTATTTATACTAGCCATTTCTGCAAGTTGTAACACTTTGAGTAATAATTAACACGTACTGTTTTTCAGAACTATATTAAAAGTTAAATATAAAACATTTGACATGTTTTGGCGTCGTAGCAGCTGACTAGTCTAAAATTTTAATGAAAATAGTTAATATAACATAATACTACGACAATCGATACCTAATGATTAAAATTTCGATATGATATTAATTTTAAGAAGTTTATACATTATAATTTGATAATGTATAAATGAAATATTAAATATAAATCAAAATATTAAGCGATTTAGTTAAAAATTATAAATTACATATAAATAAAGGATTGTTAAGAAAAAAGAAAAGGAAAAAAAAAAAATGTTTACAAGAATTATAAAATAATTACTTACTCGATAACGAATTAATGTTATCAGCACTTCCAAATTTATTTCTTATTAGATGAGCGAATTCTCTGGGTTTGGACATAACTGATCTATAAATATATATACACATAAAATTAAAGAAATTAAACTTGCAAATATGTTTAATATTTATATTATTTAATTAATTACGTATATATTCCGCATATATTTGTTAAGAAATTAAGTAACGCTCCTTGCAAAAAATTCGTTCTATATTGGTCTGAAAACCAGAGTATCGTATTCACAACCGCAAAAAATCCCTAAAAGCTCTAAAAAATTCTCCAACTCACTTCAACCTACTTAATTATCGAAGACTGGGAGACATCGCTCAACGTACCACATTAAACAAGCCATTAAACAAGCAAGAAAAAATTCGTTGCGGAAAACACATAACTAATATTAACTGCACCGTTTCTAGTTCTCAGATGTGGGGACACCAGTTCAAAAAATGGAATTTAAAAAATGCAGCTCCTCTCCCAACAGCATTTTCATCAACAATGAAATCTGATATTTTTCTTTTTTCGACATTGGCCGCTAAAAAAGTTTTATTATTATACTAAAACGATGTATTTTCTATTATTGAGCTTACCGATAAAAAATACTTATTCTAACGGGATAAACAGTGCAGAATATTTAAAGGTCATACTGGGATTCCAAATTGTGGAAGATTTGAAATAAAAATAAATGTAAAAAATATAAAAGAAAAGCGTTAATGCAGGAAATTAAAGATAACGAACTGTATGAGTGGTATAAAAATTATAAAAGAACTAAGGAGCAGAAAAAAATACAGTACAAAATACGGAAAGGCTAACAAATAAAAACAAAATGAAGAATGCGCGGTCACGAAAATTTTCCCGAAGAAAATAAATCATGCAGAAAACATAAATTGGAACCTTCTCTGTATAACTGAAAAAGTAAAATAATATATAAACCAATTCAACGTAAAACTATAGCTACCTAATTATTGAAAATAATATATTGAAAATAATATTGGAATTCTAGTAGGTCTCATGTTTTCACAAATCAAAGAGAGCTCCTCGTAGATTTATAAATGCGGAAGCAAAATAAAAATGTCAAACACAAAAGACTGAAAAATCTACATATGTCAAGAGGCTAAAGCAAAAATAATAATAAAAAAAAAGAAAAAAAGTTTAGAACTATAGAAAAAATGTATACACGCCCGGAGATGAAAAAGAGATATATGAAAAATATGAGCTGCATTACAAGAAAAGAAAAAAAAATCTGAAAAAAGGCGTTCCGTGATTATAACACTAAGCTGTGACTGAAGCGTAAGCACGTAAGTAAAATAGAATAACGTAACGGCTTAATCGAAATCCGGCGAACAGCAAAGTAAAATCGAATTGAGAAATACCGAAGAAGAAGGACAAACATCAGGGTAGCGTACCTGTTTTGTAAATATCAAATAAGTTCTATAAACACCTAAAACAAGTAAAAAAAAAACACCGGTTGAGCAATGCGATCAACCTTTTCATTGACCTTCACTTAAAAACGAACCAAAACATCGATGTGAAAGGTAGAAAAGAGTAAACGAGAAGCAATTAAAAATCTGGCAACTGCGTTGAAGAATAAAACAATAAAGTGAATAAGCCGTGGATGCTACGGATACTGCAAAAAATTAAGCCTTTTCATAATGTACTTGAAAAGTCTCTAATGGGGATTAGAAAAGGGAATATTTTGGGAGTCGGTTGCTTTCTTGCAGTTGTCCTTCACCTTCCCAGATTTCTCCGGTACTCAATTCAATTTCGGGTTAAGCATATGATTGGAGGAAGTCCCTTAAATCCGGAACGAGGTAACTATCGGAAACTGGTGGGCTCTGGAATTTTTAACAATTGAAGGTAAAAAAATAGAATAATAGCGATACACAAATGGTTGAAAACTTGAAGTAACGCGCGAAAATTGCAGAACGGACTTTTTTAAACGGTTCGGAGTGTGAAAAGTGTCCGCTATGAAAGCGGAAAGAAGTAACGAATCAACGAAGCTACACGTAAGAAGTAGATATTTTACAATGAGAAACCGGCAATCCATGTAGAAGTTCGAAAGAGATGCTTTGATCGACCTTGCTAACATTATTAATCGATGAGAAATGATTGTTAAAACTCGATAACATTGTGAACGCAGGATTTAAAAGAGACGTGAAAAAATTATTATTACGCGCATCTGAAGCAGTAACTGAATTTACAGCCACCACTTGTGTGGAGCAAATAAAATAGCAGGACCGTAACAGGTAAAACTTTTATAACGTTTAAATACTTTAACACGAGCGGCGAGTACGAGCATCGTAAAAAGATGAAAACTATTACGGATATATCGATTATTTGTCGACAACCGAGAGAGTTGGAATAATTTTTTTAAAAAACAACAAAAAAAAAAAAAAAAAAAAGATACAAAAAATTTTTAGCACAACTACTTGAGACCAAAAAAAATTATGTATAACAGTTACAAAGATGACGACGGCGCGATTAATGGGAAAACTAGTAATCTCTGAAAAAGAAAAATTTCCATGTATAATTTTCATCGTATACATTACCAGGAAAAAAACAGATTATGTACGGTAAGTTAGCGAAAAGAGACAGCAATACTAAGGAAGGGAACGCTAAAAAATGATCGGGTAAAGAAAGTTTGGGAATAAACGTATAATACCTGTACAATTTTATTTTGGAGTTTTGGAGAAGGTATATTCTCGGGTGTAGCTACTCTATAAATTTTGAATAAGCAAAAAAAAATTGATGATATATACACACTTAAACGATCGAAATTATTACGCCAACCTTAAAAGATGGTTAAATTTTTAGAATTGAAATAGAAAATTTTTTTTATCGCACAAAGAAATAGCGCTAATAGTAAAAATAATTACAAGCCGATTTTAAAAACACATATAATATATATGTACGTATAGGAAAAAAGCACTTGCCCTGATAATCCGGTTATGCCGTCTCGAATATTGCCACCGACGTATCTGTAATTAAAGCGTATGATACAGCGCAACGAGTAATGATAAATGAACGCAATAAAATATGATGACACGGCAAATTTATGATTAACAGACAATTTTTCTGCAGTGAAAAACGAAAGCATTAATACGGACAACGATAACGGAACATAGGTAATCGTAACATGCAAAAGCAACGAAAAAATGTTCATTAGCAGCGCTTTTTAACTAATTTTCGAAGAGTGAAGAAAAAATTATTAAAAATCATTTATTACTTGAGTCCCTGACCCATATCTCGGAGCACTTCTCGAGGTTGTCGGTGATGGCCGGATACTCCGTGCGCTTCTAGATCGTGAAGTTTTTTACTATAGCTGTCCAATTTTTTCTGATGCTGCGATATCGTTTGGGCGTATTTCTGATTTTTCTTTTCAAACATAGCTTTTATTCTTTGTATTTGCTGTTTATTTGCATTCGACGCTAACTTTAAGTATTCGTTCACATTTTCTGCGCAAAATTGTTACACAAAAATATAAAAATAACTCTGCCCACTACTATTGTCGAAATATCGATCAAAGCGGCGTATCGGTATGTTACAGTAAAATTTGCTTGGTAATCTACTATAGTAACAGAGAGTTCTCTGCTACAGGCCGGAATTAACACGTCATTAAAAAACAACTAAAAACAACTGCAAAAACGTACCGTACAAAAACTGATTAATGCTGTTAGAAAGGTCTCTGTGTTTCTATAATTTACAATATATGCGGTGAAAGAATTAAATAGAGCATGATGCAACATTAAATCGAATTTTAAGGGTTTCCTTTTCTTATTTTTTTCTATTTTTAAAATAAGAATAAAAATATATTTTATCAAGTTTTTACCTACAAAAATATTTTAACACGGACCTTATTTTCGCATTTTTAAGTTCATCTGGTGTGGTTGACGTCTGAATAGTGTCATTCATTACTTTAGTAACGTGGCTCTTTTATATTTTATAAATTGTATGTGCTCCGTTTTAATCTAAACCCTGACCATTTTTTACATTTAGTTTATCTATTATTTTCATTATCTGATCGCTAGTAGTTTTGTGTAGATTAAAGTTTTGTATTGGTTTATACAGGTTCTCGGCATTGTCGTCATATCGTTCACTACCGTATATGTGACGGTGCTGTTATACTGTACTATTGAAATAATTTATGGAAGTTGTTTATTAATGATTGTACATTTTAACATTTAAAGTGTTTTGATATAGTTCCGTCGATGGAGGCTATCTTTGTTATATATCAGTTTTATAATATCCTTTTTTCATCCCTGTCTTTATAAGTGAGCTTTTTTTACTGTTCTTTTTCCACAGCTTTGCTTTTCACTCTTATTATATATAATTTCATGAAATCTGCCTTCAACCTTTATATACGTAGTCCGAATTTTCTATATTCTTCCAGCCAATAGACTCTTAACAGTTTCTTTTATATTCTTTTCACTGTAGATGTAGTTGTTATGTTTGTCTTCCTTATCAGTCTCTGCATTTATTTGCATTTTATAATGTATTAGATATAGTGGTCAGAATTTTGTGATCTGACATGATCGAGATTTCTTTTCCGTTCTACTCAGATCTTGTAAAAATATGATCCGAACATGATTTCCCGAGATAATTGTCCAACCGCATTTCAATTCTTGTAACCTTATTAATTTTTTCTTTGAATCCTCCTGCTAGCACATTTCAATATTCAATAGAGTTGTGTTATTTGTTTTTAGAGTGCCAATGATCATATCAATACATATAATGTAATCTTTTTTTTTAATGAGTTTCATCATGTTGTTCTTTAATTGAGACATAAACACAGTGCTTTACTATTACTTGGAGGCCTATAAATTGCCATTAACATTATCGTTTTGTCATTTACTATATTTAACTGCAGAACGATCGCTTCAAAACTACTCCATTGAATATTGATGTTATCGCTGTATATGTTATTCTTTATATATATATATATATATATATATATATATATATATATACATATATTGCTATATCACGTTCGGGTTCTCGAGTTTGTGAAATTAAATTACAGCCATTTAAGTTGAACAACTGAATTAATCATGAAGAGTGTGAACAAAAAGAAAACGTGGTAAGATAGCCTTCCCTGATGGTTATAAGATTTATATATATATATGAAAACTTTGTCTATATTAATACCGAGTTGCTTTTAAAAACCGGCATAACGGAAAATTATTTTAATACTGGATATCCTTTTCACGGAAATCCATCTTAGATCTGTTGGATTTAGCTAATAGAAATTATGTTATAATTATATGTTTATCCAACAACACCAGCCAGACGCTGAAATCACTAGATCGTACCTTTATAAATTGTTTGAAATGAATCGAATTCGTGGAAGTTGAAAAATAAAGATAGAACACAATTTTGAAAAATTCCGATCGAAAATTGACCACTATCGGAAATTTTTGAATTTCTTTCAACTCGAATAACATCCTAGATTATTTGTTCAGCGCCACCGATTTAATTAAATTAGACAATCCACCAGTTTATTCATCTAATTCACTAACAGTCACATTCAAAGTTGCAATATTTGCAACCCGGAAAAAAAAAATAAACAAATAAATAAAATATCAACAAGAATTCTAGGTAACTAGATAAGCAATGACACTTACATTAGCCAGTGCCCCAAAACTGCATTTAAAAACGAACAAATGATATGTCCGTCATAGCATCGGCCGATAAAGTAAGTTAAAAAACTCATGTTGAAATTAGGGGAAAAAAAGAAAAAAAAAACATTTTAAGCATTACCTAAGATAGAAATTTGTGTACAGAATATTGGAAACACCATAACTTTCAAAATCATTTCGCCTTCCTTCCTTTTGTTCCATCTTTACAACCGAATTGATGACTATCCTCTACTCCATCTTTTTTATTTCATCTAACCCCTTCTCTTCCAACTATTTAATTATTTCTGACTCCATGAGTGCCCTTCAGGCGATCTACTCCTCTGTTCCGGCTCATTTGTGCGATTTTGTCATTATGCGCATACAATGTCTCATCCATCTTCTTTCTTCGCGTCACTCCATCCGTGTTGATTTATTGTGGGTGCCCAGCCATACAAGTATATTGCGCATCTTATATCTTGTCCTTTTCTTCACCTTCCATCATCCTAACTATTAGTATAGTTCCTTTATATTGTCTATATCTGATCGAATAAAAATTTAACTGACAGCTCATTTCCTTCTTCTTGTTTCTGGGTAAAGGTCATTCTTGGTTGACGCGCCGAAAAAAAAACAAAAAAAAAAACAAAAACGGCTAGGTAAAATATTTTCTACCTTTAGCTAAAAATAGAAAAAAGAATATATTAAATATATTACATATTTTCCTTTCTGTTTTCTAACCGAAAATGAAACATCGTCGAAAACGTTTCTAGCGTGTTCATTTATATTCAAAAGGGAAATATCGAAAAAACCTCCCACGATACAGAAATAAAATAAAACCTTCCTGAAGCCAGACAAGACCATATTATGGTACTCGTGAAAAATTTTAGATTTTAGCTTGGAAAGATAAAAAACATTAAATAAAGTAGAAAAAATATATTTCAAAACAAAACAGTTAAAACCTTTTAAATACAGAGTGTACTAATGTAAAATAAATGTTAACTAGTGAAACAAAAACAATGTGTATATCCTTGAAAGATTGAAACAAAATTTTTATAAAGTACATTGGAAAATTTTATTATATCTACAATTAAGAAACAAAGTGTGAGTATCAATTAGATGAAAACATTAAACTAATAAACAAACTACATAAGGATATACATCACTTACTGATACAAACGTAAAAAGGTCAAAGATACGAACAGGAATTAAAGAAAAAGGCATATGGTAAAACATCATTAAGTATATCTGAAATAATTATTTCATGACAAAAAATAATAACGGCATGTCGAAACACCGACTGTATTTTATCCAAAACAACAGCCTATATAGATAATATAGTAATTATAACAAAAAAAAGAGATAGTGCTTGTGCGCTTCTGTGTGTTTCCACCTAATTACAGTCAATTAAGCCTAAACAGCCGTTGCGATTGCTAGAGCGCTTAGCTTCCTTTGCGGAAGTCTTGAGTTCGATTTCAGGCGACAACAGATATTACTACAAATTAATTGTACATAACCGCTAATCGTCACATGGAAGGCGATGGCAAACCACCACGTATATCATCATCATATGTATAAGCGCGCTAGTTGATATACAGCAGACACACACGGGACTGTATTTGTAGCGTGATAACAAGCGGTTACAATCAGTTGCAAGTGTAGTCTTGCGTGTCCACTATAACAACTGCCATTAACACTGTACAGTTGTACCGCTAGTATTATATATACAAGTAGGTAGTCACGATACCCCACCACTGGGGTGACCGACGCGGAAGAAGAAAGCCTAAAATGTATAATTTCGAAGCTGAATGTCTAGATCTTTATAATATTTAAGAAACTACTGTACACCGCCAAGAACGTCAGAATCTCTCATAATCAGAAATAAACCAGTTATGAATAAATTTCAGAGGCCATAGTGGAAAACAATAAAAGCGTAGACCGGTTACTAAACTTTTGTTCCACGTCCCTTCTGTTCAAATAAAACCTGAAGTTTTCATTCGTGACCGATTTTAAATTAATATGAGAATGCTCGTCGGAATTACGAATTTAATCCGAAACAGCGAATTATCAGCCATCTTTATTGAAAAGCAATTAAAT
Source organism: Icerya purchasi (assembly GCA_039619475.1). NCBI lineage: Eukaryota > Metazoa > Arthropoda > Insecta > Hemiptera > Monophlebidae > Icerya > Icerya purchasi. Next base: position 382,864,270 of record CM077115.1, read on the forward strand.
TTAAGAGTACCGTTGAGAGCGCATTTTATATAATTAAATACGGAGCTGGTTTACGAAAATATTCGTTGTTTGCCGAAAAAAAACTAAAAGATGAAAGAAAAAAAAAAAATATTGAACAAATTAAAATATGAATTTTTAAAATTACAATTAGGAAGAAAATATAGATTTGAGCCGGACCTCTTTCTAGTATTACGTTTTAATGAAAAATGCAAACTTTTCTTCCAGAAGTTTAAATAAAGAATTCTAACATTACAATTAAAAATGAATACTGTTCGCCCCGAACTGTAGGTACATAAAATGTAGGAAAAAATGTTGGTTTCGATTGCCGAAACTTGTGTCTATGTGTGTGTGAAGTATAATTAATAAATTTAAAAAACATTTTTAATTCGTTTCTTCGACTTTAAATTTTCGACAAACACTACCAATACTATCGCTGAAATCACGCTAAATTCTAATTTAGATGCGTTAAACATTTACCAAAAATAATTTTGTAAATTTTTAAAATCTTAACAAACCGAGCTGCCTTGTGAGTTTTTATCGATGAAATGTTAGAAAACCAAAAAATTAAAAGTACAAACGAAAATTCCATCCGTCTCATGCGGTTCTTTGTCCTATTCGTCTATGAAAAAAATATTAATTTCTTAGCGGAGGCTATGGTAGAAAAAAGAAAGAAACAAACAAAAACACTAGCGTTAATTACGTATCTCTATAAGATTTATCTAATGCTGGTTACACCTACGATGATATAAACTGACCGTTATCGTCGTGGATGTTAATGCTGAATAGTCGGTCCGATAAACTACTAGTGCCCGGCCGGCAGGTGTACCGCAAAAACAGTAACCGAGATCTATGTTCGCTAAAAACAATCAGTCTCGAGACAGAAAATTGCAGCTGTTAAATTTGGGCTAGTTTAAATCCGGCCCCCGATGTATTCACATCTAAACGGAAGTAAAAATTATTTCATTATGTAAAATCTCATCGGCTAGTACGAATTTGCCGGCTTTAATTACACGGATTATTAGCGGATCGTTTCGTTCATATTAAATTCAGTTACATCTAGCGGTATATGTGTATTTGTGTAAATGTGTGCATTTGATTACTTACCGTCGCGTGCAGTTTGTTCTCTTCTAATCATCTCTTTTGTACGGTCGATTTTAAGTAATAAATGTTCAATGGCAGCTCTGGTTTTACCGCTGTCCCCGTCCTCTAACATTTCCGAAGATGAGCCATTAGGTAAATAACCGGAAAAAGAACGATAACCATCCTAAATGATAACGCAAAAACAAACAATAACTGTAGCAAATAAGTACATAAACAACTTTATATCATCACTTATAGAATTGTAAAATGTAGAGTTGATAAAAATGTACATTTAATAACAATCACACAGAGCTCACTCCGTTTCGAAGTAAAATGAAAAAAAAAAAAAAAAAAAAAAAAAAAACGAAAAGATAATTAACACATAATTCGCATGAGACGTGTGACTTTACACGCACACACACTCAAGCATGCACGGAATAATTCAATGTGAAAATTACGGCGGAGAGGACGATATCGTAAATTGCAGTATATAAACATCAAGCCGATAATGTACGATTTAAATTACACGGTGACCTAAAACATCTGCCAATCATAACATTTCAATAATGTGTTCGTACTTTTCAGTGATAGCCCAATTTTCAGTGTGTTATGTACTCAAAAAGTTTCTCGAACACTCTTACTGAATAATAGTGTTCGCGCAGCAAGGAATTATTACTTTAAATTCGTAATTCCTATAATAATCCATCGGATGATATTTTTTAATGTGCTATTTTTAAATTTAAAATTTCGCCAGGTTTTCGTTAATTTATAAATGTAATCGTACATTTTCGATTCGTTTTAATTGTACCCTGACAATAATTAGGAATGCGATATTTATTTGTAAAATTTGTCGCTCCCGTATTGTGAACCGTTAGCCGATTTATGTTTATTTATCGGCGTGATACTGTTCCGTGAAGACCATATGAATTAGTAATATGAAGGGGGGGAGGGAAGTTACTTCTTGTCTTCCCCGTCCATGTATACACGCAATTTTGCAATTTTTATTTTGCGACAAAAACGTGTATCTGTCCCATTTACATGACAGTCTGTAATTATTACTGTGTGAACATTAAAGCCTAACCCGATCGATAACATCCACATATTTTCATACCAAAACTATATCCAAAGTTCCGAAAAGATTCGTATCCCTGTCGATCAACCCCCAACTGTTACGAAGTGTAATCCGATTTCCTTTTATTATCATTATTATTATCATCATACTTTTACTTTCATCATTTTTATCATTATAATATATTTCTTACAGTAATCACAATTATTACGAAGTTAATACCATTTTATATACTTGAATAACATGAACGTCAGTATTTAACATAAATGTATTAAAATAATACAAGATATTAAAACCACCGACATGTTTTGGAGCAAAACTTCATATTCATGGTGTAATATTTGTGTTAAATACTGGTGTTGCTCTTGTTATTCGAGTACACTATTATTACTATTTATAATTAGTACTATTTAAACTATTTCTACAAATTATAATATTTGAATTGTCAGCACTTTAATTAACATTATTACTAATATTATTACTATTGATAGTTTTTTTTACATTTTTATTGGCATTATTATTATTATTAATATGTTTACCATCATCGTAATTATCATTATTATTACTATTATTTCTATAAGTACATTGTTACATCTGGTGACCGCGGGAGAAAAAAAAAAAAAAAAGTGTGTAAGTACGATAATAATGTATCGCTGTAGGGTTAGTATACTAATGTATGTATAAACATAGATATGCAAGAAGTGTAAACATGAGCTAATTGAAAGAAAGAAATGGTAAATTAATCTTTTGGTATAAGAAGTGGAAAGGAAAGAAAGGAAAAAAAAAACACCTGTTAGGTTGGCAAATGTAAATAACCGTTGTAAACTAATATTATATTTTTTTTATATGTTTTTCTTTTAATTTCTAGGCACATGGAAAACACAACTTACAACTGCCATGTTCACTGTAAACCAGATACGGTTGACTGTGTCAGCATGGTACGTTATTATTACGAATGTGCCAAGGGCATGAGAACGATCGGTTGCTGCTTTCATGTTGTTGCCGTTATTTACTTTTTATCACATGCTAGATACCTATCCAAAATTGTGAAACCCACCGAATATCTCACAAAGATTTACGAACAAGAACACATGGTTTCTGTTAATTAAAGTAAACAATGATGATGATTGATTGATATGCGCTCCATGATCATAAATTATTCAATCTCAGTAAACTTTTTTATTTTCGTAAAATTTTAATAAATGATCATAGTTTTAAAATCAGGAAAAAAAATATCTAATTAAAAAAAGTGGTCGATCATGAATAAATGTACCGAAATGTGATAATCCCTTTTGAGAATCGGTAATAATTTGCGAAGCCGTCCAGACTCATTAATAGTCGGTCGATAATATGGCTATTATTGATTTCACAATACTCTACGGTGAAACGCACGTACGGAAATAAGTTTTAGTCACCTTGGTAGTATAAATATAGTCAGAAATGGAATTTAGAGTATCAAGTAGATTATTAGGAAAGTATTAGAGGCTTGTGAATATAATTTAAAAAACCGAAAATGTGGGGTTTTTATTATTTTTTTTTTGAGTATGTTCCGCCACTTTCAAAAATCTGAAAAAATACATAAAATATGTTGTTTTTTTCAGAGATGTTGAAAAATCGAGTTTTGAAATTTTTCAGACGCTGTAAAAACTTTAATTTTGTGCCAATTTTTTTTTGAATAAAACCATTTTGTAAGGCTTGAAACCCTCCACAATTTGAAGAATTCCTTCCCTGAAAATTGACCGAGATATTGCCAAAACAGTGAAAATTACAAAATCGGGCTTTATAGAGAGCCCTATAAGAGCCGGAAAATCTAGGAATCGGTGCTTCCATTGATGCCGAACATAATGGTATAATCACTTTTTCAAAGGGTCGATTTGCCTATCTTGTCCGGCTAGACCCTTTGAATTATTTGTGGATATTAGTATTTATGTGACCCAGAAGTTTTTAAAACTAGTTGGTTTACTGAATCAGACCAAAAAGAAAAAAAAAAAGGGTAATTGTTAGTTCTTTTTTTTTTTAGTGATATAATAAAAACGATCATATCGATTAGCTTTTTTGGAACATTTGACTCGCTTTAATGAATTTAACCTTTTGCCCCATCTATGCTATAGGCGAAACCACAAGAACGACTACTATTACAGCGTGCGAAAGCATTAAACAAAGTACAATATCATGGCATGCAGTCGTGTGTAATAAAGTATCTGTCAAATCAGGCTAATAATAAATACTGAAATTCTATATAGTATTATACAACCTCGCGGTATGAATTATTAAACTGCAAGTTTCTACAGTGAAAATAAAAAGCTGTAACAATGAGGAAGTAAACAAACGATTTATAAAAATAAAAACCTACGTAACACTGCAGTCTGCTAAACACACTGTTCTAAATAACAATATATTAAACAGTAATACCACTATATTCCATTGACCATTGCGCAATAAAAAAGCATCCTCCGTAATAAATACATTCTCCTGTTAATTTCTATGTAAGTACTTCACTTGGATCAATATACCTTTTCTTACTCTCTAATCCCGCTTCGTACTCTCATATAGCACCTATATATCAGCCTTGGTTTCTTTCCATTCCGTTTAGTCATCGTTCCACTACTGTCCCCTTAATCATATTAAGAATTAATCATTCTCTTTTCCCCGCTTCTCGCTTTCGTTTCTTTTTATCTTCTCCTTCCGTCCCCCACCGCTGCTCTGATTTTCCTTTTGAATGCGACGCAAACCACGTTTTCTTCGAATGTTCGGCTCTTGTTAGTGAACGTTCTCTTTCGTATTCGAAAATCTTAGCTTTTGTCCTTTGGCTCTCTACAGTGCTTTATCCTTTGCTTCCCATCCCCATCAATAATTCCTTTACTTCAATCCTTTGTTTTTTCTATCTCCTACCGTGTCAGAATCTAATTTTCTAGCATAATACATTCAAACGGTTATGAGTTTAAAAAAAAAAAAAAAAAAACTCATTTCTCCCCTGCCAATAAAAATTTCCACGGTATTTCATACTGACTACATATTAACGTATATTTCAAACTTCCCAGCACGCCTTATTTTTCGTGAATAACGAAAGATCCATAAATCAATCTTTAACCGGATAATTTACAAACGAAGCCTACGTCGAGTGGCAATCACGATTACTCCTTTATTGGACATGACAAATCAAAACTGGAACAAGACGCGTAACAGCAAAGGAACGGAAAATAATGGCCCAATTTCTCGTAAAGTGAAAAACGACACACTAAATAAACATAAGATTATCACGCTACAACCTGACAGACAACTCGTTACAAGTACTAACAGATTTAACCTTCTTCAGCGGGATATTACAGACTTTAAAATTCCAAAAGAGATATCTGTCAAAGGCCTTAGAAGATTCACCTTTCTTTGCTGACGACATCCTTATTTATTCCTCTCACGGCAACATCGCGCAGGCTAACTCCCAACTTCAAAACTCCTTAATTTCATCACAAGACGCATTATCCAACATCCATCTTTTCATCTCCTCTATTAAATCTTCTACTGTTGTCTTTACTCTGCGCCCTTTTATTCCTTCCTTAATCAAACTCGTTTTAAGTAATGGCACAGTCCTTGCTCAATCTTCTATGCGGAGTCCTCTCCTATTCTGCGTGTCATTCTTTTTATCATATCCTCTCCTGTCTCTCGCAATATCCTTATCCTGTCTCGGATACTCAAAGCGTGCTGCAGACTATCGCACCTCCTCTCCCCCCTCACTCAGCCGACTACGTTATTCTTCTTATTCGTTCCTTGATTCATAATCTCTTCCTATCTTAATCCAAACGGACTTCTTTTGGATCCCCGGTCGTGCCGGAATTGAGAGTAATAAGTTAGTTGACACTCATTCGCTCGGTTATCTTCCTTTTCCGGTAGGTTTCTTCCTGCTTTCTCTTCTTCCAATATTACCCTTCCGTCTGCAGCTGCTCATTCCAAACTATGGTTTGACTCTTACATTTCCTCATTCTCCAACCCGGATTCCTTTTTCTTGTCTATTCAACCTTCCCTTCCTCGCTCCCCTGGTTTTTTAACTTACCTTCCATGCGTCGCTCCAACGTCTCCACGATCTGCCACCTGTGCTTTAGGCACAATTTGCTTCCTTCCTCGCTTTTCCGTTACTCTCCTGTGCCGTCTCCTTCTTGTCCATTACCCCCCCCCCCCCCCCATAACCAATTTGTGTGTGATCCCGATCACATAATGTTCGGGTGTTCGTCTCTTGTAACCGATCAAGCTGCTTTCTACTACACCCTTTTACAAATTGGCATTCCTACTCTACACAGTGCTTCGTTCATTCTCTCCCTTCCTCCAGGCTCTCTTGATTCTTTTTTTGTCAGCTATCTCTGATCGTGTAAAGATCTGAGTTCTTGCGTTCTTTTTCCTTTGTTCTTGGACCAATGTCCTTGTAGACGAACCCACAAAAAAAGAAAAGGATTCACGTTACTGCTTAACTTGAGATAAAAGCCCAACGGATGCGCGCACATCGTTGCACAAAATGCACAAAGGTCATTGAGAAAATTCTACCGCGTCACATCCACACTGATCGAAAGCAACTGGCAAATAAAGAAATGAAGTGTACTCATGCTGAACACTTTTAGTCTAATTATTGTATTTTCATTTCAGACCCGAAAGCTGAAATCATTTCTAAACAATGATGAATTATGCGTGAAAATTTCGCATTTCCGTTGCACATAGGCAATACGCGACAACAGTTATCGTTAAAAATATCAAAATTTTTCACGATAAAGATAATTTATGTTAAAGCAATTCAGTATAGATAACGAAAACGACATAACCGTTTTTTTTCGTATGTTATAATCGTAATCATAGTTTTAACAACTTTAACTGTTAACCGACTTAAAGGAAACGACGTGCGCCTACAACACTATTGACATTTTCTTTCACTAAACTCTAAAACAAAACCACTTACCCTTTCATCTTCAGTGATATTCGGATCGTCTGTAGATCCTCCATAGCTAGACATATTATCCATCCTAATTAAACCGGTGTCGGCAGAGCTGCCTCTTTCATGCCTCACCGTAACTGGTGATTTACATCGGCTCATTGTATTTTCTTCAGCACAAACGCTGTAATGCGAATAAAATAAAATCATCATTTTCGCAGAGTAAAGATTGAAAATATTATAATAATAAATTAAATATGTGAAATAAAACGCATTTGAATTGCATAAAAGAAAGTACAATATGTAATTTAGTCTGTGGCCGGTTGATATTATTGCGTTTATGCGAGGAATGGAACTGAGCGAAGGCAAAACGATTACCTGCGCATATTAGTGTGAATCATGTAATTTTTCGGAACAACCGTTAATATCCATCAGAAATGCACGAAATATGTTCCGTAAAATTCACTGCGGATCAAATTAGTCACATTAACCGTTGTAAGCAGATAAATATTCTTCATTCGGCTCGCCTAGATGATTAAAAATGAAAAACTGAAAAATGTATTTTGGATAGCCTTCGACGCGTTGAATCGATCGGCAGGGGTGCTGTAGTCGTAGAAAGACCTTAATGAGCAATGCACTACGTATATGTGTGAACAATACACAGTCTAATCACAAATACAATGTTGTACCTGATACGGCTGCAGCCTGACAATCTCGAAGTCTGCTACGGCATGCAATGTTGGACCTAGTGATCTGAAATTGCCTTCTGCTTAAACTGATTATTATTTAAATATTATATTTATTAAAGGCTATTTCGGACCGCTTTTAGCTACTTTTCATAAAAAAAATATGCCGTTATACTATTACTATTATTATTAGTATCCTTATTTATATATATAAAATTAGGATTTTAAAAAACCAAGTTATTACTGATTAAAATTAGAACTGGCAAAGGAGAAAAAACAATGCTGAGACGGACACCGCGCGCATATTTCCCCGCATTTGTACTTTCAGATTTAAATGACCAATTCGTGATAATTAATTTTCTTCGAGATGTTTAGGCTGTTGGTTAGAATTTATCTATGTTATTACTACTTTGAATATAAGTGTAAATACGAAGTCTATGCGCCTCTACGATATTTATTATCTTAAATGTTTCTATGGTCGCCACCAGTCTCCGTCAATACTATTCATCTTTTTAGAAAACGTTTACGTTCGTTGCACGATATTTTAAGTCTTGTCGATCTCATGTGATCACATAATTACAGTTCATCCCTGGTGACTAGCTCATCGGTTTCTCACGAAATACAAATTACGAGACGCAGATTTCAATTAAGATCCAAATTGTAAGCAATTGATCGAGAATTCGAAAATGAACTTCGGAGCTTTTTTCTTTTTTCTCTTTTTGTTTATCACTTTATATATTCATTTTTAAGAGGTACGTTTTTTATATAAAAACAGTTATTCGGTAATTTATTAATTATTAAATCTATAAGAATATCAAGGTGTATTCGAATAAATTGTATAAACTATTATATCAGTCGAAGCGCAAATTAATGCATAAAATCTCGTATTAATATGTCGCACAAATCAAAATAAGCGAAAACCGTTATGTACGATTTAAATAAATATAATAAATATTAAATTAGAAAAAAAAAAAAATTCAAATGCATTATTACACAGTTATGCGAAAAAACTGAAAAACAAATAAAATTAACATTTCATGCGTCCTCTTTAAATTCGCTACACCTTTATCAAAAAAGTAATGAAATCAGTATTGTATACAATTTTTAAAAGCGTGTGATATTCTGTAAATCAAATGTTCTAAAAACTAAATGCAAACAATAGGATTTATTACATAAAAGGTATCGCCGATATGCAGGTAACTAAAAAATGTACAACCTGAGATGATCGTTTAATACTTTTGGCAATTATGAATAACACATTTTACTGCTAATGCAGAGTATAATTTACTAAAAGTGTGTTTCGAAACAAGTATAAGAAGTTGGGGAACGCGACGAATTTAAAATAAAAAATATAACAAATCATTTATATTTTATTATAAAAATACGGTATTACTTCTCCAGGTGTAATAATAACCTCAGTGTGGCCACTTCTTTTTTTTTCTTTCTTTCTTCAAAATACATTTTCTGACTTTTCCCGGTTTTCCAGGTTTTTTAGCTTTTTCTCCGACTTAGAAAACAATAGCCACGTAGAAAACACCATACGTAATTTCCAAATATTTCGTAATATTTTATTTTGTTTATCACACTCCCAACGCAAACAAGTAATCTCCCCCGATGATAAAATCCGAAATCACTAAATATATATAATTTTTACTTCCCGCCAACGTACGATAAAATTCATTACCATACCTTTTTATCTTTGGTTTCATCGTTCCGATTACTCCGGTAAGGGATTTTTTATTAACTGCACGAAGTCAACGTACACGTACTAGAGTTTTCCAATCACTTTTTTTTTTTTTTTTTTTTTTTTTTTTTGGTACCCTCAAGTTCTACTCGTTAAATGAAATTCTCCGTATTTCTGTAGATTCTTCAAACTCTCTGACTTTTCCGGGAAAATGGCCAACTAATTTTGCAATCATTTTTAAATTATTTTTGCATTTGTTTCAATTTCCCTAACTTTTCTCGGAAAGTAGCCACCCTAAACTTCATTTTCTACATATAAGATAACCAAATAAACCCGACCATTTGTTACGCGCTGTTGAACTTTTAGATGTCGTATCGCTGCTGGCATTATAATATGTTGCCGCATACGTAACTGTAATTACTAATAGTACGGAGAGATAAAATCCTTCGGTTTATTGATAAATATATTCAAACATTTCCAGATACTAAAGACCGCGGCGCTGGCCACACAAAATCCCTTCCTCCAAAATCTGGTCGACCAAAAACAAAGTGACGAGGGGGCATTTAAATATATAACATAACATTACTAAAGCGAAACATACTTTATACATTTTATTTCCTTTTTCCGTAATTGAATTTTTATAAACACAATGATAAAAACAAACATTTAAAATTGCAACTAAAGTACGGGATAGGTGTTTTTTTTTTTTTTTTTTTTTTTTTTTTTTTTTTTGGAAACATTACAAAAACACTCGTAATAAAAGCAACTTAAATAAACAAATATAAAATAGAAGAGTTTCTCTAAAAGACTAACATACAATATTACTTTGTGCATTCAAAAGAAGAGGTTACATTAAAGAACAAGGACTACGCTAACATAAAAAATAAACCAAAAGAAATGTGTATACACAGGTGTTAATATTAAAATTCGGATGTTACATTCAATATTTCAACTGAAAGAAAAACTAAAATTCTTCGCATGCGATTATCGAGGAAAACAGTAAAATTTTACTAAAACGCGCGGTTAAAGAGTACCACGGCAAATACCTCCGGCTTTTCCGGAACATGTTACCGACTGACATTTTAGAATTCATCTCCGATTGTAGACGGGTTCACTATTAGTTTCATGGAAAAAGAAAAATAATTAAACAAGTAATTTAAGTGTAATAATAAATGAAAGAAAAGATGATCCCGTAAGATTGAAATTCTTTTTGTTTATAATTCTTTTTTGATATTAAACATAAACGAAAGTGGCAATTAAGAAGAACAATAGTTGTTTTAATATAATTACTATATTATGCTTACATATACATATATATATATATATAAACTTTTTGGCAAACATTGAATTAATTTTGATACCATATTCATATCTTTTCTTGATAACGCCTTCCAAAATTACCGAAATATCCTCGTGCGTAAATAACGATGATTAATTAAAAATAAAGCTTTAACGTTTCGATTCAGATTCACGCAGCGAATTACATACAAATACATATACGTTACATAATTTAATGTAGAATTTATCAAAAAAAAAAAAAACGATTGCGGACCGATTTTTCTCTAATGACATACTATAACAACATTATTCATGTACTACCCAGTGTCGTAAATGGAAATTAATAATCTTGCATCCCCGAGTAATATCATTGTACATTACACATTAATTTTGCAGCAAAAGAAGGAGATGTGTGCATATATTGTTATAAAACCACTAGAAACGGGTAGAGTGGCGTAATATACGAACGAGGAGAGAGATGCAGCAGAGTTCGCACTGCTAAAAGTCATCAAGAACGACAAAAAACATTGGTAAAATGTAAATGAAAATGGGCAAATGTAATAATATCGTACATATCATACGTAGATGAAAAAACTCGATCCTTCGGACCTTGCCACAAGAACCTTTTTAAAAGAAACCGCTCTATTATCTTGAAATCTCATCGATATCACTAAATATCATAATTAAACGTTTTACGAATTTTATCAGGCGCGCCGTGCAGGTTAATTAAGATTACGTCTACCACTGATTTGTAACCAATATGTTTTTTGAATTTTAAACTGTTACATGTAACGCTTTCTTAAACCTTCCCTGCTTGTATATAAATATATATTTTATCCTCTATATTCAATACTTCGACTTATGTTTTCATTTGTTTTACCTGATCGTACGTTTTGATCTTTTTAAATAATTTTCAGAGATGCTGTGTAAAATGATATTTTTGACGATATTACTTTAACGCAGATGATCAATAACCGCTTTGAAAGCTTTAAACATCTAATAGCGTACGTTTATCTGTTTAAATACGACCAGCGCCCCCGGCACATAAGTAATATGGCGCAGATATGTAGGTGAAAAATTTGATCGCGCGCTTTTGTTTTTTGATTGTGTTTCGTGTACAGCAGTCGATGACAACAAACGAAATTTCTAGCTCGATCGCATTAAGAAAATATGCTTCTAGAATAATACAGTAGAAGCTAATTTGCTAAAGTATTAAAGATGACAGTGAAATTTTACGCAAAACAAGACCTTTCCTGGTTTTTGTTTCTAAGAATTGTGTTAGCAGACACTAGTGGTCTTAAGGGCGAAACAGATTTTAAAAATCGAAAAAATGAATAACCGTTTTAGATTTAATTAAAAATAAAATAAAATAACATGTTTTAAAAAAAAAACAAACAAAAACGGGTCCTCTACAATTTCAGTATCGGAGTATATTTTTAAAAACAAACAGTTGCACGCTTTTAAAAGTGTCCCAATAATTTTTCCTAGAAAATTATACAGCAGACGTAAGCAGCAATGTTGCACAGAGACTTCCCGGTAATAGCTTTACATTCCGAAGACACCTTAATAGGTCTGAATGCCATCAAACAACAATAACACGCTGTTCGAAATGTGTTCACCAGCTCTCTGCAGTAGTCGAAAAAAAAAAAAGGCTTAAAAGCCGCAGGTCCTCGTTAAACACGCGGAAATTCCGATTTTCACTTCACAGTCATCTAAAACTCTTCTTGACGGCAGGTGAAGAGTGGGGTTGCCAAAAAGTCGCGCATATAAATCAGAAGATAAACGCGCCAATACTGTACACTACGAAAGTGACTCCCTAGAGCACCCGCTGCGGGGTTCAGGAAAGCAGATTCTAGCGCCGAACATAAGAAACTAGTCTCAATGAATTTCAGCTCCTCTACCCCCTGATTAGCTCCTCATTGCGCGTACAAGCACCGGCTAGAAACAAAAAAAAACTCAGTGGCTGCCAGTTTCATAATGCAGGATACTACTTTCATGAATCGGAAAAATACCAAATTGCGTACTTTTTATTGCTAATTTTTTTTTGATTTTTTTAATTATTTAAATTCCAATCTAGCTCCGCATAACTGCTCTTGCCGTAATATCCTGTTTAAGGTGAGGCGGCAATCATTTCTTCTTCCTACTTAAATTTAGATTACCTTAATAATTAGTCGCACTAAGCTTTCCATTCGTCATATATGATGTCCGAAATTTTTCAGCCGTAAATTCCGAATAAGAAATTACAAACACCGCGTGCAATGCATACAGCTGCTCCCGGACGTTCATTTTAGGAATCACGAATAAATTTGAAAAAAAAAAAAAAATTTAAAAATTACTTACGAAGCAGCATTCCATGGTTTCGACGGAAATGACGGTACACGACCACTGGGTGACGGACTTCGGCTAGTAATTTTCGTTTGCTTACTGCTGCCTGGAGTTTCCAAACTACCCATCATACTGAACTTTCAACCGTCCGTTACGATACGGCACTGACACATAGCTTTAAAAAAGCACACGATTATTAATTTAAAATTACCCTAAATAAGACCGCAGTTGCGGAGAAATTTCGTTTTTCTTCATTAAGTAAAATTAGTTTTAACTATTGCGATAAGCAAGCTGCTAGAACGATGATCGGACACTAAATAGTCGAGATGTTGACTAACGTCGACAATGAGTGTAAGCACCATTGATAATCGTTAGTTCTTTAAACGGTAAAAACACACATCATGCAAGTGTACATATCATCATCTCGGACTGCATTTGTATTAAAAATCAAAAACAATTATCGATGTGTCTTTTGTACATACACACATTCGTACTGCATACGTACTGCATACGGAACATTACTGTGAATAAACCGTACAGTTTAAAAAGAAAAGGCATTCTTCGATTTAAATTAACTAATTAATAAATCAGAAAATAAGCAGCCGTGAAATGTGAGATGTAAAATTTGCATATGATGCACGTCAAATTGTTAAAACCGTAAATTTCTTTACCACACATTATTTCAATCATCAACGACGAAATTAACTACCGTAACTCGAAATTTCTGCACAGCTATAAAGATGTCGAAAGTTTTTAACAGACCTTCGGTGCTATCGACTACGGTATGTTAATTACCGCGAAACTATTCGCTGTGTTTCACGATGCGTTTATTTCTCTCTAGACCACGGGTTCTCTCCGAGCCGGGGGTGCTAGAAAAATTATTTAAACTAGATTCCCACGTTAAGATCTCCGCAACAAAAAAATTCGACACATAAACTAAGTAATAAAAAATTGTAAAAACGAAACAGCATAATTAACTAAACAATAAAGTGATTTTACTAACATCTAACAGTCAAAATCTAGTCTCCCAAATTACGAAAGAAAAAAAACAACGAAAACAGTCTTTTTGCCATTGGATAATAATTTAAGTCTATTTTATTTTTTAACTTTTTACCCCAAAAAAAAAGTTACACAGTTTTGTAGTAGTAGTATTATTCATGTTTTTGCTAGAAATAACTTTTTTAAAATAATATTATCAGGCTAAATGAAAAAACAAACAAGATAAACGCTGGAAAAGGAAAGCAGCACATAAAAACCGGACATAAAAATTTTAAAACATGAACATAAAAATATGTAGCGCGAACGAAGCGAACATATGCTGCGAACACTTACAAAAATTTTAAAAAACACGAACATATAGTGCCGCAAACGGAAGGTAATTTTATTCGCGACATATGTCTGGTATTATGTTTGCGTTTTGCTTTTCTTCTCTAGCTTAAAATGGGCTTTGCCCGAACGCGTTTCTAGGAAGTATTTTTAAAAAACCAACAATTATTTTTTTACAAAACATACAAATAAGTTTTTTTCCTTTTCCTATTTTTTTTTTTAGGTGCGAGTTATTAAATAATTTTACGAATGCGAAATAACAAGAAGATTGGAAAACCTGCTTTAGGCCATACACATTAATCGACAAAAGAGATTACATTACTAAGTATCCGTTTTTGATGGAGATAACTCTGGGTATTTTACAAATCTTATCTTCCGGCACTCGAAAAGGCAACGTTTACATCGTCGCAAATGATACAAACATTCAAATGCTCAGTTCAAATGAAGAGCAGAGTATCCGTAAAACTGTTAACGAATAGGATGGCATACTGACTTGCTGCAGAGACGAGTAGCACGATGCGATAAGGACACGGTACCTAAATTGTAGGAAGAACATTAGGAAGTAGCCTAACCACACGAGGATCTCGCAGGTAAATACCTGGTTACTATAATTATAGAGCGGGCCGGATGATCACAAATCAAAGCGAACAGATGAAGCGGAAAAGGAATACGATCAGCGTGAGAGAAATGTTTGAAAAGATCGCTTAACCCCTCTTGCAATGTCAACTAACTTCCGGCACGACGGTGATTCATGTAAAGTATGCTAAAACCTTGAAAAGGCAGTGCGAGACTGTATGAAAAGAGATTTATAATCAAGCTCTCTTAAAAAGAAAAAAAAATAATATTTATATATGTGTATGTATATATATATATATATATATATATATATGTATGTGTATATAAATATATGTGTGTATATATATATATATAAATATATGTATATGTATGTGTATATATGTAAAAAAGTACAAATTACAAAATTAACCGAACCGCAGTATTTGTTTAATTTAAATTAATTCGGACGATCTTCAAATTTGCGCAGAAACCTTTCCGGAAAAAATTAACAAATTTTCATAAAAATTCAGCAAACTTTCTCAAAAAGCAACAGTGTCTTAAATTGACGTGATGATTCGGATGTTATATGTAATTTAGTACAAAATAGGACTGGTAAACAACAGATAAAAAAAAACAACAAACAAACAAAAATACGGTGCAATGAAAAACGTTAGAAGCTCGCACAGACAAATTGCTGGAAGTGACGAGAACTCTTTGTTCCATTCGAATAGCCTTGCCTGAGTTTTCGGCTAGTTGCGTTTTAAATGGTAAAGAAAAAAACAAAAAAAAAAACACCAAATGATTCTACTTGTGCAGCACAACGACTGTCTCGACTGACCGCAGTAGTGTGTTGTGTGTGCGCGTGTATGACCATACATTCTCAGTAAAATTTCAATACTGCAAACACACTGATGAACTGATAAAAACAAATAAATTATCAATACAGGAACCGCTAAACTGATATGTTGGAAACTATGCCGATAACAGTTTTCATACATCGCCCAGTGGCCATTACTACTTGATTATCTCTGGATTCTCTATTTACGTTATAAATTCCTCTCTGTTAAGTGTGTGACACGATTAAAACACGGAACGCAACAGCATCAACAGCGTCAGCAGCAGCAGAACGAAAATTATGTAAGAAGAAAGTTGAAGACGAAATGAAACACTTCTTTTTAAAGTACATTTTTCGTTTACAAGCTGACAGGAGGCCGTTGCGAGTAGTTCACATGCGAACAAAGAAGCACTTTCGAACTGCTTCCGAAATTGAACTAGGCGTGAAAAACACGCTAAATTGTTGAATGTGACAACGCTTTTGGTAGAACTAGCTCGGTAACTAGCTGCGAGGCACGTGCACTCATCACCGGACACAAAAGCGAGAACAGATCATTATCGTAAAGACCAAAAATCACAATACTACATAATACAAGAAATACCAGGAACTTGTATTATGTTTACAAATGAATTAATCACTGTCCTACGTTCCATTGTTTTCATATCTTTGCCAATTATTTCCAACTCCGTGGGGAACCTCGAGCGATCTGTTTTTCCTTCCCGGTCACCCTGCGGTTTTTTATCATTTTTCGCAAACGTTCTCTGCTCTGATTCGTTTTCTTTCTGCTCACCACTCCATCCCCGTATTGATTTGCGCTCCCGGCCATGCAGCATAATGAAATTAACGATTCTTCGATGAGTTGTCTTCTCTCGTTTTTCTAGTTTCTTTTTGAAAACGATATCCCATCCTCTGTAACTTGCCACTATGTAAAAAGTTAAATTTCGCCTATCGAATATCTGAACTTAATGTCGCAGCGATCTTTCTATATTTATTCATCCGAACAAACCTAATCTTCATTTCCATTTTCCCCTGATTCCGCTCTGAATTTGCTTTCACTCTTCTGTTGTTTCATTATTTGTAACCGTGCTCTATTACCTTTCTGCTTTTGTTTTAATCTTTGCCTCGCTTAATACTACCGCCTCCCATCTGAATTTCACAATGTTCATCCTTTTTGCGTCGTCGAAATGGAGGTTGACCAAAAAGGCAGCCGACAAAAGGAAGCAACTGTATGCAGCGTCGTAAAAAAGGAAAGTTGACCAAGAATGAAACGGAAAAACAGATTAAATAAAATAAGAAACGTTGATTAGAAAAACAGGCAAAGGATATTACGAGTATGACCAAAAATTTTAAATAGAACTTTGTTTCGAAAGAAGAAGCGTGTTTTATTGATTTTTCGATAAACGACCGTCAACAGCAACCTTATCAGACCCAGAGGCACGAACAGCCTTTTTTATTTTCTTCTATACCAGCGTGACTAGAGAACCGAAGAAAATCAATCTAAAAAAAAGGTTAAAAAGGCTACAAGAAACAGAACCAATAAGAAGAAGGATGATGAGAAACTTTTTTTAATTGAAGGTATGAACAGAAAACGACGTGCAACATAACGGACACTCTGCAAAGGAAATGGAACAAAACGGAGACATTTAAAACCTTCAAACTTATCGCGAGTAGGGTGTAAAAAAGGAAGCTCCACCAAAACTATGAAAATTCTTCGATCCATCAATTGAAAAATAATAAAGCAATATGTTTTTCTCTAACTCCCTAAAAAAATACATATATATACATATATGCACTACTCGTGGATAATAGAATTTCATGACATAAAATATACATATAGTAACTCTGGAAAGTATAGTCATTAACCTCCTCGACGACTGTTCTAATCCTCTCGTAATTTTTAAAATCAGAAATTTTTACGTTTTTGATTACTTTTAAATGTTTGCGAGAAGATCAGAAAAATTTTAAATAAAATGAAAAACATCAAACGATGTTGATAAAAAAAAATTAACACTTTATCGAATTATTTAACATTGTATTCGCTGCTGTTCATATTATCGCACTGCTACGCGGAGAAATGCACAAAAATGTTAATTTTTTCTCCCTTCCTATTATATGTGATGCGTGTAACTACTATGGTCATTGTTAGGGAGATAATTTGAACATACTTGGTTAAACCGCTCGTTCTGACGAAGGCTATAACCCCCCCGGTGACGGTAGCGATTACATTTGAAAGGATCTCTCTTATATGTTACTTACTAGGTCAAGTTTTTTTTTTGTTTTTTTTTTTTTTTTTTTACTTTTTTATTGGGCTTGTCAGCTACGGACGATTACCCATCAAGAAGGAAGAACGTAGGACAAAAGGAAACTGAGGACACTAAGAAAGTTGTTTGAGAAAGGTGGAGACGGCCAGAACTACTATGGAGAGATAGCAAGGGAGTCAAAAAAGATCGGTACTAGAACTCGTGCAATTAGCATTCCGAAAGGAAATAAATGTGTAGACGAAAAAATATAAAGGATACCACCTTAAAGGAAAGGAAAGCTCTCATGTCTTGTTAGCCGTTATACCTGATTATAATATATTATAAAGAACAGGTATTGCAAACGAAGAAGATAGAAAGGAAATCGCGAATAATTAAAGCTCGCGACTACTAAAAGAAAAAAAAATACAAAAGCAAACATCGTCTAAAAACCTTTTATTATTTATTCCATTAATTAAAACGGCATAATGCCTTTTGTCCAGCTACTTCTATTTATAAACACCGTCAAGTCCTTGAAACTTACACGCTTAATCTTGCTATCTCACCTAAAACTAATCGTACGTGGACTTTTGCTTAACTGCGTCCTTGTTACTACGGCATTAATTTATCTGCGTTCTTTTGTAATCATTGTCACATAAAGAACAGGTAACTTATTTCACTCTTAGCAGGGCTGACGAGGCAAACTGGTAAAACCCGGTAAAAACTGTCTTATCCCAGAACTTTAAACGGGCTCCAGTCACAGCGAAAGACATTTCCACATGACGAACCCGCTCGAATTCTGGTTACCGTGGGTCGACTCCTCGTAACGAAAATTTCACACGTAAATTTAAATAAAGGAGAACAAAACAAATCAAACTTAAAACGAATCGAAAATAAAAATTAAACGATAAAAATATAACTTATGAACATATCAAACAGTGAAGTAACACGGAGCAACGAAACTTTCATTCTTCAGTTATTCGCATGCCTTCATTCAATAAACTGTCAGATTTCGGGGGGGGGGGGGGGGAATTACAAATCAACGATTTAATCAAATATATTTCCACGATTAATTCTTAATCGTTGTAGCATGCCTACAACGACGAGGAAGTAACCGGTTTCCGACGCACACGTAATATTGCTACATCGTAATTATATACAACAGTCGCAGTATAAATGAAAAATACTTAATTATACTATCAATCATAGTCTATATGCGACCTTAATCAAGAGCGTTCAAATTGCTAACACAACAGCCTTTACACATTCCGGCACAACCAAAATTTTCAACAAATAAACGTCCGCTTTAAAACACGAAAGAGCATAAGGAAAAATCAATCTTAAAAACTTATCAGATACATATCTACCTTTGAAATCGTCCACCACTAATGAAACAATAATGACAATGTTCAGACGATAACATCTAAACTAGAAGCGATTTTTTACGGTTTTCGTTTCGCTTCTACGATTAATATCTCAATTTCGTCACCTAAGACGCCTCTGACTAATCGGACGTCGCCAGTCACCAATTCCGGCGACACCGCACTAAATCGACTGCATTTCTACCGACTTCAAAAAAAGAATAACCGCCGCGAATGCTTTTTTTTTTTTTTTTTTTTTTTCTAAGGTTTGCGTGAAACTTTTAATTATTAGTGTTATTTATTCGTTCGAAAGTGTATCGGCTAGTGGCGATACAATGCAAGTACGCCGCTATCGGAGACCCTATAGTAGTCGTTAAAATGAAAACGTTCAAAAAAAACAAAAGGAGGGTCTGTTTAGAGAAATTTTTATTAATATAACAAGTTCAACTCCTCTTAAAATATTGTTTAATGTTATTTGCCATGAAACGTAAATTAAAAAGTAAAAAACTAATTTTTAATATAGCCAGACAAAAATCTAAAATACTATCCACATGAATTGATAAAACATCCGAATAAGGAAAGCGAATTTGAAACACCCTTTACAAGCTCATCACTGACTCAAATGTTTTACATGACTTTACAGTGTGTAACTTCTGACAATGTAGGCTGACCTCAATGATATCCCCCTTGTTCATTAGGGCTTGTGCCGGTCCCATATAAGTATATCGGTGATTATTTACTCACCAGGGGGAGGGCACGATCTCGGAAATTCATTTCGAGACAAAACTCTGTATAATATGGGTAATGTTCACCCTCTAATAATAACAGCATCGAATGGCCAGTCAATTCAGGGAAAAAAGCTTCTGAGGTACAAATAAGTTTATTTATGCTCGCTATTAACTTTTTTTTTTTTTTTTAATTCGTTAAATTATTTTTACAGTTAAATAAATCTGTTATTTACAAACATATATAATTTAAATAAAAATTATTCCATTTTATTTAGAAAAACGGCTTATTAAATACTAAATAATATTTTAGTTATAGTAACTATTTTCTTCTTTAAAATATTAAATGACTAATAGTTATGATAATAGTACTTGTAAAATTAATTACTATCATGAGTAAAAAGTTTAAATTGTATTATTTAATTTTATTTTACATACATTTTTGATTACAAAAACAAGAACTTATAATTGTCATAAAAACATTTAAAATGATAAATTTTTTGGCATATAGCGCAATTAATAAAAGAAGAATCATTGCAAGAACAATGTTCTTTAAGAAATTCAGTTGGAAAACGAACATCATTACACATTCAAGAAAATTTCTCTAAGTTTTAATATGATCGAAATAATTGTAGTTACTATTTATATATATTATTATCATAACTGTTAGTAGTTATTTTTTATTTTAAAAAAGAAAATAGTTACTATAATTACAACATTATTTTATAAACATTACCACTAACAAACTAAATACATGTTCATATACTATTTCAAATATTCAAATTGGGCTCCATCAGCATTTATGCAGTCACAGGTAAACGATCTGGAATACTGTTGACATTTTTTCTTAAAGTTGAATTTATTTCCAAGTCATTGAAAACAGTATATTGTGAACTTTCTTTTGGCACACCCAGTAGATGTAGATATACATAGATAGATAGATAGATAGATAGATAGATAGATAGATAGATAGATAGATAGATAGATAGATAGATAGATAGATAGATAGATAGATAGGTGAAAATTAAGAATGTAAGAATTTTGAACGGAAATCTGCAATGTCGATACAATCGCCCAACTTCTCGATAGACAAAGCGTACTTTTACTGGCATTAGAATAAAAAACACAATTATTCGGGTTGTAAAATTCACATTCAAAAATACTGGGCGGAAAAATTAATTTAAATAAAAAATTTAAGTTACAGACTGATACGTGCTGAGCAAGCAACAAAAAGGAAAAAAAACCCAGCCATATAATTAGATATCGAATAATCATTCTGTTTGTAGAATTTCGAAAATGCACGCTACATTTGAAAGAGCATGTCGAAATTAGTCGAGTGACTTTTCTGAATAAATAACGACCGTTACGGACAACACTCTCGTCAGGCTGAATTAAAGGCCAACTCAAGTTTAAATTAACATTTGTTCATTTATTATAGCGAGAGGGAAGTGCATTCTTACGCGTTCACGACATTGTATGTAAAAATACGTGTGTCGCGGCGGTTTGCGTGTGTTTCGTGCGTGAAAACTAAATAATAGCTTGAAAATAATTATAAGAAATTACATGGCGCGCACATTGCAACATGAAATGCGGGCTAATTATGACGACTGTCCCGAAAATACCGAAAGTTCGCTTCGATGCAGCGAACTAAGCTCTTCACCAGTCTGCAGATGATGTAAGCGATAGAGCGCCTGTTGTGTTCGGTGCGACAATTTCCCGTCTCGCTAAAGACGTTTCAATAAAAAGTGCAACCGTCGAAGCCTGTAAAAGCTTTACGAAAAATGATATTCCAGAAAAATTTTTTTCGCAACGATCCCTCTCGATCTTTTTCGAAATACGCACCATTGTTTACCATCACTTTCGTACTCGGCTCACTGTATACTGCTGATGATAAACTTGTGCACGGAGGTCACTTCGACTCGAATTTTTGACCATGTAATTCTTTCTTATAGTCTCTCGATGGTAGGTTTGAACTGCAAGTAGGATAACCAGAGTTTTTTTCAAAAAGCTTTCCAACAATTGCGGTCGCGTACTGTCCCAATGAAGTTTGTCCAAGGATTAAAATCGGGGCTTGCTTGTTGTCGAAATATGTTTGCGAAATGTTTGGAAAACGCTACGATATTAGAGGGGGCACATTCGCCATCATTTTAGACGGTACAAACTGTTGATAAATTGACCCGCGATAATCGAAAATAAATATAAACAGCGTTACTTTTACCGCGGCAATGGATTGTCCGACAACTTTTTAATCTTTCCACGTCACGCTTTCTTGACGATGAAAAGATCAAAATAGTGTATACCCAACTTATCGACCACATTTCGATTTTTCCGCATAATCACTTAAAGCCGCTTGTTACGAATTTGCACGCGGGAACTCCCGCCTAAGGAAATGCGAGACCCAAGTTTGCGGTTCATTGCAACTTTAAAATTCGATGTACCGAATGGTTTTAGAATAATCTGCATAACAACGTCGATCCTTCACAAATGATTAATGATGTCAAATTTACATTTTTTCTTTTTTCTTTTTTTTTTTTTTTTTTTTTTGGAACGGGCCGCCATTGAAGGAGATCCGCTCTGTGAAAACAGTGTTGCGAACTCCGACCGATACTGAATGTGCTAACGAAAAATTATCGACTGACCTAGACATTTGGTACCGTAGGCTTTTTTCCCTTTAACATCGTCACAGTCTCCACTGCTGCTTTTTTCAGTCGCACACAAAGTTTCATACTTTGTTTTAATGTCCCCAGTTTTACACATGGAAAAAAAACGGCTATCTTAATAAAATTTATTCAACAAACTAATGTTGAAAAGCTTTAACCGATCAAGTTCAGCTTTGTTGCTAATAGGACAAACTAGATCTATAATCGGTTTCCAACTTGCTAAGGCACCTTGTTGAACGGTATAGTTCTTAATGATTAAAAGCTACATCGAAGCTTTCCGAGTTTTTATTAAATAATTATAGCGACAAATTGTCACACTAAGCACAGTGCGTTATCAACAGAGCTAATAAAAGTTTGTTTTTCATAATCCTATATCGTCGGCGAACAAGTAACTTCGTTCACCGTAATTCTCAGTATTTTTTGGGCATTGCGATTAATTGTAAAAAGTTATGCCGCGCCGCGCGTATTTAATATAAATTAAATTAAACCATACACGATAACGTTGAAATGAAATTCGAAATATTCACGTCATAATTATCAGTTTCCGATTATTAATTAATAAAGCGATATTTAAAACAAATACATTTTTAACCGATTTTGTAGTAATTAAAATAGCAAATTAAAATATGAACATAACGTAACTTTCCAACTAAACTTTAATCAATAGGCACGGATGTGCACAGAGCATTTTGCTCACAGCGAACTAATTCAAGCGACCGCTCTCCTTAACCATGAAAAACGTTTTCCTAAGAATGGTTTTACATAATTACGTCGATGCAATAGAACTCGTAAAAAATACTTCTCACGTTTTACGAGTTGTACCGCACGAACAGACACGCCATTTATGGAATAATCAGCTAAATTTAGTCTCGCAGCTATAATGTGATTAGTTTTTGTTGTTTTTTTTTTTTTTTTACCCAAAGGTGGTTTTCCGGAATTGGCAATAGAGAAAGCATTTTGTTGTTCTTGATGCGATTTTTTATGTACTTATTTAAAAAGTAAATAAAAAAAAAAAAAGAAGCAAGAAAACGTAATTTTTTTCCTTTTTTAAGAAATTTCAAAATATTCCCAAAATTTCTGGGTTACTTGGCTAGTGAAATAAATCAGCACTGAATTTGCGAAAATGTTAAAAATAATATTATAACGAGTATAATTAAAGAGAAATATTTTATGAAAATTATTATTTTTTTTAACGGTATTTTAATAAATAGTAATGGAACTAATTTTAGCTTTTAATGTTTCAGGCGAATTTAAATTAAAACGCTGACACAACTTCGCTATCGTAAAAAACGAAGAAAATGCAATGTTGCCTGATCGTGTATCATCATAAACTCCATAAATTTCAGGAATATTTCGAAACGAAATGGCTCTTCATTGGAAACATTTTAGAGATGTTTCATTTCACTGTTCCGTTTAGAATTTGTTTAATTTAATTATTTGAATATAGCGATTTTCTTATTAGTATTTAAAATTTTTTCCACTTTCGAAGACGGAATTTTCTGCGTTAATAAATTAGCGCATAATTTGTTTGTTGTTTTTTTTTGGGGGGGGGGCTCGTTAACCACGGACCTTTACCCATAAACAATTATAAAATGGGGAGGAATCAATTATATCTTTGTAAGATATCAAATGTTATTAGTAGAAAGTAACAAATAGTGGGAACAGTATGTGAAGAAGGAAAAGGCAGGATGATATAAGAGGCGCAATACGGAGTAGGAAGAGCGAACTTGAATACAAGCGAGAACGGTGTGCAGAAAGGGATGAACACTCAATAAACACACTATATCAGCATAGCAAACACAGTTAGAGCGGAGCGGACAATAAAGAGAGGAAATCAACGAAAAACGAAAACGGCTAGGGCAGCAGAGAATTGCTAAAACGTAGACGAATAGTGAGGACAATGACGAAGGAACGAAATGAAGGAAACAAAAAGAATCACTGATTGCCATTAAGACTAGGTTGAACAAAAAGAACAATTATTAAAAAAAGGAAAAAGCGTATATACTGAAACGGTACTACGCTGCAAAGCGTCTGACTCGCGTCCAGGGATGCCACCACGGATTTAGTCCGCGGAATTATTAATTATTATTTTATTAATTATTATTATAGTTATCATTATTATTAATTATTAGATTAGCCAAGAAATGGGTTGCGAATTAAGATTTATATTTTAAATTTACCGACAACGATTTTACTGGGACGGTCGACCGCTAAAAACACACGTTAATTAAACTAGGTACGAACATAATACGGCGACGATTAATAAATATAAAATAATTCAATACGTATCTCTGTTGTCGGCCGGGTGGTGCAAGATCCTGAATGGCGGTGTCTCGTTGGTCCCTTAAATCGATAGGTCTGCAGAGGGAAATTCGGTCCGCGGTATTTTAAGAACAATTAACGAATTATACTCCGTACACTTTTTTTAATTATAACAATCGGAATTACGATCTTTCGCGTTTTTAACAGTTTTGGGCCTTATTTTTTTATGATTCGTACTATTCATTTTTCCCGAATAGTCCTCCGTGGGTGGCGATGCAGAATTCCATTCTCCCTAGCCGACAACGGGATTACACATATACGCACACTTACGCTCACACCATTTGCCCGATAGTCTATTAAATTAAATTTTTCATATTTTATTTATTTGTTTAGTGATTTTGGTTTTATTTTGTTAATTTTTTGTCGAACCATGTAATGGTCACATTTCAATACATACTCGATGATTTGAGGTGAAAACGGAAAAAGATTAGAGGATAGGATTTTTCTTAAGAAAAGAGGTGGGAAAAAGCAGTAATCCGATCGGATTAAAGAGCCACTTCGTCAGTCAAAATGCCCGAATGGCTAAAAACTCACAGCAAATCAATTTGAATGGAATGGAGGGAAGAAGGAACGCGGATAAGCGAACGTATACGGAGAATAATAAAATCACAAGAATGATCAAAGAGGGGAGAATACATTCTTCTCATGGAGTCAGATATAATCAAGAATTTAGAAGATAAAGCCGAACGAACGCAAGCAGATTAAATGTAAGATTAAATGTAACCGATTGAAAAAAAAATCGGTTCTAAGGAGTAAATTTTCTACCTGTCCAATTCTAGTCCGCGCATAAATTCCGTTTTATTTAAGTGTATCCCAATTGCACAATTTTTTTTTATTTATTCGCATTCGTCAACTATGCACATACTGAAACCCGGTACAATGATAATTTTTTGTACTTTTCAATGTGACCCCTACTTGAACAAACACCATTAAACTTATTCCCGTTCTTATTCCTCACACCTTAGTCATTCCTTTCGTATTTTCCTATAATACACTACCGTTCTATTCTATGCCAACTTTTCTTATCCTTCTAATCTACTCCCCCCCTTCCTGAATTAAACCCTTCCCAAATTTGTTGTTATTAACAAATCCAACTTCATTCTAATTCGTTATTTCCTTCTCATACCGTTACATTCACAGGTGGTTCCAGAGTCGCTAGTGTAGGCGTGCCTTCGCTGTTTCACCACATAACTTTTTCGAATCCTTCAAACTGGCTTCTTTCTATTCTTTCGTTATCACCGAATCCGTGTTTCTTTTTTCTTTTTTTTTTTTTTTTTTTGTGTTCTGCTCTACATTTCTTCCACTAACGGTGTAGACTCTTTAAGGTGTTATATACTTATTCAATTTTCCTTTTCTTCTTTTAATTAACAATACCCCTTTTATCACTGTATTTATTATTCAAACTCATTGTTAAAAATATATTTACGACAAAAATAAATTGTTAACACTTAATTAAACAATTATATATATAATTTTTATATCCCCCACGCGTTTCGAAGCAAACAATTCTCTTCAATATTTATATTTACAATTGCTCCCGTGAACATGAAGTGTTTGCTTCGAAACGCGTCGGAGATATAAAAATTTTATATATATATATATATATATATACTAGCTGACCCGGCGAACTTCGTACCGCCTTAGAAAGTAAATTTTGTGTTAACTTATTAGCTGAATTAAATTCAGTTTTTTATTAAGAAAAAATTAATACTGAAAATGAATTAAGTTCAATAAATGTGCAAAAACCAAAAAGACAAATATTTTGAAATGAATGTAATTTACGCGGCAGCAAGGAATTATTAACTCTAATAACAATAATCAGTATAAATTTATATTAAAAATTTAATGTACTTTGGAAACATGTTTTTTCGGGCTATATCATCAGCTAACAACACAGAGCACACACTCAATTTATATACTTTTTAATAAAGTGTGTACTCTATGCAGTTAGCTGATGAGATGGGCTATACACGAAAAAACGTGTTTTTAATGATCTCTAATTTCTTAAAGTAAATTTATATCGATTTTTAAGATTCCGTACACACTATAAACGACGGAATCCCAATAAGATAGTTCAGGAACGACAAAAAATATTTATTTCTGTTATAGTTCAGAAACGGTTCGACTTATCGCAATTGGATCATAAATTGCAATTAAACTTCTATCTGTGACAATTTACAACTTTAAACTGAGCGATTACCCTGGGTGGTAAAAAAACCTCTAGAATACATAATATGGAATTCAGAACGAATACCCTTAAAAAATTCGTAATTCGTCACCAGATAACTCTTTAAAAGCGAAATTTCAAATATAAAACAAAACACAGGAGCCCTTTATGGAAATTCAAAAATTACGGTTAAACAATTATTTAAACCCCCCTTTTGGACCAAAAACGGCAAAAAAAAATGAATTTTCTTCATAAATTCGTAAAAACATTTTGTAATGGACCGAATTGTGAATCTAAACCATTCTCGAATCTACTTGAACACACACAAAAAATTTCATTAAAATCTGTCCAGCCGTTTAGGAGGAGTTCAGTCATATACACACGCACAGAAGAAATATATATATTAAGATATATAATTGTTTAATTAAGTGTTAAAAATGTATTTTTGTCGTAAATACCCCCTTTGTCCATAGACTATCTCTTTTATGAACTACTCGTCATGCGGATAACGATTAGGCTGATTCGTTGGCGAGATTGGTTGTTCAATTTGGCCAGTTACTTTCAAAGTTCTCTTCCTTTAATATTAACTTTCTGTGCAAAAATTTCGATATTTAAGGATTATCGCACGACATACACCCTTCCTTTTCTAATACTCAGAGCTCTTTTACTCGGCCTAATCTGCCTTCTCAGCTCTGGTACTACAACTTTCCGCATCTTAGAGTAGTTCTCCATTATTTATTCCACCCGCTGTCTTCGTTTCGATCATAATCTATTTTCAACGTCTCTTCCTCTACTCCGTTTTAAGCTTCTTCATCGTTTTCTTCTTTTCATTATCCGGATGATATTTTCTAAATCATATTTTCTTTGAATGTTCTAAAAAATTTTGCCGTGTTTTCGTAATTTTTAAGCCTTGTTTTTCCTACTTCTTACAATGCGCCTTTTTCGTTCTTTCTCTTCCTTCCACGTCTGCTGTACACTTATATAATTTCTTCTTTTATCTCCTCTACTACGAAAATATAATTTTCCTTTTAGGTGCTACAATATAAACTTCTTCGATAACATCCCCTCCTAAAAAAAAATCAAAAAAAAAAACGCTCCGATAACTGAGATTTTACTAACTGCCCAAGTATAAAGGGAGAAAAAAACTTATTTCTTAATCGTTTTTTTGGTAACGACCAATCGTTTCGGTCAAAGTACCTTGCGACATTCCGTTAACCCTTTTCGCTATTTGCAATACACAAAGTCTCTCTATTTTTGATATTCGATTTACCAGCTCCTTCATTAGATGCGGTCAATATACTGTGAAAAACTAGGTGACGTTCTACCTTCGCCAAAAAACCGTTTCTCTCTTCGTAAAAATACTCGGTCATATTATCATTTTTTTGGCTCGTGAGAAACGCATGTATGCCTTTCTATTCTTCTTATTTTATGGCACGCGGTTTCAATTCTATTAGGCATATTTCAAAATTTCGTTTTCTTTGAAATTAGCGAGAACCATTTAGAAGCGTATAAAAATTTACTCATTACATAATAATATAAAAACCGCATTAAAAGAAATACGCTGAAATTATGAAATAAACGAATAATAAATGTATAAATTATCAATAATACGTAGGAAAAATGTTTTTTACTGAAATCATATCACAATTAAAAAGCTTAATAAGCAGTATAAAAGTTTTTGGTAACTAGTAAATTAAAGGAGAACCGTTTTTGGTCGAACAAAAATTTTTTCTAATATATTGTCTAATAAAAATTCGTCAATTTACATTTCACACTAATGTTATATTATTTCTAACTTACAATTAACAAGAATGGTTTGACGTATAGTTTTAAAAATACTTTTATTTTTTCTCATATGAAACGAGAATAATTTAAAATATAACTAAACTTAACGTGACATCAAACAATAGTTTTAACAATTACAAACGGTGATTTTAAAGTCATCTCCGGTACTACCGACGGAAAACAAAATATTTATGCGAACTCAGTTTTTTCAAGCGCTTGTAATAAATTTGAAAATAGTGAAGGTGAATGTTTACTTTAAAAATATATTTTCAAAAATCGAAACAAATATCTGGGGATTTATACAGAATTCAAAATTATCGATGCATTTCAAAAAAAAAAAAAAAAAAGCGAATTAGATCAATTACGCATGAATGGCTGGCAACCGAAAATGATAACGCGAAATTCCGTTTGAGAATTTTATAAAGTTTAGAATATTTCTTATAAAAGGAGACCCGCACCGTAATAAAATCTACAATGATTATTTTGTCAATTTCGTGATACTTGTTTTTTCACATTAAGAAATTTAGTACGAGAATATTTCATTGAATCCGCTATTTCTTTCAAATTGTGTTCTATAGAAATATATGTTCTGACTTGTCAGAAGTAAAATTTAAGTATAATTTTCGTTCTGAGCCCTAGTAGAGCTCTGTGTCATCAAACCTTTTAATTCATTTACCGTGATTCGCGACACAATCTAACGGCCTATTGCTTTCAGCTTTCATGTCTCCTGCACGTACCGTTACCGAAACTTTACCTGCTAACAATCTTTACACTTATTTTACCGCCTCTGCCGAACATATTTTGACTTATGAATTATTGGAACGAAGTTCTTTAACGCGGCTTGCGGTAGGAATAAACTGGCAGAAATCGTCACCTAAGGAAAAAGCGTTAAGTGTCCTTCAGGCGACCTTCGCTCTCTTTCTCTTTCTCTCTTTCTCTTTCTCTCTGTCTCTTTCTCTCTGTCTCTTTCTATTATATACGGGTGTGCGTGCGAGTATCGAGATTCGAGCAGCAAGCATTGAGCGCGGTCAGCTGTATAACCTCAATTCTAAACAAGTGCACATTTTATTTTCTTTTTTAAATCGTATACTTTATGAATGACTTTATATATTTACCAAAAAGAGAAAGGAACAATTCCATTCTTACCGGGTGCCCCCCCCCCCCCTCTAGACACCGCTTCTCTTTTTTATTGGCATTTGATAACCAAAATTTTGGTCACAGTACTTTTTCCTTCGTATTACCTCAAGAGACAAATAAACTATTTACATTATTTACAACTAAATTTAATGCTTACTAATATTTCATTTACATATTATTCTTAGTGCGTGGCTATCACACTAAAAAGCCAAGTTCTCCATGGCTCTCCATCCTTTTTACCTTCCAATTCTTTCACGTGCTTTACGTAGGTCAACTTCTTTCAATAACTTCTTCCTCTCTAATTTCTTCTTCATTTTCTTCCCGGTAGCTGAGTTTTTTAATTTCTTTTTTCTTCAACGACGACACCTCTAAATTTGTTGCCACCTGTCATTGCGGATTTCTTACTGATTTTCATTTTAAATTTAGCCTTTCTCTTTGTTAAACAACAAATTAATTTTACTATTGATTTCTTTAGGGACTCTTTACCGCCCTCTATTTTCAATCTATTACTCTTTATGAATTCATTATCGCCATCATCATTTTTAATTTTTACCACGATCGATCTCTAAATTTACGAACTCTTAACTCTTCTATTTACCTCCAACTCGTACCCTTTTGCATTTTCCAACGCGGTATGTACATTTACCTTATTTGTCTCGATTTCTTTATCACGAGCTCTTTAATACTCATATTCTTCTCCGTCTGCTGTTTCATTCAAGTCGCGCTTTCCTTCTTTCTCTGCTCCGGTTCCTTCTCAATCTTCTTCATAATCTTCTTCACTTCTGTTCGGTCTGCTTTCCTTTCAACTTCTTATTCATCTTTCTGTCTCCTTCAATGCGTTCATCTATTAACTCTCCGATTTTTTCGTCGATCATTTGATTTATTTCACTTCTAAATTTATTGAATTTATTATTAATGTTATTGTTAATTTCTTCAATTTTTTTGCTAATATCATCGAATTTATTTGTTTCATTTCGTCTAACTTTTTATTGACATTATCGTTTTGTTCTTCAAATTTAGTAAACTTCTTATTTCGTTCGTTCAACTCTGATTATTGATAACTTTTTGTTGAGAAATTCCATCAAGTTATTTAGGTGCATTTTATTTATTTATTCTTTGTTTTTCTATTATTTACAAATTTTATTTTATCGGTTCTAAAATTGATCCCAATAAGGGATGCCAAATGGAACGATTACCGTTTGTTATTCGAGCCCTCAGGGATGCCAACCACGAGATCTCTTCAAACTCGTGCATTTTATTTCATTTATTATTATTATGATTATTATTATGATTATGATTATTATTATGATTATTATTATGATTATTATTATTGTTGTTATTGATTGAAACGAAATGATCAATTTGAATTTCGATCTATATGTTTACTGATGCCCTACACAAATCTTTCGTTGACCGCTGAAAAGCAATTATTAATTATAATTATTATACGGATATGAGAACGACGATTATAAAAATAAATATAAAACGGTACACGTACCACTATTCAAGACCTTGGTAGCGAAAAAGATCCTTTTTATATTTTAATTTTAAATTTCGCGACCAACGCGAACGATAGTTTAGCGAATACGGGGATTTTTGATAAATCGCGCCTTCGAAAAACTTGTTTATACTCGACAATAACTTCGGAAAACCGTTAACTTATGCTGATGATAATAAATTTCCGAAGCAAGACAAAAACAAGCGACTTGCTACGAACGGTGGGACTACTTCTTCTACTGACGCGACCGGAACAGCTTCAAAAAATGATTAATTTCTTGCTTGAAGGTAAAAACAGTACTAAAAAGTAGTAATTATTTGAACCAAGGGTAAAACGCCACTAATAATTTAATAAAAGTTTTCTTTCGATCTCGGGTCATTTCATTTTGACCGCTGGCCTTTATCAAATCAGGTACACGCTTCTTCTTGCGGCGATTGATGATTGGCTACTCCGTCCGACAACAGGATCTCACACAACCACGGACATTTACCCTCGCATCACCTTTTCCACATTTCTTAAATTTATTTTGTAATTTTATTATTTTTAAATTTTATCTTCAAAACCATGTAATGGGGGCGGAGCACATTACATTTTAAAACCTGAGGGACCACTAAGCATTATTTTTCAGTCCTGAAGAGTTGCATTTTTTTCCCAGATAAATCGTAACGCTTCCATTAAAATCTTTCTAAATTTTCCGTGCTCCTGATATTTCTTCGACTTTTGTAACATTTAACGTTTTCGTCTTACGGCAATTTTAATATTTTACTTCTTTATGCGACCACATCCGATTACGTTTTTCGTTTTTAATTACTTTAAAATTCTGTTCATAATACTCGATACCGAGTTTGCATGTTCAATACTCCTTTTTGTTTGTTCCATCGCTTCGCTAACAATTCATCTATCGTAAGTTTTCTATATATTTCTTACAAATTAAGACAACCAATATTTCCTATCCCTCCCCCCGCCAATTTTACATTTCCCTTATACATGACATTTATCTCCACTTCTGTAGATTTTTGCAGGTTTATATTTCTATTTGTTTACGTTAATGATTCAGAGTTTCCTGTATGCGATTCTGATTCTTTATCTACCATTTCATTCGCACAGTCCCGTTATCACCTCTTTTATACTGGCCCTTTTTTTTTTTTTTTTCGTTCCACTTGTCACTTTTTTTAAACTTTTTTTTGTTTTGTTTTGATTTTTAATTTAGTTTATGCTTAATATTTTTTATACTTCGACGAAAACATGTACACAACACATCTGATGTTATCTAATTCCCATACCGTTTCTTCGCCAATATTACATCAATTTCAGTTGATTACCCTATTTTATCTCTCACTTTTCATACTCGTATTCTTTTAGCTCGATGTTGCGCGTGCATCTAACTAGGTCCCACTTTGTCAAAATTATTCACGGAACAGCAGGGATTTTTCCGATGTTAGGTGAAAAATGGTTAATTTTGGGATTTTTAGCGTTTCTGATAGAGTGAACACTGTTCTTTCCAATGTCGCAAACCGCAATGTGATCCGATCTCGCGTTCGTGTTCTATGGCCAAAAACCTGAATGCGCCTCGCCTCTTTAAGTTCGTTTTTCTCAAAAGTATGTTTTTTCAAATTTCAACTTCAAACGCAAATATCTCGGCAAGTTTTGTACTTAAAAAGACTCCGTGAGGTCTAAATCGATCAGAAATATTGTCTAGTATACCGTACCGGGCTTAACGATAAAGTGGGACCCAGTTAGATGCACGTACATATATATATATATATATATATATATATATATTTCATGCGCGAGCGAATACGCACATATAAGGGTAATATATATTAATGACTATGCCACTCTTACCTTAGGAATGGTAATATGAAAATCATGGTAAATGTTTTTGCATTATTTAGAAATCCTGTTAAGTTTTTGTGTTTCGAAAATTGTTTCGTTTTTTCACTATAACGTACGTTAAGGAAATTGTAACATAAATTTCTACGCAAGTCGAAATTATTATTTTTTCTTCTAAAAATAACGTAGTCGATTTAAATTTTCTCTTCTATAAATACGATAGAAAAATTATCGTGTAGTGGTCCAGAATGTGTCCCCCTAGAGAAATCTGAAGGATCAAAATATAAACATTATATTTCAGTGATTTTTTTTTTTTTTTTTTTTTTTTTGAAAAGATCACTTAAAAGTAAAAATTGTTAAATACTGCCAAATAATAGTACCGCATTTTTAAATTTCAAGTATACACAACCCAGACGGGAAATAATTATTCAAATCACCGATTTATCGTCTATCTAATAAATATAAGCATCTGCTATGAAATTCTTTAAAACGTAGTAATGTAAACAGAAGAGTATAGATAGGGAAGTCAATTAGCAGTGTAGAGCGCTTCAACGATGAAAAAATATAAACAGTAAACAGGAAAAAAAAATAACAGAACGATTAATAAAAAAATGTAAAATTTTTCATTTACCCTACAAGATAATATAATTTCTATATTTACGTGTGTTTATCATTTCAGCTTGATCTCTACTCTGTCATCGCATCAACTTATCGCCCTGTCTTATATTGACAAAAATATCGACGATATTAGGAATAATTTATTATTCCTATTCGATGATCGAAATATAATGCACTTTTTGAAAGGAACGCAATTTATAGTTTGTAATTTTTTATCTGAAATAATGAATTTGCCAACAATTTTTTTTTTTCATAATCCCGAAAGAAAAAAAAATCAAATTTATGATCTGTACCGACCGTAAAGTCGTGTCCGATTTTTAGCAATGAAAAATGTCGTGTTATTAAGATTTTGATTATTATTAAAGATACGCATCTTTTCCGCGCCTTTATTCAATATCAGCATCCGTCCCAGTCAGCGAGGATTTCCCCCGTCCAACTCTATCAAACACTCTCTCTATACACCAACAAACCCAACATGAAACGCTTTGCTTTTCTCTTGGCAACGGATCATGTGTTCCGGTATCGCGTCTCTTATGTCCATGCCTTTCCTGCATTCATACAGCTTCTTCAACCATCTTCCAACCTTGTCACATATTCTTTGCTGTAGAACTTTCATCAGTATCTTCGCCATATGCAATATCAACGGGACAGTTGTTGCTTCCTCGCGCACAGACACTTGTTCTTCGGTAATATCGAGTGTATCTTTAAAAAATCATCCGGCCATTCTCCGCTATTGTATTTATATAATTTTTCATCAGCGCCTCTCTAGTTCCTACAATATTTACAATATTTACCGGGAATTAGTTTATTCCGACAGCCTTTTCATTTTTCATACGCTTTATCGATTTTTAAATATTTTTCAATGAACAAGGTGTGACCATTAAGTAATGAGATTGATATTTTTCCCGCGCATTTGGTAACACTGTTGAAACTCCGGGAAGTTATCTATCTCTCCTCTATCGATAGACAATTTTGCCAACCTCGCACGATCGTTATATTTCGAAAGGGATTATAATGATATCTTCCTCTTGCTTACGACGTCTACGACCGAAGTTTGGCCATTAGTAGGGTGCCATTCTCACTTTATCAATGGCAGTATTACTTAAGTCTTCTTGTGAACATCGGCACCATCGTAGTAAATCTGCTCCCCGGTGCAGCTTCATTCTGCCTGCGCTTCTTTTACCGGCAATTTTTTCGTATAGAACCAGTTGAAGCAAGCGGTATTTCTCATTACG
Source organism: Icerya purchasi (assembly GCA_039619475.1). Taxonomy (NCBI): domain Eukaryota; kingdom Metazoa; phylum Arthropoda; class Insecta; order Hemiptera; family Monophlebidae; genus Icerya; species Icerya purchasi. The sequence continues at coordinate 382,899,598 of CM077115.1, forward strand.
ATAAATGTGGCCGTAGTAATTTAATTTACGTTCTTGAATAGTTCTTTCTTTTGACATTCTGGCTAAGACTTCCCGGTTTGTAATACGGTCTCTCCGTGGGATTTTTAATATGCGACGGTATACAAACATCTCGAAGGCCTGGATTCTTTTCTCCAATACCATTATAAGTGTCCAGCTTTCAACTCCGTATAGCAATATCGTGAATACGTAACATCTAACCAGCCTCATGCGTAACTGTAGGCTGATATCTTTTCGTGTAAACAAATTCTTCATTGTGAGGAATTTTGTTCTGGCTTTCTCTATTCTAGTTCTAATCTCAATGTTTTGATCGGTTTCTTCACAGAACCAGGTGCCCAGATACTGAAATCTTGACACCCTTTCAATTTCTTCCGAGCATAATGATATACCTTACTTTTTAAATATGCGGGTTTTTTGCAATCAATCTCATTACTTCATTGGACCTTATATTTCGCTAACGTTCTCTCTATTCATTATTGGTTAAGGACTTTCCGCCGCTTCATTTTTAAGTTGCACACTCGTTGCGTGTCGTTAATTCTCACTTTTTTAAATTCCCTTTATTTTTTCTCAGAGCGCCGTCGAAATACTTGTCCTTTTTACATCTGACAATGAATCTTCTCCTTTCGTTTGTGAACGCTTTCAACATCTTTAATCTTCACAAACCTATCCCGCTTTCTACGTTATTATCCTGCTCTTAGTTCATTACTTTTTTCTTTCTTCCTTCTTCGCTATTTACTCATTTATAGCTTCTTCAACTGCATTCATCACATCTTCTCGTTATCCGAAATCATTTTATATTTAGTTACTCCGGACACTGTTAATTTTCATCTTCCATTTCTTACTCATCTCGTTTCGAGCTTCATAATTTCTTTCTATTTGTTTATTTCTATTTTTTATAATTGCCTTTTCGATCTTTTCTTCTCCCGTTTCTCAATCGTTCTATAAGTTGCCGTTTTCCGACTGCTTCTCGTTTTCTTATTACTTTTTTAAGTTCAATTAATTTATTTTCATTACGAGAAAGTTGAATAATCAGAATATCCATCATGCAATATCGGTTTTACTTAGTTTCGGTACCTTTCATTTAATACGTATTATCTAACTTAATGATGTCCATACGTACGTTAAACCTTCTATCGCGATCTTACATACTCGTGACGGGCCCCATCTTCTCTTCCAGACAGAACTCAACTCTTTTGATTTCTATTTTCAAATCCGTACCATTCAATTGTGTTTCTTAGAGCTTTCTACGCCCTACACAATACATTTCTTTGTCCATTCGTTTATAATACCCTGTACGCAAATTTCAACTTCTTGGTCCGGATAATAATCCCGTGTTTTGGGATGTGTCCTCCCGAAAATGTTGCACATCTTCTTCCTTCTCATACATATTCTAATGATTCATTTATTTTAAGTACGATTACTATTCCATTTCTTTCTTGCGCCGTCCCTGAAATTGCGTGCCCGCTTATTTTTCGAAATTAACTATCTCCCTTCAATTTTAAGACGCGTGTAGCCTCTCATATCTCCGCGCATATATACGGAAAATTAAAAGTTTCGAAAAATTAAATGGAATATACTTTTTACTTTACTATACTTTGTATTAAAATATTATTTTTATACATATATTACTTATCCTATAAGTAAAACTTACATTGCGCATATTACAAAGTGTATCGATGGTAATAACGATTGCGATATAGAACGCTGACTGATTACACTACTGTGTGTGTATTGAGATAATATTTCAGTTCATTATCAGCCACACTAGGTGAAAGGTGCGCTTTGGTTTCTCTGCAGTTTTCAAATTATTTCCTTTTTTAAGAAATTACGATTGATAGATATACACTGTTAATCTTGTATCGTGTAAATAGTAATAGGATATTTCATTTTATGATCATAATTTTTGTACAAAACAGTGAGTACTAAAAATACTTTTATTAGTATCGTGCCTTAATCGTTTTTTGCCGCCTTATAATTCCTTGTGTGTTTGTTTTCCAATGAAATTAGCTAAGTGTCAAGAACTGCGACGCAGAAAAAGTAAATAAGACAATTCTTATTAAAAATTTTTCGGATTTGAAGAAAAATATTCATTTACAATTGCTTTATATATTTTAATTCTCCGAAATACATTCATTGTTTTTTGTTTTTTTTTAGTCTATAATTGATCATATTCGGCTGCATATAATTTTAATAGACTTTACAACCCCCGTTATATTATAAAATTCGTTTCATTCCTTCACTTCTTGAGAAGAGATAACTTTTTCATACTATTAATATATTAGTCATGATTTAATTATGAAATAAACTGATCTGATGATTATTAAAAACTATTATCGTTACTTTAAACTCTCGAAACAATATTATTACGTATATATCAATGGAATGAGTAATCAGCTTTGTAATCAAACCGCCAATAGTTAATAACCGTTTTTATCGGGTGAAATTTTAGAACGTATTTAATTGGAAATAGCGGACAACAAAAAAAATAAATGTTCTTTCTACTGCGAACTAATTATGTCTATAAATGATAAAATTATATATTTCGTTTCACAAAGAATTAGTATTAATGGAATCTATAAATTAAACTATTCCTACACAAAGAGGAAGTCGACAATTTAGAAAATTTCGATAACGTCGGATTCAATCAAAAGCAGTTATTAATTTTCATCTCTTTAATCAGCACCTGTAATTCTGCCGTTGTAAAAGGTCACATTATCTAATTGTTTTTTGTTTTTTTTTTTGGCCCGAACAGAACAGTTCATTTGGCCAGCAAACTACGACACAACTAGATATTAAAAAATACTAATAATAGAAAATTCAGGAAGAGAAATTTCATTCATTCTACATTATGGCCGCAACTGCTGGCAGTGCCCACAATGCTCAATGAAACAAAACAAACACAAAAAAAAGATTTTTTCATTCCGGAAAAAGGAGCAAAAGAAAAAATAGATAAATAGATAAATATTTCTATCTTACATTACGACCACAGTTGCCTGGCAATGCTCACAATGCATTATGAGAAAAAGGAGGTAGTCACAGCCACACTGGACAAAGACTACAATGTAAGAAAAAAATAAGTAAAATAATGGAGAAAAAAAAAAAATCAAACAACAATCCTGTTTCTTTCAAAAAACCTAAAAAGGACAAATAAAATTTTATCACTGGAACAGAGAAGATGAAAAATACACAATGGAGGATAAACACCACAGAACATGAGGTCTTTAGAAAACGCAAGTCTCGTGTTATCGAACTGGGCACAATTAAATAACAAGTGGTTAATGTCTTCTCTAAAATTTTGTCGACAATAGATATTACAACCGGTGCAGTGCCCGGTGTTTGAAAAATTTAAACCCAATCGGCAATGGCCGGAGCGGAGCCTACACACAACAGTCACAAACCTACGGGTCAAACTAACTGGGACACTAATGCGGTAAAACCAAGGTGTGGACGGCAAAGATGGTTGGACCATATGAAAATATTTACCAGGTCCTTGCTCTCTACAAATAAGACTTATCCAATCCGCATGATTATTTCTTTTGGCTTTATCTAGAAGATCGAAGGATGGGATAAATGGAAACTTAATACCTGATCTAACACCTTCTTTTGCGATTAAATCAACACGGTCACCAAGTGGTACCCCACAGTGACCCGGAACCCAACAGCATTTAATGACTCCTCCAAGTTCGGAAATATTAAAATACTTTTCCTTAATTTCATAAATAATTGGATGGCAATTACATTCAAAGTTACTTCTCTGAAGCGACAAGAGAGAGCTAAGGCTGTCCGAAAATACTACAAACTCCCCCTTGGACTGCAACACGTTTTTCACAAACTCTAACGCTTTTTCAATTGCAAGAAGCTCGGCCGTGAAAATCGAAGCTTCTGGAGGTAATTTAAATTTATGCTCAGTGATACCTTCTGTAATAAACCCGGCCCCTACGCCTTCATTAAATCCACGGAATTTGGCACCATCGGTAAAGATCAACCGATAACCGGGGTATAATTCTTTCGCGATACCTAGAAAAACGGAGTTCGCAATGTTACCAGGCAGCAGATGCAAATTCTGGCTTTTAAAGGTGTTAATATTGATGTCCAGTTTGATAAGATTAAGGTCGTATCTGAAATTAAAATAATTGGAGGGAGAAGATGGCACAAGAGCTGGACTATAACTATAATACATCCTAGTTCTTTTGAGCAAGAGCGGCATTTTCTGGGGAACAAATCTCCAATCACTACTTACCTGCATTATCTTACTTATAAACTGCGGATATTTGTAATTACAATACTTAAGTACAAATTTATCTGTTAAATAATTTCTTCTAATATTCAGAGGAGCAATTTTGGTCTCCATTTGTAGACCGATGGTAGGGGACGACCTGACGTTTCCCATGATTAATCTTAAGCCAAGATTCTGTAATGAATCTAACTTTCTGAGCTGGAACTTCGAGGCTGATCCATAGAAAATCGCTCCATAATCCAATTTCGATCTAATAAAGCTTTTGTATAGCTGGCTTAAGATGACCGGATCACTTCCCCATCATGAATTACTTATAGCTTTTAAGGGGCTATACGATTTAATTACAAGTTCAACTAGTTTTTGAATGTGAAAAGTCCATGTTAGTTTAGGATCTAAAAACAATCCTAAATACCTAACATGCCTAGTGAATTTAATGAGTTGGTTTTGAATTAGAACACGTATTTGTTCGTAGTCAAATGGTCTAAGTGAAAATACAGATACCGAGGATTTGGCAAGGGATATTTCAAAATGAATCTTCTCAAAGGAATTAAAGCAAATATCCATAGATGTTTGACTTGCCTGAAGACATTTAATGAGGCAGTTATGTTTAGAATATATTAAGAAGTCGTCCGCGTATGACAAAATTCGTGAGAAATTTGGTATTTGAATATTAAAGAGAGGTAATATATACAAATTAAAGAGAAGCGGACTCAGAACGGCACCTTGGGCAAGACCTTTATAAGTTGTGCGAACTTCAACCTGTTTGGATACGGGGTTAAGAATATGGAGGGATCTACATAAAAATAAACTACACAAAAGTTTAGCCATGGGAAAAGGAATATTAACTGCTATTAATTGATTGAAAAGAACGGGGATGGAAACATTATCGAATGCCCCCTGAATATCAAGGAATGTTGCCACCAAGAAGCCTTTGTCTTGGAAAGTAGAATAAACATCCCCCAAGAATGATGCTACGGATTCTTGAGTACCCAAATGTGGGCGGAATCCAAACATTCCCTCCGGAAGTATCTTCTGTCTCTCAATCCACCACATCAGTCTGTTCTTAATTACAACCTCGAAAACTTTCCTAAAGCAGGAGGCCAAGGAAATCGGTCGAAATGATGACGCCTGGTTGAGAGATTTACCAGGTTTGGGAATCGGAATGACTAGAAAACGCGACCAGTCAGAAGGTATTAAACCAGACACCAATAAATTGTTATATATTTCTAATAGTATATTTTTGGCGTAATTACTTAAATTCTGTATAACTGAGTAAGTAATACCATCCAAACCCGGGGAAGAATCTCGTTTCTTGCGTAAAGGAATAAAAACCTCTTCATACGTAATTGGACGGAGCAGAATATGAGATATCATATGTGCAGTATTTCCTTCCCCGGCCAGCTCTTCCCTCATTGGAACATAAGGGGGAGAAACTGCGTTTGAAAAGTCAGTAAACCAACTATCATTTTGAATCACTCGACCGTGAGAATGTGAATTTTTAAAACGCTTAGTTAGATTCCAAACTTCTTTTAAAGGAGTGTTTCTGTTAAACTTCCTACAAAAATCCCTCCAAGAGTTCCTTTTGGTTTTTTTGAGGAGTTTTCGCGTCTCCCCTGCAATTTTCCTATATGTAAGATAAGCTCCCATTGAGCCAACTGCCCTAAAAGTGCGCAAAGCATCGTTTCGTTCTTTAACTTTAGTCTCGCATTCTCCATTCCACCAAGGAACAGCAGGTTTATTCCCTTTATACAAGGATGCCTTAGGCATGGAGCACTGTAGCGCTGAAAGAACAGCATCATAAAATGTATAGTATTTGTCTAAGGAGTTACTCACAGAATTAATTATTACCAGATTTTGATCAACTAACTCGCGAAATTTATTCCAGTTCTCTTCCATAAATTTCCAACGCAGTATATTATTTTCAGATTGATATGGCTGCCGATAGGATGATATTGGGTTGTTCGTATTTATAGTGATCATAATGGGGAAGTGATCACTACCTAAAGACGTTAGTAGAACTTCCCATGTACAATTGAGCGCCATTGAGGATGATGCTAGGGTTAAATCAACAGGGTTATTCACATGAAGGGGATTTCCAAACTTGGTTTTGGAACCATCATTCAATAAGCACAGATCTGAATTAATGATGAGGTCAAGTACAGCTGCCCCTTTCGCATTATTACGGTCACAACCCCAGCACACACTCAGAGCGTTGAAATCTCCACCCACCAAAATGGGAATATTATTATAACCCTCCAACGCATCCAAGAATGTTAAGGAGTCTATAGAATGATTTGGGGGAGAGTAGTACGAAATAAATATTCCGGAAAATTGACCAATAGTAACAAGTACGCTGACTGCATTTGATTTGGTACTATTGTTACTAGTTGATAAATCGAGATTAATCACCTGGTACTTGATTCCGAACTTAATTAAAATGGCCGTACCCCCGTAGCCATCCTCTCTGTCGTCTCGAAAACAGTGATAATTGGGAATGTTAAAAGATCTGTTCTTGGATAGCCAAGTTTCTGAAAGTAGAACAATATCAATATCCTCCTGAGACAGAAAGATTTCTAGGTCACCTTTATTAGAAAAAATGCTGCGTGCATTCCACTGCAACACCCGGATCATGTCGAAAAGAGTGAGTTTAAAATGATCGCGAATTACCCTGTTTATATATCTATATTGCTACATATACATAAATATATAACCGCTGAATGTATACAATAAGTTAGTATATACTAAAAGAAATATATAATTAAATATAATATAAAAGCGGAAAATTAATTGTTGGCTGAAATAGCCTTACCAGTTTTTTTGTTATTGGGAAGAGACTTTAACCCTTTAGAATTCACCACATTGGAGATTTTGGGATCCAAACCCTTTTTGCTTATGTTATTTGTATTACTTCTCAATATTGGTTGAATTGGTTTCGGATCGTTGTTAGTTAAAGTTGTGCTGTTGGTTAGTTTGGACGAACTAGGTTGTCTATCTAACTTTTTTGGACTGGAATAATTTGTTTTTTTCCCTTCGTCAGAAGCCGCAAACGATCCGGTACGTTTGAGACGGAAATCTGAGATAGGAATTAATTGCTTTGAATCAATGTATCCAGTCTTTCTTATCGGTTTGGGTTTAAATGAAGCGATAATATGAGATTCATTTTCGTGATTACTCTGCGAAATAGGCGGAAAATTATTTTCTTCAGATAAGAGAGAAAAACGGTTTCTTCTGACAGTATTGGAATAGAGATTTTCTTGTCGATATAGAGGAGGTATTTCTAATGAGGCCTCTTGAAAGCTGAGGTTATGTGACGCCATAAGTTCATTTATTTGAGTTTGCCTTCTTCTTTCTGGACACGAAGTATCGGTGGTTCTATGCTGATTTTTGCAAAACACACAAATTGGAGATGCACTAGTACAAGCTTCTTCCGAATGTTCTTTTCCTCCGCAGCGCAGACACCTGGAATTGCCCTTGCACTGTCTGGCTAGGTGACCATATCGGAGACATCGGTAACACTGACGCGTACGTCGAACAAATGGTTCACAAGGGAACCTGACGTTCCATAAAAAAACATGCGATGGTAAGGACTGGCCTTCAAACGAGATCAATACAAAAGAACTTGGAAAATATTTAATTTCGCCCTCGACATTAGCTCGTCTATTTAATCGCTTAATGTTATTAACTACAAACGGGTAGGAGTCAATCGCTGGAACCGCAATAAGTATTAATGCTGTTTAAGAATAATCGTAATGTTTCATTTTAAGAATATATTTTACTGCATAAGATATGTAACTTTTTATCGAGTATTTTACTTTTTTGGTGCATTTTTATTAAATTTGTGAAAGTTTCGGAATAGGGTCTTTTTTTTCATTTTTTAATGTAATCATAAACAAAATTTTTAAGTTTTAGAAGCTGTTCGAAATAAATACATATGCTGCAGATATTTTTTTTTTTTTTTTTTTTTTTTTTTTGTGAAAGCAACATTCTGTACCGTGTTTAACTGCTGTGGCTATTACAGTACGAAGATGCGCAGTTTGTTTTTATAGATATCTGATTATTCCGCTAGTTCTGATAAATTGTGTTATGGATAAAATTGCATCGGGGGAATTCTCAAGAATGTTGGTGACTGTTTTGTTATTAATTGAAGGGGGCCGGTGAGGTGATAATGCTGGACAGTCGCATAGTATATGAGGAGTTGAGGGAGCAACATCTTGGCCACAGAAAGGACAATTCATAGGAGAGGGGGTTCTTTGCAAAATAAAATTATGCGACATGGCCGTATGGCCTGTGCGCAAGCAGCTAAGTGCACAGAAATCACTGCGGGAAATGCTTTTTTCCGGCCACCATGGTTCTGTTGAGGGTTTAATTAACCTCGAGAAAGTCTGACACGAGGACCGATGGGTTTTCCATAAGGACGTGAGATTATTAAAGATTATGTTCGAGAGATAAGGTGGAGGTGGGCTGTTACTAGGCGAGGGGCAATATATTTCTGCTCGGGCGGATGTATCGACGCGTTCATTTCCAGGAATCCCTGCATGGCTGGGCGCCCACAGAAAGGATGCGGAGCACTGTCTCTTAATAAGTTCGTATAATACCTGCTGGGTTCGAATTGCTACAGGATGTTTGGTGAGGGGATTAGAAATTGTCAATAAAGCTGCGGATGAATCAGATACCAGCAGGGCTTTCTGTGATGTAGGCTCTGTAGAAAGAAAATATTCCAAACAGAAAAATACTGCGTATATTTCAGCATCCAGTAACGAGCAATTGTCATTCAGTCGAATGCTTCGAATCACGTCGCAGACTTCAAAGGAACAGGCGGTTGGGGATGAAGTAGCCTCTGGGATAGCCTTGGCAGCATCCGTGTAGAAAAGGAGGTGGTCGGCGTATTTTTGCATTGTTGCTGTTGTCAACTGAACGATATTCGGATGCAGGGGTTTATTATACTTCGTCAGGGAAAAGTTAACATCAATGTTTAAAGGGGCCCACGGCGGAATCATGATGTTAGGAGCTAGGTTAGGAAAAGGGATTACGCTCACGTTGTGTTGCGATAGGAGAGCCAGGATTTCTGGGAGAGGGTCATTAGGGAACTCTGGGGTGTTGGGGAGGTCATTTGTGTCGATAGGACAGGCACGTTTACTAGAGAAAAGAGCGAGGGTCTCACGGTGGTAATAATAGGTTCGGAAATACTTTAATGGGGGAGTGCCTAACAAGGCACACAAACTTACAGACGGTGAAGTTCTATGTGCGCCAAGTATCGTTCGGAGCGCCGTGTGGTGTATTGAATCAAGGGATTTCTTAGGGCAGATCCTTGTGGTAAGCCATTCTCAGTTTGAATGGTGCTCGATGTTGACGAACCAATCTTAACATGGAACGTTCTGTTTGTTAAAAAATTATTCAGATACTTGGCCATGTTTCCACTTATACCAGCTGTTGTCAGCTTGGATAAGAGGCCGTATCGCCATACTCTGTCGAACGCCTTTTCTATATCGAAAAAGACGGAGTATACATGTTGGCGTCTGTGAAATGCTGTTAATATTTGCCTTTGTAGGCTCAGCAGATGATTAACTGTAGTACGCTTCTTACGCCCTCCGGCTTGTGACGAGGATAGGAGATTATTCTGTTCAAGGAAGAAAAGGAGACGCCGATTAAACATTTTTTCCAGCGTTTTTGAGAGGACACTTATGAGGGATATAGGCCTGTAGTTTTGTGGAAAAAGAGGATCTTTATTTTGCTTCAGAATAGGAATAACAACTGCTAATTTCCATGGCTCAGGGATCGATCCGGAGAACCATATTTGGTTATAGATATGTAAGAGGAAGTTTTTTTCGCTGATGGAGGTAAGTGTTTTAACATATATGTATGGATGGAATCGGGCCCAGGCGCGCTGTTTGCAGTATGGTACTGGAGTTGATAGTCTAGTTCAGAAATGGTGAAATGGCAATTGTAGGAAAGTGAGGAGTCAGAGATGATAGTTATTGGTTGTTGTTCCGTGGAATATTTCTTTAAAGAGAAGGCAGACGAATATGACGATGAGGATGACTCGATTGCAAAATGATTCGCAAAAGCATTTGTGACTTCCGACGGGTCAGATAACATGGAACCATTCTGATTTATCGAAAAGGAAAGGGTCGCACGATTAATACCGTTCAGTGCCTTAATTTTGTGCCAAATATTGTGACTAGAAGTATTTATGGAGATTGAATGCATAAATTGCTGCCAAGATTCCTGTTTTTTGCGCCTAATGAGGCTCCTCGCAGCTGCACGGCGTTTTTTAAATTCGATCAAATCAGGATATAAGCCCGAAGTTTGTCGAGACTACTAATTACGGATTTCACATATTAATAACGAGAGAGAGAGAGAGAGAGAAGAAAAAAAAATGACGAATACCATCGCAAATTTACCCTTCCAGTATTACAGTCCGGGCTGAAGTTCAACGAAACAGAATTCTTGTTAATTACGTATACTATGCATGTATAGGAAATAACACGTGATCCAGCGTGACAGAAATAGACAATTCTGAGAATATAAGTGAAAAACGGAAAACTAATTCATTCGGTAGCCATGGAAACGGCGAGCTATTAACAAAGAAAAGGGAAAATTCGAAAAAATTTCAAAGAAAAATTTTAAGCTCGAACTGCTGAAATGTCTCGTTCACGCAACAAAGGCATCGCCACTATTGTGTACGTATGTTAGTATGCGATGGCGTGTAATCATTCGTAATAGTATAATAAAAAATTCCGTGTCACAAAACGCATTTTTTACGTATACGTCAAAACACATTCGCCGCAAGCCTCGCGTCAAGGTCTCTGTGTAATGGTTGTTGGTTGGAGTATCTGGATATAGAATTATTATCAGGGGAAAAAAAAAAAAAGAAGAAATGAAACACTCCGAGACGGATTAAAGGCCTACGCAGAGCTCGTTGTGTACGTTAATACTTCAACGTCAGGCGAAAACGGTACTACAATAAATCGGAGACTATCCACTCTGAGGACGGTATAAAGTAAGAAATTAATTATGCAAAAGGCGACCATTTCTCGTTTCTTAGAACAATTCTACCGAAATACATTAGTCAATGAACGTTATTGAACAACGATCTTCGTGCAAGTCGCGGTTCATTAAAAATTTAACGCTACAAAGCATATATAACGGTGTATAATCGCGCGGAAACGAAATTTAATTAACACGAGTCATTTAGCGCACGCAAATGTTCAATAAATGAGAGTCGGTGCTAAACGATTAATGTAATAACAACTAGCTTTTTTTTTTTTTTTAAATTTATTATAGCGAATTAATCATTAAATGATTCGAAATTATTTATAAATTGGTCGAGTAAAATCGATCAATAAATCTCGAATGATTTCCAAAAATTTCCTCCTTGTTCAAATATTATTCACACTGTATCGGTATCTACCAACAAAACAGGACCTCCTACTCGTAATCTGTGGTCTGTCACAGACTTTTCCAAATATATTTAATTGCAATAATTCTCGCTCGATATTTACTTAAAGACCGCACACGGTCTATATATCTCAAAATTTAATAGTCGGATAACATTTTCTTATAATTTTAAAATAATTTTCGGGACTGAAAGCTAATATTTCTATATTGGTCGTTCTAACGATCCCGTTTAGATTTAAATAGTTTTCGGTCAATAAAACTCGTCCGGTAAAATTTACTGTACCGAGCTGTTGGTTTTAGGTATAATGCTAACATTCAGTTCCAAGATGCCGCACGCGGAAAATCTCAATCTCAGTCTCAGGTGCCGTACGCTACATAGCGCGTTGGCGCAACCTATTCGTACATTTAGCTGTACAGATATAGGTTGTGTACCAGGCAATTGTAATACGCAACGCAGGTGTACACACGCAAGACTACATTCGGAACTAATTGTAGCCGCTTGTTATCGCGCTACAAGTGCAGTCTGGTGTGGGTCTGCTGTGTACTGACCTAGCGCGCATATGATGTTGTACGTGGTGGTTTGCCATTGCATTCCACGTGACTATTAGCGATTATTTATTTAATTCTTGTAATAAGTTCGTCGTCGCTCGGGATCGAACCCGTGACCGCCATATCGGAAGTCAAGCGCTCTAGCAACTAGGCTATCGCGACGACTACGCGGAAAATAGAAAAAAAAAAACATTTTTACCGCATTAATGTCCAAAGTTGAAAGGACCGCAAAAAAAAAAAAAAAACACTAATTTATTCATTATTTTTTGATTGACAAAATTAATTAAGCGCACAGTGTGTTCATCGCTTCTTGCAATAAATTAAGTAAATACAAGGTCACTTTTTTTTAATCATTCTCGGTTGCAATATACTTTTACTGCCGTTGTGTTTATCGCAATTATGAAAATATTGAACAAAGTGCGGATGTAAATCAGCAAATGAAAACACAAGAAGAAGAACGGGAGGATGCAGCAAACCCGGTTTCAGTAATAAAGTAACAATGAAAGACGCGGATTAAAACGAATTCGAGTGGAAAACCTATGATACCGATTAAAAAAAAATTCCGATCACCCTTAAACGCACGGTGACAATATCGATAAAACAACCGTTTTCAATTGAACTTCAATCGTGACAGTGATCGATCAAAACCGACGATCGTTCCATTTTAGGCGGTCGATTCAGTTCGGTACTTTTACTGATCCGTTCACTAATAATCCACATCTGCACACCACCTTCAAAACGACCGAGGGATTCGCAAATATCTAACTTGTCAGTTTTTTTAAAAATGAAAATCCACAACAGCTCGAAATCAACAACTCTACATATTCGTGATTATCCGGCTGAGTATTATAAAAGATTATCATCATTCTGCACATGTTCAACGGCAAAAGTGATAAAATTACTCATTTTAATAAGGTTGTCTACTTTGTACTAGAGCCAATAATTTAATCGACGGTCTAGAATTTAAAAATCTACGTATTTTTTTCGATACCGAAAAGTTAAAATATTCGACGACAAATGCAGTAAATATCGCATTTGTTGCATATAGGTTTGTGTACGCCCGATCGATATTTATTTATAATTGTAATTTATTTAATATCAAAACTATTTTGCAATCTCTTTCGGTGATTACAAAAATCATCGAAGCCGACAACTAATTTTATTCAGTGTTTCTACGTGCAGTTTGTACGCTTTCGTCCAATTTACAAAAAATATTTAGCTACACCTCTAGCATCATAGGTCGCATATATGCTGGACTACTAGTGTTTCATAAACTGTAACGTATAATAAAAAAAAGTTATAATTCTAATACATTATTTAATATTTTCATTTTTATAATAAAACACCTTTTTCATTTTATCAATTTTAATTATTTTATTTTTTAGCGTTTTTGTTCTGTTTTTATTGACAATTTTATGTCGATTTTAATTAGTTTTCAAAATTCCATTCCGTAACCGGTTTTAAACTTAATATCGTTATTACCGCTATCACGCAAAACACTCGAATACCTCGAAACACTTCGGTAAAAAAAGTTTTTCCCTTTTTCTTTTTGTACACGGATTTGTTAATACTAAATAAAGCGAATGAAAAGAAAAATTAGGAGCAGTTAACAACAGCGCCTCCGATACGAGATCAGTGGAAACTTTGGATACTGAAATATTCAAAAATATGTACAAAAATTCTTTTTTTTTTTTTAACCCCCCTTTGGGCATGTCAACAAAGGATCTTCGCCCAGAAACGAAAGGAAGGAGAAGGATCAGTTAAATGTCCATTCGGTCAGCTATTGATAAGATAAAGGAACTGAGGATAGGAACAACTGAGTTCGACGGAAACGATAAGATATACGAGGCACAATAAGGAGTAGGGAGTTTGAGTGACAGCAGATTGGAATATAAAGAGGTGCGTTCGTTCACGAGGGATGAACATTCAAAGAGGGTATGGTCAGATTCTGATAACCGAAAATTACCGGACTAACATCACAGTGTTTATCAATAGAAGTTGTCCGAACGCGCTTAAATAAACACTTATAAAGGTAATGGGGAATAAATAGACGGAATGATGGCACGGAAAGATAGGATATAAGAGGTCTGATAAGAAGCAGGAAGATAAAGTTTAAGCAAATACATTGTAGATCAACACGAATGGTGTGACTCAGCCGCAATACAAAATCAAAACAATATAATTTTTTTTTTTTTTTATTATTATTTCCGCGACGTTATTCATTATGAATTTGTTCCCAGTAATAGCGATGTTTTACTTCGAATTCATGAAGAAGCTTCTAGCCATTTGTACATGCGATCCGATCTACACGAACATTACCCGGTATCCTGCCAAACATTATACACATTCATGCAGGCAACCAACTCTTTTATTCGTTCGATTTCGCTCCAACAGACTATTTCTTATTCAAAAAATTAAACATAGCCCCGAAAGGACAAAACGATTTTCGAATCCGGAGAAACTTTAAAGCATAACCAAGACCTTCAAAAGCATTCCGGCTGAACCGCTCAAGACTTTCAACAAACAGTGCAAAGAGGGATTTACGTCGGAGATTAAAATTTCAACGTGTACATTTTTCGTGCGTTCAGTCCAGCTAGTTTCCTACTAACAACTGCGTATAATTTTAGATATGCATTCAATATGTAAATGGACGACGACAAGTTTCATTCGATCGATTTATTTATTTTTAAATAAAACAAAATTCAAAGAGCGCGTAGTTTTTTCTTCGAAATAGCGCTGAACCCAAATTTCTTACTCCGAAAACCGTCTATAATCGCACAGTTTAGTTTCTTCCTGAGATTCTCACGGTCTCTCCCGGGGGGGGGGGGGGGGTTAACCAGAAAAACTAGGTGAAAATTACGATTCGCGTTTAAAAAAGTTTTGACGCGTAAGGAAGAGAAAATGGTTACATACCGTATGACAACGTGCAAATAACGATCGGAAAATTTCCGAATGATTTCGATATTATTCTTCACTCGAGCGTGGACGAATAATCAGATTTAGACGGAATTCAAAATTAAAAATCACGAATAAGACAGCAACTGTTGGGTAACCGTATAAAATTCGTTGATAAGGCGTAAAGTACCGAAAATAACAACGCGCCACTTTCACCGTTAAACTGTTAACTCCGAGGTCAATCAAAATGCAATAATGAAAAGAATATAAAATAGCTGAACTAAATTTTACAGTTCACTGCTAAATTTAAAAGGAAAAAACAAAAATATATTATTACTCTCCGGGTGTAAGTTTACCGGTGCGATTAAGTAGCGTGCATTAAAAAACGGAATAACTCGATGAAATCTAATGTACAAGCAATGTCTCCATTTTTAGGTAGCACAATATTTATCCCTTTTTATTCTCTAATTCTGAATCGTTTTATCACCCTCCTCCTTATCCTTGGTACTACGACTTCGCTCATCTTTCGCGCTTTCTTATCCCTTCTATCTGCAGGTTTCGCCTTGACCATAGGTGGCTTCCTGCATCCTTTCTTCGGTTTTCGGTCCTCTTCTCCTTTTCGTTTTTTCCATCTTGATGAATCTGATTTACTCTGCGATACAAATCATATCTTCTCCGAATACGCCTGTCTATATCCATAGAACGCTCGCCCACTTTTATCGACAACTCCTAAATCATAGTTTACCTACCCGATTACTTCGTTTATTTGTTCAATGCCATCCCGGTGATCATTCCTATTTAACGTCTTTCATTTATTCCATCTCTAGTAGTATTTAATTCTAATAATTCGTTTCTCCCTCTCTCTCTCAATAATATATAATATAATGCTAGGTAAAGCTCTCAGCTGGCGATCTGATGATCTCCGCGAAAAAATAAAATAATAATACTAAAAAAATACAAAAAAAGTTTCGTCCGGATCTGGTTCGAATGTGGCTCTAATAGGCACACTGAAAATATAGAAAAAATTAAATGTCCGCAGTTGACGAGGCCAAAAATAAAATAGGAAAAAAATCCTATTTTTTCTCGTTTGGATGCATAAAGACGCAAAGAACGTTAAAATAAGTCTTTTTGGCCTAGTCGTTGTTGGAAGCAAAAAAAAAAAAAAATTATACACAATTTTCACCGCTGTTCGTTACTACATAGGCTGTTTCTTTATAAAGGCGTTTTCTTCCTACACTTTGCCGGTTTCTATATTTCCTTTTCGCTTGAAACACCTTACTTTCGCTTCCGCTTCCACTTTCCAACAATTCATCTTTTTCATTATCACTTCATATTTTCCCCAACGTGCGACTATTTTTACTGATGGCCCAACTAACGATAATATTGCTGCTTCCTATACTTTCACATCCATCGATCGTTCTAAAACTAAACCTCCTTCTGTCTGTTGTCACATGCCATCTCAATTTTGCCTCGCACTCCCATCGAAAATCGCGTACTTTGCGTACCTCGTTCACTCTCTCTCTCTCTCTCTCTCTCTCTCTCTCTCTCTCTCTCTCTCTCTCTCTCTCTCTCTCTCTATACAACTACATTGTGCATCCAATTCGTTATCTCTAATTTTACAGCCGTTATTATATTCGGATAGACTTCTTTTACGTTCCCAGTGATTTAGGTATTTTAGGTAACTCGTTCTCCTACGTACAACATTTACATCCTCCAATCTTCTTTCTTAAACAAAAACAACTTTCACCATACTATCCTGAGTTTAATTCATTACCTTCCTATTTATCTAATCCCTATTCTCCATATTCACTCAGTTACATTCGCTCTTCGCAGACCCGTGTTGTTATCAGTTCCATTTGTCTTTCCACCTTCGTTCATATCTCACTTCTTTCTTCTTCACCCTATGACTCGTCACATCTCGACCATCCTATATTAATTACATCTTATTTGGACGTATCTCCTGGAACGGTCATTAAATATCTTCCTTTCCTATTCTGTATGTTAAAGATAATGTCCCTACTCTCCTCATCGGTACTACATCTTCTATCTCTAAAAAAGTGCTATTTATATTCCTTCTTTAATTGCTCTGATGCAGATTTCTGCGCGGTATTTAACGATGAACGTTTAAACATTCGTGATTAGTTGTCCACTTTGAAAGAGTCCGATCAGCGCACAGAATATCTATGCGTGCTTGAAAAAAAGACTCTTGAATCTGCGGCCAACTTTCAACATCGTAAGCAAAAAGTAAGAAGTCCCTGGTAAAGAGTTGAATGGCTGCCTCCTTCGTAACTCACCGGGTACAAATCCGAACAGCAAAGATGAGTAGTCTCAACAAAAAGCAACTGGCGGTCACTAAATATTCTCTTCAAATTCACAAAGCGGTTAATTCGCCATATTTCGCTTAAAATCACGAAAAAAATATACCGAGAGAAAATTGATAAGGGAGAAACGATAGGAATATCAAATGACATGTTTCGAAGGTAAATATTCTCCGTAATCGTGACTGTTTCGAACAATCAATTACACAGTTTACGACGACACACAGTCTGATTGATTTTTACTTATTCGCAAATAGAATATATTTCCGTTTTTTCTGTACAGAAATGGGGGCGGTGCGCTTTTATTACTATTGAATACAAGTGTAACGTCATACAACTTCATAAAAGTATAAATATAAAAAAAAAAAAAAAACAGAGCGAATCATGAAGAGCTGGGGCACACTGATCAAAGTCCGATGCGGGTTCGAGGATTACATAAATGAAGAAAAAATTCGAGAAGAAAATCAAAACCAGTTTTCAAAAAAAAAAAAAAAAGTTCAGGAGAAGTACTCGAATCACTTCTATTCACGCCACTGTTTTGCCAAAGTTACGAAATATTCTCTGTTCGATGGTTAAAATTCATATTTCACGCAAACCGACGTTCTTATTAGGGAAATTCGCGTGTTTAATAATGTCGAAGAGAACCTTCTAATGGCATTAACGCACTTTGAGAGTTGGGGCTTCCTACTGCTGCTACCCTTTATAATCATTAACAAAACTCGCCTTACCGGTAATAAAAATTAAAACCTTCGGTAGAAAAAAAAAGCTCAATAAAAACGAGTCCACTTAAAGCTAAAAGAGGAAAGCACCGCCATGGATTCGTACAACATTAGAAACGTATACACCGTTGTTCGAATTGTACACGTTCTCAAGCAACGATAAAACCACGTGTTTACATAGCTATCATCCGCTTCGAATACAGTTTCAAGAAGTGAAAGGACTAACGTCTTTTCCAACTTCCGAAAACTAATCACGCACTGAACACGACGGATACACCGATCGATTAAGCCGTAAACGAACAGAATATTTTACGAGATTTCAGCGGAACCACTTCCTGGAAGTGCGCCATTTTCAATTATTCGCGCTATTATTGAGAAACGTCTGCTTGCTTTACGGCGTGGTGAATTTATTACGACATAAAAAAAAAACAAGTAAATAAATAAAAAACAGAATTCCACCAACCCGCCTATTTTTTTTAATTGCTCGAATTTTAAGGGAAACTCCGAGGAGTTCCGATGAAGGATCCACATACTATGCACGCTTCCGAAAGCTGCAGTAGTAGAGTCCTAGAGGATGCGGTTGACTACCAAATAAACATCGTATGCCCAATAATTTCGAGGCTGTTATGACTTCAATTCCCTCCGAAACAACTAAAATCTGACTGAATATTAACATCGATATTTGTCAGTTTTTTCGAAAACGTATTTTAATTTCTTCGCGGTCATTGCTAGCTCATTAACGCGAGTATCGTGACTTCTAATTTATTCCATCTCGTACAATTTTTCCCCACCAACTTCTGTTTCGGCTGCGTTCCATTACTTAATTTTTTTCGGGGACTTTCCTCCTGTCTTACCGATTAAAATAAATTTTTTAGATATATTATAAATAATTTTCTTCCGTAAACTGCATTTCATATTAGTAATGGCAAAGTTAATATATAACATTACACTAATTATAAATAAAAATTATAACATTAATTAACTGGAACTGTAGTACAACACAAAATCACATAATATAATATATGTGTGTATTTTGTAACGTTAACGTATTCGTTAAGAGTCCTCAGGAATGCCACCACGGCCTCTCTTTATTACCGTGGATGAAGAAAAAATTTATTAATTTATTATTATTATTAAAATTATATTCATTTAGATTTTATGACGTGTATATTAATGAAAATTTTACCTACACTTATCTTTCTTGGACGTTCGACTGCTAAAAAACACAATTAATAATTCACGATCACGATATGCCTTTGTCGATCCACTCCTAGATGAAGGCTTTCCCCAACATCTTCCATCCACTTCTGTTCTGTGCATTCCTCTTCCAGTTCTTTCCGGCTACCTTTACTATATCATCCTGCCAACGCGTCATTGGTCTTCCTTGGTTTCTTTTTTTGTCTATTGGCCACCATTGCAAGACACGCTTCGACCATCTATTATCGTTTATTCTAGATACGTGACCGCCCAACTCCATTTCATTTTGGCCATCTGTTCTTCCACTGCATCGTCTAGACCTGTTTGTTCGCGTAATACATAGGGGTATTACGAATACGATCCATCTGCCTTATATTTAGCATTTTCCCCTTTCATGTGCAGTTTGGGTTTTTATAATCCTTTTTATACCAGTTTTTGTGAAGGGCCACGTTTTCGAATTGTATGTTAGGGCCGGATGTACACATTGGTTATACAATTTCCTTTTTAAGTTAATCGGTATTTGTTCATTTCGGAATACCTCGCTTAATTTTCCAAAAGCAACCCACGACAATGATATTCTCCTCGTTATTTCTACTTTCGTTATGTTCTTTTTATTCGTTGTGATTTTCTGACCTAAATAAATGTAGCTATCCACCTGTTCTACTTTTTCCGAATTTATTGTTATTTTTATTCGTCTTTCGGTGTTTGTCACATTATTTTTATTTTGTCTAGGTTTATTTTTAATCCTATTTTGTTAGAGTGTAAATATAGGTCTATTATCATCGTCTGTAGTCTTTCTGCGCTTGTGCAATTACAATCAAATAAATATAATAGTATAAATAAACAATTGTACGTATCACCATTTTTCGACGGTGACACAAGGGTGATGATAGTTTCCGGATGAGTAATCTGGCGGTGATTCTCCTTTGGTGATGGTACGAGAAGTTCATTTGGAATACACGTTAATCAAAATTGATTAAAGTTTACGTAATTTACTTTCGCGGAAGGAACTACTAATAATATAGGGTAACCGATCTGACGGGCGATTCGACTAGTGCGCGCTGCAGAGGTTATTCTTTTTCCCGAACACGATTTCTTTTAATACCAGAACCGTCTGCCAAGAAATTACTGACTTCTTCATTCACTGATGGTAGAGATGGACTAACTTCGCCTTTTTGCCATATTTTCACTCATGTCTCCCAGAGCCTTTTTTCTTTTGTCTTCGCTTCGACCAATCACGGTTCATTTCATTTACGAGTGGGCATTTCTCCAGTGACCGCGTAACGATACATTCATCCCCCGATCGACGAACAGGATTATTTTATTATTTTATCATTTATTATTTTACACCAGTAATGGACACATTTATAGTATCATGACAGGCTTTGTCAAGCGCTTTCTGATAATCGAGAAAACATAAGTAAACGTCTTTCTGCTGATCTAAGCACTTTTGCATCAGTAAGTTAATTGCTAGTAGTGCTTCTCTGGTACCAAGACCGGGTCTGAAACCAAACTGGCATTCATCTAGGTTTCTTTCAATTTTGTTTCGTATTCTTCCACAGGATAATTCTTAGGAAAATTTTTAAAAGATGACTCACGATGCTGATCAATCTGTAATCATCACATTTATTTGTTGATGGTTTTTTTGGCAGCGTTACTAAGATTAATGTGAGCCATGTGGAGAGGAAAATACCGGAGCGATATATGCTATTGAAAATATTTCATTTAACCTGACTATATTTTCCTCATCAAGTAGCTGTATAATTTCGATAGGGACTCCGTCAGGACCTGTTACTTACCTCGATTTCCCAAGTTTTATCGCTCACTATAGAGGGTCAATTATCTGAAGGTATACAAATTAAAAGAGGAGTGCGACGGGGGTGTATATTATCCCCGCTGTTATTTATTATTTACTCCGACAGAATATATAATGAAGCATTAAATAGCACGTGTCTCTTGGTATTAAAGTTAATGGTCAGTATATTAACAACATTCGTTATGCTGACGATACAGTATTGATTGCAGATTCAGCTAATGACATGCAGAATATCCGTGATCAAGTAATTAATAGCAACCAAAAATACAGCCTTCAAATTAATGTTTCCAAAACGAAATGTATGGTAGTAAGCAAAACTCATAATATTAAATTACATCTAAATGTGAATAACCGAAAGATAGAAAAAGTTACGTAATCGGCTGCTACATAACAGAAAATCTAAATTCCGACATAGAAGCGAAAAGAAAATGCGAATATGCACACACCGTCTTCGGAAAAATGAAGAAGTTTCTAACAGATAAATTGTTAAATTTAGAGATTTGGAAAAAGATTGTTGAAATGTTGTATCCGGCCCATTACGTTATATGGTATCGAAGCCGCAACATATTCTTTCAGAGCCCTTAACTATTTTGAATCATGTGACATCTGGGTTTTACTGACGTATGTTCAAGATTCCTTGGACAGCGCACACAAGAAATGAAACAGTATTAAGAAAAATTAAAGAAGAAAGAATGATTCGCCAAACAATCAAGGATAGAAAAATCAAATACTTCGGCCACATCATCCTAGGTGAAAGATATAAGGATAATAAGACTTCTTTCTTCTTCAAGGGAAAATTGAAGGAAGAAGAGGAATAGGACATAGAAGACTCTCGTGGACGCAGAACATCCGAGAATAGACGGATGGACTAATTTATGCCGCAAAAAATCGGTTCATTTGAATCGTATCATATGTGATCGCTACGCGCGACAACCGCGTACAGCATTAAGAAGAAGAAAAATGGACACAATACAATATACATATATTATTATTCACATAATTCACATAAATATAAATATATATATATATATATATATTATTATGTGATTTTGTGTTTTATACAGTTCAAGTTAATTAATGTTATACGTTGCAAACTTTTATTTATAATCAATGTAACGGAAGTATAACATTACGTAAGCACATATGTAGTGATTTAATTTACTTTGCCATTACTAAATTAATATTTCATCAAAACTGATTATAAACCCATTTTTCCTTCCATTATTTCTTCTTCCGATTTCCATTTCGGAGCCTGTGATTTTTTTTGATTTCTTTTATAAATTAATTTTGTCTAATCACCTCTGTTAATAATGCGTGAATTTTACTTCCTTCCGTATATTTTATTCGATATTACGCGTCCAATATCAACATAAAAATTATTTCTCACTGATTTTTACCACCACCCTGCAGACTATACGGTTCGAACTTTTATTAGTGTCGAAAACAATTAATCTTTAACATATAATCCATTAAAACCAATTTGGGATAAATTCACGGAATCTTTTCAACCCTTTTCTGTTTCCCTTTCAACACTATAGTCTTTTTACTCCGTTTTTTTTTTTTTTTTGACTTCTCTAAAAATGAACCAACACGTAATTAAATACGATTACACTGAGACAGTTTCCTGGCAAAAGCTTATTTCGTCTGGAGTAGGAGAAAAAAAAACACCAACGAATCAACGAGACGTTTTATTAAAAATAAACGATTATTTTCAGATTTCAATTTCTATACCGTGTAAAATATTTTTAGAGTATTAGTCAAAAAAAAAAAAAAATAAGCGTGCGACGAATCACTCAGAAACACAGACGTACACGCTTGATTGTAAAACTTTAATACACGGACAAGTTCGTCCGAAATGAAGGTTAACTAATTGTTCCGAAAGAATGTAACACACACCCGTCGTGAAAATTATTAATTTCAAAATCCGACGTTATTTTACCGTCAGCGGAAGAAATTAATATTAGACGAAAAAACCATTTTATCTCTGTTTATCTTTTCAACTTTGTTGAAATTTTTGATTTTAATTTAATTCAATTTTTCCGCAATCCAATGGCGAACGTCAAATTATTTTTGTTAACGTCATGATACAAGGGAACAACGCAATAGTTATTGTTTTTTCAGGGAACTTGCAAAAATTCTCAAGCAAAAAAGAATTGAGGAAAAAGAAATATTAATCCCGTAAACGAATCAAGTGGAAAATGTTTAGTAGGTACTTCGTTAAAACATCAAATGGAATTTATTCGCCAGTACCGCAAAAGAATGGAACGTGCGAATCGTACTAAAATAAATCAATAAACAAGGAGAAACTAAAAGAAAAAAACATTTTATTAATCATAAAAGTAGGGGGTGAGGTGCACTTTCTACACACGCACACGCATCCATATATTTCATTTTTTTTTCTATTTCTTCTAAAGATAAACAGGAAATCATTGGCTTTTATTACGAATAAAATATACACTAATGTACATGAGCCAATGATCTAAATGGAACTATAAAAAATTAATTAAACAGTTTAAGTTAGACAAAACCGTATCATATAATAAAAGACAGCCAAGACATATAAACACGATCGACAGTACTGAAAATCTGTAGATATGGCAAGAGAAAATCAAAAATAATACGGCAATAACAATGCACCATCTTCAGTGAAACTCTCGAAAACAAAGGCAATAGAACAACTAAATCTGAGGGTGGAAAATGTAAAGCCATAGGACAGCTCCTACGAGTGTAAACCATACAATATTAAAACAAAACAAAAAATATCATTAAAAATGTGTAAAATATATTAACATCAAACGTAAATTTATTTTACAACTAATAACAATTTAAAAGCATACATATAATTTAGGTAGTACCGGCTACATTTACTTCACTTTACTTTCAGTAAATACACAAGAACATAGCAATCATATTTAAAGGAACATACATCTCTATATTCATGTGGTACGGCGAGAGAAAGAGAAGTTTACATGAATTTTTAGTCATAAAATTTTTGCAGTGAAATTAAAAAATGATCAGCAGTTCAGTAAATTACAAAAAAAAACAGTAAATTTTGTAATTTGTCTTTAAAAAAAAAAAAAAAAAAAAAACAACAAAAACATCGAGCATTTTATGAGCTCAATTCGTGGAAGCGCGAAACTGATTTTTACAAATGAAAATTATAAACTAGCTTGCAAAACATAAATTACTGTTACACGAAAACTAGATATTTACCTCTCTAAAAAGGTGTTTCGCGTTAAAACCCGTAACATTATTTAATGATTGGACCCCTTCTATTAATTATATACTATAAATGTTTCTATTCCGGTTCATCGGCGTGAACACTGGCTCAAGAACTGGAAAACGAAAAGAAAGGATAATTAGATCTTTACCCGATCAAAGACTGCAGACAGAAAGAGTACAAAAGCTGGTGTAGAAGGAGAAAAGATGATGAAGGGCGCATTATAAGAAATAGGGAGATTCATTAGTAACAGTGACGAATAGAGAGAGAGGAAAGAAAAACACTCAAAAAAGATGTAATAAGCATTACATATAAAAGGAAAAGTAAAAGACCGGAGAGAACAAAAAGGAAAAGATATAAATGAGAAACGGAAAAGCAACGAAGGAAGCAAACTAAAAAGAGCATTGCAATGGAAACTAACCGCTGCTGAGAAAGAAAGTTGAGCAAGAAAGGATGAGGCGGAAGATTCAGGTAAACAAACAGGTAGGAGTCAGGATAAGAAAATTAAAAGGAATAATAATTACCTCATAATTTTGAATAGGAAGCTGCAGCGATAAATGAGGTGTTGTTAGATTCAAAAATACTAAGAAATCTTTCGGCAGAAGAAGTTCAATGAGCTAACCGATCTAAAATGAATAGTTCGATCAAAAAAAAAGGACTTAAAAAAAAAAAAACATTACAAATTAGGTAGAATCATTAGAATGTTGGTTCGTCGAAAACAAATAACTCACAAATAATCACAATAATACAAAAGTAAACATCCAGAAAGACATTGGGGGGGAGGAGATTATATAATTACGTAAAATCTTTTACGGTAGGCAGTAGATTTGAGAAATTTCATAAAGAAAATCAAACAGCGACCTTTATAGAAATTCTTAATAATGTTTTAAAAATACGTAATTATTACAATTTTTAATTTAACTTTTGTATTATATTTAGGGGTGAAAAGAAAACGAAATTATAAAATTATACCTTAAATATGGTAGTTTAGAAATAGTAAGATAGTATTTTTATTAGACACTTTACTTCTTTTTTATTTTTATTAGTAATCCGATCCGAATTCTCTTTGTTCGTGAGCAAGTTTAAATGTATATATTTCTCATTGAACTCTATTTTTAATTAAAATTACAAAGTAGAAATTAAAAATAAATAAAAATGGCAGAAGATCGACGACAGCTGCGTTTCAGAATAGAATAAAAAAAGAACATTAATAGTTTTACTAGAAAATAGTATTAAATATTAATTATTAAAATCCGTAGGTAAAATTCATACAAATCTTTCATAGCATAAATTAAGTTTCTCTGTTATAACAAATTTTTTCATAGGGGCTTCGCTTCTTTGTCAACCCCCGTGGATCCGCCACTGATTAATAACACCGTACCGCAATTCAAATCTGTACGACACCAGTATGACTACCTTCGATACGATCTTTCAGAATGGAACATACAGTAAAACTATTTTCCGAAGAAAGTTAACAATTTAAATCTTTCTACAGTAGCGCAATACAGATCCTAAAGATGCACGTATACCGCACAAAAAGATAACAGTAAGAATTAAAAGCGTTAAGTTTTGAAAATTTCTTTTTTCACAAAAATAACCGTGAAATATGAGCGATTAATCAGGCTAATAATAAAATCAACATACTGATTGAGCGCTTCTCGAGGTGGTTCCACTAGCCCCCCCCCCCCCCCCAGTGGTTGAGTTGATAATAAATCGCTGCTTTACTTTTTCAAATGCAAACATATCTTGTATAGCACACAGTTCGAGTGCCGGTAACCAAACTACAATTTGATTACGTAATTTAATTTTAAAATTGCATCTTCTAATCTCGTATTAATCGCATATCTAACCGTATAAACCGTGTAAACTTTACTCCTCGCTGCTCATCTTTCTGTACTAGTCTGCGGCGAAGTCCTAAAGCAAATTGAAAAGGAGAAAAATCTGTCGGTATTTCTCTGGTAGCAGAGATTAACTCGGCTAAAGAGACAATTTTTAGTTTGCCAGCAGAAATGAAAGGTCACTATCTTATTGTATAAGAGGCTGCTAGTCGGCCTATCCATGCCAAGTAATAGTTGAATTCCGATTCGATGATCTGTTCGCTTTCCTGTTGTGTTCGTCAGATGCGGTACTCCTCCGACATTAGCCACTCATTAAAAACATATTGAGAAGCGCACGCACACGCATACAAGAATGGTGTAAATAGCCAATCTGATCGAACCTTTACTAACCCAGTACTTCTCTACTTTGTCAGAGCTACACGTGCTACGCGATGCACATTTTTCATCACGAAACTGTGACACTATGCTACCGCTACTTATCATACTGAAATGACGTTCACAGACCTAATTTAAAAGTACGCTGGGGCGAAAATCTTTCGACTTCGGCAAACGAGAAGTGGTACAGAAGCGACAGTGCAATGAACCAGCGGTTGTTAGGTACCGGTAATTTAAAAAAGTTTATTAATACGAGCAGACGTATTTACTTTTAAATAGATTTCTTAATGAGATTTTGTAATTTTCCTTTAAACAATTTAGTTTTTTTTTTTTTTTATATATATATAACACAAAGAATTTTACAGTTTTTATGTTAATAATTTTTTTTTATTTATTTATTTTTTTAATCCATTTTGCATCATTTCTTTTCGCTGTTACAGCAGATTTGTTAATTTCCTTTATATTTCAATATCCATTTTCTTTTACATAAATTATATTTTTTGAAAGTTACAAAAAAAAATAGCTTTTTTATTTGCTTTTATTTGTGTATAGCAGTGGGCGCAATTGTATATCAAGTTAATTCCATGTTAACAATTGTCTATCTTAGAGAATTACCAATGAAAAATCAGGATTCGTCGCTGATATATATATATATATATAGACTTGGCCTTTTACACTTTGTAATGAACAAAAAATCGTCAAAATCCGTCCACATGGGCATGAGTTACGACGGAACAAACATATTTAAAAAAACATACGCGATGGTCATATAACATCATTCTTTTTGAAATCGGTTAGAAATAAAACTAGTTTTGTTACAATAAACATATATGCGAAAATAGCGAAGGTTATAAAAGAGATGTGAATGCGGGAAAAAGCAAAGCTATAATTTCAATTGAAAAAAACAAAAATATTTAATAAATATTTCCCCGGAAGAAAATAATTTCAAAAAATTTATTTATACGAACAATCTCTGCAGTGATTAGCTGTGAAAACTCACGTGACGTTTTATTAAAATCGTTAACATCGTGCGAGTTTTTTGTTTGTTTATTTTTTTTTATAAAAAAACACGTCTTCTTTATCATAATTGTACGTCAACTTATATTTCCGTCATTATAATGTTCGTGTATTTACACATATTTGAATATGCAACAAATGTGTGATATTTCATGAAAACGGTTAAATAGACAACTTTTAACTGAATTTAATTCTAAAAATTATGTAAACATCGATTACCATAAAGTGTTTTTTTAATGTACTTTAATTACTTCAAATATTCTGTACATCTCGGTTGATAACGCATCTCTTGATGTACTACATAAAATAGTTGCGACATTTTTTTGGGACATTTTTTCGAATGGGGGGGGGGGGTACCCTAAGAATTACGTTGTAAAAAATTTCTAAAATTATTAGTAGTTGAATAATTTGTTTATCAAGAACATAACTTTCTTAATACGCAAACTCTATGTTCCAATCCTGAATTAAACACCATTACATACTACTTCTAATTTTCATTGTTAATCACATTTGTAATTATTTTGTAGATACAACCGTTCACTCGATGCGTAATAAAATTAACAGATTGTCAACAGTATAAGACACCGGCTTCCAACTAACATCTGCTGGCATGGATATGGAAAAAAACAAAAACAGTAGTACGATCGTGTCACGTTGCAAATCGGAGATTTACGGATGATGCTTCCAGTCTAGCCAAAACACAAGAAAACAACGTAAACAACCAATCCCTGATATCGAACGTTTAACCAGGCACTACGACACTTTGAGTGAGCTACTTGCGCATTCTACAGTACGCATTTTTTTTTTTTTTTTTTTTTTTGATCTAGGCAATAGCACGTATACGGCTAGACTCGGTCTATCACTTGTACAGCGCCATCAGGCGACCACAAAGAACACTACATCTAATGATTAGTATAAGTTTCAACATAAATCCAATTGATTGACGGGCGCTTGCTTATAGCGAAAAAAAAACCTGCTACAATGGCACACGGCTAACTTTGAGATCTACGCAGCCATCTGCAATTTGTTTGCACGAAATTGCCTTAACTTTTGGCGCCTTATTTTTTTCATTTCTTTTCCGACTGTATTTTATTCTCGCTAATATAATTTCATGTAAAACATTTAAAAATAATACGTAAAAAAATTTTAAATTATTTGCAAGTATGGCCAAGTTAAAATTTTGATATATTAAATTTCTGGTTAAGTCTTTTAGTGAATTTTTCATAAAACGATTTAAAATTATTTATTAATAACTCGCTGTTACCGACGTCTGCGCGCGGGTTCTTTTAAAAATCAATACTTGGAAATTTATAAAAAAAAATTTTGTTTTATCTGGAATTTATGTATAGATTGCATGTTATAGTAAACATTTTTTTAAATCTTTATTTTATCCCACTTTTTGAAATTTTATCATCTGTAAATTCCTTATTCACCATTTTAATCACATCATTCACTTATTTGACAAACGGCCCGTTTACTTACCCGATATAGAGTTTCATCCCGCAGCTTCACCAACGGATTTATATAAGTCTCGTTTTTTCTCTTTTTTTATGTGATGAATTCTGTATTTTTATTAAACATTTATCGCATTCTATTCAGTTTTTCTTTCTTTCTTTTTTTTTTAATATTATGAATACAATAATTAAAACAAACCTTAAACACATTCTTGCATAGTTACTAAATTTTACACCGAAATATTCGAAAAAAATTAAACGGTATTATTACAAAAATCGATTTATAATGTAACGTTTTTGCGTAATTAATACTCGTAATTAGGCAGTAATTTAATAATATGTCTACGTTACAAAATTGCATCTTGTCACTTCATCTTCTTTACTAAAATACGTATTAGAGACAACCGAGCACCATATCTGAAAATCAAATTGCTTTCATCTCTACAATCACTTGGTTGTTTTTACTCCTTCTTGGCCCACCCATTTCCCTTATACCATATTTACTTACTTTATAATCCGCCTATCTCTATATTCGCCCTTGATCTCATATGTGAAAGACGTTTATTTTTTATTTTTTTTGGTTTTTAATCGATATATTTATGTAAACATTCTTTCTCTCTAGGGGGAATATGTTTATCACCGTGCAACAAAAAATGGTCTTCACGTTTCCTGTTCAGCTGAAAATTATCTGTCTTTTTATAACCCGTCTGCCGTGATCTCACAAAACGTTTCGCTGAACTAAACAGCACACACAGCCGTCATTTTGAAGGAGGCGAGATATTCACACGGTGACCTCCCATTAATTACATATTTAAGAGAACATCTTCACTCATATCTTTCGACCTCCTCGTCTCGAGCATTTGATTAAAATTAATTTATTACCATAAAATCAAAATAGCAGTAGTCGAGAGTAAAGATTTCAAATTTTAGTCATAAATAATATTCACGGTAGCAACTTCTAGGTGAATCAGCCGATTTACAGCTTATTAGAGATGCAGGAACCACCGCATTATTAATCATTGGCTCCACAGCAGGAAACTTTAATTTCATTTGTTTGAACAATTTTCCTCTCGTTGTTGCTTAAAATTTCATCCTAATCAAAGTTAATAAAGGTGTACACACTTCTAATAAAGTGGGGAACTGGCCTACTTCAAACCGCCGCAGCAAACGCATGAAAAAAAATCATAGTTAAGCCTCCAGAGATTCGTCGAACCTCGTGATCAGCTGAGAAAAGCAATCCCTCCCAACTGACATTCCTCAAAAAAAGTGCGACAGACAACGCGCGCAAAAATCCTTTAATCCATACTGAAGTGTCGAAACAAGAATATCAACCAACTTTGCTAAAACTGATCAAGTCACTCCTAAAGGAAACGCGACGCCGCTCAGTAAGTCATATAGTCTCTAATACGGCGACGCTACCAATAATGAGTGATCCTTTCGAATTGTTATACAAGCGAACAAAGTTATTCGTCAGTATCGACATTAAGGCAACGCCGAAAAAATAAAAAGTAACCAGAAAAATATTTTTGAACTTCTTAATATGAAGCGTTTCTTTTTTTTCTTTTTTTTCTTTTTTTTCGGATTTTCGAATTTTCAAAAAGCAATTATTATTATTCGTAGTTTAGAAAGTTCAAGAGCGACATTACTAAATGTCATAACTCATATAACATCTTCTACAGAATAATCTGCTGCATCCATCCTTAAATTTGAAATAGACCGAGAATAGAAAAATTCTTCTTAAAACTGACGTGAAAACCTGGTTAAATATAGCGCAAAAATTTTTTTTTTTGGCACGTCGAATTTAACCTGTTTCATATTTACGTCAATTTACACTCTTTTTAAGCTAGTAATTTAAAAAGCAGTTAAAGGTTTCGCTTAAAATTGGGAAAAAAAAACATTTCTTAAATTTAACTCGTGACACAGCTGTAGCCAGCGAAAAGTGGGAAGAGGCTGTAACACATGTGATCGATAGTGTGTGCAGTACGGGTATCGCAAAGAAGCCAAACAAAATGTAATGTCGTAATCGACAACCGCCATACCATACTGTCGAATTACGCTTATAAAAGTAACACAGACGACCTACAGACTTAATTAGTCATTATCGCGCTACCGCGTACATTAAAAAAGTTGCAAGTCAATGGCACATATCCGCAGCAATCTTAATTAGCCGAATTTCACGGTTTATATCCCCCTCCCACACACACACACACACACACGCATACACAATCAATAAACGTGACACCACGATTGGCTTCTCTTCTACTGTGCGACAAAAGATAAAACAATGTTCCTTTCGACCGTGAAATGACGAAGATAAGAATACAGTCCCCTAAATATCTTCGACTACCAATTCTCGGAAACCACACATAATTGAAATCCGACAAATGAGCCACAATAATCGGCTACGAGAAGCAACTTTTTTGGAGAGACCACACCGGTACAAACGCCGGATTTTTATTATGCGTCTACTGACAAACTTGCTCTTCTAGCAGCTCACAACGAGTAATTGTATCAGTTAGTAAATTAATCAGTTTTGTTCTTCAATAGTAGCAGCAAAACCCCGCGTACTTTTTTTTTTTTTTTTTTTAAAAAAAAAAAACCTACAATAATTAAATAAAAAAAATGTTGAATACGCGCGGGGGGGAGAAGTTATGTGCGTGGGTAGTCCCTGTTGTTGATGAGAGCTGATCGGATAATCAGGATCGACATTTCC
Source organism: Icerya purchasi (assembly GCA_039619475.1). Lineage (NCBI taxonomy): Eukaryota > Metazoa > Arthropoda > Insecta > Hemiptera > Monophlebidae > Icerya > Icerya purchasi. The sequence continues at coordinate 382,931,362 of CM077115.1, forward strand.
AGCAAAAGACGTACTGAGGGGGATTGATTCAAAGTCAATTTTTCTCCTCCCATAAAAGGTGAGTGATATCTGAGCAGCGCTCGTCTAGTTGCCGGTTAGCCTCTTTCTTTGCCCGTCAGTTAGACAGTCACCTGCAGTCAGGAAGAAAGTAGAGATCATGTCTCCAGAAATGATTAACTTCGCTTCTTGATTAACTCCCGATATTACAAAGTGTAGTCCAAATAATAAGGTATTGCGTTTACAGTTCGTTTCTCCGAGTAAAATATTACGGGCGATTTATAAAATAAGACAAAGTTCATCGGACCAGCCAAGACCGAGTAGTCGCCAATTGCTCGTTAGTCCAGCTGCCTTCAAATCGCTTTAGCGACACACGTAGAAGTTTATTTTTATATTAAGCTTTATTGTCCGCGATGTTTGCGTATAAATTGTTTTTCAGCAATTACCTATCAAAGAAAAAAAACTGGCGCAGATTGTTATTAAATATATCGGTAAAAAATTAACCTGTCGATTATAATAGTAATCAAAAAGATTCAATTCATAAAAATAAAACATTCCAGCATTCAAATATAATTTTTAAATTCCCGGTTTTCCTGATGTTCTCCCGGTGCTAATCCTCCTATTTTCCTAATTACTAGAATTGTACAAAAAGAGGAAGAATGGAATTTTTTTATTACTATTAATAATATTTGACCGTCGCAGCATACTCTTTACACGAATAAAACAGAACTTCGTAATTTATTCTCCAGCGTGAAATACAATAAAAAATGCGTTCACATTTTTCGCTTCAAATGATTTTTTCTTATTAAAAATATCGTTTTTTGGCTGTTTTTACTTCTTTTTTTTTTCCCCCGGTTTTCCGACAAAATTCCCGGTTGGGTGGCCAACCTGTCATTATAGCTCTATAAACGGTTCCGTGGAGGACACCCTAAGAGCGAAATAATTTAATCTGAAACGTTCCAACGCTAACCAACAATTCACAGTGAACCTTGCCCGCTGAAACTTTTCTTCTTTGGCAATAAACGTAAACATTATAGTGTTATCACGATTGCCGAGACACGCAATTTTTATTAAAACGAACTTTTACCGCGAGATCTTTCAAAAAGCTATTTACAAAAAATTAGAAAACAAATGAAAAATGGGTTGTTATTATAGTGCAAGAAATATATTTTAACCAAAATGTACGCGAAAAAGTGTAAATAACTACGAAATTGATACGGAGAGCATAAAAAAAAAAACAACGAAAAAAGAACAAAACTTGTAAAAAAAAAAAGAAAAACTTTCAAACTCAACAAAAAAAAAAAACCATTATATAAACACTGCAGTTCTTTTTAAATATTCACCGAGTAAAACAATTAAAAATCCAAAAACTTGAGAGAGCCCAGCAGTCTCACCGAAAAAAATAAAATAAATCGATAACGAACAATGGTAATTTCTACGCGAAATTACTGAACGGGTGGTGTTTTTTACAGTGATGTAAAAATAATTTTGATAATGTTCACAGTTGATTAATTTTGAAAAACGGTACGGTTAATTTTCGTATAAAACTGCGAACAGTTTCAACTGACCGGCGCCGAAATAAACGCATTCGCACCGAAGAGAGTAGCTTACCTGTAATAGATAATCTTACCATTTCTTAAAAGCAATATTTATTGAAGTCTTCACGTAAAAAGTAATTTAAAAAAATGATTTCTCGCAATTATTGCGTAAAATAATAAAATCCTTAATCTCGCTTGGTTAGAAATTTTTTTATACACTCGCGTTGAAAATAAATAACATACATATATGTAGTTGCGACAAATCAGATCGTATTTTCGATATTAATGAAAACTGGACAAGTGTATCTAACGTTTAAAGTCAAGTCATATTGTACAGGAAGTTGGAGATAGTAACAAGGACTGCGAACAACCGACTAATAATTTTTATTAATACGAGTATAAATAATGGAATATTTGTATATACGATTTTATAATTTTAAACTATTGCGAGATTTAACAAATGATTTTAATCTACAATTCGTAACACATTGTTATTTTACTTCCTCCTTTTTTCTCTTTTTTTTTTTTCTTTTCATTTTATGTCAAGAGAGTATTTATTTACTCCTCGTTGAATATGTAAAATATGCAAATTTATATTTCAAAATAATACATTGATGGCGCGAAATAATAGCATTTCGATTTTTTAAATGACTAATTTATTACGCTTTGTAAAGAAACTAGATGATAAATAATTAAAGATGAAAAAATAAATAAAATAAAAATGCACAAGCACCAAACCGGTGTGGGGGGGGGGCGTTTCCGAGTAGGATCGGCCGAAAATCAAGCTAAAATAAAGCGGCCTCTCATATGGTAGAATAAAAGCTAAAAAGACAGGAAGTACAAGAAATACCTATAACGAAAGAACAGCTAACGAGATGAAACAAAGGAAAAGAGCATTATCAAAAAAGTAAATAAAAAATAAACGAGAACAAAACTCAGTTATGAAAGTCTAAAAATAGCGCCAACAACAAGAATATTTATTTTCGCGGGGCCAACCATGTTCACAATATATAATAGTAAACCAACGCACGGCGAATAGCGATAAATTTAATTAAATCAGGCCGGCAATTACAACTTCCTCTACTGTGTTAGAACACTAACAGAAAAGAACAAGATATAATATGTGCGGAAAGAGATAAATCTTTAACCGTTGGACGCAACTAAGAATACTACCGAAGAGTACATCACAGAACGAACAGTCTAAAGCTGGCAATCGACCGCAGTGCCTGGAGAAATGCACGAGCGCAAACGTAAATTTGCATAACAATAAAGAATTAGGTTATACTTTCACTGGAAACGGGCTTGCGAATAAATCGTTGGCGAATTCAAAGTGAACGTGCGTACTGAAACGTAACACTAATTTTAACTTAATCGGACACTTCTCGGCGACCTATTGAAGTCCGACAACTAGCACCGATAAAACAGTCTTCGTTATTATTGTCAAGTTTTCTCCTCCGCTTTTGAAAAAAGGATACCGAACAACAAAATAGACAAAGACCAGATTATCGAAGGAAATTGCGAGTAAATTTCTCTTTCAACGATCGAAATCATCGTTTGTCATTCGACTTCTCGCAGTAATTAGATAAATTTTGCATCGTTTTGTTATTTCTGACGCGAACTGGAGCGGAACAGGTGTGTAGCCTCTGCTGTTTGTATTTGTTCAAAATGGTTTTTTTCCCCTTTCTGGGCATGTCGGAAATGTTTACCTAACATGGGGAATTAGCGGGAACGGAGGTTACGTTGGGAAAAGCGTATAGAAATTAAGGAAACCAAAAAGTTAACAAAGAAGCGCGGAATGTTTTTTTTTTTTCAATTAACAATAGCATCGAAAAAATGTAAAAAAAAAAACCTACCACATTTTCTTGCTTTGCGTGTAAACACATATTACTACTCGTATTAGTCATTTCATCGATGATTACCTTTAACATGCAGAAAAAACGAAAAAACGAAAAAAAAAACAAAAAAAAAAACATGCAGGAATGTTCTAAAAATCGCATTATAAGTATTCACTTTTCCGTTCCGCATGACGCTACCTTAGAAGTGTTGAAGTAAGAAAAGAAATTGGAATGAAAAATATTAAATTCATCCAAGAGTAAATCGTAACAGTTAACACAGACGAAATGACGAATTTGAAATAGCCTGTTGCGAGTGTATTGGGCGAGGGAAGATCGAAAAATGTAAAAATAAACTTCCTCAAACCGAAAAACCCGTTTTAAATAGAACAAGCTTATAGAAATAACGAGAATTAGAGTAATTCATTTTATTTTTTAAGTTCGAAGACGACTACAGATTAAAGCGGTATGTCGAGCACTGTTGAACAATTTCAATCCGCAACTATTTCATCTGCATTGCACAATATGTACATTACAGTTATATATATGAAATAAATAAAACAACGTAAAAAAATATGACAAACGCGCTGAAAGCGAAAATGTATGAGATCCCGGCACCGGTCATAGGCGAAAGTGCCGGTTGGGAGAACAAAGGATCAAAGAAAAGACAGTCAAAAGATTTTTGATCGCTGGTCAGATGGAGATTTATCTTCTTTCCGGTCACAACTTAGTTTTCAGATCTTCTCGCGGTTTGTTGCCTACCTGTTGAAGAAGTTACCCATAGTAACAAACGGTTACCTTGTCTTAACTAAACAATTTTTAAATAACGTCACCACCACGAAGTCCTCCGAGAAAAATACTATTCCAAGATTCGTTGATTTTTATTACAATTTATAATTCACCTAGCCAAACTCTAACCGATCTCAAAATTCAATAACTTGTTAACCGACAGCAGAGCAAGTTATCACCGGCGACAACAGGATACGTAGAACTTAAATTATTTGAATTTGTATATTTCCGTGTATAGCTAATTGTGTATTTTCAGCGACCAATAGATTAGAAAAAATTGATGCGGGTAACTTTATAATATAAAATTTAAAAAACATAATTCCCTATCATGACATAATAATAATAATAATAATAATAATAATAATCATAAAATTAATAACCAAATAAAAAATTAAATAAAAAAAATTGATACGACCGCGGTAATTCGAAATCATAGTAGCACCCTAATAGAACATATATCGTTATATTTGATTAACATTACAATATATACAAACAAACAAACAAACATACATACATACATATATATATATTAGGGCTGATGATTTTAACGGGTATACGGATAACCACCCGGTTAACCATGAAAACCGGGGGTTTGCGGTTTTTACAGATTGAAACGATTATCCGGATTAATCGCGATTTCGGTTAACCGTATAAATCAGAGTTAATCGTTTTAACAGTTATATAATAAAATTTTAAAAATTTTTTTAAATATATCGTTAGAACTATAATTTTTTAATGCTCGTACAAGCGGTTATTTAATAAACTATAAAATTTTAACATTTAGATTTGATGTATATTACTGAATATTACGTATTCAGGACTTACGTAACATTGTATTATTAATTACAGTTATCGAAATATCAAATATAACACGTTTTATAAATAAACAAATCTATTTTCAAGTTGTAAATAAAAATTACTCATTAACAAGGTAAAAACATTACAACTGTAACAAAATGTATAAACAGAAACAACGTACAACTAATGTAAATATAATGCGATTAATATAAATAACAATATGAATCAGAACAAACACTAATTAAACAAATTAATTCATAATAATTTTCTATTTTGATATAAAAATGTTAATAAATTCATATTTTCACTGGATAAACAGCTTCTTTTGGAAGATACACAATATTTCCAGCTGTAGAAAATGTTGCCTCACATGAAGCAAAAGTAGCTGGAATCCCTAAATATTTCCTTGCCAATTCACAAAACCATAGCAACATTTTTCTTTATTGCTTTTCCACTATAATATAGGGTGGGAATGGTGCCCAATTTGATTTTCAGCAATATATGTTTGAAATTGTGATTCTTTTGTAGAAAACAAATGTTCTGGTTGAAAAAAAAAAAAATCTAGAGCTGTTCCTTGACTTGGTGATTCGTCTTCAACTTCAAGCTCCATCGCGCTTCATGTTCCTCGCATAAATTTTTAACATGATCAATTATTTTTACCCCATTTTACTCGGTAATTCTGCATCTAAATTCTTGTGTCTCGGATCTAAAAATTACGAAATTTAAGCAGCTGATACAAGTTCTTCTTCGGCTCGCTCGATTTCAAATCTACGTTGAATTGAAGACAATGCCGTGGTTTTGAAAATGTTTATATTTTCACAATCGAATATGCTGTAATGACCATATGCTTTTGCATGATGCTACAAACTCTATCGGTCTAACCGTCGACAAAGTGACTTGCTTTTCGCTACACAATACCGTAGTTGCTAACTGAAATGGCTTAAGTAAATTAACGATTTCTTCCATAGTTGACCAATCTACCGCTGACATTTCTAACCTTTATGCAACATTCAGCAAGGACTAGAGTAATATTTCTCAAAAGACTTTCACACATATATAATTTGTAATCCTATCGGGTCTTAGAAATTTGCGCAAGTCGTTCTTCTTTAATATTTTTAACTGATTTTGTCTGTGAGATAATGCTTGACTAGCAACATTCGACTTGTGGAAGTGGGTTGCGATGGCGCGGCCTTTTGTATTCTTCGTAATATGGAACTTTTTTAAGAGCATCATTTACGCACAACTGCAAAAGATGAGCACTGCATTTTAAATTATACGGTATTTCTGGCGTTAAATGTCCAGCTGAAATCATGACGCTTGCGTTGTCTTGTACAAGTGCTTCGAGTTTCCCATCTAAATGCCAGACAGTTTCTGAAACGTTCGTAGCACTAGGTCTTCCTTACGGTAACTCATTAAAAAGCGTAATATGCTTCAGTTCGCAGTCTTTATTGATATAATGGGCCTCTACTGAAGTATACGGATCTTTAACTCTAGTTGACCGTTCATCGATGCTTAATGATACGCTGAGAAACTTTCTTTAGATCTGCCTTAATTTTATTTTTGACTAAGTCCTTCATCAAACGTAATCGAGAACATATAGTCTACGAACAAGGTACTTTTTGAATTCCGGTTCCAACAAAGTCATAAATTCTCAAAATCCATCGGAAGAAACGAAAGAAAATGGCAATAAAGTAGTAGCAATCAAGCGTGTAATACCTTCACATATCGCCTCTTGTCTTTCAGAACTGCAACCAACGTAATCATTCCTTCGTTTTCGTTTTCGAAGATTAACTGATGTTTGACTAGACATTGAATCATCCAAACCACTAATTGAATCGCCGCTGTAATATTTAACATTTTATATTTACAAAATTTGTGTTTGATTTTTGTTTAAAAGAAGGAAAAAGAATCCAGTAATTATAAAAGAGATTCGATTCAGTAAAATTTGAAATCAATACCAATGCGTTTAATTATATGATATGTAAAGATAAAGAGTATAAATAAAACTACAAAGAAAAATATAAATAGAAAAAATTTTGAACTGAAGCTAAGTTCGATAATGTAAATTGCAATAGCAGGTAAAATAAAATAAAAACTAAAATTACATACGTGTTCATAGATTCGTCCATTAAAATATTAGGCATTCTGTTATGAATACTTTTCAAGTGATTTGCTATTGCGAAAGGAGAACCATTGTAACTTAAAACTAGTTTGCAATAATTACATATTGCGCGTCTCTACCGATTTTTCAGCATGATTCCATTTTTTTTTTTTTGGCATTCGGATTGAAAACGATATCAGAATAACACTATTGTTTAAAAAATAAATCGTCAACTCTTTTTTTTAAATAATAAATTTCTTTAGGCTCACTATCGTCAAAACTCACTTTCAACCATTTAATACAACTTTTTTTTTCCCCCCCAATGCATTAGGAATAAATTGAGCTTTTGTAGCATAGCATCTGTTGCATTGCAGGTTGATGTCTGCGTCTGCAGGAGTGTGCGTTTCATCACGGCTACAGTGACTCACGCCCGTGAGCAGTGCGTGTACGCGAATGATTACGAAATAAGGTTTTATCTCACTGAACTGCGGTTTCCCCGTAAATAAATAATTTTACGAAACTACGATTGATTATTATTAAATGACGAAGCGATAAGAATAAAACAAGAGCTAGCACAACAAAGTCCCATAATCCAAAAATAAACGAAAAAAAACATTATCATCATTATTATTATTATTTAATCAACATCGCGAGTAATACGAATAACCGTTTCGTACAATCAACCGTATCCGTGAAAACCGTAAAACCGATTTTCACCCGTATCATCGGTTTTTAACCGAAACTGCGTTTGACCGGTTATCCAGTTTTTAACAGCCCTAATATATATATATATAATATGTATGTAAACTCGACTCTCCTAACAGCATCATGCAGGCAACGCAGCACCGCCAAATAATAGCTTTTTTTATAATTCTTGCAGAAAAGTAAACTTTAACTGACTACATGTCATTTTGTAAATGTTACATCTAATCGATACAAAAACGTTACGTGACTTTTCACATTTCTTCCAGCGTAAAAAATGGTACAGTTATTAATATAAAACGCTGTGACTCTATTTCTTCTGGTGATAAAAATAAATTATAAAATTCAACTTTTTTTAAATTCTATGGTCTGCTACTCTCTTCACCATGTAGTAAGTCTTTTATGGTTTATGCAAAGCTGTTGATAAAGTTTATTTACAGTTCGGAGGTTCAAAATATCATTTAATAACAGATTGAATCTGATTTTTTAACTATTTACCTACAAGCTGTCGAACCCTTTTTCAGATTGAAAAAGAAAAAAAGAGGCTACCTCCTAAAATTTCTCCACATTGGTTAAACTGCAATAAAAATCTGCAATGCAACTGAAACCGTAGTTGAAGAAGCATTTTTTTTTTTTTAATTTTAGACAAAAGTGGTGATGAGGAAAGTATAGGTATTCGGTTGAAAAATACAATTCAAACGAATGCGACAAGCGCGCAATTAAGCAAAGCCTGCACAGTTCGTTCATCTTGAATAATTCACATTATACATACGTATAAAACTGCATTAACAATTGACCATACTTTACAAAAAATGAAGTACTCTTTTCTTTTCTATGCATGTTCATTGAGAAATAGTACAGATGTGAAAAAGTACCTAAACAGCCAGTCTTTTGTCCACCGAATTAAGTGTTACGCGTGACCTTTTCTTTCGTTTAGTCACAAAAATAAATCAAACTATACTTCACATACAGACGAGCAACCACGTTTTTTATTTACTTATGGTTACTAATACGCAAAGTCCGCAACTTTCCTACATCTAATCAACTAAAGAGGAAAATAAAAATAAAAGAGAGTAAAGCACATTTGTATATTGACAACAACGTGCTAAACGAGAATGCTAGCCAAAAAAAAAAAAAAAAAAAAATCAAAAAAATTCAAAATTATACTAAAAAAGAGTAAAATCAAAAAATAAATTTTTGAACTAAATGAATAGTGGTATTTCACTGTAATAGTAAAAAACATTTAAACGCAACTGTTTTACGCTAGTCTATTTTCAGATATATTACAAAAACTGCAATTTCTTCTTTTTTAAGTACGAAGCATCTACACCATTTTATCATCAAATCAGTCAGAGAAGGTTCTCGTCGTAGTTAACAAGAAGTACATTTTCTTCTTAATGTATTTTCATTAGAATTTTACAAATACACACATTAAGTATATCTATTAATTAAGTGAATGTAAAAAATATATATAAAAAATAATATTAATGATACAAAAATAAAAATGATTTTATTATATTTATAGTAAAATATTTGTAAAAAACAAAACAAAAAAAAAAAAAAAACGGTATAAATAAACGATCGCTTAAATTCTCTGCTTAAAATTAATTTTTAAACATTTTTTATACGACAAGCAATTCAAAGATTTTCAGTTAAATCTATTCTCAACTGTTTTGAATTTCTCCGCTCTGCATTTTCTAGCGACCAAAGATTTTATCTTTACCGACTCTGTTGGCGTTTTATTAATATCCCATTCCAGCATTCCCAACCTTGCTCGCTTTTTTTTATTTTTTTTATTTTTTTTATTTTATGGGCACGTCAGCACAGGACATTCACCCAACACAAAAGATCAAAAGAATACAAATACATATGGCGTGACAGGTTATATCAAAAAACGATTAGAGACAGAAGAAATGAAGGCGGCTAACAAAGGAACAACAGAAGGAGATGGAAAAGCGAGAACGTAGAGAACACTATAAGGAGTAGGGAGGCCAAGGCTAAGCAAACTGGAATAAAAGATCGCGCGTTCTGAGGAAATAAGGGAACATTCGAATAGAACATGGTTTGCAACGTATCCTTCTTCTCCATACTTCTTTCGTTAGATAACAGAAGTCCCTCGGGGATTTTGCAAGCTATGAAACCATTTACTGAGCTATCTAGTAAACCTCCTTACTTCCACTTATACCTACTTTTCTTCTTCTCAGCACCATTCCTACTTATACGAGGTCAATTAAAATTAAAGCGGACTTTTTATACTATTTAGTTTATAAAAGTACACACATTATAAAATATGTAAAACTGGATATATCACGAAAAAAACATTAAAGAAATTATCCAAACATTTTCGAGCGAAACGCAATTAAATTTAAACAAATTATTGCAAAACAAAATATTCATCGACCAGAGGGATATTCTCGAAACTATGGTATACACACATGTTATTAAAATATTTGTACAAATTTATATAATAATATGTGCATTTAAATATTTTTATTTTAACTATTTATTTTCAAAGCGATTTTTTTTATGAAATACGTTTTGCAAAACAATATTAATATAAAATTAAATAAAAGTTATAACCAATTCATTTTTTAATAATCACAATAAAAAAATATATTAAATTTTAATTTGAAATCGTATATTACACTCGGCGTTCGCAAAGAGGATAAAATTTCATTAAAATAACATAAAACATAACATACACACACATACATACAATATATATATATATATATATGTATATATAAAATAACTAACTATATACCACCTATTACTGTCAGGGTCATTATAATTTGTAGCTACGTTGAAATTTCCAATAAAGAGTATTCCGCTGCTCTTAAGGTACGTTAATAAGGTGACTGTTGTTTTCAGGTTACTTTACAATATGTAATTGACTACGAAGGCTGTAATATTTACGTATCTACGGTAAGTCTGCAATCTCCTTAATAATCATACACCTACTTATTTTAAAGTTATCTACTTTTATTAATCTAACATTTTTATTTTTTCTATTATTAGTCTTAATTGTTCACAATTAATTATAACACCTTCGGAAATTATGTTGTTTCTGTCCTAGCACTCTAAACATCTCAATTTCTCTCAATGATCCCAAAAAGAACTAACTCAAGTTCCACTTAATTGCCGACTTTCCTCTTGCTCTTCCCATGGCCAGCTTCTACATCACAATCAGATGTTTACTTTCAATATTAATTCTTCCACTTTTAGTTTCCTTCTCTTTGCCGTGATTACCGCTATATATCACCTTCGTGTCGGACATAGCTTCCTCCTTTCCTGTTTATTGGTTTTTCTCTCACTACATCTCCTCTTTATTCCAACGATTCTTTTTTAATCAATATAGTGTCAATCATGTTTTCTTCGAATATTCTTACCCTTCCTTCTGGAGCTTTCTTTTTTATGCGCAGCTTTTCAATCTTACCGTACTCCATATAATGCTTATGTTTTTTCGTTCCCTTCTTTAACTGTCGTTTTATTTTAGACTTCTTTATATGTTCTCCCTCGCGCCAAATTAAATTTTAATTTGTCGCGTTAATTTTGGCCTCAACTATATTATACGCCTAGGTTAATTGAGACGGTTGCTCTCTTGGCGAAAAATTGCAAGCGGTAAAATGAAGAACGTTAACAAAAGTGTAAGGTGCAATTGACATTTTGTTAAACATAAAGCGACTATTATGAGGAAGAAAAAGCGAGGCGTTTATTTAACAAACAAACAAACAAAAAAAAGGAACACCCAATTGGAATTTATGGGTAAATCGAAGAAAATGGGTTGGATTTAGAAGCAGTAATTGGAGTCGACTTTCGAGCAACTAGACAAAATTTTGTATTTATATAAGAGGCTACGTATAAAAAAGAATGTTAATCCAATTTCGAAAAGTTAAAAGATGTATACACAAGAAGAAGAATGCAACCTGTTTTTACATTTGAAAGATTTATTAAAGAGGTTAATATAGATTCGTAGAAAGATAAACGATCCTTTAGAAAAACACCTAAATAACTGAAAAATCAACTTTAAAGATAACACGGTCCACATTTAGAAGAAAAATAGCTAACAAACAGGACTTTGGAAGAGACACTGAAATGGAAAAAACGTTTTTTTTAAAGGATGTTCGCGAAGTTCGGTACTAACATTTGGAATAAGAACAACAATTGTTTAGGGGGGAAATAGTAGAACGATAAGTGTACGACTGAAACAAGAACCTTGAAATAACTGCAAATAATTGATTTTTGAAGCGGAAAAGGAGAAATGGGCAGTGTACTATTCCGTTTTTTTGAAAAAACATATAAATAATAAGAGAAGTAAAGGATACAGGCATATTTAAAGAGAGCGTTATTTTTTCAAGAGCGGGTGAGATATCAAAAAAGCGTTACACAGTGATTTGTTTTACTGCCACACTTCTGATTACTTCAACGTTTACGGATTCATCTGATCCGCTCCGAACTGTGTTAAATTTTCCTCCTATTACCCCGTTACATCAAATTTATCCAATATCCTCAATTCCCTCTCGCCACATTACTTTCACTGACAGCTTTAAAGAACCTCATACAATTAAGTGCTTCCCTCCCCGTTCTAAATCATTTAAGTTTCCTTACTTCTGTTGTTGTCGAATGTACGGCAATTATTTATGCAGGTTTTTTGATTTATCCTACTCCCGGTATTGACTAATCTCTTAATTTCTCGGTGGACAATTGTTTTTCATGTTCCTTCCTTTTTCGATACATTTTTTTTCTTTCATATTTTCGTTTTTCATACCGCGCTTATTCTATTTTTATTTCGCTCTATCCGAAATTTAATAGATTCCCAATTAAGAGTAATAAAACAGATGTGATCCTTTAATTCATTCGGCAACCTTAGTAATTGCTTTCTTCGAAATCTCATACTTATAACATCCATCTGTACCCCAAACGGCTTAATTTCAAACTTAATGATGTCTATTCATTTTTCTTTCTTAACCCTACACCTATCTGTTCAACTACTTCATCATTTTGCCATTTCTCTTCGCTACGTCAAATATCTCGATCACAGCCATGCTGTTACCTTCGTCCCGGCTACAGTTTTCTTTCTTATCTTATCTTCAATATCTTATTTCTTCTCACCCCTCGCACTTTCAACACGTGAAATTTGGATTTCTTACTTATTATGCCTTTTATATACTTCCTCTTCCTTCTGTACTATCATCATCTATGTTTTTTTAGTTTCCGCCGTCCATTCGATTTCCAACACTGAATGAAAAACTAATTCATTAGTGTTGATACTGTGGTACTCTCGAAATTCTACATATAAACCAGTAGAAAAGTTCGATAGTGCATATTCCGTGACACATTATTAAGAACGCAATTACGAGTATATACTACCATTACATAAACCTATCTTAAGAGTAAGGGTGAAACAAAAGAAAAATCGTCGTTAAACTACCATTCACGTAATTCTCACGTCAATGTTAAAAAATTGTTTAACCAACACGAAAAAGTCTGTTTAATTTTACAGGAAATAATTTAAAAACGCACGCTATGCCGCATTTTAATAGTAATTTTATTCAATAAAACATTTTTAAAAACGTGATTTTCTGCCGTTTACCAGGGGAAAAAAAAAAAAAGATAATTAAATATTTTTTTGAACTAAAATTTTTTACTTAAGGGGCACACCTAGTGTAACGGCCTACAAAAAAGGTGATTTTTGGGAATTTTTATTAAAAAAACTACTTTATTAATTGTTTCAAAATTTTAAGAGTATATTTATACATGTTTTAAGAATACACAGCCAAATTTTTGAAAAAAAAAATTAAATATTTTTTAAGTTATACACAATCTCCGACGGCGCGAAAAAAAAAATGTCCTCCACTGCTGCAGTAATTCCGGCCTTCTCCGTGGATGAAATCTAAAAAAAACAATTTCTCGTTAAACTAGAAGATATTGTTCGTACAATGACCTACGATCCAAAAAAAAAATCAAAAATTGACAAAGTGGCGGCGTTTAAAAAAAAAAAGTCGAATTTCACCCAAAATTTTGGTTGTTTTTGGCCTGCCAAAATTCGATTTTTGATCAGATGAAAAAATCGATAGGTCATTGTATGGAGGACTATATAAAGAACATGTAGAAAAAATTTGGGAGTGATCGGATCATTTGTCTTTGAGTAATCACTGCAGCAAATTCGGAAAATGCTGTTTCGAGAAAAACGCGTTTAAAGATAAAATGATCATTTTCACTGTTATAAATGGTTTAAAATCATATTTACAGCTAATCTGCTATTCCAGGCCCATATAATTCACATTCCTCTTCTTCGAAAAGGGCTTGTTGAGCTGAAGAAGCTCTTCTTCTAGATGATCGACCCTCTTTAAGGAGCCCTTTGGCGATGATCAGCGATTCGTAGTCTCGTTTCGTCCTTAAGAGCCGCATAATCTTTTCGAAGAAGAGGAAGGTGAATTATACGGGCCTGGAATAGCAGATTAGCTGTAAGTATGATTTTAAACGATTTATAACAATGAAAATAATCATTTTATCTTTAGACGTGTTTTTCTCGAAACAGCATTTTCCGAATTTGCTGCAGTGATTACTCAAAGACAAATGATCCGATCATTACCGAATTTTTTTCTACATGTTCTTTATATAGTTCTCCATACAATGACCTATCGATTTTTTCATCTGATCAAAAATCGAATTTTGGCAGGCCAAAAACAACCAAAATTTTGGGTGAAATTCGACTTTTTTTTAAAACGCCGCCATTTTGTCGATTTTTGATTTATTTTTTTGATCGTAGGTCATTGTAAGGACAATATCTTCTAGTTTATCGAGAAATTTGTTTTATTCTTTTTTTCACATGTAAATAGCACTCCAATTTGGCAACAGGTATATCATACGGATTCAAATGTATAAGTCCTTTATGGGTGGCACTGTCACCATCACCAATGTAGCGGGAATATTTTACACCATATTTACTAATGGAACGACCAAACATGTCTTTTACACTATCCACTTCCATTTTTGAGGCAGATCCTTTATGATTGACATCACATTCTTTTTCGTGTAATGATAGCCATTCCTCATGAGCTTCAGGTTTGCTCTCTTTTTTTTTCTTCCAAAAAACACAACTCTGACAATATGTAGATTTTACGCATGAATCGAGAATTTTCCTGCCAGCGTAACTATTCCAAAACGGGAAGTATGACCACGTTTTTTCCAGGTACCGTCGCCGCTAACAGTCAAAATAGTCTCCGAATTTTCTTCCTTTGATGTAAGCTCTTTTTCTTCATTTACAGCTTGCTGCATACTGAGCTTACAAACGGTTTCGGCTGCAGTCCGTAAATTCGTAAAACATCCCGCAAAAGTTTGATGGTAAAATTTGCATGCTAGATCCATTAATCCACAGAAAATATTTATCCCATTTATTCCGACGCCCAAAAGACGCATCACAGCCACAATACGTCTATTTACTTCAAATGCGTTATCAATCATTGGTCCAGAATTGATATACGAATTGCCACATTCACAAATAATAGCTATTTTGAACCCTAGGCCACCTCTTGGACTTGCTTGATTAAAAGTAACTTTTTTTTTTGGCAGGTTTTACACACCACTAAATTACTAATTGCACTGAAAACTGATATAAATTGTAAAAGACAATATTCATGAGATGGGTCAATCACAACATTATTGTCATTATTATGTAATAACTTTTCTGCGGACGTACTGGTATTCGCAGTAGATTGCTCAAACGTAAATCGATTTCCGGTAAACTTGCGTTTTTTTGCGGTTGATCGGAGTCTGGGAACATCGTGAGTTCCTTTTTGATTTGAATATGAAGATTGATCACTCATTTTCAGGAAAATAACACGTGCAAAATTATGAAGCGCTCGATACAACAGTCACAATAAGACTAAATGTGTCTGGCTCCGAAAATACTTTACGTGGCAGTAAACGAAAAATTTCTCGAAATTTCTCGAAATTTCTAGAAATTATTATAATGATATATTTCTATATACCGGAAAACCAACAATAGAAACCGGAATCGTGTTATAAGGGTTGGAAGGGACAGTAGACTCCGAACAATACCTCAAGTACGTCCCGTAGCTAATGAAACTCTCTAGCTGCCGAGCGGCTGCTCTTTAAATGGCTATAACTCAAAAACTATTTGAAATATCGATTTGAAATTTTAATATGTTATTTTTAAAGGTGTAATCTATCAAAATATGAAAAAAGAAAAAAATCGATTTTTTTGAAATCTCACACTAGGTGTGCCCCTTAATCTTTAAACTAAAACTGAATTAATTTAAATTCACTGAAAAGTATTACGACGATCTAAACGTCCGGAGTATTCACATTTCAAAATTTACTCACCGTTTCCAGTAACCGACGTGATACAAAATTGATTACTCTCACTTTAACCTAGCAGAGAAAGTAATAATTATTTTAACTACACAATTAACAAGCGCTATAAATTTCTTTCACGAGATTTTCTAAAACGGAAAATACCACTATCCCAGCTGATTTCTAAAAACAAAATAAAATCGCGGGTTCTCGTTTCCGGTCTACATTTTAGATTACGATTCCACTTCACGGCTAATTTTATTAACCGCAAACAGTGATCCGTTTAAATGATATTAAAAAAAAAAAAATAAAAATAAAAAAATAAACGACATAAAAGTGAAATGCAAGTAATGCAAAAATTCGCACTGCCGTGTTTAAGACCCGAAATTAAAGCAGTAGAGTGCACGCTATTTAATTAAAATTCGTCATTAAAAACAACGATCATAAAGCCGTACCCAAAGCTACACTTCGGCATGGCAGCAATTGAAAGAAAGAATGTAGGACGCTTATTTCCGGACTACCTTCTTATAAAAATAGTTTTTTTTTATTTTTTTTTTTTTTTTGGGCTCGTCGACTTTGGACATTAATCCAGTGCTGTGAAATTTTCTGAAACGTTAATATGCGATAATGAGATATGCCGAACCATGCCACGGGGTAGCCCTATGTTTAACGCAAACTTAGCGCACAATATAAAGGCTAATAGTTTGGTTGACGATAAATCTTTTGTTTTCCTAATGAAATGTAATTTTTCAAATCGGTATCGGCAACAATACAAAATATATGTATGTTCCACAAAGACAAAATTATATTTTGTCCTTTTTCGCCTATTACGTGAATTGCGACTTTCATAAAAAATAAAGCTAATATAATTTAGAAAATACCATTGACAAATAGTAATCTTCCGGTGTAAAACTGTAAACGATAACAACCCCCTCCCCAAAAAAAAATTGTTTAAATTAGTGTAAAACAACGTAAAATAGAAAATATAATAATTCGCTAAATATATGTCAAGAATTTAATCAATTTAAAACCCCGACATGTTTCGCAATCACTTACTTCATAATTGTGGTTACACGGCGTTAAAGTTAATATGATATACAAATAAAATAAAAAAAAAAAGAACGATTCAAACAATGATTCGCGATACACCGGTTTATTGGTAAAAATTAATTATGGATTTTAAATAGCGGGAATAATTTAATTAACAATAATCTAGTCTTAAGCAATAATCCATTGTTTAAAATTTACAATTAACTTTTATTAATTTTTTTAATCAATTTTGAACGATTACAGACTAAGTGACTATGAAATGTGTCGGTTTTGTAAATTTCGTTAAATTCTTAACATATACTTAGTGAATTATTACAATTTCTGTTTCATGTTGTTTTACACGAATATTTATATTGATATACAGAGGAGAATGGGCAATTTTAATATTAATTTGAAAACCGAATCGTTTACTTAAATTCAGATGTTATTACATTCGAGCAATTCATTATTTAAACAAAGGCGTGCTAATATTTTACGAAAGCAAGGGGCATCACATAAAAACCGCTTACGCACATATTCATATTTTAAAGACGATTTCAAATTAGTAACATATACAATATCCGAGGAATATTTACATTTCATTTCGTAGCACATTTAAATTTTTCCACAAAGTATGATTACAATGCACTTCCAAGCCAACAAATTTGTTGTCAAACATACCTCATCAATCCAGGGCAAAAAAAAAAGTAATTACGCCCTACTTTTAGAACAAGTACTAATAAATTTACACCCTTACACACTTTCCGGGCTCTTTTTTGTGACTTTTTGCACGTGCATATGTGTATAAGGTATATAACAGATTCTTATATAAATGACAAGTATACTTCGTAATCTAATCACACGAGTAGCAAAATGAATATATTAAAATGCAATGAAACGCATCCCCGGTTACTTTTGTTAATGACGAACAAAACCACAATACACGATAAACTAAACATTAAGAATAAAGAGATTCTGTAATAGAGCGCAACGTCTCGACCTATTATATCCGAACTGATGTTAATAATTAGTCAATCTAAAGTTTCTTATGTTCATTATGGAATGTGTAATTTTAATGCGAAGCGTGTGTACACATCACCTAATTACGAGAAAATGTAAAGAATCATTTAAACACACTCTAATAATCTTCACAAGTGTCAGCCGGTTGACTTGCTCTTTTCTTCTTAATCAAAACGGAACCCTCGCTTCTTTTTCTTATTGGATAGAACGGATTTATTAGATTTAAGGTGAAACACACCATAAGAACGTAAAGTACTCGCCAACCTGAACAAAATGTTTTTGCGATACATTAATACATTGTCGGACTCGAGTAGGCAAGAGAATACCATCACAAGCAAGATTTATTTTCAAATGCAAATTTTGCCTTTGCTATACGATAAACCAACGACTATTAAACGAAAACCAATTGCAGTCTACATGTGTATGACGATTAAAAAATATAAATAAAATACGGCATGCGTCGTAAGACTCTAGAAGTTGCATAGAAAATTTCATCGTCTTTTAAGTTTAATCAATTACGGAACATCGAAAGATTAATTCTCTCACCGCAACTACTCCAAAAAAGGTTCTGCAACTTTCACATATGGACCAAATTTTATACCGTTAAGGGGGACATTAATTTTTCTTTCAATTTGAACTCCTCCGCCCCTTTGGTGGAATTTAATGAGATTCAGTGGGACTGTCCATCCCCCTCGCGTGAAATTTAACAACTATAGAGTTGTTAAAAGACTAATTTTCATAAAGGAGAAAGATAACACAACGTTAAGGTGTACTATAACGAATTTATTTTAAAAGTAAAAGCAGAAAACATAACCTTCCCTAATTTTTCACTCACTCCATGGGCATTCACGCACCATACCAGTTTTTTTGTTCCTTTAAAAACTCTGAACGTTTTCAATTTCTTTTTTTTTTTTTTATTCTCGAAATAAAAGTTTTTAATAGCCATGAGATTTTTTCAGCGGGAAAAATGGTTGCATTCAAAAAGAAAATATAAGAAAAATTTAAACACTTTTTTTTTACTTTACTCGTATAATAATGTATTTTCTTAAAAAGTTGACGTGAGATTTTCAATTATCTCGGAGACAGAGTTTTCCTTTTGGAGGATTTAAAGGCCTGCGGTTTGTTTCCTCCTTACTGAATTTTTCCCTTACTCGCTTCAAGTAATCGTGCTTTGATAATAATATTTACGTTTATTAGAAGCAGTGGGATCATTATTTAAAATTCATGGATAGTACCGGTGCAGTTAGATGTAATAGCGCAAAGACATTTCAAATTATAAAATAAATATAATTTTCAGTAGTGATAATAGTAATGTACATTTAAAGAAGGGGGAACATTATGGAGAGAGAAGGAAAGGAAATAAACAAATAGGGTAAATAAAATAAAGTTAGATCCTAGCTACGAAATAACACTGTCCTGCTACATTTTTCCTTGCTTATTTCCCAATATTTTGCTGTTCAGTCGTGATCAAGTGCTCATCGCACTTTAGTCACGATATGGTCAATTTATAGTGTTCTATTTATCTTATTACGGCTTCCGTGTGATCCACAATGGCCATAGTTGTTACAAAGGTCGGTTATAAAAAGCGAGTCCGGAATTTCTCTTTGTGTTTTTATAGTGGCACAACGGATCCTTACATAACAGCATAATGATAATAGTAATAGTAATAATAATAATAATAATAATAATAATAATAATAGTGATAATGGAAAAGTAAATGGTAGAATGGAAAAGTTGAAATTTAATAAAAGGGTAGTTAATATAAATGAAACGCCGAGCCAGAAAAAAAAATTATCCCCCCTTAATGTAAATAGGATTTGATGAGATTTTGCTGGCCCCCTACCCCCTATTTAAGGACACACGTAATTAATGGATGTCTCCTGACTCCTGTAATTTTTGAGATATAGTCGCCGATGATGAACAATTATAACATCAAAATAACAACACATAAGAAGGGAGGTTTCAGTTACGAAACGTAAAAATTTTTAAAAAATTACAAAAGAAATTTAAAAAAGAATAGCGAAAGAAAAAAAATAATCGCTCGATGATATCGATACAGTATCAATATCGATATTAAACACAGGTATATCAATTTTTTGTTGGTGTTAAACATTTCGGCTTTTTAAAAAGATGATCTATTTCACAGCCGATGGATAATGCAAAAGGATAATAAGTTAAGCTAAAAATAAAGTATTCGATCACGTTGTCTTACTAGCAGCACTAAAATAATCTCTGATATGATGATACAAGTAAGTCTCGGAAAAAGGAGACTGGCAGTGACGAGTTATATTATTACCGAGATAGAAGGAAAGAAAAAAAAAAAAGAAAATTAACTGTAACTGCACAAAACGTCAATATACACAAACCGTGACGACCGACCAACAACAACACATACACGATTAAGTCAGCGTGCAAGAAGAATGAGTCATCAATGCTAATGAAAGAAATGAAAACGATTTTTTTTTCTTCTACATTACAAACGTGACTTAACGCCTTTCACTAATTTAAACAATCCTGCCACCGCCAAAGCCACACTACTTTGCAGCCCTAACGAACAAGTTGATTAACCTAATAAAAAATATCACGGCGCACATTAAAAATATCCCGCTCAAGAACTAACAATAAAATAATTTAGAATTTGTCTCAAATTTACAAAAAATGAATATTAAGAAGAAGTATTTTTTTACAAAAAATACAAAAATACAGGAACAGTGAATTACTGTACATTTAATTTAAGCGCCGTAAACAATCATATGAAGTATCTGATCTAAAAAAAAATCGACCACATAAAAACGAATTATATTGGCTGGTTCTTTTTCATTTTGGTATCTACTTAAATAAGAAAAAACGTAATTAAATAAACGACTTCCATCGCGCCCGTAACATTGATCATCATATGCACGCTACCAGAACAATGCGGCGAATTTAATTCTATTACCTAAAAAAATTAGATCTTGCGCTCGATAACGGTAAATAAATAATCCATAATTTGGTTAATTTTAATAAGAAACTTGTTTCTTCACACAATATGTAGTAAAGAAGTTTTAATATTCATAATAAATTATGTTACAGTCATACTAACTCAGCCCTAAACTGGCAAAGAAGTACGAAACATTGAAATAAAAGGAAAAAATTATCGGTAAATGAAAAGCTCTCGGATGCAGTGGTAGAAGATACTCGCCCCAAAATGAGTATAAATTAGCTGAAAACTAATAGAAAAATAACTCAACACATCTAAATGTAATAAACAACATTTAAAACAAAACGAAAAAGAAATACATAAAAATCGATTCCACGGTAAAAATCTGAGAACTATTAATTTTATCATTTTTTTTTTTTTTTTACGTACATGATTATATTATTATTATCATTATTATTAATAATCATATCTTCAGTAGAGCGCAGTTTTCAGATTAAATAAAAAGTAAATGCAAAAAAACCAAAAGAGAAAAAGAATTAAGAGTAAGAAATTACGATAAATATCGTTGAACATCGCGCAATTTCCATTTTCTTACCTTAAAATTCCTAAAATAATACATTATACTTCTCACTTCCGATTCAATAAATTTCGGTCTATAGTCAATGTTTCAAACATTCTCAGCTGAATCCTCAAACCCTTATTGACCACCAGTAACTTCACTCGCCCGTCTGATATGTTTCATGCGACGATATTACACTCATAATGCGCGCTAATCCGATTTCTAATGTTCCGATTAACACTATACGTCAACGGTTGCTAAATGTGATGCGGAACCCCCTCCCCTCTTATCATACAACCATCCAAATATTTAGTACTGTTAAGTTTACGAAAAATAAATTATAAAAGATACACACCCGACAGTCGTCATTCAAGTTGTTATTAATCAAATATCCGTTAAATTTAGAAAATAGAAAAACAAAAAACTAAATACATACACTTTTAAAATATATATTTTTATTAGTATAGTTGTTTCATATAAAATTAAAATTTGTGCAACAAAATTCTGTGTTTTTTAACTATTTCTTCAAACTTTTGCGAACCCCCTGTGATGTCATTGCGGAACCCAGGTTAAGAACTGCCGCTCTACATCGGAAGTATTATGGCGGTCGAAAAATTTTCAATGGCAGAATCATCGTCGCATTTTCGTCTCCAAATAATACTGCCATATTTTTAAACCCTAACCATGTGATAAGATAATAGTCAGAGAAGATATTAATAAATTTATTCGGAAAAACGCATCTGAATAATAAAAGTAAAATTACAAAACTAGTTGGAATAATTCGATATCAGTATAATTATCCGCGCGCGCGCACGCGCGCACGCGCGCACACACACACACACACTCAACCGAGTTATGAAATTAAATACTAATAAAACCAAAATCATATATTTTCTCTGCATTTTTGATTATAGCATTATTTATATTTAGTTTGGAATATAAGTTGATTAATCGCAAGCATTGCACGCTGAATATCTTATAGAACATAAAAATTATGTAATTTTCTTCCTTTTTTTTTTTTTTTTTCATTTCATACAAATTATAAAGAATATCGCGGTATTGAAAAGAAATCAAATTACGCTTTTATTAATTCCAACAAATAGCACACCTATACTGGCTTAAAAAAAAAAAAAAATTACACGTAGCGATATTTCTACTACACACAAATTTAGTAAACATTGCAATAAATCAACTATGTTAGGTACTGATACGGAAAATGATTAAATAAATAAAATACATTAAAATCGACTAAATTTTATAACAGGAGGAAAATCTCTGTATAAATTAGTTCGGGAGACAGAAAACAATGTACGAGAAAGTACACTACAGTGATTACAAAAATCCCATTCTACTCTATGAAACTTTTTTACAAAATGAAAAGTTATAAAATTCATTCCGGACGTTTTTAGAAAAAAGCTATTGTTTATCGTGTTTAATTCGCTTAAATTAACTAAGGCAAAATATTCTCAATCGGTACCTGAAACAACAAAGCAATCTCAAACGATCATTATGGGGTACATGAATATAAATTTCACCGAAATTATGAAAGTGTTAACTCTCAAAGATAATTATATATTTTAGGATAAAACGGAAAATTAAATAATATGTATTAATAACAAACATTCAACTGCACTGCTATAATTTAGGAAACATTCACACACAAACATTATAAGAAACGTACACCGAATCTCAAAACAATTCGACCATGTTTCAATTCCTTCAATAAACTGCAATATATCTCGATTACAATGAGATTAACGGAAAAACACGTTACTCGATAAATAATTCATACCTGAGTTCAGTGTAAAATAAAACTTTTCTAAACGATGAGCGTATTCTGCCTTTACAGTCTATATAAGATAGACGTACGAGTAAGAATCTCTGTTAATTTTCCACAATAATCGATATAGCTAGACTATATAAACGATCCAGGAGTTAAAGTTTAATTCGCTGCAGACAATGATTTCAAGAAAAGCCCGTTTTAAAGCAACTGAAGCCACTTTTATCTGCAAGTGGTCCGCATTCAGAAATAAACTTTACGACCAAATTTATAACGTTAAATTTACAACTAGTAAGTACAATTTTTTAACGATATTATTTAATTTTATTTAAAATCACCGCAAAAGACAAACTTTTACGGGTTATTTTAAAAATCTCAATACAAAAAAATATTCTATACCGAATTTATTAAGCAATATACCGACAAACGTAATAATATTTAAATAATTTACCAATTCGTATCTATCATCAATTCACCAAAATGAACACAACGCAAACATTAACATCATCCAACTGAAAAAAGAACAGCAAGAATTACTTAATTATAACAATCGAAAATAATAATAATAATAATAATAATAAATACAAATATTTATAGACCAAAAATAATATTTTATTACATTATTAATAAATTCTATTATATTTTCGTATAAAATAATACTCATAAACAGAAATATATTACACCAATACATAAAATACATATCAAGATTTTCAGGATTTTTTCATATTCACTGCACGCGCGCATGATCTACATACTCGAATAATCAATTCTGATTTAATAATATAAATACGAAATTAACAACAATCATTAAAGTAAAAAACACATAAAAATATTTATTACAAAATACATAGAAACTACTTTATTGAAATTTTTTACTTCATTGTGTAAATAAACAACAAAGAACGGTACATCCGAAAAATAAATAAACAGATAAAAAAAAAAAATTAATCAGATAGTGAGCATTTATTAAAACATACCTTTCTTATCTACCGGTAAACAAATATATTCGCTAGTCAGCTGTACACATTCGACGGTAGATAAATTTAGCATACACACGGTTACTAAACTGCACATATACATTTTAATAAAATGTGCGTGAGTATGTGTACATGTGCAGCGGAATGTGTGAATACGTTATTTAAAGATCACTTTTAATCGAACTTAAAAGTATGTCTTAATTCAATTACCCCAAAAATATCTTTTGACTTTTCCCGTAAACCAATATATTTTTATAAAGTTCCAAAAAAAAAATTACGCTACATCTCATCTGTTGCTATCCATTTTTTTGACTAATTACTCATTTCGGTCAACTTCTCTCGATATAGCAATTCGCATCAATTCCTTCAAGTTAAAGAACTCTAAATTAAGCCTTAACATTCATCTTACTATTTTCATACTAGCATTTTGTTTAATTATTTCTTAAGATCTCCGTTATTCTTAAACAGGCCTCATCGCAATATAATCTTAATAAATGACAACGCTTCTGTAACTAAATTCATTTCATATTTCCAGTCTGGTGATTTTTTTACTTCTTCTTTTATTTTCTATTTCGACAGATTTATTCGATTCTCTTTGTTTAACTATCTCCCAGATCTGGGTTTTATACCAATACCGTCTCTCATTAAATTATATTTATTCTACATAAATAATAAGCTACAAATAAAAAAATGTTATTTACTTTATTTCTTATCTGGAAATTTACCATAGTAAACATTTTCTTCAATTTACACAATACGTAACGAAATATCGCGGTTCCTATTGGTAAAATTAAAATTTTCAGCAGAAACAACATACGCGTTTGAAACGTCACATGGTAGTCCTTTCAATAGTTCTCTAGTTCTACCGAAAATTTTAATTTTATTCATATTTCATTTATTACCAAACTAGTATATATTTTTACCTACATAAATAAACATTTTGTTTGATTTTTTTTTTATTAAAAATGAACGTAATGGTCTAATAATATCTGTCACTCAGAATAATATCTGATAATGACGCTCAGAAAATGACGCAAAAAATTAACTGACGAAAAGTAAAACGCTAACCAATAAAAGAAATTTTTCCAGCTAATACAATTAATAAAAGTATTCAATACGTTAAAATCATATTCAATGACCGAAAAAAAAATAAAATAAAATAATACGTAAATTATTTTAAGGAATAATTTCAATAAAAAAAAACTGGAATCATTTGCATTCTAATCAAATTGCTCGCATTTTTTTAAGTAGTTCTATTAGAATAATAAAAAACTATTATAAGAGCAAAATTTATTAATTTATTTATTAATGCAATATAAAGGTATCGCCGCTATCTATCTTTCAATATAAAGATACGATTAATTTAGCAATAACTGTGAAAATAAAGGAAATGTAGACAAAATTTATTTACAAGCACTCCGATGACTAAGCAAACTCAAGAAAATTAAATACTTTAGATTAAACACGATCTAATAGCTCGTAAATTGAAATAAAAATATAATTCTAATTAAATCGTTCGTAGCAGAGACACATCTAATCGAAAGATAATCGAAACATACGGAAGTTACTGGAAAACACGAAAAACCGGCATTATACGATTAATACTTGAAATTATAAATTAGTAAGTCCCAACTTGGTAGAGTATCGTGGATTGTATAATTAAGCTTTCCATAATGGCACCAAGCCTAATAATGTATCTGAAGAGAATATTGAGACTAGTGTTCCTTTCTACTTGGGATCCGCCTTTACTTTCCAAGATTTTTCTTACTGGGAATAATTTCTAATAAACTTTAATCTACCCTATTTATTTTTTAATATCTCAGACAAATAATTCGGTGAAGAATTTCTTTTGCTTCTGTAATTTCATAGACGATGTATTTCATATTTATATACTCGTGCGAATAATAATTAATTTTTAACCAGGAAAGTTGTAAACTTCTTTCCAGTCTTAAATATAGACATCTCAGTATAGTCTCTATTAGTGGTGAGTCAAAAATATTTTTTTTATGAACTTAATTTTTTCCCCCGTGAGCGGTTTGCTTCACTACTAAAATCGGAATTAATCCTACTCTTAAAACAAATACACTTTTAAAAATTAGCTATCAATTTACCACGATATTTTTAAATTTCATTATACAAAAATTCTATTTCAAATGGAATTTTAAAGATGTAAAACTGCCGCCTTTGTTTACAGTTGTTTTTTTTTCACGGAACTGGAACTATTATTTACTGTTGAATAATTTAAAATTTACAAAAATTCGAAAACAATCAGCCAATCGAAAGTAATACAACTCAATTACAGCTAGTTGAGAATATCATCTACTTTTTGCAAGCCGTCACTCAATTACAACAAAATAAAACGATATTATCATAATACATTAGTCCTGGATAAATTTTTAACAATGGCAAAATTCAAAGCGTCTTGCCTCTTCAAACACATACGCACACTTATCATAAGCAACAAGGTTATTTAAATACGTGCAAAAACGCGATCGAATGAAAAATTGTTCTTCTAATAAGGTTAACTGGTCCATAATCACGACTATACAAACGCAATTATGAACAGAATAAGCGTAGTCTTATAATGCTATGTATTTACGATTACGCACACTACCGAGCAAAAAACTAACTTCGCAGCGCAAATTAAAACTCGGACAGAATTTATAAGAAAAATTTAAATACTTACATATACAAACGTCAATTAATGGCAAAACAAAATTTACTTGCACTGGATACAGCGAAGTTGTTAATATAAACTTAATCGAGAAGTAAACCGAAATTACAATTCACATGTAAATATGTAATTAATTAAATTAGGAAATATAAACGTTTTAATTTTAATAAAATTTTTATATAAAATAAAAAAAAATATTAAATAACAATACCACAATAAACAGACGAACATTTAACTGCAAATTAAATTATTTTTTATATGCTATATTTTGAGGAATTCATTTCAAAATCAATTTAAACAACGTTGAATTTAAAATTTGTATACTATAAATTTAACTATTTTCCCCTTTTAATTAATAAACTTTTCCGTTTGCTTCCAACCTGCAAAATCGCATTCATTATATTATATTTGAAAATTAAGATTTTGAAAAAACTAAATCCCGGAAATTTTTGACAATGTACTCTATCTATATAATGAAATTTAATATACAGATATTCTTAATTTTATTATCAGCAAAAAAACATAATGAAAAAGTGCAGATTGGAACAAGATTTTGATTACATTTTACCAAAAATGTAAAAATAATGCTTTCGTTTTAACAAATCGAAAAAATTCGAATAAAAATTTTTCGCTAACTACATATTTCATTTTAAAGTCGATAAAATTAATTTCAGTGTGGTTTTTGGTTACTAATTAACAATAATACTACACAATTATTTACATTTATAAAGAAAACGCATACATTAAACTTACTTTATTTTACGGAGTAAATAAAGTTAGATTGTATACAATCGGAATACGTATATAAACACTACAGTTATAATAAAACCGTATTTATAATAAATATAATTTAAAAACATAAACAGAAAACGATATTACACTAAATAACTTCACCGAACATACAATTCACAAATACACCCCTCATCGCATACCGGGGGTTACTACTGTAATCATCTGGCGTACTTTAGAAACAAAAAACAATTGAAATCTGCTCGAAGAATACAGTGTGGAAAAATTATGAAACAAAAACTATCATACATCGACTGTGTAGCTTAAAGTCCTAAAAGTACGCAATAACCGTAACCACCATCATTATAAAAGTAATCGTAATTTTTAATATAATAAAAATAAAAATAACATTACTTTTAACGAATAAACTCATGCATATTAGAATTTTTTGCCCAATCTAAATAGACATATACGTCGGATCATTTCTAATTAAATTAAATATTTAAAATTTCCCATTTATCAACAATGCTAAAATTAAAGATAAGTTTTCTTTTCAACAAATAAAAAAGAAAAATACTAGAATTTCTATATTTGTACAATACCATGAATCAAATAAAAAACACAAAATTTCATTAAATGTTTTTAATAAAAATTTCGTAATAAATATACATTTTAATGGTTTCTATAGATTGTTGACGTTTTAGCTTTTAATTAAAACAAACCAAATAAAATAATACTACTAATAATTCTCATTTATTTAAAGTGGATTAATAAAAAATTTTAAAAATGTATTATTCAAATTTTTACTTTTAAAAATTACTAATTAAAATATTCTCGCAATGATTTAGAAAATGTAGCTTTTTATGTCGCTCGACGTTCCACAACACATACGCCATGTATAAATGAATTACAATACTTTAACAGAATATAAATAACGTTGTAGCCGAAGTGATAAAACTAACAAATACGGTAGCAAAATTGAAAAATAACCGGGAGAAGTTGTAGAAATTTCAAAAAATCTCAAACAACAAATAAAAATTACATAAAAAAAAATTGAATAAAAAGGCAATCAGAAATCATTTAAACCGTGATAATTAATATTCACGTTGTTATTGCGTTACTGGTCTTAGTGTGAAGTTTGTGTAGTATAAGTTAAATTAGTGCGGAATTCAAAACCAGTGGAAATTAACGTAATTTTAAATTTTAATCCAGAATTTTGCGATAATTAATTGCGAATTGTTTCAATTAAATATATTACTGCATAATTTATTTTGTACCCAACTGGTTTTTTGTTTCTTTTTTTTCTAGGCCATATATCCGATGTATTACAAAAATAATATAAGGTGAAGAAAAAGCAACAGGTTTAAAAGAATTGATCGTTAGAAAAAATGTAAGCGGTTTAAAAAAGACGTTTGAATTTAGGGCTAGCTGCATTTATCCAATAAAATCAATGACGGTGTAATGTGCAACATATGAGAATAATTACCGACTATCTTGTAGTTCAATTTTATTTAGTTCATAATAGCGTAGTACAACTATTTGAAGGCAGAACATTTGAAAAAAAAAATTACTTGGTTCAGTTACCGTAAGTTTTTAAAATAGGTTGTTAAGCAAATAGAAAAAATGAACAGCATATTTAATCGAGGACACACCATTTATTTTTAATACATATAAGAAACATCACCATAACTTGGAGCTATTCGCAATAGATTGAAAAATTAACTATAAACTGTAATTTACGTCGTATAAACAAACTATAAAAACACATCACAAATTTCGAACATTCTTAATACACAAACTTGAGTATTTTTAAACTTCCTCATCATCCTACAAAATAGAAAAACTTTTAAAAAATGCAGAAATAGCAAATTCCTTTCTAAAAGAAAAATGGCAACATAAGGAGAATCTATTATTTTTCATTATCAAAACCAGAACACTACCAATAAATAATAACGATTTCTGAACATTATTGCAGTTTGCTTCAATCTAAAAGTGAATATCGTTCAAAGCACTTTGACATCGTTTTCTATAAACCCAAAAATAAAGACATTTATGTTGAAACTATTCAATATAAAAGACATTGGATCAATAGAGCCTATTTCATTTTACTTACAACATATTTATTTTGAAGATACTGAACTGTGCCCAGTTAAGTAAATATCTCTTGAATATATATTTTAGCTGTTAAACTCATTGGACCAGGTTTTGAAAAACAATTATTGAAGCTCTTAAAACTCGCTTGGTTAAGAGTCTTCGTGTCATTGGTCAAGGCAATTACATTCATGAATGCCTAATATGTTTATAATAAAGCGCCTTAGTATCATAGTAGCATAGAAGACGTTACTTTCGGCGGAGGCCATTTAAATATGCCTATAAAAATTCTTTTTACACTAATTTTAAAATAGATTCTGCGAATAAACATTAATAAATATTCATTTTATTCTTTCGCTTAATGAATTATTATCACAACGATAATTATTAGCCGAAAATGAAGGAAACCATTAATTGCTTCTAAAATATTTCATAAATATCCTGGAGAGGGGAAGGGGATACGAGTGTGATACCGTTGGATTTTTATGTACACATTTATTTGATTTCTTTTTAACATTTACAGATATTTAAAACTGGAGAATTGTGTAGTCTGTTAATGTATGTTTTTTATGTGCTTGATTTAATACACTATTGTATTGGAAAATAAAATTTGCAAACTGCGGTACCTATCAGCTACTAAACAAAATTGACTTATAGCGTGCACAAAATATTATGAACTCGCAAGCCCGTTTCGTTTATCCATTTTGATGAAATTTCAGTGAAGATCCCTTTTGAAGAACTCAAAACTAAGCATAGTATAAAAACATTTTCATCAACTAATAAAACTCATAAACATATTTTTCAAATTTTGCGATATGATTGATAATTATTCAAAAATTATAATTTATATGCTGTTCTAATGAAAATTGCTGCAACTCTCTCCATCGCTGTTAAATGTTTGTTCACTTACAATTGTAGAGGGAGCTTTCAGTTAATAATTCACGTTTATACATTTAATTAAACAATCAAAAGCTCTAACAAAGCGTTGCATATCGTTTTAACAACATACGTAAAAACTGTCGATTATAGCACAAAAACATATGTTCGTTAAAAAGAAATTTAATCGAATTATATCTGTTTTATTCATTTATTATATACGTTATTATGAGTTTCTTAATTACTTAATTATTCAGGATTTAAATGTTTAATTTTGATTTGAAATATATTTTATTTGAATAATAACGTCAAAAAATTAATTTAAAAAGAATAAGTTATAATTACAGATTTCAGTGAATGTAGGAAATCGAAATGGATTGTTAAACAACTCTTTCAACGAGATTAGATCATATAACTCCTAATAAAAAATAATCAATAAGAGAGGAATCGGAGGAAATACAAATAAAAAGCTCGATGAAATTATTATTAGGCATGAATAAAGAAATAAAGAACTTAAATAAATTAAATTAAAAAAATTGAAAGAAATAAACGGCTCACAATAGAAAATAATTGACACAATAAAAAGGTATAAACGAGAAAAATGTAAAAAGAAAACGATAGAAAAAAAATTAAAACAATAATAGAAAATATGGAAGAATTAAAACAAGACACTAAAGAGAAATAGTTAAGAAAATGGTTACAAAGGCAAGGATCATTTAAGAAAAATGGCTAGTAGAGATAAAATAAATAAAAACCGAAATGAGAGAGCCAGCGGCGGAATTATAGGGAGGAAATAGGGTAATAGCCCACTAAGAAGATATGTTTTTTTTTTGAGTACCTCCTTAAAAATCTACTTCTTTAGTTTTAATATTCTTTAAATTCCAATATTTACAGACTTCTTGTATTCTATTTTTTTTTTTTTTTTTGAAAGACGAGTTAGAAAAAAGTTTCATATTTAAAACATATTTATTATTGTGTTAGTTCAGAGCATAGTTGTATAGTTATTCATTTTTCTCACCCATTATTTCAAGTGACTTACTGATATCTTAATAAGTAAAAAAAAAGTAAATAAATGGAGGAGCGAGTGCATTTAGAAAACGAAGATCTGATCACATACGTACCGGATAAAAGTCAGCTATGTGGCAATTGTGGGTATTCATTTAAAGATAGTCTAGAACCATTACTATTAAGATTGCGATCGCGGGAGTTAACTTGAAGAATCGTCAGGACCTATTGGAACTGATGGAGACAGTATGATTTGGGATGCGATTACCAACAGACCAGTCATTACCATTAACCACAGCCGAGTCATGGCCAGAAGTAGCCGACATCAGTAAACTACATCAGCGCGGGAAGCTAAGACACAAGAGCCGCAAAAACTAAAAATTAACAAGCCCAGGTGTAACGAACTAGGCCACCTTAGCTGGTAGTGTAGTCAGTCCTAAGCAGTGAACTACCAAGAGACATGTAAGTCTGTAAACTTGTTGATGAAGGGTGGAAAATCGCCGTCGAGTCCATTACAGCTACCGCCTTGTTCGATACAGAGTGCACTAACACCACCATTACCGCGACGTTAGCAGCCCGTGCACATCTCGTTTTAGGGTCGAGTCAGACACGCTTACTTGGATTCGGCTATAATCGTCCCCTACCAGTAATCAGTGAAGACCGAGTTCAAATGAATCTTGCGGATGCGGACATTCAGACAATAGCGTTGGTCGTCGACGACCATTGTCAGCCGTGGGATGTTGTGCTAAGGCTCGATGTCTTCCACAGAAACGAATTTAGTTGGCGTAAAGGAAATGAT
Source organism: Icerya purchasi (assembly GCA_039619475.1). NCBI lineage: Eukaryota > Metazoa > Arthropoda > Insecta > Hemiptera > Monophlebidae > Icerya > Icerya purchasi. Next base: position 382,963,897 of record CM077115.1, read on the forward strand.
AATATTATCAATGAAGCTGCCCGTCCAGGAGATGGGGATTCACAACCATTGTCTCTCGAGGAACAGTATCTCCTACGCACAGTTACGAGGGGAGCAGATACCAGACCCGCAGGAAAACTGCACCGGATTCCACCAGGAAACCGGCCGAAATCCCAGTGTGACGAACTCGACGAAGTCATGGGAGTCCCGAGACGGGACTCAAGTGAATCACAAAAAGCAGCCAGAAGAGAGGTTGGTAAAACTCGTTTCGACCAACGCCGTCTGCACCGTCAAGAATAGCTAGAAAATTTAGTGTTCCTTTAAGTTCAACAGCCGGACAAGTTGAAGCGAAAATGGGATGGTTCATATTCAGTCACCAAAATGATCTCACCTGATACACGTGAGATCGTTGCAGTAAAACAGAGGAGCAATCCTGTTGAATCGACGGTAGTTCATATATTTCAACCACGTAGGTGGCAACATCAGTCCAATTCCAATGACGATGGTACCAACATTGAAGAGGTCGCTCCTAACGATCCTACATCAGATCCTTATGCAGACGGTCCAAGGAAAAGCTAATGAGTCCGACGGAGCCCAGATGGTCTCAGATATTACTAACAGTCACCTTGACTAGCCCCCTAATTATCAGGTTTATCTCACATACACGTATATAATTATATGTATGAAAACTAAAGGAGTAATTGGAAATGTATGAGAGTTTACCCCATGTTGGGTTGCATACATAAGTGCATGATTCTGGTATGAGTGTGTTCTAACTGATTACAACAGCGCGCTTAGGCTTACATCTGTCATTCAAGGGCCTGGCAATCTCACAATGGCCGAATGTTGTAAGCAATTTCTTTAAATATATATATATATATATATATATATATAATTATTTTTTGAAGGTGTGGTGTAACGTGTCTTAAGTAATTCACAGCGGAGCTGTGTTCGCTGATTTTCGTATATACGCCATCTTTTTTTCTTGTTCTTTGGCCGCTACAACGAATGTCATTGTTTTCATTTTGCTTTTAGTAAAACGATTTATACGAGTATTTTGAATTTATTACGTTTTATTTATTTTTTTCTACGTGTTGTATTTGTGATTTTAAGGAGAAAATAAAGATAATAAAATATAGGACTTTATCTGATCGGCTCTGCGTTATCGTTCGATAAATGTAGTTTCTCCTATATTGAAACGGTAGGAAAACTATTCACAACAGTGGGTGACCACGCTATTGGAATTATTGATAAAGCAAAGAAGTCTGTTGTTCTAAAAAATTATTTGAACACGAAAACAATTCAATTTGTACCATAGAATTATTTATGAAACCTACGATTTAGCCGCGAGGTAGGGCAATACTCTCCGATCATGAAGTTGACATATTCCCCAAGCAAATGGAATCACTTTTTTGGTATAAGCTCAAACTAGTGAACGGCTTGTCTGGCTTAAAAATATAACAAAAATCGTCAAATCTGCGACAAAAATTATAATAATTATAATGATAATTTAAAAAATAAATTCAATTACAATCAAACTAGAAATAATAATCAAAATAAAACAAGGACAGTAATAATAATATCACTAATAATAATAATAAGAAGAAGAACTAAATATGTATACAAACAGGCTGAAAAAATGTAAAATTAGCAATGTTCATAAATAGCAAAATATATTATTCAATAATAATCAGAAGGAATTTTACAGGGGTCCCCAGAACAATGTGTGTAGAGAGCTTGCTAATATCACCAGCTTCTGGTCAAACATAAGGGGAACGAGAAATACAACATAATAACAAAGCACACTGGTTAACAGAGGAAAATGAGAGAAGAAAAAATAGTCCTGAAATGGATGAAATATTCTTGGATACTAAAGACGTTACCGAAACTATCAACAAGACATCAACTTGGAAAAGTACCGGGCCTGATTTAATTCATAACTTCTGGTACAGGAAATTACCAGTAATACGTGAAGCCATAGCCGGATGCTTTAATTAAGCCCTGCAGTGCCCTGAAAGTGTTTTTATGTAAAAGAAGAACATTTTTGCCGCCAAAATCGGAAAATGTTAACCATCCTGCAAACGTTAGACCAATTACATGCCTGCTTATTATGTATAAATTGTTAACATCAGTTATTGAAAAAACAAAAAAAATCATGATCATTTGTTATCCAACAAATTTATGACAGGAGAAAACCTTTCTGGCTATTATAGAAATTCATGTGGATGCAAAGATCAGATCATAATAGACTATGTAATAACAATGCAAGCGGTAAAGAGACAAAGAAACCTTAGCGTAGCATATATTGATTATTAATAAGCATTTGATTCAGTCCCCCATTTGTATTTGATTGATATATTGCGAACATACAAAATGGATTCTAAAATAATGACTTTATTAAAACTTGTAATGACTAAATGGAATGCGCACTGTCAATGTATGATACGAAATCCATTAAAATTTACATAAAGATGTGCATATTTCAAGGATACTCACGCAGCACCCAGCAGTTTTTCATGGCTTTAAATCCGCTTAGGTCCACATTAAATGGATTTGAAGTTAAAAATGCCAACAAGAAATGTAGAATAAACCACTTACTCTAAATGGACGATTTAAAATTATATAGTAATTCTAGAACCCGACTATACAATTGCTTGTAATTACAAATAAATTCAGCGATGAAATAGGCATGAAAATGAGAGTTGACAAATGTCGATCTGTGCAAATACAAATAGGTTATGACACACTCTTAGAGGGATTTTAACTAATTAACCGAGAAATAATTACAGAATTAGGCAAAGAAGAAAATTATAAATACCGGGAACTAATACAACTAATGAACGTACAGCATATGGATGATTAAAGAATTATTGAAAACTAAATTTAAACAAAAGGTAGGTTCCATACTGGGCACATACTTAAACACTAAAGAAAAAGGGGTGGCAATTAACACTTATGCAATTCCAAGTCTATCATACTCTTTTGGTTTGGTTAAGTGGTCTGATACCAACCTAGAGGAATTAATGTTAACCCTAAGGACATCGTTGGCCAGATATAGAATGCGAAATCCAAATGCGGCAGTAAAAAGGATTGTATTAAAAGCAGATATGGGAGGACTAGGTATCACAGATCTAAAAGCAGTATGTTACTCGTAAATACGTCAGCTGATAAATTACTCCAGCTAAACTTGAAATTATGTATGCGACTAATATTGAAGCTGATAACGCATACACACCATTGAATTTAACTGACTACAATAATGAAATAAGCGATGAAGAAAGTTATATAAATAGGAAACTAATCCAAGACGGAGTAGTAAAAATATAAAATCGTCATAAATACATTTTGAAAGAACCACTATAGGATGATAAATGCAGAAAATGCCGTACCAAATGTGATACTATTGATCATATAATACGCGGCTGCTCAACACTTACCAACACGGAATACATCTCAAACGCCATTAAAATATTGTACGAGTAATCCATTAACAGACAGCGATAAAAGTTAAATCATTTGCCTCTTTTTTATCATATTGTAAATATCAACCTGCAGCAGTGTTGGGAAACGTGGATTACAAAATGTACTGGAATCGACAGATATGGACAGATACCATACAGAAGACATGTGCAGAGAAGATTAAAAAGTACACAATGCTTGCCATCAAAATGGAAACGACATGAAAAGTCAAAAAGTATACACACAGGCAATCGTCACAAGTTCCACGATCACTGATTACACAGTTGAAGAGTTTGGATATCGTGGAAATGCTGCCACAGATACAGAAATCTGTCATCCTAGACACCTGTGATATTGTTTGAAAATGTTGGTACCAGTTAAATTAGAAAACGTTATTACTTGTTTATAAACCGTTACATAAGCATTTTCAGTTAGAAGAGACCTGAACCGCCATAATAATAACAGTGATATAATATATAATAGTAAAAACAAAAGAGGTCTGTATACAATAGTAACTGGTGATAAAGAACTGAGCCAAATAAGCAATAGAACCGTAATCACTAGTCAATACCATAATACGCTATTCCCCATATGAAGTTTAATGTATAGTCTGTCAAGCAGCGACGTGTTACGTTAAAAATAAAGTGGTCGTGTGTTTCTGCGTTAAGTTTCTAGTTATTGGGGAAATTAGGGATCGTTCTTTAATAGTGCGCTTACAAATTTCGTTCTTCCATTCGTTCTATTCACAGATGTACCTTACATTTTTCACTCACACACATTCTTATAAACTTTTACAGCGGAAGTGATATACGGCTTGACGTTGGTATAATATTATATATATATATAATAATGCGGGCTGCAGCGGCCGCCCCAATCTTATTGATTACGGCAATATTAGTAGTAATAATAAAAATGCTATAAACAATGCGGTGGCTGACGACAGTAGATTTAAGTAGCTGTAATAATGAAAATAGTTCAGAAAAAAAAGGTGATTAACCGGGAATTAAGTTCATCTCGGAATAATACTAATTGCAGTTGCAATGAAAATAACATTATGTCAGACTTTATCAGTGATAACACTAAAAATTAAAAACAATACATGTAACAAAGATAACACAGTGAATAAACCAGAGCAATAAACTTATTTATACGAGAGTAGTGAAGAATATCTCGAATATAAAGTTATTTTATAATAAATCGTTAAATATCAGTAATTGCAAACTTATTAAAAAATTGTAAATTGTTAAATATCATAACAGAAATCAATAAAATTGGACGAAATAAATTCCTCATAAAAACAACAGATATGACATCGGCGAACAATCTCGTTAAGAACGATGATAGGATTAAACAACACGGAGTGGATACATATATTGCTCTATATTTCTTAGCGAGAGCAATTAATTTACCCGAGGTGTAGACGAAGATATGTCCGAAACAGATATAGTGGAAGGATTAGAATGCGGACCATTTACAAAACAATAAATAACAGTAAATTAGAATTTATTCCAACAAAATCGGTACAATTATTCTTCCTAGGACATAAAATTCCCGCTCATATACATATATATCAACAAAGTTAAATTTACATTCGAACCTTATGTATACTCGGTTCGGCAGTGTTTTTCGCGTTATTCCCCCAATATGAAATATTGCAAAGCTAATAATAAATTATATGGCAATTGTTCATCGTATGAGAACAGATTGTAAAGAACGACCATTTTGTATGAATTGTAAAAAGAATCATCAGTCTACTTCTATCGCTTGTCCTGAAAGACAAAGGCAGCGTGACATAAAACATCTGATGGCTTATAAGAATATGTGTTACGCATAGAAATTCCATTAACTAACAAAGACATATTTTACTCAACTCGGCTTAAATCATCTCCACAGCTTAAATATTATCCAGTCAGAGCCACAGTTAACATCCTATAGAATTACGAGAAGCAGATTCTTTGACATATCACTCGACATTCGAGGGCGATTCATAATAGATTGTGATTCAGAAATAACAGCTTTCGATGAAATGATCTGCAATGAAACTGATATTTCCTATTAATTAGATGCCCGCGAAAACTTAAAAAGGTGGTCAAATTACAAACTTGGATCTCATTTACCGTAGATAAACAGAGACATATAGAAAAAGTAATTATCATAAAAAGTCGTAATGTACCGTCATTTTGGAAGTGATTTATTCCAAGAACATGACACGCGTACAGATTTTCATAAATTAATCATTGAAATAACTCAAAAAAAGTATCACAGAAAATGTTTCTTTTACTACGATAAATAATGAATTAGAAAAGTTAGAATTGTAATACTTAGAGTAAAACATAAATAGCGGATCGGTACGTTAGATGTAGAATTTAAAACGCGGTACTAAAATAAACATTTTTTTAATCGTAAAATAAATGAAAGTACGTTACCCGCAGAATTAAAAATAAAAGATATCTTGTCTCTATTTCATGATTTTTTCCCGCATTATCCTGGAAGCTGTAATTATTTATTTTAATATATAACACGTTCACAAAACCCGACAAAATTTATAACAAGATTTTATCTTTTCCCGTAGCAAAAAGAACAGCGACGAAAGAGGAAATTAAACGTGTTAGGCAGTTAGTAATTATTCGATACTCACATCGTCCTTCGATGCTTCTCTTCTCACACCTGTAATTTAAAAAAGTCGACAAATCAATTGATACCTCTGCACGCCAGAAGTATAAATACGATAATTTGAAATGAAAACGATGAGCTTCAACTCTTCACGGTATCGTTTTGCTTTTTCCCCGTCCCCTTATTGTCCTTTGCACTCTGGCGATTGTTCCTTCGTTTGTGATCCTGACCACGTGCTGTTTAAATGTTCCAGTCTTTTCTCCGAACGTAATATTCTGTACGTTTAGCTATTAAAACTGAATTTTCCTACTCCATATAGTGCTTCCTATATCTTAGCTTTGCCGTCATCCAAGGTGGTTCCTATTCTCGTCTCTTTTCTGTCATCGATTTCTGACCGGATTAAAATTTAATCTCTAATCTAGTTCAATTGTCCTGGGTAGCTGCACTTCGTTGGCCAAGCCCAAAAAAAAAAACAAACTCCCTAATGAATTATTTCATAAATATAAAAATTTTAAATACATTTCTAGTTTGGACTTTGCTCCCGACAGAAGAAAAATGGAAAAAATATATTGACTTTTTGTTCGAAAGAAGATCCTATGAATATAATACAGTTCCCTTCGAATTAAAAATCAGGCTAACGCTTTTTGGATACAATTTAATCTAGAGATTGTGAAAAGTTACGTTTTGTTTTATGCGAATGATATTACATTGTCCGCGAGCGTCAGCCATATAATACACCTCGCTAAAGTATTAAATAAGTTAAAATAAGCCGGTATAACGGTAAAAATATATATCACAGTAATATGTAAGTCAGAAGTGGATTTTTCGGACCACAAGAAATCTGAATCTGTTCCGTCTATGACTTGTGAAAAGGTAGAAGAAATAAACAATTTTTATAGATCCATAAATAAATTGCTAATGCAGACACTTCTCGATATGTGTAATTTTTATAGAAAATTATATCGTGAAGAATGATTCCTCCTTTTATATGAAATGAGCAGAGTACTAAATCACTTATGCGTTTTAAGGATGCACATTTGCGCAAGATAGTAGCAGACTTGCTTTCTATAAATTGCCCTATAGATAGATTAGAACAAAGTAAAGATTGTGCAATGATTTCGAAGCCCTTTCTTTTGCTGAATTTTGACATCCATAATACCCCCCCCCCCCTGCAAACTAAAGTAACTCTCAAAAAGAAGATAATTGACTTGCATTTAAAAAAAAAACAACAAAAAACAAACTTACTATTTAATTCACATGGATTCTGAGGGACGATTATGCGCGCAGACAAATGATATTAAACTGCTAGTCTTGATCTACCATAAAAAAAATTCTCTTCTTCGGCAAAAACTCGAGTTGCCACTTTCACAGAGTGAAAAAAGAGAAATTGTAAAATTATAAACAAATGCGAAACACACAAACAGATAAAATCCTATACGAAACCACTGAAAAAGCCCATAATTTGTTATGAACCGACAAATACCTCGGATATTTTTACTGCAGACATTTCTACCAATAATATCAAAAAGTATGAATCAAATTTTAGTTATTTACGATATTTTTTCCCAATACCTGAAGTTAATTTTACGAAATATTCCACAAAAATTAGGAAATTTTATAACAACTGTAGGCGAAATGGATACGCTCGAAGTTTTCGAAAGAAAATCTAGAAAGAATATTTTGACCATAGGAACATACAGATGAAATATATAGCACCTTATTATCCAAAAAGTAATCCTACCGAATGAATTAATTTAGAATATATATCATAAGAAATATTCGACGTACCGTATTGTGGACATAGAAGATTTTATGAATCTGTTAATAGAATTTTTGAATGTACTGCAGGTAAACTATTACACAAAGGAATGTATTTAGATGCGATCGGAAAAACGGTTGAATTTCTACCATCAACACACGAATATGACTGTAATAAACCTGCTGGCAAGAATTAATAATAATCGCCGAAAATAAAAACGATAGGAAATAATGAAAGGATATTAAAAGTTTATTCTATTGGGGTTATTCTTCTTCTTCTTCTATGAGCCCTATCCTCGAAGGACGTTGGCGATCATCTGCTTGACTTGATCTTTATCCATGACTCTCCTAAATGTTTCCACCGTATCTAATTTGAACCACTTCCTTAGGTTTTCCATCCACTTTATTCTTGATCAGCCACGCCTACGACTTACCTTCTATCTTGCCTTGTATTAACACTTGAAGCAGCTCATATTTGCTGTTGTTCCTCATTATATGACCAAAATATTCTAATTTCCTTATTTAAACCGAGTTGACAATTTCATGTTTAATAGATTTAAACGTTTCAGTACTTCGGCATTCGTAACTTTGGCCATCCAGGGAATTTTTAACATTTTTCGGTATGCCCCACATTTCGAAAGCTTCTAACTTTTTACATAATATCACCGAAATTGTCCAATGATTCGACGCCATATAGCAGGACGCTGAAAACATAACACCGCAGAAGGCGTATCCGCAAGTCTAAATCCCGGTTCGTTTGTATCTTATTCATTCAGTTGTAAAGTGTGCTCTCGCCTGTTCAATTCTGGTTCTTATCTCGGTAGATATTTCCCATCTGTCGTTGATATGACATCCCGAATGCTTTATTGAGCTGGTCCTCTCGATCGTTACATTTTCGAGGTGCAGTATGTGCCATTAACCATGTTCGTTGCACTACCAATAGCCATCCATTTTGTTTTAGTCGTATTTATACGTAAGCCCATATTTTTACTACTTTCATTAATTCTTATAAAACTTCAAGGCACGTTGCAATCACGACTATATCATCCGCATAGCGAATGTTACTAACCACAATTCCGTTAACTACGCCAAAGTTTTTTTCGATAATGCATTTTTAAAAAAACATATTTCTGAATAAATATTAAACAAAAGGGGGGAAAGAACGCATCCTTGACGCACTCCCTTCATTATGATAACTTCCTCCGATATTTGACTATACGCATTAATGCACTCTGATTCCAATATAAGTTAGTTATAATTCTGATATCTTGACCATCCAGTCCTATTTTCCGCAATATTTCAATGAGTTTTTCGTGTCGTACTGTGTCGAACGCTTTTTCGTAATCCACGAAACAAGCATAAATGGCAGTTTGGAACTCACGACATCGTTAAATGAGCGCCTGAACACTAAACAGAGCTTCTCTGGTACCAAACCCGTTCCGAAAACCAAACTGTGTTTTTCCGGAATATTCTGCTCGTAAATTAAAGGATTGATAATTGTTAATGATAATAATAATTACCGTAAAATTCGTGTAAACAGATTTATTCAATAATTCGCACCATATTATTGAACGTATAGTTAACCGGTGTGTAGCGCTATCTTTTCTTTGTTTAAATAAATTACAATGAAATATTTACATTTAAGATAGCGCTGTTACCGCGTAATAATAACACTCCTAGTGTAAATAAATAACTTCTGCATAAGTAAGTTTTATTACATTTTGTTGTTTTAAAGATTACAATAAATAAATAAATACATAAAATTAAAGAAAAAAAATATGAAATTGAATCTAAATATAGTATTCAAAGAGCACATTGACTTTAATTTGATATTCACATGCTATACATGTTTCAACAAAAAAAAACTAATGATATTCCCCAAATATAATGCATTCTCTTTTCAGAATTATGTTACTTATAAATTTAGTATTTTTTCAAAAATTACTCTTTTATTTATCAAGTTCTCGTTTTTATTTATACGTAGATTTATGTCTCTTTTTCTTTATAAATAATTAAATATAGTAAAAAAGCAGTTGAAGTAACGTAAGCAAAATATTTACATATTTGGCCAGTAACAATAAGAAACACAAAAAAGAAATGATAAAAAAGACATAGGAAGGGAACTCAAACTGGAAGATCCAAATACATCTTTAAATAAGGAAATGAAGTATCTGGACATCGTATTAGATGAAAACCTCAACTTCACTAGTCACATCAATTACATAGTAGAAAAAATCATAAAAGTTTACAGCAAAATAACTGCTCTATACAACAATACCTTTGACATCAAATCTACAGACAGAAAAATTATATACTCGGCGCTATTTAGGTTCATAATAGAATATGGCAGCGCAATTTACTACCCCAAAATGAATAAAGAAGACAAAAACAAGATTTGAAAAAAGCAACGAAAAATATTATTGAGAATTATATCTGCATATAGAACAGTATCGTATACTGTAACCAATGTAATTGCAGGAATACTACCTATTAACTTACGGATACAGAAAAGTAATGAAATTAAAGTAACAAAATCATCAAGCATTACCGAAAAACAAAAAAAAAGAAAATATAAAAGAAATAAAAATTAAATACAACAACCTCTGGCACGAGAAGTATAATGCTGAAAAAACAGGAAGAAGAACCTTAAACTAATTCCAAATATAGAAGAAAGACTTAAAAATAAGACACTAAAACCTAATCTCTACCTCACTCAATTTTTAACAGGACATGGAAATTGTGGAGAATACCTCAAAAATATATAAAATAATAGAAAAAGACACACGCATAAACTGTAAAAAAGAACATAATAGATACTCCGGATCATACTGTTTTAAGCTGTCCAGACTTCAGTCAAGTCAGGATAAAACATAAAATAGAAGAAATCAATTAGAAATGGTTTACTAACCGGAAAAACACACAGATAACTGCGGAATATGTAAATGAAATAATGAAAAACAAAGAGAAGTACATTTAAATAATTAAGCATTAGCGTTAAATCGCGTACTCAATTCATATAATTGTGATGACCTGAGGAACATTGATAAGCGAGTACAGCAAAAAGTGATCCCCAGGCCATAATACTACTATTTACAAAATTGTGTTTTATAATAAATGAATTAAAAAAAAAAAAAAACACGCTATGCCAAAATGATGTTTTTAATTCAAATCATCTGTTTATAAATTATATTTATGAAAATGATTAGACTTTTAAGGTATTATAAATAATACAAACACTCGGCCATTACTTTTTACAAACTGAATTGCGTAAGTACACTATTCTTGTAAACTTATACAAATTTATGATGCATATTTGTACAAATTTCAGTCGTCTAGGATACAATGAATATTCATTAATTACTTCTTTAGGAGTAATCGATATTTCGCTGTAAAATAATATAAAGTTGTCACTCCATTTAAACTTCCTAAATCCATAGAGGCCCTTAAGTAAATCCTTATCAATTTATTCTTTCAACAGATGCTTTCGAGAAAGTTTTAATTATTGCGAAACAAATCAGATGTCTTTAAAAACACTTCTGCAAGTGTACACGGAAATGATTTTTGTTACTTTCAAAATTATCTATACAACTGCAGTTCGATGACCTTCAATTCTTAGTTTTATTATACTTGTATTGAATGATTAAACAGTGTAGGTACTGCTTTTTCTAATGTAAAATTAAATATTCAGAATTGTCGTCATCTCTTCATATGTTCTGCAATTATTTAAATACCGAATAATGTTGTCATTTAGTTTATAACATTTTTTGAGGTCCGAAAAAACAGATTGCAGATCTGTTGCTAATGACACTGTTAACTGAAAAATGATTGTAACTATGATCAGGGTAATTGCAATATTAAACTGTTGTGTAATAGCAGAGAGAAAATTAGCGAATTTTACGGTTGGAGTAAAGACTTCTTTCAAAAATTGTACGATAACACTGAACATTTCCGTAAACTGTAAATCATCTTGTAACGCAAAGGAATTTTGGTTTACATCTTCATGCGTCGGCATTGTTGTTGATAATAATTTTGTATAGAGCAGATCGTTTACTTCTTTCTTGTAAAAAGCTAACAATACTACTAAGAATTTTTATAATATTTCTCGCATTTCGATAATTTCACTTTCAAAAATTTGCTTTTTAATATAATGCTTCATAAATTTATACGTATCTATTTTTTTTATTTTATTCCGGGTAATTGTTTTAAAAGTATGAAAATAAATCTTGCTTACGCCGTCTCGGACCAAAGTTTGACGATCAGTAGTCACTTTATCAATGGCAGTATTACTTAAATATGAAAATAGATAAATTTTTTTATTATATCGATATAAAATTGTTACCGTAATGTAAGGAAATCCGATTTTATCACAATTTTTACGAGCGGCTCCCTGCATAGTGACCTAACTGGCGCCATCAGGTGATCAAATGTAAACATCGAATAACTTTCACACTTTATTCTTTTTGCGTTCAAGTTAACTTTTACAAGTATAATAGGATTTTGAGTCGAAGTTTATCGAATGAAATTAAGAATAAATGTTGCATTTATAACAGTGATTTATGGTATTTATCGAAATTTTCAAAAAAAAGTACTTTGAATTTTGCTTTAAAAAATGTAAGCATCAATTTTTTCGGAAATTTACAAAAGATTAATTTTTCTCGTAATGTACTTTTTTTTTTTTTTTTTGTGCTCGCTGACAAAGAGCATTAACGACAAGAAAGAAATTATTTAGATTCGTTTGCGGTCAGCTATAGCATCGATGAAGGAACCAAGGTTATATTGTCGTAAGATTAATAAAAGATTAACGAAGTGGCCAATAGAAGGGAATACGTATGGTAATGATGTACTTGTTTTTTATAATTTCCAAAAAATTTTTAAAAAAATGAATATAAATAAAGAACGAAAGTTTAAGCGAAAGGTTTGCGACTTCTTATCGGTAAAGTCGGTTAATATAATGCAGCATAATTGAAAAGTTGTGATTTTAAATGAACTTTTATTAGTCAAAGAATGTTTTATTACAACCATAATTATTAACGATTCTGTAGTAATGTAATCGGGAAGAAGACTACTTAATTCGACGAAAAAGAATATTTTTATTCAGAGATTTTTGCAATAACTAATAGTAAAAAAAATAACTGATATACACAATGAATACTGACGAACGAAAGAATCGGTACTGCTTATAATTTATTTATTATTTCGTGAAAACTCACGCATACGAAACTGAACTGAACGAAATCAGTGTAATAATTAATTTTTAGAAATATGGAATATTACATATCCGCAAACAATTTTACAGTTTTTAGGAATCTAAATATAGCTTTTAATTAATTTGGTTTCCTAACTTATTTTGTGCAGTGGTATATTTTATTTGTACAAATTCTTTTGTTAATCATTAAGAATAACGAAAATTCAGGGAATTTGTAAACTATTGTTTTGTAATGTCACCGGTAGGGCGGTAACCTAGCGGTTAAGACGCTTGGCTACTAAATTAGAGGACACGGGTTCGAGACTGAACCTTAACTTCACAATCCCCAACGCCCTGCTAAAGGTATCACCACTTTACTGTACTTTACTTCATTTTAATGTCACTAGTTTTACTTACACACTACATTTGTAATAACACTGAAAATTGTTTCAGAGATGCGATGATTATGTTTTGAGGATAATTTGTACGTCTTAATTTGGTCTTGTCATTTATAAGAGTGGAAATGGTAGAAAATTATAATAGATTTAGAGAACTTAAAGAAAATTAAAAGCTAATTACTTATAAGAAATTATTCATAGAATGTAAATCAAATTATTCTATTAAATTGAAACGAATTAATTGATACATTCGTATATTCTTTATTGTAAAATAGGCATTAAGAAATAAATTGGAAGTACAGTGACTCCCAAAAAAATTCGCACAAGTAAGAAATTTCGTTTTTTTTTAATAAATAACGTAATGAAAAATCGAAAAGAAAACTTCTATTAATAGTATAACATTACAATACAGACCACATAATAAAAAGAAGAAAAAAAAATGCAAAAAGAATATAAAAAAAAAGGAACTTATGCGAAGAAAGTGAATAAAATCATCGCTCAAAAAGAACCATACAAAAGCGAAAAAGTGAAGAAAAAGTGCACTAGAGGTTATGTTGCAAGAAAATAAACTAGTACCTCATTGAGTATCCTTTTTGGTCAATAACGTATTGTAACCGATTTAGTATAGTGCCGACAAGTTTACGTAAGTATTTCCTGTCCAGCTTCATCCACTCCTCTTCGAGTCTTCTTTTTGAGCTCCGCCTTAAAAATATCCGACGTCTAATGAACTTGACGGTCTAGTTCATTCCGCAAGTTTTCAATAATATTTAAATCCGGTGGCTGGGGAGAAGGATGGACTACTTTCGGACACTGGTAGAGTTGCCATTCTTGCCCAATGTGAGCTCGATGTTTAGGATCATGGTTCTCATAATATTTAAATAAATGCAAGATGCCCATTGACGTGGCACTTTCGTACAAATTGGCTTTTAACAACTTTAAAAACAGCGACACGAATTTAGAATACCATCAATAAATATTAATTCGCCTACGCCATAAGCAGATACACACCTCTAAACCATTAGGTCACTGTCAGCGTGCTTTACTGTAGGTTTCCGATTACAAGGATTTACTTCTTCGTTCCGCTTACACTAGACCATACATCGTCCGTCTAAACCAAAAACATTGACCTTGCTTTCGTTGGCGAAAATGGTGTCCTCCCAATGCGTACCCGGTTTCGGAACGTATTCTTTTGCGAACTGTAAACGTTTGGGCCGATTCACATCGTTGACGAAAGGTCTTCGTCTATAAGATACACGTCCGTTGTATCTTATAGATCGTGCACCGTTTCACATCTGACTTTTTTCTGACATTCTGCAAACAGTTCACTGGCAATCTTTCGAGCACGCAAACTGGTATTTTTCTTTATTTTACGGACGATCAGGTGTTCCTCGGTGGCGTTAGAATTTTTGGACGGTTAGAACTATGTTTTAAATCTATTCTATTTTCGTTTTTATATCGCTTCAGAATGTTGTATTATGGTTCAATGTTTCATATTTAAGATCGTACATATTTCTCCTACAGATTTTCATATGAATCCAAATTATACTAATTAGGTTTTCTCTGTAGACGTGTATTTGACCATTTTAAATTCGTACAGGGAGCATTTTGATTGGAACATACAAAACACCGTGCGACTTACATACACAGATGCATTGGCACGTGTTTTTTGCCTAGACATAGTGCATTTCGATCATTACGAGCGATCTGCGACACACTTACGAGTGTCACCGTCGTTCCATCGCACTACAACACGCGCGTTTTCCTATCTTTCATCACAGTGCGGATCTTATTAAGTGGTGATTTTTTTCGTTTTCTTTGCATAAGTTCCTTTTTTTTTTTTTTTTTTGCTATTTTTCTCGCAAACTGTGATGTTACACTATTAATAGAAGTTTTTTTTTTTCATTTTTCATTGCGTTCTTTATTGCCCCTACACTTGCAAAACGATGAAATTTCTTACTTTTGCGGATCTGTTTTTGGGAGTAACTGTAAATGTTTCAGAGTTAATTAAAATATTTCAATAAAATACTAGATGTACTAGTTATCGGAATTACAGAAGTGATTTTTATGTAACAAGTTTTCGCGTTAACTAAAAGTGCATTTAAATACATAACTCTCAGTTACTGCATGACGTGTTCCCCAAAATACTTTTTATGTAATATTTCATTGTTCTTATTTACGCCGTCTGCGACCGAAGTTTGGCCATCAGTAAGGCCATCTTCACTCTGTCAATGGCAGCATTATTTAAGTCCTTTTGTGAACACAATCGGAGTAGGTCTGCTCCCCACTGTAGTTTTCTTCTATCTGCGCTTCTTTTACCAACAATTTTTTCGTATAACACCCCAACCGGATGAGTGATATTTTTCATTACCATCTTCTTCTCTCATTTTTTCCTACCTTTCAATTTCTCGGAATTGGCGCTTTGTGCCTAGGAAAATTCCTATCCTGTCCCTTATTTCTCTCCGTCTTAGTTCATTTTGGCCATATAAAATTTCCTTTAATAGTCTGCCTTATTTCTCCTTTAACTTCAGCGATCTCTGCCATCCTCCCAGAGTATTTATTTCGCCTACACTTGCAAAATCTCTCCCTCCAGCTGTAATTAAACAGGAATTCCACAGTATTGTCAATTCTCTCTTCCCTACTCATGTAAACATTTTCACTGATGGTTCTAAGGGGCCTGATGGGGTTGGTGCTTCTTTTATTCTTCCAGATTATAAATTCTCTGAATCCTTCTGTCTTCCTTCTTTCTGTTCCATATTTACAGCCGAGCTAATGGCTATTTTACGTTCCATTATTTTTATCTCCTCCAATCGTCTTTCTTTCCAGTTTCTGATCATATCCGACTCCATGAGTGCTCTTCAAGCCATCTCTTCTCCTCTTCCTAATCATTCCTGTGATTTTACTATTCTCCGCATACGTTCTCTCATTCGGAGTCTCTCTTCTCTCCATGTGATCCATATTGACTTGCTGTGGGTTCCTGGCCATTCTGGCATCTCAGGTAATGAGATGGCTGATTCTTTGGCTCGGGTTGCTGCTTCTTCTACATTCTTCTTCAAAAAAATCCCATGATACTGTGAATACGTATCATCTGACGACCAACCTCATGCGTAGCTGTAGATCAATACTTTTTATTTGTAAACAATTTCTTCATCGAAATAAAGGCTGTCCTAGCTTTCTCTATTCTGGTTCTAATGTCAATATTTTGATCGGCTTCTTCACTGAATCAGCTGTCGAGGTCCTGAAATTTCATCAGCTTTCAATTTCTTTCAAACCGACATGTATATTTTCCTGCAGCCGTATTCGTATCTAGCTTACATTTGTTCACAATATGCTATAAAAAATAAATTCCCTATAATTATTACAACACCTATAAACCCAGTTACGCAAAAAGTACACTTCGAAATTTTATTTTTTTCCCGAAATTGTTCTTTATGAATATTCTTCAAGTATTCACGTAAACGCCTTTTCCGTTTAAACGGTTTATTACAAATGTTACATTTAATTTCGGAAAGATTTTTTTGTTGATCCATATTTTAATTATTAAAAATTTGAGTAAAACAATTTTTTTAGACCACTGTATGTTAGTTAGGCACGCGAATACAACAAAAATGTAAACATCGAATATAACATTTTATATATTTGATCATTTGATGGCGCTGTAGTCACGGCCACTGTACTGGGAGCCCCGCTTGTCGATTTTTACCATGTAAACTACATAACATTCAATGAAGATAGTACAATTAGAATTTTTTTATTTTTATTTTTTGATTATGTTTATACTGAAGTTTAAATAATTTCCTTTAAAGTACGTAAATTAAATTTTTCAGCGATTACCTTTGCATACGATCTACCGGAGTGACATTTGATCAGTCAAGGAAAAAAGTGTCTAAATTTATTTTATTATAAACAAACACACATGAAATATGAGTATCATTTTCTGTACGTGTTAATAACCCTTAAAAGCTATTAATGTTTTATTAATTGACGGGCAGCTCTGCGATAAGTTTTGATTCATTCCTGAATATGTTGATGATTGCAGCAGACTACCACCGATGGTTTGTGTGATCAGTGTGACCGATGCTGAACCGAGAAGGAACTGTCCTGATTTCTCGTACGCATCGATACGCTAACTGAAATGTTTTTTTCCCTGGAATACATTAATTTTGAAAACGATCTATCTATTCGGCCGTTGTAGTACTGCTTTCTTATTACAATTCCGTAGACAGATCATTACGATACCCTACATTTGTCAACTAGGAAGGCATCGTATTAAGATAAATTTAAATAAACATTATCATCGAGGATTAAACATTGCCGCGATGTAATGTCGAAATAATCTGAATCGTTCTACAAAAAGCTAAATGTAAACTAAAACCCCATATCTTTTGTTCATGCACCAATATTGCAACGGTGAAATAAACGCGGCCTCCAAAATACCCAAAACGCGCGGTAATTTATTTCTTATCTCTGTTATTGCCTTTTATTGACATTATTTACACTGTGTTATTTATTAGAGAAGAGAAGCATTTCAACAGTAAGTTTTTAATTACTTTTATTAGAAATACCAACGTTTTTAAAATCTTTATGAATAACTGCGCTAGTTAAATTTCAACTCCATTCTTATTGTTTTTGTTTCTTATCTTTTACTGACATACCTATATCACCATTCCAACTACTATTATTAATCAATCGGCATGCATTAATAGTCTACAAAGAGTTCATTTGAAATTTTCTTAATGCGATTAGTTTGTTTATTATTCCAAAAAAAATGTTACGAAATGATATTTTTTTTATTTCCTGATCTCCTCACACTGTATATAGTGAAGCATTTGCGGTCCCATGTTTGATCATCATTAAATTATATATATATATATATACATATATATATATATATATTAATTACAACGTAATTCTTAGTCCACTCCTATTAGAAAAAATGTCCCAATTTTATGTAACATTTGTTATATTTTATAGGATTTTTGTAATTATTTTATTATATTCACATGGACTGATTTAGAATTACGTTGTAAATTTTGATCATTTTATACAAAGTATAGAAGAGAAAGAGACAGAAATATAAGCAAGAAAGGTCAAGCACAGTCCCTTGCGAGGCCAAAATGGCTGAGTTTATATATATATATATATATATATGTATGTATTAAAACCAGAATATAATTGAAACTGAAAACTGCCTTTACACTTTTTGATAAATCCGAAATAAAAAGATAAAAATGTTGAAATCGGTTGAAGTTCTACAATCATTATAGAACAACTAGTATTTGCGAGTTTAAGAAGCTTCCCTTTTGGCGACGTTCGAAGGGCAGAGTTTTACACACATAGATACAGTAAAAGTTTGCATTGTTAATTTGCTTTTTTTTGGTGCCACTATCATCGACCAAATATTTGCATGTTCTTAAATGATTGACTGAAAGTTACTGACACTATATAACGATATGAAAATAAATTAGAAAACAAATTCCAACATAGCTAAATTTAAAAATTTATATAATATAATAACATAATAGCAGTCGTTGTGTACATACACATATCTACAATAACAAATATAAACATTTCGAGTTACGAGTTACACTTAACGATATAAATTATTAGTAATAGTGTAGTACGTATAAAGTCGAATCGAAAATTTAAACGCTATAATGGGAAGGAAACGGAAAGTTTTAAGTACGAATGACGTGCGAATCACAGTAAATATTTTCAGATATATACGTAAATATGTCCGACGAACGAGGTCACG
This sequence comes from Icerya purchasi, assembly GCA_039619475.1. NCBI lineage: Eukaryota > Metazoa > Arthropoda > Insecta > Hemiptera > Monophlebidae > Icerya > Icerya purchasi. Next base: position 382,983,041 of record CM077115.1, read on the forward strand.
GAAAAAACGAAAAAAAACAAAAAAAACATAAAAAGACAACGCGGTAATAGTAAAACGATCTGTATATTATCGCACTTATATATTGATGCAAGATGACCATTTCGACATGGACATAATCTTGCCGCGCGGTTCTGGCCATTCAGGCGATGAGAGAACCGATTCGAACGGTTTAATCGGTTGCATAACCTGTCTTTGGAAGTTGACCGAAATAGTCACTGGATGTAGGACTAGAGAGGAGAACGTATTAACATTCAGATCAGTACTAAGATCAGTCAAAAACGGCCCTAACAATTCACTGTCGATCGTTAAGGGAACATAGAAAGCGCCTTTGGCGTGTAGCGCGAAAATAGGTACCGGATGCGACGGTATACTGGGCGAGGATTCTCGCATTTGTTTCACTGATGGCGGCGGGGGAGTATCGTTTAGTGTTTGATCGGAATTTACGCTGCTGTCATCGGTAGACAAGCGCCGTTTTTTTTTAATTGCACACATTTCTGCGCCACTAATGACGACACCGTTCGAAGAATGTTCTGCACTGAACCGTTCTTTAATATTATTCTTAAATTTGTACAACGAATTCCCGGCGGTCGCGTTTTGTTCGTTGTTCATTATAACGTTATGGTGTACTACCGATTTTGATTCGACTGGTAACTGAAAATCAAAAAACAGTTTAATATCTAGCGTAATTTTTTTCTCCTAATCAATAAAGAACTATGAAATATATATATATATATATATATATATATATATGCATATGTATATATATATATATATGTATGTATATAATATGTGTACTAAAAAAATTAATAAAAAACGAACAGATTAGGTGTTTTGGCTCGCAAACGGCATATAATTTCAGAGATTAAGTAATTATGAGAGCAAAGGAGCTATAGAATTTATTTTAAGGATGTGACATCCGTGATGGTTCAGTTAATCCATAAAGGCAATAAAGCATCAAGAACAAAAACGTTTTGGCATGAAGTTTTTTTTTTTTTTGTAGGGGAAAAAAAGTATGGTTTTGTTAATGCACGTACTAGGATCTACGACATTCCGTTGACAACAAGATTTGCCGCAACACGTTTTATCGTCGGCAACATTACACAAAAAAAAGCACGGCGGTTCGTTGACGATTTTAAATAATAGAATGACATCGAAAGTGAGCGTATTAACTATTTTGAATGCTATGTGGTATTAAGAAAAGTGAAATGTAATACGAAACATATTAGCGGAAAATCCGGTAAATTATTCTTAAATAAAAAACGGAAGTTCTAACATACGAGTATGTTTCATTAACGTACTGACAAATTTGTTTCAGTAGTAAGTTAGGGTAAAAGATCGTTAAATTTATCGCCTATACGATCGAAAAAACTAGATAATAGTGCTTTTAAATAACATTTACATCTAATCCTACTTTTATTAATAATTTCGTCATAAAATTTTCTCGCAATTTATTTCGATTCTATCAGTTCAACATTAAACGGCCGATGAATAAATAAAAACAAATAAGGTTTAATAAATTAGACGAAAAAAAAAAAAAAAAATCGACTTTAAAAACAAATCGTTGATTGTTAAGACGTCGGCTGTAGTAGCTCCCAGAGTACTATTTTCTGCTAATGTTTATGTTACAGCGTTTAAAAACCAATTTCGGGTTGTTCTTATTAAGTTGGTTTCGGCATCTCAGTTCTTTATATTACCCATAGAAGACTCGATAGTCGCAGAGTAATTTTGGCCCTCACGAATATAACGTTTTTATTGTATCGATATGCAAAAAGCCAGACAAATTATATTTTTACATTTTGTATTAGTAAACACTTGTGAATCACTCTTTTGACTTCACTATGGATAGTTCGCGTTTTTTTTTGTTTTTTTTTTTTGTTTTTTTTTTTGTATTAAACCTGTTGCAATGTAAAAAAAATCTAATTTTTAGCTGATTATAAAATAGCAACTATAGTTAAACGGGACCTAAATATATGAATAAATGTAATTTTGAAAACAATATATATTTCGAAACGAATTTTTAAAAAAGTTATAAATGCAAATGTATTTCTTTTTAAGTTTTGAACAATGAAAAGAGCTGGATTTTCTTTTCTTTAATTTTAATCAACTTCAGTTTTTCGATATTGTTAAAGTCATGTATATTGTTCAACGTGTATGATACCGAGAGCTGATTAACGCTTTATGTAAGTGAAATTTTTTTTTCAATTTCAAGAACAAGTAAACACGTACATATTATAATACGTACATTGTAATTAGGCAGATTGTTGTACTGTCTAACGAGAAAAATTTCTGTAGCGTTGTAGTTTTTCTAAATGAATTTATCGTACGTGCGGTTTCATTTTTGCTGTTGTTTTTTTTTTGTTTTTTTTTTTTTTTTCAGTATCGTGAAAAACAAACAAGAGGTTTGGTAATTGACAACAGTTGTAATAGGAGGAGAATTATACTTTTTTACTTTTAAAAAAATACTGCTGTTTATTCAGTTTGGTAATAATGTACGCAAGCGCCGCGAGAAAAAGGTGAATCTGCCGCCCACCTGGAAATACGTATTAACACACTTCTATGTACGTTTGTTATTTTATTTAATAACTACGAGTCAGTATTAATTTTAATTCATTTTACAATGTAATCATAATGATTGTTGTTGTTTTTGAGTATTTTATTATTATAATTCTGAAGATTGAAAAAATACCTTTTTCATTGCTGTCAATTTTTAATTTACTTTTCGTTATTTTTCTCACTTCCTGCGATTGATTAATAAACATTGTTTATTTCGTTATTAATTCTTTTGATCCCCCAATCATATTGCCGTTTACTGTAATATTAGAAAATAAATTCTTTCCAATTTTTTTTATGTAACATTAAATATTTACTTCTAGGACACTAGCCCTCCTCTCTTTTCATAACTGATCCACATTTTACGTCACTTAGCATATTTCGATAATTCTTAAAGTGTGTACAATTTTTTATTCTTCTCTACGCCCACAATACTGACGGAATGTGTTTTCAAACTTTACAGATAATGTTATGTGTACGGCGGCCCTCCGTTCAAAAACATGTCGTAATATAAGTTGAACAGGTGAGGATGTAACGCATTGTATTAAACAGAATATTTAAAGAAGCGGCATGTGTTGTATGATTTATCATTAAAATTAAAAAAAGAGATATAATTCTACTAATCGAGTAATTTTGTTATGTTCGTGTGCCGGATTATTCTGAGATAATGTAATTTTAAACGATAATCGAAGTTCAATTTTGTACGAGAAATGCAAATAGTAGCGGAAAAATGTGTTAGCCAGACAGAGAAACAGAGATTAGGCTGTTGATTGAAGAACGATGATATCAGATAGTTACCGTACCTTTCGGATGATATTAGGCCTCGCTTGAGAAGCAAAAACATTATTTATATGAGCAGGACCTGTTAATATTTCTCGCAGTTGACTGTTACTTTCAGTGCCGATGTTATCCTGACCACCGCCGTTATTTTCGATTTGGTTTTGACTGATTTGAATTCGTTCGCTCCCGTCACTTCCGACGATCGAACTCCGTATGTTAAGATTAGCGATGTCATCGCATGAACTCGCGTTACTTTTTCGCATAGACGGCGCCGGAATTATAATACCTTTTCGAACTGGACGATTTATTTCTCCGTAGGCAATCTCGCCATCGCTATGAGTTGCATAGATGTTATTGTCGACTGTGATTTTTGGATCGCAATTGGTCGGTGGCGTTAGCGTATCCACTCTGTTCTGATTAACCAATCTGTCGCCTATGCAAAATGAAAAATGATATTAGTAAACTTAGCTTTTTAAATGCAGAATACAGAATAACATAGCCGTGTGACAATAATACGTAATAGTAAATGAAGCAGGCGATTATCTATGGGGGGATCGCAGGAAAAAGTTAATAAATAGTTTTTGGAATTTGAAAATAAATTTCAGGTGTTAGTTTTTTTAAATTACAGCGTACAGTCAGTAATTTCTGTATACATTAATAATTTTCTCGCGCGCGAGTGCGTGATTATTAATTTCAAAAAAAAAAAATTAAACCCACATTATAATTGTATATGCAACAAGTACTTGTTAAACTGTGAAACTATCGAGACACTAGCTGTTCAAATATACATTCGAGACGTTTTGCAATTTCTCAAACGATATCTTTTTTTATCTTTTGTCTTATTGGATGTAGATTTTTTGGTTCCCTTAAGAAACTGCGACCGTAAAAAATAACGATTGTGCCGAAAACAAGGAAATTAGATCAATATATGCAAATTTGTTTCAGACTCGTTTTCCATGCAAGAAATGGCAAATACAAAAACAAATTGATCTTGAACTTAATTTGTTTTATCATATATAATATTACTGAAATTGTCAGGATATTTCTGACAGACCATCTCTCTACCCTATCAAAATAGGTTGCAAAAGGTATCTTTTAAATATTTTTTCTAATATTCTCAAAAACTTTGTAAGTATATGAAAATCTGAGAAATTAAAAATGACCAAAGTCAAGGTTTTTTTCGTTGCTTAAAGTGTCTGAAGCTAAAAAAACAAAAACGAATCATCTATACTATAAAACTGAAGGATGCATTTGTATTCGAATGGTATTGAGCTCGATTAAGCTTAAACATTAAAGAATAAAAAATATTTGAAAATTAATAAATTGCGCTATTTTAAGAGTTTTATCACGAATTATCACCATTGTTCCCGGTAACAAAAATAATGTTTGCATGTGTACAACTTTTTAACATTTACTGGCATCCGCAGTTTATTTGATTGTGCGCGGGTGTCACGCTATCATAATTTTATTTGAATGTAAGGAAAATTAAAACTTTAACAATAATTTTAATAGAAAATTATACGGTTTTCTTGGTTTTTGTTGGACTTTTCTCAGTAAAATGTTGTTCCACTTAAATTTGTACGAATATATTAATTCTACAATTCTGTTATACATGGTCAGCCTTTGTTTTTCTTAATTCATTATCGAACTATTTTTCTTGCTGCACTTTCGATCTATTCTGTTTCCGTTGAGTTTTTTTTTTTTATTTTTTAACTTTCCGTATCGCATTACCATTTTTAGTTTCGAAAATAACAAAAATAGCCGAAAAAGATTTTTGCATTTTTACTTTCGCATATATAAATAAATTTAAAAATATTTTTCTTACGAGAATTATTATAGTGTGAACATTTTAAACGAGTTTTAAATTTTCCAATTTTTCTTTTTTTTTTTTTTTTGAAAACTTGTTTGTTTATTAATATATCTTTTACCGCTAAAAGTGATCTAACATTTAAGAGCAAGCGTTTTTTGAGATAAATTATTTAATGATAATAATAATAATAATAATAATAATAATAATAATAATAATAATAGCAGTTTATTTATTTTACCTTTCAGAATTCGATCACATTGGTTCTCTAAATGATTCATTAAACGAACGCACATTTTTTCTTCCGGATAATAACCCTCCGCTTCTACTAAATAGTGCATAACTTCCGAAAGACACTCTTGAAATCCGAGTTGGTAACCTTTTTTAAAAATGAGATCGTTTGATTGAAATGTGTTTTCATTTGAACATTGCTGGCCATTTTCTGATGAATAGTCGTGCGCATTTATCGTTTTATTGCGTAAATCACATTTATCTATAAGATAGAAAACGTAATATTTATATAACGCACGTTACAACATTTATACTTTCAGTGCATGTGTGTGGTCAGGTGTGTGTATATGTTCATAACAATCTGCCCACATAATATGTTTGTAGTGATTTTGTCACTGCATTTGCCTTCATTGAGAGTATCAAATGGAGACTACCGCATTGACAGTCGTGAATTCTAGCCATTCAACCGTCACAGTACTAAGTATAAAAATCAAAATTTATGGTATGAAATAATTTGGGGATGGCGGCTTCAAAATAAAGTGAAATTAGTTACTATACTATAAGATCGAAAAAAAACCTGAACCAAGGAGAACTTAAAAGATTTCGAGATGTACATTGTGCGATTATATTTTAATTGATTAATAATTCTTTTTACATTTGCTATTCATTCAATAACCGCTGGAACCCGTATTCGAATAGTTTCATATTTACTACAAAACGTAGTATAATACGATCTTGTATGGTTGATCGATCCATCTCTTCCCACTTCGATGGCATTCATGAAATCCATTTTTTTTATGTTTTCTTTTTTTTTTCTTTTTTTTTTTTTTTGTGGGTGAATGTAGCTGCTTTTTGCTTTTACTTTCAAATTTCCTTTCATACATTCTGTGTCAATTATTTCTTTATGTCTAGTAATATTTTGGCGTCTTACACAACTCGTTTTCCCTGTTGTTTCGTCCGTTGAACTGAATATCCTCTCTAGATACAGTTCTAATCTAGATGTCGATAGGTATACGAGAGTGAGGGTTTTTTTAGGCCACCTTTTCTAACACTGCATTCTAACGAATTTGTCGTATGTTGTCGATATCTTTTCAACGAGCGACTAAAGTGGTGTATTTCCTACATATAGTACTCCCGAAGGAAGCTCTCACCTCTGTTACAATAGCTAGGTACTCATGTGGTTCTATTTCAGTTGTTTCATTTATCTATTTAATTACCTAATAAACTATCCTACCGGCTACGTTCCGATTGGGAAACCATGGGAAAAAAAAAGTTGAATAGATGTTTTTGGCGCGTATCAATTTTGTGCGTTGGTACCTTTATAATAGATAAAACGGTAAAATGATAAATTTAGCTGGCCATTCCGCCGAGTATACAGTACAGAGGGAAAATGTGTAAAAAACATGTGTTGAAAAAGGTGTTTTTGGCACAATCAGATTTAGATAATGTTAAATTTAAGTTGATTTTAAACATAGAAATAAACGAGTTTGACGATTTGCATGATAGCGACATAGAGGTAGACTGTTCTAAAATTGCATTTCGAAAAAATTTTTAGAAAAGGTGTTTTCAGCATTTTGAAATTGTAATAGCGTATTACTTAAAATGTTCAATTGGAAAAAGGCCAGACGAGTTTATCAGTTCCAAATAATTGCCAGAATGAAAACATTAAGTTGAAGTGGAATATGTTTGGGTAAGTATGAGCGTGGGTGAGAGCGTTTATTAACAGATCATGCGCGCTATAGCTGTCTGCGCTCTTATTGGCTGCTGAAAGATCGCGTGATTTAAACATATCTACATACTACGCTGACACTTAGGACGAATAATTTAGGAGTAGTTAATTATATTTTCTCAGCTTATTAAATCGTTTATGCAAAGTGTTAACATAATATGTGTATGTATGTTTAGATCACGCAACCTTGCAATAGTCAATAAAAGCTACCTCTCACATGATCTGCTGGTAATTTTGCATTCATGTTTACCTGTAACAATGTTCAAATTAAATTAAATTTAACATTATCTAGATCTGATTGCGTTAAAAACTCTCGGGCATTTAATTTTCGCGATTTTCCAGTAACCGACGAAGTGGTCAGCCGGACTTGCCGTTTTCCTTTTTTCCATTATAAAGGTACTACCATGCAAAACTTCCAAGTGCCAAAACACATACTCAAAATATATCGCCAGCTCTTGGACTAATTATTATTACTTAATTAAAGATCCCGTGGGTCATGGGATATGCCATTAGAATTAACTTCTCTAGATAGTAGTTAGTAATAATTGAGGAACTTTACGTGTGTTCACATCATGTAGAGTGTTAGCCTTTCTTCGATAGATATGGCACCGATGAAAGGGTTTAAGCAGAGTTTTCTTGTTAAACTAATACAAACAGCATTACGATTATGCGGACCATCAACTGACAAACAACTTGACGCAGTCACGACAGCAGCGCTGTTTAGAAAAACTAGCTCGCAGTGAGTAAGCGAGTATGCAGCATTTTAAAACTTAACCCTTCGACTAAGGGAGAAAAACGAAAGAGAAAACCCCTTCGGCAGACAGACCGGAAACCACTCGAATATTTTTATCGCGAACACTGTGCAATGGGATCAGTGATGTTGATAAGTAATGCGCTCTGTTTGATTATTATCCTTTGTTTTAAGTTTCGGTAACTATTGCATAAATAGGATCGATTTTTAATTATTGTCCTTCATATTATTGATTACATGTAATTAATTTTATTTACATTAGATTACTAAATATCGAAATCCTGAGTTATCTAGGGCTGGCGACAACAAGAAAAAATTATTGAAAATAAATAATCGTTAATAGTCGCATGGAAGGCAATGACACACATAAGTATGTATACGAATACGGATAATATCGATGTACAAACATATGCACGTTTAGACTGCGTTTATATACCGATAAGTCAGATATTTACGATCACTTTCAGGTTCAGTTTTACACATATACAAGTTGCTTATAGAATCGTCATAAGCAAATAAATAATAATACCAGTATTGGATCAGTTGATTGGTAGATAAATAAACTGATAAAACCGATATCAAAAATTTCGTTGAGTAACCTCATTTTATCGCTATGCGCTAAAGGAAACACACATTCAATAGGTATAAAATTTCAGCATTAATATCTGGCGTTTTAAAATTAAAAAACGAGAATTTTAGCAGTCCTTTGTTATATCCATTCCTTAACTCGCTTGTCCAAAATAAAATCATTAAACGGCTATAATTTTGGGCATCCATCTACTTTCCAGATGACGTGGCCAATATGTTTGTAAACTATTATTTCAACTCCAACAGATGCTCCTATTTTCAATCTGCGAAAATCAATATTAGAACTCCAAAAAATACCTTCTCCATCATATACTCCGACACCGCAAAATAATGATTTTTTCATTTCCGAAATAAACTACCAGTTAGAATATCATATTGCATCTGGCCCTAATTTAATCCATCCTTATACGTTGAAATATTTACCTCCATCCGAAAAATTGTTCCTTTTATTAATATACAATCAAATTTAGGGGCATCCGGATCAATACGAGAATAGTGGAAATCGTCAACGTTATTCCTATATTGAAAAAGGAATAAAGATCCTTGTCTTCCAAAAAGTTACAGACTGATATCCGTATTAAGCGTCTTGGCAAAAATATTGTAAAAGATGGTATACAGACGTTTTATATTTTTTCTTACACAAAGTCAACAAGCCGGGGAGCGTAGAACAAGAACTACCGTCAAAAACGTGTATACAACGTTCGTTTTACCCAAAATAAACTACGCATGCCGAGTCTACTTTTCAGTTAGCCCGTCCACATTAAAATCCCTCAATCCAATCCACCATTCAACCCTCTGTATGATACTCGGTGTAAATTGATCCTCACCAACCTCCAGTACGTACGCTTTAATAGGATGTCTTCCTTCTCTTATAGAAAATACTTTATCCGACGAAACTTGTACAATTCCATCTACCAGATCACTATAAACTATGCATCCTTTCTTTCAAGCTTCTGAAATGATCCTATGTCAGGCATCGCTGGTCTATTAAAAAATATAATGGCTATACCCCAACGCTAAGTACCTCTACCACCAAGTGTAATTAGCGAATCAATGTGAACCTATCCCTAGTACGCCAAATTAATGCTACAATGTCTTTTAATGTCTCTGGTCAAGTTCTAGAAATAATAGAAAGACCCTGACCGCACTAATGCGACAACTTGTCTGTCAGCCGCCGCTTGTGCATATGATATTTTAAATACCACATATGTCATACAGCTCTGTGATAACTGTTCTGTCATGTATGCTGAGTTATATGGCATCATATTCTGCTGGCAGCATTGTCAACTATTAACTTTATCAAAGGTATTACTGGCAACAGATTCTCAAGTATATTTACCTCCTGTTAAATAATAAAATTAAGCATCCCTTAGACATAACTATTAAAAAACTACTTTTTCAGCTAGTACAGACAGAATGTTAGATGTCATTCATATCGATTCCGGGCTATGCTGGAATTCTTGGAAATGAACGAATCGATCTGACTTTTCACTCAGCGGTCAAGTTCCCCCAATGCTATAAAATGCCAACTACGTTCCTACCTACATCACCAATTCTTATTTTATTTAAATCAGGAATGGAGCCAGAAATTGGATTCAGAAATCACCTTTTTACATTAAATTAAACCTACTACAAAACCATGGTGACCTCAGGAAGAATTTCATGTAGAAATTACCGTATCATAAATCGTTTACAAACGGGTCATACCGCTTTGATCGAAAATTACATATTTATAAACGCCCTGTCTCTTATTAGTTGGCTATTCTGCAACCAATCATCCATCCCCTCTATTTCTCATATTCTAATAGACTGTCCTAACTTCTATACTGCTCAAGAAAATGGTCTTGTAGGAGGTCGTATGCAAAATATTCTTACTAACACCCCCTTCTCTGTAAACGCATTGTTAGCCTTCCTTAGAATGAGCAATCTCCTTTCTCTCATTTAAAACTAACCCTTGTTCTCTGTATACTGTAATAGCTTTTGAAGTTATAATATAGGAAAAATAAATAAAATAAAAAAAAAAATTTCTCAAATTTATATATGTAAAGTTCCATTTAACCCGGGTTTCCCCCCATAAATATTTTAAAAAAAAGAACAATCAAGCAAACAATTTGTAAGTCTATTTTACATCGAGACATCGTATAAAGTAATCAAATTTTGGAACTGACCGATATTGTTGTACAAGCGTGACTGTAAATATTTCATATATTTAATTGCCATTTCAATGATTTCCGTCTTTTCTATACGACCTCGTCCTTTTTTCAAATATTCGGCCGGTATTAATCTTGATAAATCAGCGAGACAATTATTCATCCGGTCTCTACGGCGTTTTTCGATAATTCGATGAGACATTGGGTCCTATAAAATTAAAACAATATTTTATTCAAACCGTATTTAGAATAATACCATTGTAAAATTATCATATTCTAACTGAATTTTCTTTCTCTTTTTTTATAGAATAGAATTTCAAAAAAAATATTTTTTATTTGTTTCACTTTACGTTTTCTATTTTCAAATAAATGCGATATACTGATTTTCTATTTTATTGCACAATGGAATGTATCTTTAAACATTTTTATTTAACCCTGTTCAACTAAAAGTAAGGTAAATGAAAATTTATGATATTTATAATAAATTATAAACGTAGAATATATATATTCGTGTGATTATCTCCACTTAATTTATACAATATATATCATGTATGCGAATACATAGACTACATTTACATATATCCATTACTACACATATACCTATATACATATATATATATATATATTTATTATGTATTACAATGGTAAATATGTGCTAAAAGAAGTGTATAATTTTTGTTCTATCGAAATTTTATATATATATATATATAAAAAATTTACATATGTGTGCGGATGTGTGTATGTTAGCTGATGTGTTTATATACATATATATTATACATATATAATGTGTATAATGATTTAACATTATGCGTATACAGATATACTTACATAAAAACGGTGTGTAGGTGAAGAGACTTTTGTGATGGGTGATACATTATGCCAAGTGTAATTATGTTAAAAAATTTGAAGTAGTATATTACAAAAATATTAGAAAAAAAATGTATCGGTAAAATACAAAGAATTTTCAAAATATATACATAAAGTAGTTATTATTTACAAATGAATTTTTTTGTATCTATGTTTTCTGTTCGTGTATTTACACACATTCGCTATAATTATGAATATGAAAAAGTATCATTAACTGTTAGAGTAGTAGTATAATGAACATAATATATGATTCCTGAATTGAAGTTTGTGTACTTACCGCACTGGAATCTATTTATAATCTAAATTAATGCCATGAAAATTTCAAATGTCTTCAAATTTTCGAATTGCGCAAAAAGGTTATTATTATTTTCGTTTTTTTGTGTTTTTGTTCTTTTTTTCTGGAACTATATTCTATGAGGATTTTTTTTCTTAGTGAACAATTTCCGAAAAATGGAATATATTATATTAACTTCGGCTATTTTATTTCCAGTTGTACAAAGAACTGTTTTTTCTTCTTGAACTTTACATAGAGTTTTTTAAAAAAAGTATTACACGTAGTTTTAAAGACAAAAACTTATGCGCTAATATTTTTGGACTATAGGAATCGTTTTTCGTTTTTTTTTCTGTTAGAAACAGAATTTTGTATAATATCGTGCTGTACATAAGATACTAAAATATGTATATGCTGGATTTTTCGGTACACCTTAAGAAATATTTTCATGCTCGTACGCAACAGCGTGCGCATATAAATTCGTCCTTGTACGCTAATTATTCGTTAATTTTTAGATTTATTTTTGATGTTTTTCTTTTTTCATCAGTTTTTAGAAATATTTGTGATTTTATTTAATCACAAATTCTAGTCGAGAGTTACTTGTTATCGCTTTTTTAACATTTTTTCTAGTAGTGGAAGCTTTTTCTGGTACGATTTATTCGACATTGGAATATTCATGAACATTAATTTAGATTTCACATAATTGTATCTGCTCAGATTTGTTCTCCGGGCAACATCGTGAGGCGTTTAAAATTAATAGATTACTCTTAGAACACAACAATGTAGGTACGAGATTTATTTTACCTTCTTGCAGCCACCATTTTGGTGACTGGGAATCACTCCATTCTTCAAACGAGCCCATTTTTAATGGGGCTATGTTCGCCTGTGATATTAAAACTGAAAAACGAATCAAAAGTCTGTATTAATTTCATTTCGTGTATACATGAATTTTGTTTTATACCATTTTCGAAGCCATTTCAAAAAATTAAAAATACATTAGAAAAGGTTGTTTGTATTTAACGAAAATTTTGGATAGCCTTGTAAATCGGATTACTGCGATCAAATATGGATGGCAGCGTCGTCTGAACGCTTTATCCCAATTTAACAGCGCGTTATTAATAATTTGCAAAGAAAGTTATTCGACTTTGTAAATTAATCGAAACAGTTTGGTGCAATTTTATATTTTAACTTCTTCATTCATTTAACAAGTCTATCATTACTACACGTTTCACAACAGAGGTGTTAAAAAATTCATTGTTTGTATTACCGATTCGAAGGAATCCAAAATTTTGATTACATATATATATATATATATATATTATATATATATATATACTTATAGTGCAGATATAAATGTGAATACAGTATCGTGTTTATTATTATGTACGTGTTTAACTGCTAAAAATGATCATGGCTGTTCGTTGGTAACATGTATACACGAATATAATATGTAATAATGAGATAAAGGAATACACAAAGTTAAATATGTCATGTTTGATTATACAACAATGGAAAATAAATCTGTAAAAGTTACTTTCTTTTTATACATATATATTTATATAATAATGGTGTGTGGGCGTGTTTATACTATTATGTCTATATTTTAGCTGAAATAATAAAATATACAAAAAAAGAAAATATTAAATTTATAACATGTTACGAATACATATGTATATTATATATATATATATATATATATATATTGCTTATTGCGTATTATCTTCCTAATATGTGTATAAGTACTTATACTTGATTTCTATATCTGCCTAATATAAACATTATTGTGTTTAACTGATTTTATACGTTGTAATTGCTGAAATTGATTATTAAACAAGTTATATCGTGTACGTTCAAAAGTCGAATCTGAAATATGCAGTAAGTAAAAAAGGTCTCGTGAAAATGTAGCCGTAGTCACACATATAATATTTTAGAATTGCTTGGCTGATTTTAGAGGTATGTTGTACCATATGCTCGCTGAAATTACTTTAATCATCATCGGAATAAATATGTAATTGACAGAATGTACTTACCACCCTTTTGCAGAAATACCGATTGTGGTTTTTTATATGTATTACCGGTGGTATCATAACAATGAAGCTAATTAATTTAAATTATTTTGATTAAGTAAATAATCTGTACCTATCTTTTTTCAGTATGTCTCTATACTTGGCGTACAAAACAGTACGCTAATCGAATTTGTTTGCGAATTTGTATACAATTGCTTAAACAACTGTAATTTGATAAAAAATTATTTACAATTTGCGACATTTTCTCTACTGACAGTTTTACGTTATATTTTCTGCACAATAGCAGACGTGGCAAATTAAAATGTTTTTATATTTAGTAAAGTGAATATTTTCCTAAATATGAAATACTGTTTTGTTAATATTGACCGAGAAAACCACACACGCGCGTGCGCGCATAAATACATATATATATCTATCTATATATATATCTATCTATATATCTATATATATATATATATATATATATATTTGGTTACCGGTGAAAAGCAGAATAAAAGAAAATATTATTATCTCAATGTAACCTTCAAGTTATGTACACAGTTACATATACTTTGAAGTAAATATAGGAATGGGATATCTATCTTATAATTATTTTTTAGGCTGAATTTGAAATAATAATCAATAACTGTTTCACAGTTTAAAAAATAATTTCCGCATAAACTTTTTCCAAAACAATTTTTATTGTGGTTTCGCAATTGATTTCTGTTGCCGATTTTCTGTATAAGGTTGAGTCTGTATTGTGACGGTTGAATTGACTGTAGCTGAGTCATCGAAATATAAATTTTCTCCCAGTGTTGTCTTCAAGCGAAGTAGGAAGCTTAACGTATTAGCGGTAGATTACAAATAAACGCATGCGATTTATGTATGTTAAATTGTTAGATGATTTGCAGATACGGGTATGTAAAAAATAACAAATTCCGTTCTATTACACAGGCTGTGCATAAAATATCCAAGTTGTTAAATTTTTTAACCGATTTAAAGTACGAAGCAATGGAAAATTATGAGTAAATTTTAAAAACCGACATATTTCGAAGACTTGTTTTCGAGTTATATATAACACTTTTTTTTTGTATGTTTTAAAAGTCATGTTTACATTAAAATAAGTTAAACGAACCAGAGTTGTTTTACTTTTTTACACGGATAATTTTTTATTTCCCGTGAATTTGTCAGTGACGATTTAAAAAAAAAAAAAATCGATAACCATATTTAAAATATTTATACCACCATTGTTAAAATTTAAACGGGTATTTTTTTTTTCTTTCCCTTCTTTCAAAATTTCTCTTAATTTTTATTTTAAGTTTATATAATTTTCCCGAGTAAATCGGGTAGTTAAGAATTTCGCGACCATAACGATATGTATAATAAATTCCGCTTTAAACTGTGGCATCGACACTTAAAATTATTAATATATAAAATATAACGTTACACACAATTAATATAATAAAAATTATCGTGATAAACTTTATATCTGGAGTTACATATGTTTGTGTCACGTGATGTAATCTAATGTTATCTTCGCCGTTTTGTATTCAAAAAGAAACGCGTACTTTTAAAATTAATTGAAACGTGCTACTGACCACCGGCTTAGCAGCTAAAACGTTAACTACGTACGATTTACAAGTTATTACATTAGTTATTAAGATTAAAAATAGCATTTTTGGTATCGCTTAAATATGCGAATAGTAGTACAATATGTGTAGTTGTAACAAGTGGTAGTGTAGTTAATTATTAGATACTAGTTTTTAATTGCCGCACAAAAACAATGCATTTACGTGAGGAAACGATCTTGTCGTTTTTTTTCTTTTTTCAGTATTTTTTTTTTTTTATTATAACAAAATACTATGAACTCATATGCTAAACCGTGGGGGTGTTAATAAATAAATATATAGCCTATCGGTTGTAGATTTAGCTTGTTGTTTTTACCCGACGTATAAGTGTTAGTTTAAATTTTACCATTTTACTGGATTATCGTGTAGTTTATAAGTTATACAGATTACGATAAATATCGTATTCCTGGTATTACGATAAATTTTACGTCGGTAAATAGAAGAATGTTTTATAAAAAATCTTTATAATTTCGATGTTATTACGGGAAACTGGGTAAATTTTAACTTTGAAGCTACTAAAATAGATACATACAACAAATAATGAATTACGCGAAACTTGAAATAACCAATTACAATTATCACATGATAACAAAGAAAAAATGCTAAAAAAGCGACGCGATCCATGTCCCATCACAAATGCTTTTGTACGGCAATTCAAGGTTAGCTAGAGTTACGTAATAAAACATAAAAATTTATTAATATACACGCATTGTGTACATATATATATATATATATATATATATATATATATATATATATTCGTTGCTTTCAGCATTAGATATAAGAATCGTGTTTTTATAATGTAAATTAACGAAATAATATTTCGTTTATAATATCACGAAGTAAAACGCGATTTTCGATTTCTCACGGACAAAAATAAAGGTAATATATTACGAATTATTTAAAAACATTTTTTCCCCTACCAAAATAAGTAAATAAAACGTTGATTAGCTTCGAATAAGAATATATTATTCGTAATGGCGATAAAATATTAGATTTATTTATTTCTTAACTTTTTTTGGATAATACAAAATGGTATTTCTCACGATTTTTTGTTTTTTCTCTTTTTAATAACGATCATTCAAAGGTGATTAAGGTGACTGTATAAAATTTCGTAATTGAAATATTTTAACTAAAATTTAACTATTCAATAATACCGATTGTTGTGAAATAAATGATATATAATGCAGAGTATATATACTATTTAAAGTTTTAAAATATTAAAACTATCATTTGACAGTAATAATAGTATAATCAACTTTTACCCGTTTAATGAATAAACATTATTTTTAAATGAATGAAATACACGTCATATGCGCAGGGTGATAGTTGCAATTTGGAAAGGAATTTTGTATTTTTCATTTTTATAGGGTGAAGCTGTGATTAAAATCGACAATGTTAAATGTTAAAAAGGGGTGCTATTAGTTGATCGGCGGTGTTTCATCACTATGGATACATTTTATAAATAACAGATTACATTTATTGAAATTATACTTGAAAACCAAATGGTTTCACGCCGGGTCAAAAAAAAAAAATATATATATATATCTCTATTATCGATAAATTTTATTATCGTTTTCAAATACTAGAAGAATTTTATTATGTGAAATTTAAAATAAAACGATGCGTCACTGTTTATTTTGTTGAATTCGGAACGAACACGAATGATAAATTTCGAATTTGAAGTCAATAAATAATCTCGTTCGAATATGTCATACTAAATCTTAAGTGCGATTTAATCATAGTTGCGTCGCACCTATCTTAAAGTGTTCGCTGTTTGCGATGTTCTTGCCTTAATTTGCGTAAACTCGCTTTCTCGTGTGATTTTTTTTGTATATCTTAAAAAATCTTATTTTAGCCTTCAACAAAATCGGTCGCATTTATTTTATCCGCTAACATTTCAGCGAAAGTATTTTTGTCCACTACCAATGTCAGCGTGGCGTATCACCACCCAAAAAGGGAGGAGGCCGTTGTTAAACCCGTTTATTACGATTCTTAAAAAAAACGTTTGTAGCGTTATTTTAAAAGGGTAGCAATTTTATTTCTCACGTAGATTTTTAATAAAATTTCAATGAGACGTGTTCACATAATTTCTATTATACTGTGCTATTGCTAGTGTAAATATACCGGATAAGCAGCTTCGTATTTTTTCATTACGCTCTTTAAACTTTGCTCGTTTGCATATGTCGATTTTGGGTACGGTACTGCCAAAAGCGCGAAAAAAACAAAACCCCAGAACATCTTAACCCTCAAAGGTCCCGTGTGCATTCTCTTCCTCTGCCATATAACACAAATCGTATTAATTTCAACGGAACGAGTTATTTACCGTAAAGAAGTGTAAATAAAACTAGTTAACAGTTTGTAGACTCCACTATTGTTCGTTTTTTCCTTTCATGGTTTTTACGACATTCGATTAAATTGGAATTTTCGTTATTTTAAATGTTTTCGCGTTGTTAACTTGCTATTATGCTCGGTGATATCGGTGAGATAGATTTCACTTTTATCTAAAGTTCTAGAGCCGCATGAAGACTGTATACTATCCTTTTTTCAGGATGGCATGGGAAAAATTCGCAATTTGAACTAAAGAATATTTTCCAGAGGAAACAACTGGTAAAAGTATTTGTTATTTATTTCGTTGTCGGTGTGGTAGATGAATCGCTATCATTTCGCCATTGCAAGAGCGTAAAACTCGCGTCACGCGATATATTGCAATTAAACTTTGGACACGTGCTTGTTAATGTGTTTGTGTCGATCGAATCGTATACGTATGCGCTGCGTTTACTAACATCGATATGTATTGTGTTGTTGACGTTTCTCGCTGTTATTTCAGTCCACTAAATAGCAGGTCCGCGTTGTTCATTAAGCGTGCGCGTGTTTACGTTCATTTTATCTGAAAGACAAGTTCTGATAAACATGCCAGTTATTACCGATAATGGATGGGATTGGTCTGTCAAAGTGGCGATAAAAACCGTTATACAGCAGCCCTAATCGAGTTTAAATTGCTGATCCAATTTAGTGTCGCAATTATTTAAGCTTAATTTAATTTTCTAGTTCAATTTTTAGCCCATTACAAGTCAAAAGGTCGCACAACAACGTACGTGTACCGGTGTCCGATTTCGGAGAGACTGCGATGATACTGACGCCAACGTAGCACAGGATAATAGTGTTACAGGTTTCACACACGAAACAAAGCAGAATTTAGTTGAAACCTAGTCAGAATTTAGACACCGGATTAAAAGTTGCTTGTTACGAGCAAAACCAAAAAGCACAGGTTATTCTCCGGAGATTGCAATGTTACGATTTGAAAGAATTATTCATTTTACGTAATGTAGTACAAAAACGGATATTGGGATTAAAGTGAATGGTCAATACATTAACAACATCCGCTTTATGCTGATGATGCAGTGTTGATTGCAGACTCAGCTACTGATCTACAAACTATTCTCGATCGAGTAATTAACAGCAGTCAAAAATATGGTCTTCAACTGAACATTTCCAAAACGAAATCTATGGTAATAAACAAAAATGACCGTATTAAATTTTAGACCTGAATGCGAATAATCAAAGAATACAGCGAGTTAAAAAATTTAAATATCTCAGGTGCTATATATTAAACATCGAATTTAAACCTTGAGACAGAAATTACACAAAGATGCGAACATGCGCGCACTGCTTTTGGAAAACTGAAAAAGCTGTTAACAGATAAATATCATTAAACTTGGAAATTCGGAAAAGACTAATGAAAAGCTGCATTTGCCCGATTATGCTCTATGGGCTGGAAGCTACAACATATTATTCCGGCACAGCACTCAACTAGCTGGAGGCGTGCGCAATGTGGCTTTATGCTTAAGATTCCTTGGACAGCGCGCATGAGAAACGAAGATGTACTAAAATCCGCCCAAGAAGAAAGGATGATCCGTCGAATAATCGAAGAAAGGAAAATAAGATACACATAATCAGAGGAGAAAGATATGAAATCATCCGGCTTCATCTTCAAGGGAAAATTGAAGGAAAAAGACGAGTGGGACGCAGAAGACTATCTTGGACCCAGGACATTCAGAAATGGACCGGAATAACATCTATAGAGAGATTAGTTCAAGCTGCCAGAAATAGGGATGTATGGTCAATATCCCCTGTGATCGCTACGCACGGTAACCGTGTACAGCATTTTGATGATGATGATGAGTACAAAAACAGTTAAGGCAAGGAATTCCTATGAAGAAGGGGTTGTAGCGCAAGCACAGTAAAGTGTGGACAGTTTGATTTCACGGTGTCGGCTAAACGTGTGCTTTTGGGTTTGGCATTCTTTAACGAAAAAAACCCCGCGGTAAAGCAAATTATAGAAAAAATTAAATTTTTTGACAAAACAATTATATATGTATGGTGTGTGACGTATCCACTCCAAGTGACAGAACTTTATCGACACTTTTTTTTTAAACATTTATCGGAAAATGAAGTTTGTTTTAAGCCCAAAAATGCGTTAAAATTTTAGTTGAAAACAAAAATTTCCTCCGAATTTAATTAAAAGATAAAATTGAAAAAAAACATTTTTTTCAAGTTCGCTCGTTCTTGTTTGACTACAAGATATATAATTTCATAAATATGTAAATAAAATGAAAAAACCAAAAAAAAAAAAAAAAGAACTTTCTATCTTTACTCTGAAATTGAACCTATTGCAGTCCATACACTACTGCTACTGCAACTATTAGTCCACAACTCTATTTCACACAAATTTCTTGCCACAGCTATTTATACGATATATATATATATATATATATTGCTTGTAATAAATAATTTCAAATTACAACGTTATAACTTCTCCTGGTTATAATGTATGTTTTTTTCGGGTTTGCCCCGCTTTGTTCTATTTTAAATCATATTATCCAGTTAAAATTTAATATTAAGATGGTATAGACACAACACAATCGTAGTATAAGTTTTTAGAAATGTCTTTAAAGTTGTTAGAGTCTTAGAAACTCATTAATATATATATATATTTTTTTTTTTTTATTTATTTATTTTAATATATCCGGAGGAATTATTATTTCCGATGAAAATGATAACTTTTCGAGCATATTTAAAATTAATTTCATCGTAATTTTTTACCGAATCGTACCCAGTCAAACTTAATTTCGGCTGCATACTTATGAAGTTTATTTCGAAGTTAAAGTATAAAGGAAAACGTGTTAACCCCGGTCGGTAGTGTGTGTAAACAGAAATAAAAAAAATTGTTTATAAAATATGACGATCGCGCGGGGTGGGGGCGGGAGGGTCCCCGGCTATAATTAGTGTAATTTTATTATTGCGATTTTTCAACTTTTTCCCTGTAAATCGAACACACTTCTCTCTAAACCGGTAGAATAAAACGTGTGCAACGAAATCGATTTTCTGTTGTTTTTTAATAATAACATTTCAAGTTGGTGGCCTTGCTTCGCTATTTATCGACGTTGATACCGTTATTAATGAATCCGATGACTGTCTGGACCGGTACAATGTTTCCCCGGATTATTATTATCAAAAAGTACGCATGCTCTACTACATGACTATCAATTCAAAAATATCGTAAATATCAGCGGGTTTTCAAATGATTTCACGCGTGAATTATCGTGATTTCTGATCATCGCGTCTCGCTAGAGAAATGAAATATTGTCGGGCTCGTTAACGAATTTAATAAAAATCAATCAGATAAAAAGAAACTGTAAAAATACTTATCTACTATTAGGCGCGCTGGAGTTCGGTAGAAGAAGTTTTTTTTCATTTTACTTTTGCAGCCGCGTTTGAAAAAGAGATTTTTAATTAAAACTTCGCGATATTTAAATTTATAATAATTAACCGTATGTTTTACAAGAAATAGATCAATATAACGACCCGGAAATGCGTTATTTAAATATAAAAAATTGATTTTTATATTATTATAAAAAAAAAAAGTGTTTTTTATATTTAAATAAAATACATTTCTGGCATTGTTATCGATCTGCTTATTATAGAGAACAAATTTATTTTCTAATCATTAATCGACGTATACAATAAAATTATAAATTTCCATTTTTAAACTGTGAAACTGGGCAATTGTTTGATTTTTGTAGCCCCCCCCACTTCCCAAAATTTTGGTCTAGATACGACCCTACTTGCATACGTTAGTAAAAGAATGTATAGTTTAAGATCATGTGTATAATGCGCAGGCGTGTGTTATGTAATAAGCAAAATACAAAAATTGTGTAAATAGAAATAAACTTGTTACGTTGTCTGATAATTTCAAGTAATATTTTAAATTTATGCCCGAGTAACATATATCTTTTAAACAGTTTAACCGGATAATATATGCGATGGACGAAAAAATTTATTTTTCTCCGTACATTATCTAAAACTGTATTTCATGGGCGTCGCCAAAGGCGGGACAGGGCCCACCTGGAGCCTTGAAACTTGTTAATTAACTGGCCACGATGATTATTCATAGGCGCGTAATCATGGACAATTTGGAAGATTTTTATAATTTTCTTATAAAAATTTGCCAGAAACCCATCAAAATTATGTTTGTTTAATAAAATATTAAGCCTTTACAAATTATAAATTTTATTTTTCCTATAACTCATATCCTCTTTCTACCCCCCCCCCCCCCCCGCTCAACGGCTGGCGACGCCCTTGCTGTCTTTTATTATTCATGACGGCTACTGATTGTGTACGCATTGTTGGTGAAATACACACAAAATAATAATAATAATAAACCTTAATAAATTAGATACGGAAAATTACATATTAATATGTTGATAAAAAATACATTTTCCGCTGAAGAATTTCTTGCATAATAGACGTAATATTAGGAATTGCTAGCATCGCAGTTGTTTGTAATTTCTCACTCTAAAGCACACGCCTACTTGAAATTTTTACATCAGCTATTACATGTATAACTCTATATACCTATTATAAAAATTGATTTAAAATACATAAAAAGAAGACACAAAATTACACACGTAATACTCAAGAACCATAAACTCTACCGGCTACCGTAATTTCGTTCATAGAACACCTACGTCCCGCTGAAACATATTAAACATATAAATAAAAATTCCACTTCCGCTGGATTAATGTCCGTAATTGGCGCCCCCTTCCCCCCTATCATCGCCCCACTAAAAAAAAAAAAAACCAATCATAAACGAAAAACAGTTCTGTGATTGGTCCGTTTTTGTGTTAATATCGGAACTTTTAAGGAAATTACAATTGACTGGTACGAAGGGTATAAGTACACAAATAATACAAAATGTATTTCAAAGTCAAAAAAAAAAAAATGCACATAAGTGATAGCGAACGTTTTGTATTATTGTAGAAGACAATCACGACAGCCCATAATGTGTAGTTGACGTCGTTTAAAGTTTTATAAAATAAATGCGACGTGCTTTTCTAATTTCCCTCAAAATTTTACCAGTCAGTGAAAAAAGCATTCCGTAACTTAGAAGTAGTTGGTAAATATTTTTCAAAAAAGGAATTATAGAATACCTTTTTTGGGTGCAATTTATTTTTTTATACGTATTATTATTATGCTCGATTTTTTTTCTTCTTCCAAATAAATAGTGATCATATTTTTGTCTTTAATGCGTAATAACAACTTTACGGAAAATTCGGAAATTGGATACAGTTTTATTCCTGCGCGGATATTATATTTTACGGTGTTAGAAAAAAAACTGGAAAAAGTCTCTGCATCACAGATAAAAATCGGAGATATTTAAAAAAAAAAAAACAAAAACAAAAAACAGCTGCTCTTTTTATTGTACTACTTACTTTAATATTATTCCATTTAAGCGAGAGCTAGGTATTATATATCGAGATATAATAAATTAGCTGTAAATATTATTCCATCGATTTAACGATGATTTAATGTTTCGTCTAAAACTGAAAAACGTTAATCCTGTTAACGTGAACGATTTATTTTTACACGCAGATTTCATTTGTATTTTTAATTAAAAATTTAATCGCGTCTAATATCAGAAAATATTTTCTAGTCTTTTTCGTTTTTAAACGTTACATTTACCGATAACATTGACGTAATAAGCTTTCGATGTATGTA
Source organism: Icerya purchasi (assembly GCA_039619475.1). Lineage (NCBI taxonomy): Eukaryota > Metazoa > Arthropoda > Insecta > Hemiptera > Monophlebidae > Icerya > Icerya purchasi. The sequence continues at coordinate 383,006,461 of CM077115.1, forward strand.
CATTTTTTAACGACAAAGTCATTTAGCATATATAGCGGTAATATTTTAATATTCTATTAAAATTCAAATTACGTCATTTAGGTATTTTTTCGGGTTGTCATGATTGTTTCGTGTTATTGTGACGTATGATTGATCTCTGTTATGTTGAAACATTTTAACAAAGAACTAAACTTTTAAAAGATTTTCAGAATTTTTTTATTTTCTTAAATTTTCCAAACACATCGTTTAGAAATAATGGTGGTATAGCTTAGCAACGTGTCTCTGAGAAAACCTTTTAAAATCACCCTTGAATCCGTACCTCGCTTCTACCTTTTTGCTTGTAAATTTTTTTGAAGTTCCGTGTCGGTGTTTGATTCTGTATCACAAGCAAATATCGAATCTCCGGGTCCTAATATAGTTTAGTGTGGGAACACGTGTGGAAAGCCAGTGTTTATAAATCATGCCCGTCCATCCGTATATTTTCGCTAAAAACTTTTTTTTACATATGTTTTTAATTTTCCAAATGAAATATTAATTATGAATTCTATATCACTTCACAGTTATTCGCGATAAGAAAACTGAAGTAAAAATATTAATTATTGAAATATTTGATCCGAAAATCAACTTCGTATTCGTTTGAAAGTATTCATTTGGTTTGCACGCCATGCTATCTACCGTTATCAATGAATCACGCCACAAACAACGAGACTACTGTGTAATAGGGAACGGGTTGCGCGACCTCTGAATTTGCCAACATTGTGCAACTTAATGGAAATCATGTAGCCAGGCTTGCTTCACGATTAATTCCTTTTAATTCGGCGATGAACGTGCGAAACTCTGTATGCAACTGAAGGTTTTTTGTTTTTTTTTTTTTTGACCAGTCTCGCTATAGCAAATACATAGTATAAATATTAATGCGTTTTTTTTTTTGTTCCTAAATGTTTATTGCAAAAGAAATCCCCCTCTTCCTTACAATTATAAAACTTAAAATAACCCTGATGAGATTAAATGAAGTTTTTAAAGTGTTCTTAAAAAAGTGGAAATAAATAAAGGTCGAGTACTGATCGATTTTCATATGTTACACGATTTAGTTTTGGACTAAGGCAAATTAGTGTTGTACACGTAAATAATTCGTGATGGCGGTTTTATTAAAAAATTAATTTTACTACTTTAGAGTTGTCACAGTTACAAAAGTTTATTCAATTTTTAAGAATTTTTTTTTTTTTTGAAACCAATCAAAAAAGGAAGGCTTCTTTTTCCTTTTTCCAAATATGTGTCGTAAAATTATATCTTTTTAATTTTACGCAACAATGTCCAGTTTTAAAAATGGTCAGAATTTAAAATTCCCGCTGAAGATTTTTAGGTCACCGGCTCTTGCAAATAAATGAAAAATAGCTAAAGAAGAAAGAAAAAGTGTAAAACACATTTGAAAAACAATTAGCCCCAGTTTCACAGTTTAAAAATGGAAATTTATAATTTTATTGTTTGCGTCGATTAACGATTAGAAAATAAAGTTCTTTTCTATAATAAGTAGATCGATGACATACCGGAAATGTATTATTTAAATATGAAAACCATTTTTTTTTTTTTTTTATAATGTAAAAATCAATTTTTTATATTTAAATAACATACATCTGGTTCGCTATATTCGTCTATTTATTGTAAAAAACATACGGTTAATTATTATTAATTTATTTTCGTCAAATGGCGAGCTGTCGCTGAAAATCTGAAAAAAACCTCAATTTTTTGTTGGTTATCTAGCTTTTTAATTATTAATTAATTTTTTCTCCTAAGAAAATTGATTTAAAATTGTAACGCGATGATGTAAATTATTGAATATAATCATAATAGCTTATCATTCTTAGTTTCGTCATCAAAAAGTGGAGTAAAATAAATTGATGTACTAAGATTTATAATATAAATATATACAGGTATATATTCAAGATTTAAATTAATTATTACGTAAAATATTTGAGTATTTAAAATAATTAAAACTTATTAAACTTTAAATTAACATTTCAGATTTTATAATTTGTTACGAGAACGGGTTAAAAAATCCAAAATGGCCAAGGGCGTCGCCAGTCGATGAGCCAGGGAGGGGCAAGGGCTTGGCAGCCGCCAGGGGGGGGGCAAGATGATAGAAAAAGGATATGAGTTATAGGAAAAATAAAATTTATAAGTTATAAAGGCTTAATATTTTATTAAACAAGAATAAAATCTTAATTAAAACATAAGTTTTCCAAATTGTCCATGATTACGCGCCTATGAATACTCATCAATGCCAGTTGATTAAAAAGTTTCAAGGCTCCAGGGGGGGGGGGGCAGCTGCCCCTCCCTGCCCCCCGCTGGCGGCGCCCATGAAAATGGCAATCATTTTTATCTAGCAGATTATGATCTTAACACATTAAACAAATATTTCATACAATTTAAATTGTAACTTTTCAAATGCACATTTTAATCGGGCTGTACTACTGATAATCATGCGGTTAATATGTGCTGTTTTTATTCTTTTTTTAAATTACATATGAATCGGTTAAAACTTTTTAATTTAAAAATACTTTGTCTCATTAATACGTAACCTGGCGTAAATTAAAATTAATTCTGTAAATATCATCGTCATTTTTCATGACAGAATTCAGTTATTTAACGAATGATACAATTTTTTTGATAAATATTGCCGTTTTTAATGCAAATAAATATTTAATTAATTCGTGATAAAGTAAAATTTTTAGTACGCGTGTGTTAGCTTTTGAAAAGGGTGAGTTCTTGTTTAACATGTAGAAAGCGCGAGATTTTTTTTTTTTTTTTTCTGGCCCAGTAGTACACCGTTTGACTAGTAAATGGAAAACTACCGAATTCGTGTTAAAGCATACGAAAGTAATAAATTCGCTACTACATATATATATATATATAAGGGGTCATCAGGAAAAGTGTCTTGTCGCGAAATTTGTCCTAAAAAAATGTCACAATTTTATGTAACGAAAAAAGGTGACGAAAAAATTTTGTCGAACGGCGTAGCCAATGAAAAAGTTTACTCTTCTATAAGAATTATAGAAGAACTAAACCTGGGGATGAAAGGGGCTTGCCCCCTTCCGAATCCCAAAGGGCCGGGCTTATATATATATATATATATATCAGGGGCGGATCCAGAAGGATATTTTGGGAGGGAAATTATATAATTACGTAAAATCTTCTACGGTAGGCAGTAGATTTGAGAAATATCCCTTGTTTCATAAAGAAAATCAAATAGCGACCTTTATAGAAATTTAAAAATATTTTAAAAATACATAATTATTACAATTTTTAATTTAACTTTTGTATTATATTTAGGGATGAAAAGAAAACGAAATTATAAAATTATACCTTAAATATGGTAGTTTAGAAATAGTAAGAAAGATAGTATTTTCATTAGACTTTACTTCTTTTTTATTTTTGTTAGTAATCCGATCCGAATTCTTTGTCCCCATGGGGAAGTTTAAATATATATATATTTCTCATTGAACTATTTTTAATTAAAATTACAAAATAAAAATTAAAAAAACAAATAAAAATGGCAAAAGATCGACGACAGTGTGTTTAAAATAGAATAAAAAGGGAGCGCGTTAATAGTTTTACTAGAAAATAGTATTAAATAGTAATTATTAAAATCCGTAGGTAAAATTCAAAATTCATACAAATCTTTTATAGCGTAAATTAAGTTTCTCTGTTTTAACAAATTTTTTCATAGATGCTTTGGTTCTTTGAGGGAGGGGGATCTACATGCCCCCCCCCCCCCCCGATCCGCTACTGCATATATATATATATAGATAAAGATCCCCGGGGTCTAAGAGAAATTTTCATGGAAATCTTCGATTTTAAGTTATATTCCTGTCGAGAATGTTAATGTTTTTTTATTGAAATGTTTACTTTTTCAAAAATGAAACTGCCGACTCACTGTCCAGACCGAAATATAGTGCATGTAGCACAAAAAGTCGTTGAAATTAAAGGTTGGCTATATAATAAATGAAGAAATTAGATTTACTGAAAAATCCATAGAAAAAATCCATGCCTTTTCAATAAACATACTGTGAAAATGTTCATGGCAGAGATCTGCGAAGTAAGTATAGTCTACCAAGCAAAGAAGTCCGTTCGAGTTTCATTGCCCCGAGCGTGTTGCTCAAAATCGTGTACTAATAATAAGACATGTATTGACACTTGACGTGTATTTCAATATTACCGAAAAAAATAACATGACCATATTCCTGTTATTCCGCCTCTTGCCGGAAACAGCAACCTCGTTTTTGTTTCATCGCTGTTATTTCTTTTATTCCGATCTAAATAGACTACCTCGTGGTATTAACGCAGCGAGTAATGTTATATCTGATTTGGACTGAAGGTTAAGGTGAGGTCCCCTGATTTTGTGACGTCAGCGCGTTTCGGTTGTCTTACGAACAGACTTCTTTCGCTTGACACAGACTATCCATGTAGCTCTCTTTCGTTAGACTCCATAACAGTTTGTACCATAATTAAAGGATGCAATTGAGCGCATGGTATTCTAGATATTCAAAAAGACCGGAAGACAGAATTTTCCTACACTTTCGTACATACTGTTCTTGCAATAGATGTGTTATTTTATTTTGAACAGATTACTAAAAGTAAGATAAGTGTTCAAAATCAGTTTACGTCGAAGCGATCAAAAAACACGAACTGGATCCTGGACGAGGGTGCAAAGCATTTTTAAGTTGTAATATGTTACAGCTTGACTAGAAGTCAGGTCTGTGTAAGGGCGATGAGTTAAAACGTGAATAGGTAAAGACGAATTCTGGTAATTGCTACTTTTTTTTATTGTTTACTAATCAATGAACATTGTACTCGTACTATAAGTTTTTTTGTTTTTTGGAACCTTTTACTTTAATTCAGCTGAAATTCCGCAGCTTTTACAGGACAATTAATTTCTTCAATTTGACAAATGGTTTCAATTTTTAACGCGTAATTTTTTTGCTAGTATTTTTGCATCGTGAGTTATTTCGAAATTAGAATTTGTCGGATATCGGTGTTATCGTGATTAAAATTTTAATTTTTTTCCCACCATATGTGCCAAATTAGTGTAAGCTATTATTTTTTAAGGCAGCGCGGTAGCCTAGTGGTTAAGGTGCTTGGCTACCGAACCGAAGATATCATCATGGATTTTTGAGAGTTGTCTCGTTTCGGATCCAAGTTGCTCCCAGGTTTACCCAGCCTGAAATGGATGTGTACCGGAGAAATCTGGAAAAGTAAAGCCGGCCAAGAAAAAGGAACTCACCCCCCCACCCTCATTAGTGTCGTTAGGCTTAGTACATTGTGAACCTTAACTTCACAATTCCCGACGCCCTTTCAAGGGGGTATGGGGCTTGCTTTACCGCTTATTATTTTCTAAATCCGCAAGTCATCTCGAAAGGTCCCTCTAGATTTGAATCGGGAAATTTAACTTGGCTTAATTATAATAATTTCGTTTAACGAACAGGTCATTATTGGAAACCTTAAAATTTATAATATTCGTGTTTCTTTTAAAAAAAAAAAAAAAAACGTGTATATTTTCTGTTTTCACGATTTTTTAAATTATCGACACGAACTTTCAATATTTCACTGAAAAATTTAAATATAGTCGTTTTACAGTTAACCCGTGAGCTTTTTATCAATGATAAAATGCCAAGGGGAGAAAAAAGTTTCATTTCAAATTTCCTGAAGTATTAAATTTGAAGTTAGCAATTTGGTTATGCGCAACGGACATTCTCTTTAATTTTTGACGAGGTATTTCTGAAGTTATCCATTTTTTGAAAAATTTATTCGTGTTTTCTTTACTTTTTAAAATTAATACGTTAAACTCCGTTCTAAGTTACTCTGTTTTTGTTTTTTTTTTCTGAATATAATCCTTTTTTGCATTCTCCGTACAACATTATCTATCTGTGCGTATAGAAAAATCTGAAACATTATAATGCGAGGAAATTTTCAGCACGCAACATACGTTGATTTTTTTTTCTCTTCTTTAGTACTAATTATAAACTGTAATCCCGAAGGAAGTTTAAACATTCCCCGCCAACTCGTAATAATCACGTTTACGCGGTAAAGCTAGGGAATTAGCGTAAGCTGGTGGTGATCTGAAAAGCTTTTTTCAATATGATTCGTTTATGGCTGGCAACGAAATGAACCGGACTATAGCGGTTCCCACTTGAGAAATATACGCTACAAAGACGGGTTTCTATTGTTTTACTACAATATATACATATTTTTTACAAGAATAAAGATTAAAAACTTTTTTTTTTTTTTAAATTTATAGAGATTAAAGAAATAATGACATTTTTTTTTAGTGATTTTAGATTTAATTAATAGAACCCCTAAAAAAAGAAAAGAAAAAAAAGGAAAAATAAACCCACGTAAAAACAAATCTTTTTGAACTTCGGTTTATTCGTGCTGTTTCATTATTTACTTTTATTTTTTTTCTTCTTTTTAACACGCAAAAATTTGTTCCTTTTATTTGAAATTTTGCCGCTCCAAAAATGTTGCCATTCGAAGTCGCCCCCCCCCACCTATCTAGGCTTAACAGAATAGACAAATATGTCGAGTTTTTTTATTCAAAAAATTTTAACAGCGGCGCCAATTAAATGACGGCCTCATTTTATCGTTTTCATTTTCCGCGGCTAATTTTAATTTTCGCTTTTTATCGCTCAACTGTCCCCTTCTTGATATAGAAAAACATACCAGATCGCCACTACCTCCTCTCAACGTATTTGAACACAATACCAGAAGATTTTTCAAGTGACAAACTATTTCAAAGATTTCTTTTTGAAAACAAAAACGTTCGATTATTTTTGAAATCGTCAAATACGCGGAACGATTAAATAATTGCGTAAATGTAATTTATGCGATATTGCAGAATAAACACAACTTTCCATTTCTAATTTCATTGGAAATTTAATTCTGCGCTCTTTTCTTCCTTTTCGTTTGAAATGAGTGTGTGCGTCACTTCCATCCTGTATGGTGCGCTCACATACGCTAATGAATATAAAATATCGCTCACTTAGGAGAGTCGTAATTTTTTTGTTAAATGGATTTTCAAACGGATATTTTACTCGCAGAATTTAGCGAATGTAGTCCGTCATTCGAATATATTAATTATAATTTCAGTCTTAAACACAAAAATTATTATGCTTTCGGTAAACAAAGAGCTTTTAAACACTTTCATTACTAGATATTAATCTTTTGCAAGCGGTATAATATATGAATTCATCGGTGTCGTATTCAGAGCGACCGTGTTCACAGCGACCTACCAATAATGGTGTTCAGAGTGACCATCGGATTCTTTTTATTATTATTATTATTATATTCGACTTGGACAACCGTGTTCAGACATCATTATTACTATTATTATTGTTATTGTTATTGTTATTATTATTATTATTATTATTGTTGTTGTTATTATTATTATTATTATTATTATTATTATTATTATTATTATTATTATTATTATTATATGCGAACTAGAGCGGCCAAGTTATTTTGTAAAAATTGCTAGAAATGATAATACATGACTAGAAGCGTACTCATGTTTAATCATTGATATTTTATTTTTAACTAAAACTATATCGAGCATTTAGACAACGGTGCGTTTTATTAAAAAAAAATTAAACCGGATGTGAGTACGCCTCCATTCATCTATTATCATTTTACATTAACAAAAATTATATACATTGCCGTTTAGGCATTTTGCATTAAATTAGGTTTTTATAATATTGTATACCGTTACATGTTAATGTTAATATAGAAATATCAAGTGTTTAAAGTAAATAATAACGAATTTAGAAATTACATAATTCATAAGAAAAAACAGAATATGATCGTAGTTCATTATAATATCAGAGATTTCCAGAAAATGACTTTCGTCGCTGTCTCTTTTGGTCACTGCCAACACGTGACCGAATTCATCATAATGTGGATTATTATTTTTCGATGAAAATTAAAACGTTTAAAAAATCAGTCTAGAAAGTGGCGTAATGTAAAATATAATAAAATGACGCAATTATACAGTGAAAATTCGGAGTAACTAATACAAAAAATCATTCTTCATTATAACGGGGTTTTTCGTTTTTTCGTAATGTTGCCTTTAATTCGCAACCGGTAATCATCTAGTTGCAAAATTATACTCCGTTTATTTACGACACACATTATTATTCGATTTCCTGTACGCGGAAAAAATGCGCGAATATTATATGCGGTCGAATTCTTTTACGAATTTATAGTCTTTAATGATGGAGAATCATCAGCGGGTCGAATCTTGTTAAAATGCGTTTTTATCTGTTTTAGTCGAGCCCGAAGAAATATAATTACATTTTTTTTTCCGAATTAAGAGAAACGCGTCTAAATTTTTTTTTCGTATTTATTTATTTTTCTTTTTTTTCCTCGGGTTCGCTAACAGAGAAAGAAAGATAGAAAGCATTGGCCCAGAAAAGTAGAAGAGATGGAAGAAACAAAAAGGGAGCTCTATATTTTTATTTTATCGCATATAATGAAACCAAGGAATTACAGAACAACCGGTAGAATAAGCAGAGGAAGAACATTTGTAAGGAGCCGAAAGATCGAGTGTTTTAAAAGTTAAGAATAAAGTAAATCACGCGCTACACTCGAAAAACACACGTGATCTGCTTCACAAACATGATAGGAACCTACAGGATGCAATGTTTAATTAGTAGATGAAAAAGCGATTCAGAGGATGGGTGTGTAAGGAAGGCGAGATAGTTTTTTGGTAACTACAAATTTGGTCGAGAAGACGACGACGGAACTAGTAGAAGCGAGAAGAGGGAACAGTGGGCAACAAAAGGAATTGGAATTATTAACGAAAAGCGGATGTAAGGTAATCGAATTCAGATAGAGGAGGAGGTCGTCTGTTAAACGGCGCCTGCAGCCTTTAAGACGTTTTAAATTGAAAACCACGAAAGTGAATCAGTTTTACTGTTATCGTAACTCTGCAACAAAAACGATAGGAACCGACAGGATGCAATGTATAATTAGGAGATGGAAAATCGATTCGGAGGATGGGTGTGTAAGGAAGGCGAGATAGTTTTTTGGTAACTACGAATTTGGTCGAGAAGACGACGACGGAACTAGTAGAAGCAAGAACGAGGGAACAAGCGGACAACAAACGGAATTGGGATTATTAACGAAAAACGGATGTGAGGTGACCGAATTCAGATAGAGGAAGGAGGTCGTCTGTTAACGGCCTTTGAGGATTATTCAAGTCGAACACCAATTTAATACTATTCGGTAGTAGCGAAAATAAAAGTGAACCAGTTTTAATGTTACCGTAACTCAGGGCGTAGCTTTGTCGCCGCTGTGAACTGCAACAAACACGATAGGAACCGACAGGATACAATGGATAATTAGGAGATGGAAAATCGATTCGGAGGATGGGTGTGTAAGGAAGGCGAGATAGTTTTTTGGTAACTACGAATTTGATCGAGAAGACGACGACGGAACTAGTAGAAGCAAGAACGAAGGAACAAGCGGGCAACAAAAGGAATTGGGATTATTAACGAAAAACGGATGTAAGGTGACCGAATTCAGATGGAGGAAGGAGGTAACAACGGCCTTTGAGGATTATTCAAGTTGAACACCAATTTAAAACTATTCGGTAGTAGCGAAAATAAAAGTGAACCAGTTTTAATGTTATCGTACCTCAGGGCGTCGCTTTGTCGCCGCTGTGAACTGCAACAAACCGGTGAAACATTGTTGCGCTGACTTACTATCCGGCGTCAAAAGAAGCGTTGTCGGCTGTTCACTTTCGGCTACCATGTTCGCCAACTGGGAGAGTAGCAAGCGCGAATTTCGACGCGTTACGTGAAGACCGGAAAAGCTCGAGACGAAGAAAAACGCAACAGATCGCACGGAAAAGCGTCGACAATGCGAACTTTCGACGCGACGAAAATCGCGAACGGCCGTCGGGTAAACGCACGTAGCGCAGTTCGGCAGAACGAACGTGTTAATGAAAAACCTGTTGTCGCCGGTGTTGCTGTCGAGTGACGAGATTGCATAAGGAGACTAAAAGTGGCGAAAATAAAGAAAAAAAACATGCGAACCGCCGACGTAACAGTGACATTGTATGCGTTAATAGAAAAATATCGTGTCGATGGTTACGTTGCTGATCGTTGTGCTCACGTTTTCCACTAGCCACGACACCGCATGACCCGCGTTCGTCTCGCGGTGTACACTCGCCCCTGACCGCATTTCTGTGCACGTGTTCCGCCATCCCAACGGACCGGCGTTCGTTGCGAATACACCGTGTGTGTGCTCTTTCGATTCCCTGCCCCGCTTTTCACGCACCCGCTGCACACAACTTGACGGACCTGCGAAAATCTCTTTTCGCGATGTTTATTCGCACTGTCGAGCCGGGGCCAGCGATTAATTGGCCGCCTCTTCGTCCGAACCAACAAAGTTCTTCTCTATGGAATGTCGCGAATTTAGCCCGCACGCTAGCGCTGCTGCTTGCGACGAGCGGTTCCTGCATTTTATTTACCGGTTTTATTCTCTTCGTATTTTTATTCGTGATATGACGTAAATCGCAATTGTTTCAAGACGGTCACCTACCGAAAGGGGACCTACTTAATGGCGACCCTTTTCTTAAGAAATGCATGTAACACCGGATCGACAGAAGTCATCGTCAGTATTGTTTTTCCAAATAAAATTCCGGCATAACGCACTATTAGCCATGAAAGAGTGTAGACTAGCTTAAGATGTCTGTGTGGCATTTTTTTATTTTTAATTCTCCGAACACGCTGTATGTACCGGCGGATAAGCGTCTTCAAATTTTCCCATTAGAACGCCATCATCGGTTGATTTTACACAAGTTATTGTCCAACTTGCACACTACTTTCGTGTATCGATAACGGTGCACTCTAACGCAGTCATGGTTACGGGGAAGTTTTAGCTTAGGTTGAACCTCATTAAAGAGACAGCGTCCTCGTCTACGGAATATCACTTCGCAAGGAGCAAACCGCTTTGTTTCGGCTTCGCATCAGTCGCATCAGTCGCATCAGTCGCATCAGTCTCATCAGTCGCATCAGGCACACAGGATATTCACATGGCCACATTTTGTCTGCACTCTCCGCTCCGCTCATGCAACAACGTCCTAACCTCTATTACACTCATTTTCTCGCTCTATGTTCATTACTGCAAAGCCTACGGCTCAAGTACCAATTCCTAAACTTAAATCTCAACTACGAGTACAAGGCGATCCTACAACTATCATTTCTTAAAGAGTCTAGATAAAATATAATGCCCAATTTTTTTAAGACAAGGATGCTGTACACAGGGCGGTAAATAAAAATTAAAAAAAAAGGAAAAAAAAAGGAAAAAAAAAGGTAATAAGAAATAGAGTTCTGTCCTTCGAAAAGTGTCGATGTCACATTCTACTTGCTCCCTTGATAAACCCATTTGCAAATGAAAATACGTACTCTCGTTTTAAAGAGAATTATTAAACACGTTTATATTGAGAACCGATTTTTTTTTGCCCCCCTTCACCACCTTTTTCGGCATTCGGAATTCTTGTTCACTAATTTGAACGAGACCGGCTTAGTTAACGATTTCGTTTTCCCTTTAAATCGAAATCTTATTTTCGGTGAAGGCTAGCTACCTAAAAGTCACCAGAGTTACAGCTTTATGCTGTGATATTTTTTCTCGCTAAATTAAAAAAAAAAAAAAAACTGTATTTACACATCACGCGTAATGTATCAGCAAACCTAATACGTATCTTTTTTTTTGCTATTAAGCCGACTTAATTTAACGCTGGCTGATAAAATGTAGAAAAAAAAATAAAAACTTTCCGATTACTAAAATTATAAACGTTTAAAAAAGGGGCTATTACATTAATAATGTTCGGCGTTTAGTATTTGACATAGTAAAACTGGTGTATGCGTAGAACTTCGTACATAACAGCTATGGTGTACACTGCACATTACGAAATTATGTGACTACGCTAGCGTTATTCTATCACAGCGAAATGACGTTCACACGCCTGATTTATAAATACGCCCGGGGAAATCCAACGAAAATCTCATGGGAAAAGCGGTAGAAAAACGGTAGTAAATCAGCGATTATTAGATTGGCGATTCAGAAAAGGTTTGTTAATGTGTGAACAGAGACACGTTTTAAATAGATTTTTTAATATATCGTCGTAATTTCCCTTTACAATGTGATACATTTCAATTTTTTTTCTTGTTTTTACCGTAAGACAAAGTCGCTGTGCATATTATAAAGGCTAACTTTAAAGCTCCAAAAAAAAAAAAAAAAAAAAAAAACTTAATAATTCTTTTTTGTTTAATTATTTATTTATCTTTAATTTTTGTTGCTCAAATCATTTCCTGTATCGAAATTTGAATTTTCTTTTAGGCGAATTTTTATTTAATTTTTTTGAAATTGGAAAAAAAAAAGCGACTACTTTCAATTTTTCTTCGTAAAGTAGTGCGTGCGATTTTATGTCGAGTTAATTTCATTTCGACATTTAAATCAGGATTCGCATATACTGTTCAGAATTTGTTACTAAAAAAAATTAATGCAATTTTTTCTGCGCTTTTAGTTCGATGTTTGTACAGTAAGTTCATTTTTTTACGCGAATTACTGTGCCGCCGAGTATATATTTTCGACACAGCTGCTGTTCGATTTTTATTTCCCTGGAATTATAAGCAAGCTCTCGCGGAATATTTTGTATGCAGAGATGAAAATGGTACAACAAAAGTAAGATTTACATATATTTTGACGGAAACGGTAGCGTCGATTTTTTTTTAAATGTACGGCAGGGTCGGAATTTGAATATATTTTAAAGTCAACGCAGAAGAGCCGTAAAAAAAAAAAAAAATTCAAACTTTCAGGAATAATGTGCATTTTCCCGAAAAAGAGGTATATCATATAGAAATTTCGTAGAAACTCTGATGAAAAAGTAGACTATAGTTAATTTGTACGTAAAAATCGTAAATAATGTAAATCCAAAAAATGACAGGATTTTTTTTTGTTTTTTACCGGCTGTTCCGATCCGGATGGTTCTTTATTTACTTTTTTTCTCTTCTCGTATTAGTACATACGTTTGACATGAAAAAGTACCTGCGCAATCTGTGGTATCAGATGTTTTTTCGGAAAGATTACACGCGTTTTAGTACGACCCGCGATTTAAATGGATCGGAAAAAATTTGCATTAAATTTTACTTTAAGAAAAATGTTTTTAATTAGTGTTAAATATTGCTTTTTCTGCCGCGAATAAAAGACAATGTTTACAAGTGGTATAAGTGTTTTTAGGATGGCCGTATGAAACGGCACGTGCTCCAGCACATCAACAACCGATGGAAACGTAAAAAGAGTGAAAAAAATTCATCTTTATAGAAGTTGCTGATGATGTTGTTTTCCAGATATTTCACGAAATGCAACAAGATGCGTTCTTCTGAAATTGCCGAATTGCAAAAAAAAAAAAAAAAAAACAAAAAACAAACAAACAAAACAGCGACGAATAAAAGTTGCTCCGGTGTTGCTGATTGAAGTTAACCAATGATGCAGAACTCTACTGAAACATACCGTGACCGGTGATGGTTCACGGATTTTTTCACGTCGAAACTAAGCTTTAGCCATGTCGAGGCGTATTCTGCATTACCGAAAAAAGCTCGACAAAAGTCCGATCACTGTGTTCTCATGGTATATTGCGATTTCTTGTCACAAGATTAAGCGATCAATAAGGACTACCTGTAAGTTCGATATATTCGACAAAACGCTGCTTTTGTGATAATGCGCCCGCTTACACTTCATTGCTTGTTCGTGAATTTTTGGCCTCGTGGAAACTTTTTTCGTTTTTCAAGAAACCCTTTTAAACGGCTATTGAGTTTCTTCACGCATGCATGAGATTAAAAAAACGCATTGTTGAAAGAGCTGAAAACTATCCCGAAGATCCAGAAGTGTTTCGGGAATCGCACGGAGTACTCTGGAATAAATGTGTAATATCGAAATGTAACTACTAGTATTTTGAAAGGGATAATATAACATTGATGTAGACGAAGAAATCAATTTTTTCCCTAAAATTCCGCCACAGTTTTGAGCACACTATTATGGTATAGATTTTCTTAATTCCGATGAGATTCTTACTAAATCGTTCGATTAGATTTTCAAACGAATTTGCACTCAATGGGACCGCTGGGGCGTCCATTTGAAGCATATAGATTAACTATGGATGCCTGTGCGTATGAGTTTATATGATTTCGTCGAAATCTGTTTATATATGTAATATTGTATGTTCGCACGTATATAAATACGTTTTTAATCATTTTTCTTATTGAAAACGTGTATTTATACGCCGTTCTATATTTGTAAAAATCAAAACACGAATTGTTTTTTCTCTTTTTTTCCCTTTTTTTCGTGTGTTTTACTTTTAATTTGTCCTTTAAAAGGCAAATGCGCTATTATGTGGAACACCATCAGGAAAACGAAAAAACAAGTCATCGCGTTTTATCTTAATAACGTAGAGTAGCGTTCAATTCCGATATAAAGCTAGAAATCGATCCGAAGTCACTATGTTAACTTTGCGGTACCTCGGAAGCACGTCGTAAAGGAGTTGTGTAAAAAATCCGAAAAACCCTACATATAGTATACGTTTTCGTCTCATCAATCATGTAGAGAAAATATAGAAAATATTGGTCTAATTGGTTTTTGATAGCTCTATTTTCTAACATTTAGGAACAAACAAGTTGCTTTTTATAAACACTCCTGTTTGGCATTTTGGGTCCAATGTCTTCTCTTAGAGAAAATTCGCACCCCTTTCATGTCACGTCAGAACGAAAAAAATCGCGCTTTTTCATCGTACTCCGTAACAGATTATTGCAGTTAAGCAACCTATGTGTTATTATGATTAGAGCTGGGATTTGCACGATACTGCACGTTTTTTTTTGTTTGTTTTTTTTTTTTTTTTTTGCTTCATTTCAGAGTAAATCTGATTTAATTAATCTTTACGCATCGTTTCATCTGGGTAATAAAAAATTCTTGGTTTCATATTTCACGTTTTCGCACGTTTTAGCGTTACTGCACGTTTAAATAATGATGATCTGTTTAATGGTCATCTTTCGTACTAGGAAAACTTTTAAGTAGAATAAAACGCTCTAGCTTGATCGCGATTTTTCACTTTCATGCAAAATCTATAGTTAAAAGTTTCTGCCACCAGTCGCTCTGTTGTTTGATCGACGATGGCACGGAGTTTGTCCTCTAAAATGTGTTGTAGCAGACTGCGTCGTATAATGAAGAATTCGAAGTTTTTCCAACTGACGAAAAAGTGTACTTTATTGTAATATTTGCTGTAAAACTGCATCGGTTTGGTCTAGCAAATCACAATTAGACGTGTATATTCTACTGAACATTTTCCAGTATGAAAGATGACTACTCTTTAAACGTGCAGTAACGCTAAAACGTACGAAAACGTGAAGTATGAAACCGAGAGTTTTTTTATTATCCAGATAACACACGATGCGTGCAGATTAGTTAAATCAGATTTACTCAGGAATGAAGCAAAAAAAAAAAAAAAAAAAAAAAAAAAAAGGTGCAGTATCATGGAAATCATAGCTTTAATCGTAACAAACTGTTACAAAGTACGATAAACAAACGGAAATTTTTTGCTCCGATGCGAATATGAAAAGGGCGCGAGGGTTTTTAAGGGGATACCTTTTGATAAAAATTAGAAAGACCATAAAAAGTAAATATGCGTGTGTAGATGAAACTGCATACACGTGAGTAGTATTACGTATGGCAAATTTATTAATTAGCCGATTAGAAAACGACTGCCCAGAACCTGTTTTGCCTGTAAGAAATTACCAAAAAAAAACAAATCATGATACGAACGGTCGTTTTTTTATTAATGAGAATTTAAGGGGACTTTTTGAAAAAAAGAAATAATTTGAAGAAAAAATTTTCAATGGCAGATGCTGCCTGCCCCATATATATGATGAAAGCTGAAAAATTATATCACTCTAATATGAGATACGTTACATTGGTATAGCCGATGGCTTGAGTATAAGAACGAATAGAAGGTATATGTTTCCGAATGCTGTAAATAATCTTGTTTAAAAAAGTTGACTGCCCTACCAGAAGAAACGGTAATAACAAGATGACGTGTCAGCTGCTCCGTTTTTATTGGACATAATTTCGAAAAATTTAATAAACTTCTATCCGCTTTAGTGAATGATGCAGAATCTGGTAAAACACACACGGTCTTTATTTTATCCTAAATAAAACGGGTTTAAAACAGTTTGTATTTTTGGGTAAAGGTCCCCGGTTGACGAGGCCAAAGTGAGATAAAAAAAAAAAAAAAAAAAAAAAATTGTATTGTATTTTTAATTGTTTACGTTTAGGTAAAACTTCTCGTTAGAAAGGAAAAGTTGAACATGACTTAGCATTCATACTAACACGAATTCATCATTCCTATTAAACAGTATCGAAAAAAGTAATAATAACTGGAAAAACTGTTGAGCATATCAATTAAAAAGTTGTCGATCAAGTGGTAGAAAAAAAAAAAAAAAAAAAAAAAAAGGGTAAGCTCTATAACGGAAAGGTAAAGATTTCGTAAGGAATTACAAAAAGGTAAGCAGGTAAATTTATTTATTCATAAAAAAGTAAGTAAAATGAAATTATTACTTAAAGTGCGCATTAATTATATATTACAATATTTTTAATGGAAAAAATCTGAGTTTAGAGTTTCCGAGAAATGCAATATATGTATATACTAGATGGAGGGGTGCAGAGAATACACTGAATAATGAAGAGATTAACCCTCGGCACATTTCTAATCTAGAATGCGTAATACCGTTAACTTCAGCGGAGCTTGAACGATCGTTTTCATTATAAACGAAAATATCTTTAATCAAAAGAAAAAACACAATTTTAAAGAAGATAAGTTAGAAATGCGTTTAACTATAATCGTTTAATTTAATGCTGTCAAGTGTACAAATCTAGTTGACAGGTGAATTAATTTTTAAAACATTTATTTAAATTAAAAGTTTATTGGACATTTTGAATTTTTACTACGCCGTTGCCAGCGTACATTGCATATGGTTTTGTACGTTTCAACGAGTTTTTACTGCACTTTTGAATTTTTTATTGCACGAAAATCCTAGCTCTAATTATGACACTACATACGAGAAGAAGGCCTGCTATGATAGTTTTCCGAAATACCTAAAATTACAGATGCCATGTACGCACACACTACTTAATTTTTTTTTACTACCCGAATAAGAGTATAATCAACAAATTTTTCATATTCACCACTCGCATGTTACTTTTTCAGTTGGTGGACTATGCGTAATTGTGCATTATTTGTATTTATGAAATATCAAACCATTTTGAACATACCCGTTCCAGGATACGTTTATAAACGGAATATTAATGGAAGAATGTGTTTTAAAACATTGGTAAAAGGTTGAAATAAATTTTTTGGCAATTCGCTGAAAGAAAAATTATTCGGAAGGAGGGTTGCGCGATTTAGAAAGAACCGTTGTTGATCTAATAGTTTAAATTCGGCGCGGACATTGACGCCAATCCGAAAACAAAAAAAAAAAAAAAAAAAAAAAAAACGTAAAACAAAATAAACGGAAAATAAACATTTGTTTCCGTTTTTAAAAGTCATCGGCATACGCAACACGATCTTTGCGGTTTAATTTTCGAAAAATGTTTTTCGGTACTACAACTTTTTCATAATATACTTTGCTCCTTTTTTTTTCAGTTTTTCTCGGGCTCTTTTTTTCGCATAGTTGCTAATTTTTAATTTCTCGCTGGTCTTTTTATGATTTAAGATTTTGGCACAAAATAAGTTTAACCTCAGAACTGGAACCACACGTAAATATTACGTATTGTGTGGGAAAATTGTCTTATGAGGCTTAGTGTTGGCAGCAATGGGGCCCTGTCCCCCTATGTATTCCTCCCTCGGGTCTCCCTCCACCGCTCCTCAATGGGCCTTAGGTCTCTACATGCGTTGTTGCCGACGAGGATAATAATGTGTTCTGAAAGGTTACCATGATGAATGTAAATTTCCGTACGTAATAAATACGTGTTGTTCCTAATAAGCATGTTCTTGTACACGCGCATTCCTGACGCTCCTAGTAAGTGCTCTTCCTGAACACGTATTTCTTACATCTGATTCCCGCTAAAGGTTCACAATTCGAACGAAAGAGAAGATCTTTGTGCCCAGGGGGGATAAGAAGAAAATAACAACCACTCTTTGCATAAAATGTGTTCCGAGTTCATTTGTCGTTCCTATCAGAAGAAACTTTGTTGTTTTTTTTTTTGTTTTTTTTTTTATCGTGTCAGTTATATTATTAGTCTGAATTTTATACCAACTTATTACTGAGAACATTGAGAAGATGTACAAAAGTTCAGACTGATTAGGACTATTGTTGACTGATTATTATAGTTTAAAACTGATGAAATTACGTTTATGAAGTGATTTGAAATGTATGTACTGTGATCATTCTAGAGTTTGACATTGTTAGTTTGTTTGAGTGAAACTCGCGAAAAAAAGTAATTTTGAGGCCTGTATGATATTTTCGTAAAGACAAAAAATGACTGACCTATGGTCAATGTTGCGATGTTTAATGTAGTGTTTTTAATGTTGTTTTGTTGTGTAAACATAATTAAAACGTTCTTCGAAGTGGTACGATTTTGTCCATTATTACAGCCATAATCACCGAAAACTCCTATCAACACGTAATTTTTACCTATGGTTCCTAATGAACAGGTACTTGGCTAGGTTCAAGTTCTAGGGTTAAATTTTAATAATTAGAGTAATATTGTTTCGCAAACTTACAAAGATGGTGTAATTTTTAATTTCGCGTTTAATTAAATTTTGTTTAATATTCGATGAATTTTTTTGGAATTTATCAAAACGAGACGTTTTATTGCGTAATCGTCTGATTGAACAGTCTCACATTTTTAATGATCGAAAACTCGTCCTGATACCGGATGAATGCATTAGCGAAAAATTTATTCGAGACGGTTGTATAATGAGCTAAGGCCAAGTTTAATTTGTTAATGTACTAGAAATTCTGCCGTTGTTACGTGTAGCGGTGATTCGGAAATAATTGGCGCGGTCTGGTCGTGTTTAAAATATAGTAATTAAATTGGCGAGATATGTGTCATTCACGTGGCATGTGATTAAACCGGACAGCTATCGGGAAAGGAAGTAGCTGTTCGTCTGGCATAATTAAAATAAAAAAAAAAAATTAAAAATAAAAAAAAAAAAATTCGATCTAGCAGACACAATCGTTACGGTGTAATAAATTATTGGGATTTCCGTTCGTTATATTTTAACCTTTAGAACTGCAAATTCATAACTATGCAAAATATTTGCAGCTAATTATTTTACGACGCCGACTTAATTTTTTTTATTACAAAAATTAAAAAAAAAACATATATATATATATTGTAATGTTGAAAACTCGTTATATTCGCCATGTTACAGAAGGGTGTATTGCTTCGTAAACGTAAAAATATACCACAGTTAACAGAAATTATCAATGACTATCATGTGATGTTGAAAAAATTAGAAAAACCATTCGGATGGTGTTCATATACACGTGCGTACGTATTTCGGCATTATGAATTTTTCTGTTCATCTAACGAGTAATTTTCATCATATATCATTCTAGTCTTTCATCGTCGCGTTTGAAAAGATTTCTTGTACAAAAAACGGTGTAACATTAATGATGCTTACATATATTTTACTATTTTTATTATCTAATTTCTACAAAAAAAAAAAAAATAAATAATAAATATAAATGAAATAAATAAATATTCAAAAGCGATCAAAATACTTCTGCGGAAGGGGTGGGTTTCTTAGAATTAAAAATCGTTACTAAAACCGCCGTTATATCTGAACGGTAATCTGGTTATTTCTAAAACTGAAGAAGGTACTTGCATGTAGATCCTATCTCTCTACTCACCGAACTGTGATATGATCGACATTCGGACAACTGCATCTCGCTCTAATTATCGCGAACCTTTGTTAAGTGCAATAACAAGTGTCAAAATTCTAATTGAAAATTTTCGAATTAACCATTTTTCTTCATAACTTGATTTTACTTCATACTCGTATTTATGGATTTTATAACAGTAAGTAATACCGAAGTATTAGAAAAGTGCACGTAAAAATTATCGCACACCATTTAATTGTCACGATTTGTAGGTTTCTTTTGAGATTTTTACTTTAAGGAATTTTTTTCAATTTCGAAAAATTTTGGATTGGCTACTTATTAGTTCTTTCAGTGTAGAAAGCTACATTCTGAAAAAACAAAAACCGAGGAAAGCCAGAAAATTGCATTAATCCGGGGAATTGTTAAAAATCAAGCAATCTAAAGAACTCGAAATTATTAAAAATGATCTCGATTATGTGTACATTTCATACTCTATATACAGTTCGTAAATAATTCGTCGAACTTTAATTAATATTCAAAGCGACGAAACAAATGATATGAATTTTATGCATGTGCCGACGGGAGAAGTAAGAATTATGTTCGGTGATTTGGGATTTTATTGTGATCATCATCTATCTGCGAGTATGATAAAAAAAAAAAAAAAGCAAACATATTATTGCGAAATATTCGGAAATTATGTGCATTTCTTTTTATACCGCTGTTGTTTTGTGTAAATCGATGAGAAAAGGCAGGGAAATTTATTTTGAAAAAACAAGTATCACCTAGTCATACGTATTTCGTAAAAAAAAGTTATTATTAAAAGCGCATATAAAAATCATCGTGCATCAGTTGTTCAATGATAAACGTGCTTCACCACGCTTCAATCCTTTTAATGGGAATTCGCTTTGTCATAATTTCTACAATTCGCCTCTGTTCCTGTAGGGCTTTTCCACAGATTGCGCTAATGATTTCTGCAGCCGTATTTACTTCACTCACTGCCTTCGATTTTTATCTGTCTGTTAAATTTACTTGACTTGCTTTCAATCTGGTCATTAGTCTTTAACAAAAAGTGTCATTCTTATCCGATGCTCTATTTCCGTGAAATATTTACAATGCTGTGGAAGTAGTTACTTATTAACATTTATACTGCTAGTATCGCTTCCCTTCCTTTAAATTTCCACGCGCAGTGATGTAAAATCCGTACACTTGTCGAAAGTATCCGTGCTGATTTACAATTCCAATAGCGAAGGAAGGGCATTAATGAACCGCACGCGGTGTAAATATATTATGTGAACAGTATGTGGCGTGAGTTTCATTAATGAATCTGAATAGTTTCGATTTCACAAATTTCTTTCCTCCACCTGAACCATGTCGCCAATTTCTAAGTACGGTGTCGATATCGATTCGGCAAGAGAAGAGCCAGAAAGGTATGCATACCTTTTTTGATTACACTTATTGCGTTCCCCATCCGAGTACGTTTAAAGGAAGAACAATGTTTGTACAGACAATAACCAGCTGAAAATAACCTTTGTCGAGATAATTCAAACATGTTTTTTTGGGTTATTGGATTCGTTTCTCGCTGCTATAAATGCTAGGTGATCCCTTCCTCGGTACACACACACACACATACGCAATTACATTGATCGAATAGTTATGCGGAGAGTGATGGTTCTTTTTTCTTTTCTGTGGCTTATTTAATATTACATTTATTTCGCTTCATCTAGCGCTATAGGGAGGTGTCTCCTTGTTGCAGGTTATTAATCTATCGATAAAAATAGAACGTTAAAAATGAATAATAATAATGAAAATAAAACGGAAAACAGATTAACCGAATTCGTTAATTAATCTTTTGTTCATGGAATAATTATGAATTATTCGACGGTTTCGACGTCTTAAAAAGAACGCACATGAATAATCCTCCTTCTCCGATGATATTGTGAACAGCACACGTGCGCGCGGGTACACCTCATTAATTTAAATTAGACGATGTGTTATTTTAATGCTGTGCCTTTATTCATACTAATCTCGCGTTATTCTACAAAGATATTTTTAACTATGTCTCTTATCAAATTGACACAAAGTTAACGCGTTTCTTTTTACGCGGTGCTCTGATTCCGAATGTGCTAGGTTTATAAATGTCAGTAGATAAAAAGAAGGCGTATAAAAGTAAAATCGTATAAATAAATATTGTGCTAGAGTTGTTGCTTGTAGTGGAATTTTATTTTCGATTAATTGATGAACTTGCAACGGCGAACGGTGCCGAGAGTTGCTGGTTATAAAAACAACGTGACCGAAATACCTACAGACCGATTATACAATAATGATTGTGTCGTATTCGAGATAAAAATTGTAGTGTTTTTTTCCTGGTTTTTTTTTTTTCTTCAGCCGACCCCCCCCCCCCCCCCCCCCCCACCCCACCCCCACCCCCTCATGTTTATTATATAGATATGCTAGATTTCTCGCATTCTGTGTGCGCTTCATTATGCCCGTGTAAACATTTACAAACCGATTTGGAATAGAGAATTTCGTAATCTTTTCTGGCCACAATCCCTCTACTATTTTTTAAACAATCTACGCGCGAGTTTTGTTATTAATTTACGGACGGATGATAATATGTATATACAATCTCATCCCTGCTACCTCTTATTAACGACTTATCAGCGGATCTGGGTTCGTTCCACAGATCATTTGCTGATTGCATACCGAATTTTAATGCGCGTCTTACAATGTTATTCATGATAATAATGACGACGTTAATTTCGAAATAGTTCGTAGATAACCGCTAGGAAAGGATTGTATGTAAAATGTAGAAAGGCTACGTTGTAATAATCGAGATATAATTGCAATGTAATTAACAAACGTTTTTTTCCCCCAGGAAACAGCGTATATAGTATTTTGGGAAACAAAAGCTAGACACAAAATTTTCTCGATATTTTACATATTTATGTTCGGTACGGTGTGGAGGCAATTTAACATTTGATCTCTTTTCAGTAGTATTGTCCGTTTGCGGACGTCGTGACCAACCACCATATAGACCAAACATTTGATGGAAGACCTAAAATTCTAATATGGCTCTGTAAATAGAAACAGTAGTATCGATTTTCAGATGTCGGCGATTCTTGACTATTTTAAAGGCTTGAAGTTCTTTCTAAAATATGAACTATATAAAATTCTATCTTTAAATTATTATTTTATTTTTTAAAAAGCAGGTTCAGAAGCGCGAGTTAAAATGATACTACTACATGATGCAATTTCAATATCAACGGCGGATTATTAGCCTCCCTAATAATTGCCTTTTCAGCAAGAATTTCGAGTACCTGAGTAGGTGTATTTATATTTCTCTAAAATTCGTATTCTTTTCATTCTGTTAATTTTATAAAATATATTTAAAATATTTTTATCTTCGTCATAGCTCAAACGTTTGTAAATTAACCCTTACATCCGAAGCAATTCTGGAAGAAAAATACAAACTATAGCAGATAATTTCATTTCTATTGCCGATATTAATAATAAAAAACACTTAGGAATAATTTGATTAATTTGTAAACCTTTCTTATCAAACAATTAGAGAAAATCGTATTAATTTTTCTTCCTAACTTTTCCGTTCGAAAACGTTATTATTCTTTAAAAAATTATTTTCAAACGTGCTACTGTTGTGTACTGTAGTGCCAGAGGCCGAACTATTTTCATTAGTAATTCTAGAAATTTCATTGTTGTCCAGTATTCAGTGTGAACAATTTGCCCCCCCCCCCATCAAGTTCCACCGATTTTACAAAAAGATGTTCAATAAGACCACGCATAAAACAGTCTGTTAGGGTTCCATAAACTTAAATGGACGGGCTCGGAACAGACCTGTTATTTATATAAATTTTCTAAATATATTTACCCTATCGTATTACGAATTGGGGACCAAAAAAAAAAAAAAAAAAAAAAACCACACAGCTATGGCCACAAAAACAATGATTGAATTCCGCATCGTGCTTTCTGTTAACAATTTTAATGTTGTTTTTTATAGCAAGAACAAAGTTACGAAATTTATTTATAATTCTTTTCTTTTGAAATTGGAGTGTCATTTTTAAATTGCAATTCTTAATTTTAATGAAGTCGAATGTCCGTGTTATTTTGTGATAAAACAAATACTATTTGGTATTCGATTTTGAAGTTAGTAATAATGCGTTAATGTTAAAACACAATAGTAAAATTATTATTAACGTTCATGGGCGTGCCGAGAAACTTTTGTTTTTTTGGGAGGATTGGTGAGGATTTTTATTATAAGTTCAACTATAAAGTTATATACAAAAACGCTAGGGTTAATTTCGCGCGCTTAAATTTGATGTATTCAAAATAATAAGAGTTATATAAAAGTACAATACGTGAATTTTCAGCAAAAAATTTATAGTACACAAGTGTTGAATAAACACTGTAATGTAAAGATTTGTGAAAAGTGTTAAAAATCACAATATAGTTGTGTGTAAGTTTGTTTAAAAAGAAATTTTGGGTGTCTCGGCTTTCGAGCGAACACATGCACGTTAAGGAGTCGTTTAGAAACGGTATATTTAATCTTTATCAGCGTTATTAAACGAAAACTGTTCAGTCGGTTTATTCGAGCCATGTTTTTATCGTCCATAACGAAGAAAAGAAAAAGAGGTTCAATGTCGTAATAGGAGGCATTATTGCGATTCGTATGACTATCTTAATCGAGAAATAAAGTAGACTCCGGTAAATCATTGCCAACTCCTCAACCTTGCAAAGTAGGTAAGTAATCGTTCAAAAATCACACCAGTTTTCTGCTTGATAGAGATTTTCAATTCCATATTTTTCATTACACATTTGCTATAAACTGACCCGTTGGTGTAACATTTTCAGGGTTTATTTAAAGTAATAATTGTGCTATTCTGAGAAAAAAAGGCAATTCGTAGATATAACCGAATCCAAATACGAAATGAAAACATTGCGTCGAAAGTATTCTTTTGTCGTTAAACAGTAGATTGGCGCATATTGATATGCCGGGTGGGGGGTCGTTAAATTAATATTCCGTCAGTTGCACACACACACATTTCCGTTATTCATCGGTAAATTTTTTCGACTTCAGACTGTGCGTGATTCCGCGATGAAATTCACTTGTTTCGCACGTTTCCGTATCCAACTTAATCGGCTGAAACGAACACTGGTTCTAATATATCAAAGAAGCGTAGTTATAAATAGGGAACAATGAACATACCGGTATGAATTGCTCTGCAGTTGACTCGAAATGTCTTTAAATCATCGATCAACGTATATTTAAGTGTTTTTTTTAAAATTATGTAAAAAAAAAAGCGTGTTATTTCAACTAATGCTTTTATACTATTTTTCGGCCTCTCTTAGGCCACACAGTAAAGGAATAGTTGCTACGAAACAGCTTTGTGCTGGATGTTCTTCAAAGAATTTAATAAGTAACTCTGTTCCTGCTAAATTTTGAGCTATAACTAATTTTGGCAAGATTCAAAATCTTTTCGGATACATAATAATCTTTTAAACTACCACTTCTTTTTTACAAGCAATAACAGATGCAATAAGTGAAGTGTCATATTCATAACTTCTCACACAGTTCGTTACAGTCGAAAAGACGAAATTTTTCCTGCACTCTGTTCGTTTAATCGAACAAAGCTTAAAAATTCTTCTTTTAATACTTGCGATTTACAGGAAAAATACCGCGAGCATCCAGGGTAAATTGTTTAAAATACGGATATTTTAATTTTGTATATGGTTTATATTAATATTTTCCGTCTATCGGTTTTAATTACATTTTTAACGCGATGAAAATGATTTATATCCGAATGTAAAATTATAATTCGATATTTTTTTAATTCTGAGCAACAGACACGAATCTCTACATACGTTTCCTTCGTAACCCGTTTTGATTTTAAATACTTCTTTTTTTCGCTTTTTTTTCTTTTTTTTCGTGTACGTTTATAAATCGTTCTGGAGAATACATTTTTAAGAAATAGTATTTAAGCAAAAGAAGTCGTCAGGGCACGAAATCAAGAGCTTCGGTGATATAACAACGTATTATATAAATCTGTGTAGTACGTGTTATTCGACTGTCATTAAGTACCATGCCATCGAAATAATTATCAGTTTGCGGACTATACAGTGTGTGTCAGTCACGTGTTGTTAATATCAAACGTGCAATCTGTTTTGCAGAAGCGGACTAAGTCGTTAACCGATCACGTATGCAGTTCGTGAGAGAGAAAATGTTTATTTAAATGATAAAAAGCGAGAAAAGCGAAAGTAGCAGCGGAAAAAAATAAATAAAAAGAAAA
Organism: Icerya purchasi; assembly: GCA_039619475.1. NCBI lineage: Eukaryota > Metazoa > Arthropoda > Insecta > Hemiptera > Monophlebidae > Icerya > Icerya purchasi. The sequence continues at coordinate 383,032,673 of CM077115.1, forward strand.
ATTTTGCCAGAATGTATATATTATTATTATTAATATTACTGCTATTATCTGTCTCGTTAACCTTTTAACGTGAAACTGTTTGTTCGCATTATTAGATACGGTGAAGAAAAAAAAAGGGAGAAAAAAACTAAAACGATAAGCAATTTAGCTGAAAAACATTAACTTTTATTGTGCAGTCCCATACACATAGTTAATTTTGTATAATCCGTATCAAATACAGCTAAGATTTTTAGTTTATGTGGCTAAATTGATGGAAATATATTTGATTTTTTTTTTTGGTCTGATATTTGTAAATTTTTCCGAGAAATACAAAAAAAAAATATTCAAATTCTCTAGAACTTTCTACATTTCACGCGAGTGAAAATAGGATACACATATTTTTCGGTGGAACCAAAATTTAATTCAGACTATATCAATGACCGCCCCCGTTCAGCACGTTATAATTTAGGCTTGTCTTTTTAAATACTGATTTTTGGAATGAAATTGCATTTTTATTTCATTTTATTTTATTTTTATTTTGCGGCATCTGTTACAACGTAGAAAAAGAAATGGAGCTAGTAATTTTCGTAGGAGTTAAAGCGTATGACACTTTTAATGGGAATTTCGGTCTGCTTATGTCGGCAAAAAAAAAAACTACAGAAGAAAAAAGGAGAAGAATATATTTTTAAAATAATGTCAAATTTTTTAAACAAATGCTCTAAAACTATATGCATATATATAAATATCCGCTAGCATATCACATTGTATAATTTAGTTAATTGAAAAATTAAATTTTAATTTCAAAACTCTTTCGGCGACTGTTGCCCATGGATATTTTGAAGTTTTCTCTTCGAGAAAAAAAAAAAAAAAAAAAAAAAACGGAAGAAAAGTGAAAAGATTTATTATTTATTACTCGAGCATGGAAAAATATCTAATCATTATTACATAGACGAAACGTATCAAAAACCGTTTCCTAAAGAATTTAACCGTAAGTGCTAAAAGATATCGATCTCTCGCTAGTGACCATGGTCAAATTTTAGCTCCAAAAAGCCATTCATGATAAATCGAAAAGAAGTTAAATTAATCGATACAGAAATGAATTAGTAAGAAACCTGGTAAAATAAAGCAGACCATGAACTACTAATAGTCGGGTAAAAGACAACATCCCCGATCTCATAAACGTTGCTCTTGCTGTACCGGTAAAGTTTACTTTTTAATGAAGAAAATAAAACTTAATCTGTTTTGAAGAAACGTAACAGTTCATTAAAATGAATCCTATAAATATACAAAACAATTCATAAAAAAAAATTAATTATAAATAACCTATTATCGACCAGTTTTTCAGTTGCATAAAACTAGCGAAAATATTTACATTTTAGTTTATGCTATATGATTACATAGAACCGACGAAACTAATCGACAATGGTTTATTTATTTATAATTAATTGTGTCGGTAAATTGTTTCGTATGTTTATTTTAATTATAAGATCAATACAACACAGTGTGTAATCAGCATGTAATATAGGTAATTGTTAAAATGCGGTATTCCGGAGAAATAAGTCGGAATTTAATTTGTTAGACTGAAAATAATATACCTCTTCCCGGATAACTTTTTAGGGAGCTATCGTATCCCTGAACGGAAAGAATTATAGTTTTTAGCAAAATTAAATTCATTGTAGAGTGTAATTTTTAAAATGTTGATATTTGTCGGTATATAGTGTGACATCCAGAAAAACTTTTCTCGGGGCGGATTTTTTAATTATTTTCTTAGAATAGGCAAAAACGTGATGAAATTGAACATATTCGTTTATCAGTTCTGCTCGCAATAATGTACCGTCTGCGAGAGAGATAATATTGAAATTATCGGTTTTACTTCTTTTTAGTAGCTAATAACTTCGCTTGCTGTATAAATTTGTTTATGCTAATACTTTAAGTAGTCGGAATAGGCGATAATTTTAATGGATTTTTATTCGGCAATTAAGGGGAGCAGTAATTATTTCTTCTTTTTTTTTTTATATGACTACTGTTTCTATAGCAAACTCGCGTGTGTTTTCTATTGTAGTAGTTTATACGGCCGTTAATTATAAATGAAGTCATCCTTCCAGAATTGAAGACCACGAACGAACAATAAAAATCGTATAATAAAATAAACTTTAATAACAAACAATATAGATCAATAAATTAGATAAATACCTATTTAGAAACGTTTTCGGGCATAACCCATCATCAGCTGACACTAACTTAAAGGAAACTTAAAACATACTTATTTAAGTTAGTGTTAGCTGATGATGGGTTATGCCCGAAAACGTTTCTAAATAGGTATTTATCTAATTTGTTGATCTATATTGTTTGTTATTAAAGTTTATTTTATTATACCATTTTAACAAACAGGATGTATTCACCTGCATTTAATAAAAATCGTGTTTTTATTGCGCGCGCTAAAATAGAATATTTAAGCTGACAAAAACTACGGCGACTAACCAGTTTAGCTAATCAAACTTTGTTAGCCAAGAGAGTAAATTCGTGAAATTGTACACAGTCCCCGGAAAATTTAAAGTTTAATCTCTCACAGATGACACAGCTTTTAAAGTCGAACACTTTCCTCCATCTGATTACTTTTAACATTCATCCGAAGTGATCTTTGATGACTGTAATAACTGTCCGACCCGTGTCCAGAATTATGAAAGGGGGGGTTTTGAAATTTTTCTTCACATATTTATTTCATAAATAACAATACATTTTTCACTAATATGCATGCTATTAATAATTTCCACCGTTTTGATTTATATATTAATAATTTACATAAATGAATTACCCCGTATATGAGAACATTAATAAAAATTACATTAATGATTATACGCGTAATAAAAAATTTTTCCTTAAGATATTAATGAAGTAAGTAAAGTAAAGTGAGTTCCATACCCTTGACAGGGCGTCAGGATTGTGTAATTAAGCTTTTCATAATATACTAAGCCTAATAGATCTGATGAGAATACTGGGACCAGTTCCTTTCTCTCAGTCGCCTTTACTTTCCCAGATTTCTCTGGTACCCAATTATTTCAGGCTGGGTAAGCTTGGGAGCGCGACTTGGATCCGGAACGAGACAACTCTCGAAAACCCATGATACCTCCGGTTTGGTAGCCAAGCACCTTAACCACTAGGCTAGCACGCTGCCTATTAATGAAGTACATAAACTATTTCAGTTCCCATGGGGAGGGTTTAACCCCCAAAACCCACCCCGCGAGCACGGCCTTGATAACTGTAATAACTGTAAACGTCCAAAATGTAAACAACTGTACACGGTTGCCTTTTTTTAACACCATATTTTTTCCGCGGGGAACACCTTGTTCTACCGAACCTTTGTTTGTAATTTTCATATTTTCGAGTAGATTTTAATGAATTTCGCTAATTTGCGAAAGATTTATTAAATTTTGAGGAAAAATATAATTTTTCCGCAATATCGACTAACCAAGATTTTTCACTCATACCGCTATGCAACGATGTTTTAACTTCAGAATTTACCAATACTTCTTTTAAAAAAGCACGCTAAAAATTTGGTTTACGTTCGGTGTGGGCTTAAAATGAGCTACGATATATATATATCTCGAAAAGTGACAAAATTATACTTCAAATTCAACTCGTTCCCCCTCCGCTGATAGCATAATGGTAATTAGCAACATTTCTGCAGATCGCTACGCTGTATTGAGATTATGAAGTTTTTGCTCCGTTTATTTCGTAGAAACAATACGGGAAACACTACAATATTTAAGCCATACGGTTTGTTCTTTAAAAAATTATCAAATTCGTGCTATATTATTCCATTTAAATCATCATCATCATCATCATCATCATGGTTGCGTCTCTTGAGACAAGATATTGCATGCATTATTAAATTAATCTATCTTTGGCCCGACTTTTCTCGTAGACTTTTACATGTTGAATTTGCCGGAAGGTTCGTTGTCATTAATTCTAATCTCCTTCGTGTTTTTATTAGCTTTCCTTGTATCTTCCCTTGTACCGGCAGCATGAACAAGTCGTTTTCTCTAAATTTGTGAGCCAGATATTTCATTTTTCGATTTTTGATATCTTCGACTAGTTTCTGTTTTTCCCCTATTTTTGCTAATGTGTTCGGTCCATGATATTTTCAATAGCCTCCGATGATATAGCACTACATCTCGAAAGCTGCTATTTTTTTTTCACAATCTGCATTGATGGTCCCCATGTTTCACAAGAATATTTTAGCACGGTCCATACATAGCAGCGCGTTATTCTTTTCCGAAGGCGTATATATTTCGATTTCCAAGCTCTCTGCTGACGTTGTTAAATGCCTTCTTCGCTTTGTTCTTGTTCTTATTTCTTTCTAGTCTCTTCCGTCATTGTTTATTAATGCGCCTAGATATCTAAATTCTGCCACGTTTTCTATTTCTTGATTTTTGATCTTTTGTATTTACACTTCTTTATCATCATTTCTAGAGATTTTCATTATTTTTGTCTTTTTCGTATTAATCTTCATGCCGTATTTCAATTCTGCGTTGTTTATTTCATCCCCATTTAAATAAACAACCGAATAAATGATAAGTACGAAAAATGCGCTAAAATGTGCTTTCGTCATTTTGTATGTATGTCGCGTAGAGAGTTTGTTATGAAGCATTTATACGAATTTCTAACTGTATGTGTTCGACTCCGGGTTTATATAATCATTGGCATAAATGCTTAAGAAAAAAAAAAGAAAAAAAAGAGGAATGCGGGCGGATGTTCCATAAGAACCACTGAGATGTAGAGGAAGATAAAAGAAAAAAGCGAAATCGGAGGGGAATATGACGTCTCCGTGTTGTAGATTTCCCGAATAATTAATGTAAAGATTAACGAAATAATATGCTAAACGAGCGCACTGAAACCTGCTACTACTTTTTCCGTAACATTGACATTTCTCGTTCAAGATTTTCACCTATTCGTTGCCGAAATCTTCGTTTAATAACTAGGTAATTTTTCAGGTGTTTTTGAAAGACAAAACTTTCGTAATACACGTAATGGTCATTTATTTATTTTTTATATACCTATATATATATATATGTATTATAGTATATTGAAACCAGAATTTTGTTAAATTCCATTCTAACGCATTTTTCATTAACATATTCAGGATGATCAAAAATAATAATGAAATTTTATTAACATAACTTGGAATTTAATAATCGGTATTATTCTTTAAAATATATATTCCTTATATCGAAAGAGATGAAATTGTTGTAAACTGGACATTGCCTATTTTCTTCCGCGTTATTTATAATTTAACATTTTTAATTTTATAAAATCATTGTTTCGTGTAATATTATATTTCTGGTCGGTATTTACCGCGAAATTATCTTACATGTTCTTTTATTTTACTTTTTTCTTTTTTTCATTTTTGCTAATTCATTTACTTTTTTTCGCGTGGGGTAACTAAGAAAAATGATCAAAATATAAGAAATCGCTGCCGTATTCTGCAAAATATGCAAATTTCACGAATAAAGTTTAACATTATGTGTCGATCGTTTACAACTGTGTCGCGACAGTCCACGCGCGCGCATCACAAATATAATAATTCTTAACGCGGCTTAGGAAACATGTATTATTAAGCATATTTCACTAGCAATACGATCGGATAATAGACGTATTTTAGATAACGATCAGTTTAGATAATTATACTATTGAATACTTCTCTCCCAAATTTATTTTGCACGATTCGCTCTGAAAAAAAGCTTCCATTGATGAAAATGTTAACACTTAATTATATAATAACACAGTACAATTTTTAAAGTTATATATTTACGAAGTCGCAGTCTGCGCGTTTGCCATTTAGTTGCGCCGTTCATGCAACGATTATCGTTTAATCATGGCGGATGACTTGCTGATGGCGACAACCATGGCGCCAAGCGCGCAGCGTACGAGTTCCTGTTATAATTTTTTTTGTTTAATGTATTTGGATGTCAGTTACCTTGCATATGAAAAGTTATTGCATATGGATGTGTGTGAGTGTGTATTTAATTAAAGGAAAAAGTGATAAATACTACTTTGATTAGGCTTGCTGCTGTGGTTGTTGTTCCAGTATTGAAGTAAATCTGTACGATAAAACAGAGGGATGTATTTATGCATGTAATAATGAAACTTACCCGCGTCACTGTGGTCATCTTGCGTTTATGTGGAGGATAGGTGCTGTATTCATCGTCTTCACTGATCATTCCTACGTTCGTGGTTACGTTCATCGAAGTCAGTGCTGAGAAATTGAAATTTCTGTAAAAAAGGTGGGCAATTAAAATTAGAAGAAATTACATTTAAATGTACCGTATTATAATATAAAACATATATATATATATATATATGTAATAATTACAATGTAATTCTTAGGCCGGCCGCCATTAAAAAAAATGTCCCAATTTTACGTAACGAATGTTATTTTTCTTCGTGTCAATGCCGGTAAGAATGACGTTGTAAATTTTGATAATTTTATACAAAGTGTAGGAGGGAAAGAGATAGAAATGTAAGCAAGAGGGGTGCCAAAGTGGCCGAGTTTATATATATAAATGTATATATATATATATATATATATATATATATATATAACTCGGCCATTTTGGCCTCGCAAGGGGCTGTGCCCCTTGACCCCTCTTGCTTTCATTTCTGTCTCTTTCTCTTCTATACTTTGTATAAAATGATCAAAATTTACGACGTAATTCTTACTGGCATCAACACACACAAAAAATAACATAATCACAAAAATCCTATTCTAACATTTAACTTCCGTTATATAAAATTAATACATTTTTTCGTTACATTTTTCGTTACATATTTCATTACATAAAATTGTGACATTTTTTAAATAACAATAACAAAAATCCTACAAAATATAACAAACGTTACATAAAATTGGGACATTTAGCGTTACATAAAATTAGGACATTTAGCGTTACATGAAATTGGGACATTTTTTCGAATGGGGGGTAGCCTAAGAATTACGTTGTAATATATATATATATATATTCTTATATATAAATCTCGTGTCACAAATGTTTGGTCGAGGTAATGTTCGAAATTATTCTACCGATCTTAATGAAATTTTCATACTGTGTGTGATTTGGTTCAACTTAAAAGATAGAATAGTTTTTAACCCGATTAATGATCTCAATACTTTTTTATTGCAAATAATGGTTCATTAGGATAAAAGTTTTAATTAGTTATAATGGACATTTGCACACTAGGGGTATTTCGGATCAATAAATCGATCTATTAAGGTCTAATTCATGGCAAAATTCGGTTTCGCCAGTTTTAAATGGGTTTTAATAGTTTCAGTATGATACGAATCAGGGTTAGTGGCGCGATCCTAATAGATAATTTGTTCTGCTTTTAGTATTATTTTTTGATTTTCGAACGACGCCGATTATCAGCTCAAGTAGTGTCTTCGTGTACGGGGGCGGTGACGTCAATACGGGTAGTGCAAAGCAATAAAACATATGGTAGGCAAAACATGCAAGCAGATAATTCCAGATACCTGGAAACGCGAGGAGCGAATTGTGTCAAAAAAAAGGCATCGGTCTCGGCTCTTAGCCGATCAGCGGGCGGTCACATAGTAGAGGTCCGAAAATCATGCGCTACGCATGCAGTAAAAAAATATATATAACCAAAAAAAACATAAACGAATCAAAAATATCGTAAAAAACGGTTTATTTATTTTTTTTTTTTTTGTATTAATTTTATATTTAAATAAGAAAACAAAACTACTTTTTAATAGATACTGAACAAAAAAAGAAAAAGAAAATCGGTTAATAAACAAAGAAGGACTTTGCCTATTTATATGCAGATATTAAATGTTTTGTGTATTTATATATTTGTTTGTGAAAGTGAATTATTGAGAATATGTTGTGCACATTTAAAAAACTCCCTTATGTGCAAAATACCCCTATTATATTTTGCAATGATTTAGTCGGAAATTTTTTGAAATTGGTTGAAAAACAGCTGATCACAGGGAAAATTACAAGACGTTTTTCATTTGTTTTTATAACGAATAAACTCCGATAGAGGTAAAGCTAAAATATCATTTTTCTAATAAAATATATTCATAACAATCAACGTGTGCAGTCATTGAAAACATTTTCCAACCATCCGGAAAGCGAATTGGAAAGACCTCTAAATTTTTGTTGCGTTCAGTATTGAAATGCAAAGTTGTGTGGAAAGAGGCTTTAAATTCATAAATTAGTTATAAAATATTTTATGTTTTGTGAATATGATTTGGATGAAATTTCGTATTTAGATAAGGTTTTGCTTTTTAAGTTTACCTATGTAGTTGTATTTCTTTTTTTATTTATTTTTAATTTTTTTTCCCTCCATACATGCTTACATCTAACATTTGTGAATTGTAGCGGATCACATTTACCGTGTCGTTAAATGGTCGCAACGCTAAACTAAATATATAATAAAAAGATGTAGGAGAACAATGTAGGCGAATGATCGTTTAACGAGTACGGTGCGAACCGGTGTCTGCATTTCTTTTAAACGCGGTACACCCTAAATCGGGAAAAAGAAAAGAAAATAATGAACGACCCGACTTCACAAGTACCGCGAGAGCTATAAGAAAAACGAAACATTCACACGTCTCAGCAATCAGGTCACGAAAGAAATTTGAGGAGCACAGAGAGATTGTCCCAACAATGAAACATTTATAACAACTGAAAGGTCCGTGATCCGAAAAATGAATGACCGGCAAGAAATCGAAAAATCGATTGCAAACATTACAATAAGTGCATCAACTACTTTTCTCAATACTTTGCTGACAAAAAAATATTGAAATTGAACTAACTCGATAGGCAATTGCACGTATTACTACACAAACAAAACCAAATTAAGAAGCCATTTCTTTTTATTAAATTTATTTAAAAGAAAACTGATATTTAAATTTCGATAAAGAAAGTAATTTATGTGAACAACAGAAGGGAATAATGCAAAATGAATTCAAAAATAAATAAATAAATAAAAAGGATTATTAAGTAACTTTAATTTAAGAACTATAAAGAGAAATGTATACAGCGTCTTCGTATTATACCAAAAAAAAATCGAAATAGATCATTTTAGAGGGAAATTACAACCATATTAAGAAATTTATTTAAAAGTGAATATGTCTGTTCACTTTAACAAATCTTTTTTGAATTTTCAATCTAATAATCACTGGTTCATTACACTATCGCTTCTGTACCGCTTTTCGTTTATCACAGTCTACAGATTTTCGCTAGATTTCGCCAGGCACATTTATAAATTAGGCGTGTGAACGTCATTTCGGTGCGATAAAATAGCGGTAGCGAAGTCACACAATTTCGTAATGTGCAGTGTACTAGACGCACATAGCTTTCTCGAAGTGTAAAATTGGTCGTTCGATCAAAGAAGAGAGGTACCTGGTTCATTAAACGTTTCGATCTGTTTTTGCTTGTGTCTAGAAAAAAAAAGATTGCGGGCCAAGGTGGCTTGCTCCCTTGCGAGAGGTCTCAAGGGCCGAGTATGTGTGTGTGTGTGTGTGTGTGTGTGTGCGTGTTTATGGGAAAATAGAAGAGCTAACCGAAACAGCCCTTAAGAATTGTAATTTTTACAAATATAAGATGAAAAGTTAAAATGTATTATTAAATACATAATTGCTGTCGTCCATCATTCTTTTTATAATGGGTGAATCTCTCTCTCGTTAAATATAGCTGAATGCATATTTTTGAAAATGCCGCTTTGTTATATCATTTTTTATTAGTAATTCTATCAGTAGTGCAGACTTTCGAAATTACCTGTCGTTGATAAATTTAATGGAAAAATAAAATACGTTCGATTAATAATTTACATTCAGTGCTCAGAGATTATTATGGAATAACAACGGACTAATATAATAAAATGGAAATCGCTTCCTTCCACTGAGCAGAAAAATTTGACATGAAAATAAAATCACACTAAGCCGCCATTACCATTCGACATGCATTTCTGTAGTCAATATGTGACATGGTGGTCTAGTAGTTCCGAAACGTGTAATTACCGCGCTAAAGGTTGCGAGGTTAAAACTTAAACACTCTCAAGTGTAGACAGGCTCTTTAATACGAGTCATTAATAAATTTCTAATCATTTCTCATGCTAAGAGTGTTTTAAAAACTATCTCAGCTGTTTTTTCTCATCCTTCTTGTGATCCTATCATTCTTCGTATTCGTTCGATTATCTATAACCTTTTCCAAACTTACCACATTCAGATTGAGTTCCTTTGGATTCTAGGCCATGTTGGTATAGAAAGAAATGAAACAGTAGCTGTCTCGGCGTGCCGCTGTTAATGGACTACTCCTCACTAATAAGTTCACTGCTAATAATTTACTTGCATTGTCTAAAAAATTCCATTATAGGTTTTGGTCAGACTCATACCCTTCCTTCTTTTCTAACCAATTTTCTTTTTATCTTTCTATTTAGCCGTATCTTCCTGTTAATCCTTGGTTTCATAAATTTCCGTCTTTGCAGCGCTATATTATTCCCTATTTATGTCGGTTGCGTTTCGATCATATATAGCTTCCTCCATCTCGCTTTCGAGTTTCACTTTTAGACTCTGCCTATTGTCCGCTACACCCTCCCAATGATGCAAAAATGTAGGTGAAAGGAACGCCCACGAGTCTAAGGATAATATTTATATGTACATATTTATGGTGAGTTGAGGGAGTCGTCCGCTTATGCAATGTTTGTATGTATGTATGTGTATCGACTTAATACATTTAGGAGCCGGGTTTTTTTTTTTTTTTTTTTTTTTTTTTTAATAAATTTACAAATATAAATCTAGGCACCGTGTGCAACTACTGCCTGGGCTATTACGACACCTAGACTCACTGGAAATTACAGAAGGCGGTGCAGTCTGTTCGATGCTGCAAAATTCAACATTGCCCAAACATAATCCAGATAGTTCGACAACAGACGGTGGGGTGAGGTATGAGTAGAAGCACGGGAAGTATGAGGGCACCATTTCAGCAGATGCTCTACGGTTAGAGAGGCCATGAACCCGCACAGAGGGCAGGTGGACGGAGGGGGAGCTCCTTCAAAGACGTAATTGTGTGACAGCGCAGTGTGCCCCACACGCAGTCTCGATAGGATCGAGAAATCCCTACGTGATCGGTGTTCGACTTTATGGACCTGAGCCAGGTCGTTTGTTCTGACCATAGTTTGCTCCACTCTTCAGCAAAGTGCATCAGAAAGACTGATGACCCTAATCGAGGCAGTACAGCGTTAAACGGCATCGGGCTGGATAGAGTTGCCGTAGCAGCCAAGTCAACCCGCTCATTGCCGGGAACCCCAACATGGCCAGGGACCCATAAGATTGTGACATATACCTCAGATCGTGAAAGTTGGAATAGGAGGTTTTTTATTTTAATTAATAGAGAGTTGCAACTCTCTGGGTTCTGGATGGCTTTGATAGATTGAAGTGAGTCGGTAATAAGAAGGGCATTTTGAGACGCTGGGCTTGAAGAATATGTCTCAAGACAAAGAAGGATCCCAAACATTTCTGCCTCTAAAGTAGAGCAGTAGTCGTTTAGGCGCTCGGTGTACATTACACCTCCAATTTAAGAGCCGGTTATTTTAATTTTAATTCCTTTATGTTTCCCGTTTTTTGTTAAGTTTAGATTAATGCATTTTAAACTTTCAATGCGCGAAGGAAAAAAATACTGTAGAAAATATTTTTAATGTAATATTGTAATTGCTTAATAATCTATTTTTTTGAAGAATAATGGTTTAGCGATTAGTGGGTTTTTTTGGTGCACGTTTACTCTTTATTCGTTGTTTAACTTTTTGTCCTTCATTGGAAGGTTTTAATTTACATTGCGCCGAATCGAAACAATTTGGTGAGCGTCAAAATGATGTGGTAGATTTGTTTTTTCCCCCATTTTCAACATTGCCGATGGGGCAAATTTATTTGGAAATTTATCTATAAAGGAGCAGGGAACTAGAGTACTTCAGAATGTAATGTGTTGATGTGCCATGTAACCGATAAATGTAGATAAAAAGATACAAAATAAACTATGTGTGTAGTAGCTACCTGCAAGTATACTTAGATTATCGGAAGGTGACAGGATGTAAACATAGCCCCGCCACCAACCACATTGTGTGTAACTAGTCTGTATTTCTTTCTTTATAATCTTGTTATGTTGGTCATAAAAGAAATTTTTTTTTTTTTTTTTTTAAATATTTATACACTATTACGAGCTGTCCATCAAGGACATTTAGTAGTACGTGTGAATGAACTTAAACATGAAGGGAGGAGTACCCAATGGCACCTACCCGATTACCCCTACCTTAAACAAGGTCCTGCGGTTTCTGGCGTTTCAGTCTTCTTACATTATCAGTAACATCGAGCAATCCTCTAGCAAGAGTGTTCGGATGAGAATCGAGTCTGTCTGCGTGTCTTTTAGCATGAACTTTGATGACATCAGCCACATAATCTACACACAAATCTCGATGTAAGGTTAGATTAGTAACATACCAGGGTGCCTTGGTTAACAACCGAAGGATCTTATTCTGGGAAGTCTGTATTACCTTCAGGTTTGACGGTTTAGCGCAACCCCAAAGTTGAACCCCGTATGTCCAGATGGGTTTCAAAATAGTTGTGTATATTAGACGTTTGTTGTCCGTTGTCAGTACACTGTTTCTCCCTATCAGCCAGTACATTTTTTTAACCCGGATATCTAATTCTTTCTTTTTAACCTGTATATGGTGTTTCCATGTCGATCGGCTGTCTAAGTGCAAATCTAAATACCTAACCGTTGCTCGCACAGGAAGATCTATGTTATTGATCTTAACGGGTGGGACTTCAACTTTTCGGTTGGTAAAATGGATATTTACCGATTTGCTCTCGTTTATCCCGATTTTCCATCTTTTAAACCATGTTTCCGCCTTCGTAAGAGCATTTTGCAGATTATTACTAGCTATCTTCGGATCTTCAAGTGATGACAGTAGTGCCGTGTCGTCCGCAAATGTAGCCATCTGCACATTCTCTGTCGCAGGAAAATCTGCTATGTATAACAAGTACAGCACGAGGCCCAACACAGAACCCTGAGGAACGCTTGCTAAAACCGCATGTATATTTCTGAGTAGGTATGTTCGTAACGCACTTGAAAATGACGATCTTCGAGGTATGATTTTAGCAACAGGTAAAGGTTACTCGGGAACAAACATTTTAATTTGTATAATAAACCATCGTGCCAGACTTTATCAAAAGCCTGTTGAACGTCGAGAAATACCGCAGTACATACTTTTTTAGTTTCTAAACTATTTTCAATTACACTAACCACCCTATGCAATTGATCAATCGTGGAATGATGTTTTAAAAAGCCAAACTGATGTTGCGGAATTACATCAGTTGACTGTATATAAGGCTGTAACCTTTTTAATATTAATTTTTCCATTACCTTCGATAAAACAGGCAACAAGGAAATCGGACGATAAGACGTTACAGAGTAGGGATATAAAAGAAATAAATGTAATAATAGCGAGAAAGGCCGAAGAGACCACGCCGAACATCCAAACAACCAGTAGCCTCGGGATCACGTTTGAATTAAGGTGTAGGTAAACTATCACTGATTGGACAGCATAAATTTTAAACGCTTTGCCCTTTCAGCATATTCCAGGAAGATTGGATAGTTTCTTTTGTCGAGAATAATCGAAATGCGTAAGGATTCTAAGTTATAGAAATCACGAATATCGGAAAGGGCAGGGCAATCAAACAGAAAGTGTCTCGGGTCATCTCGACTAAGTGTAATAAACAAAATATACACTCGGGGGCATCGGCAAGACCAAACCTGTATAAGTAGGATTGAAATTTGCCATGTCCGGGCAATACCTGCGTGTGGAAAAAATTTAATTTCATATTTTTAAACTTTAGTCTAAGGGAAACATCGGGCAAGAACATGTTTTCCTACTAGTGGAGTCATTGTCCCACCGTCTCTGCCACTTATTTATCCACATATTTCCTAAATAGTTTTTTGGAAATCGGCTGCGGTATCTGTAGAAAGCTATTTTCTAGCAAGCCTAATTGTTTCATAGATATATGGAATCAGACACTAACCTATACTTATTGAGCATAGCCCTACGAATGAGATATAAATCCATTGGCAAGACGCCACAGATTATACAAGCTGCCGAGGTAGGGGAAGCTATACGCAACAGGAATTTCCTCTGTTGTTTATTTACTCGACGTAAAACTCGTTTATTGACGTAGACAGCGGCGCCATACCAGTACAAGGCCTGAGTCAATCCTTTGTAGAGTACGAACCGCTCCCTAAACGCCAACCCCCAAGCATTGGGTTGAATTTTTTCGAGTTTTGTGTACAGGTAGTGAAATAATTTCTATTTGCTTATAAGGATAATTACGATGTACGTCAAATACCACACATAGGTCATCTGCATACAATATTAAATGACACTCATCGTTAAAATAGTTGCAGAATCCCTCATGATGTGGTAGATTAGGATTATTATCGGATAAATTTTTATTGTATAGACTTGTACATTTCTTTTCATATTTGAAAAAAAACGGATTTCTTTCAAAAAGCTTTTAGTTCTGACAGGATAAAATGTTACACGCAATACAAACAGATAAAGATATTTATTTAGATTCGATTAATTTGTCAAGAAGTACTTTCAAACGGTCGTAAAAAGTATAATTTCAGAATAAAAACTTATTATACAAAATTAATATATAATTTGCCCTCTGATCGTTATATAATTGCCATTATTATTATTATTATTATTATTATTATTATTATTATCTAAAAGTTTTGTTTGTTTCATACGGCTATCAGCAGAAGCGCATATTAAAATGCACTATTGAATTCTTATTTCAATTAAGGTGTTTTCGAAAAATTATTTAGTCAGCGATAACTAAGTTGACATAGTACGGTACGTTATTTCTTAAGATAATGTGTATCTGTCAGAATGGCATAGAACTTTACTTATGCATCGTTTACTTTTTTGTTAAAAGCTAACGAAAAAATTAACCGGGCTCGGTCTTTTAAGTATTTCATTATTAATATTATTACTATCACCGTTATAAACAGATAAAGAATTATTTTTAAATATTGTGGAATTAATTGAATGATTTGTAGTTATCGCTTTCGTTTTATCTGCTGCTGGCTGTGTACAATTTATCATAAAAGTTTACTTTACTCTTTTCAGTTTGTATAATCAAATTAAAATTATAAAATATACGTTGATAAAAGAAATTGGAAAATATAAAAACGAAAAAAAAAAAAAAGAGTTAAATAATCGGAAGATAGTATAAGTAATTATCGAAAGCGAGCGTGGAAGATGCATTTAAAGTTAAAGAGAATGATGATAGATAATGAAAGTAGAAGAAGAAATACAGAGGATTAAAAGTTACCGCTCAGAGATGATAAAAATCGGAAATAGACAAGAAGCAAAAAAAAATTGAGATTTGTTAGTGGTGGTACGCGGTAGTTTATAAAACTAATGACGGGGCCTTAACTATAAGGGAATATTAGAGTTTTTACTAAACAGACAGAGATGGTGATGATAATAACGGTTAAAGCATCGAAGAAGAGCGAATAAAATAAGCGAGAATCAAAAGAATCCTTCATATATGTAGAATTCACGGCAGAGTTCCCCGCTCTCTAATCATTCCAGACTTTGGTTGAACATGTATCCTTCTTTATTCTCTATTCGCTGTTCGCAGTACCGTTTTACTCGACCGGTTTTTCGTTCTCTGCCTTGGTTTCATTTTATTCCCGCCTGTCGTCCGTCCGTTGTTGCTTCCTTAATTAAACTCAGAATCAATCATTCTCTACTCCCATCTTCTCATTTTCGATTCGTTTTGTCGCCTTTTCCTTTCATGTTTCTCAGCCTTCTTGTATTTGTGATTCTAATTGTATCTTTTTCGAATGTTCTGCTCTCCTCAACGGGCGCTCCCTTCTTTATGCCTAATTTTCGGCTTTGGGTCTTCCTATTCCCTATAACCTAACCCCCATGTATCCTTTCCTTCCCATTGCCTTCGTGAGTTACATTTCTGACAGCTTCGTTATTTCGTTTTATCTATTGAATTATCATGTTGTTAGGTCAAGGTAAGAGTAGGGTTAAAAAATAAATAAAATAATAAGTGTTCCCCGTTCACTTTGGTTATCTTGTTTTATTAATTATTGTTTTATTTATTTTTTCTTCTTTTTTTTTTTTAGTGGGTTAATATTAATTCGCAGATATGAACAAACAGAGACTATTTGTTTGCAAATTTCGCTTCTCAATTACCCTTACTTTTTGAATTGTAGCTTGTTACGAATTGGTAACGCCAGATGAAGAGGTTGTTGAGGCCCGGTCGAGGTATATTTAGAAAAACATTATTTATTTTATAACATACACACAGTAAAGTTAATATATGAAACCATTATAATCTCTGTAGAACTGTAAAAAACAAATATCTGCATATATTACTTTAAAAATCACCATACTTTAGTGCTATTGTATGTAATCGTCGTGAAACAAATGGATGTGTTATACAGAAGCGTATATATTTTTTGAACACACCTAATCTAAATATTTCTGCATAAAGTAATAACTATAATTTTTAAACGAAAAAAAAAACAACAAAACAAACATATATGATTACTGGTAGTTTATAAACGTCTATCACGCATTAGTTTAGTAGTGGCATAAATATATTCTTCATTCTAATCAAAAGTCATTTAATTTACACTGACATCGCTGTATTCAGCACTTTAAATATCTCTGTATAAATCTGACCGACCGCTTTAGTATTTTTTTTCCGTTTACTGACATTATGGCTGATCTTATATCACTATAGCCGAAATGTTCGCCTGGCGGTGCTTCCGTTCTATCATCCTGAAATAGTTGATTGATATATATTTTCCACTGATGTAGTTTTTTGAGATATTTCAACTATTACTTTCCCGTTCTGTTGTCTACGAGTACACCTTTATCTGTTTTCTTGTATACGTCAATTACTTTCTTCAAACTTTTGTGCGGTTTCAGCAGATCATGCTTATTTTTTGAAACTCCTCAATCTCTTTGAACTTTGTATTCCAATATCTTTCTTTGGCTTCCCTATGCATATAACCTTATTTATCCTTTTATATTCGTCTGGTCTAGCTTTAGCAATTCTTCTTTTTTCAGTCAGATTCAAAATCTCATCTGTCATCCACCTTTTTTCTTCTTGCCGATATTTTTGGCGCCTATATGATTCCTTTAACGTCCGTGATAACACTTCGGAGTCTATCCTATGTAGGGTCTTGATTCGTTTCTAACTTTTCATTTAGTTTATCTTTACAATTCGACCTGGTTTTTTAATTTCAAAATGTTCATTTTTTTTTTCTGCTTCTTTTTAATTTTCTTAAAACAGTGACGTATTTTGATTTTCGACACTACTGCATTATAATCGCAGCTAATATCCGCTCACGGATAAGTCTTTTTACTGATCTCACTTATATTTCCGGTAGTTTTAATGAAGCGCGTTGTCAATTTATTTACGAATAACATTCTCAGATGGCGATTTCCATGTATATAGCCGTCGTGCTTGATGTTTGAAAAAGCTGCTGATTATCATGAGTTGGTTTTCTGCTCAAAACTGGATGATCTTCCGATAAATTCACGTTCGGCTCTTTTATCAACGCTCTCCGTTACGATTGTAAGTTCACCAGCTTTTATAATTTTGAACGCTTCACGGAGGATGTTGTAAATCCTTCCATTTTTTCGTCAGGCTTATCCGCAGCTAGAGCATATGTTTGCATTATATTTTGATCGTGCTGTAGGTTGTTTTCAAGATAACGAGCATAATTCGATCATGCAACGGCAAGTATCTACAATAGATTTAGCGACTTCGTCAGGGCAGCATTATTGCTGTACCCTGTCTTTGCTGTCTGATCGCCCAGAGAAGTAAATGCGAATTTCTTCCGTTCGCAAGAATCGCCAAAATATCGATCTTTAACCTTTTCATTTCGTTAATCGTTTTTGCCGATTTCCCTGTTCGCAGGAGACTGCGCACATTCCATGCGGCTATTTATAATTTCTTTATTAACTACTTGTTGACGTCTGGACAACGACGGTAGTACATACGGGGGGATTCTTGCATCCTCTCCGCACATACTCAGGACTGAGGGCTGCTGTTTCGTTTTTGTCTGCTATCGTGTATGTTTGGGAAGTGTTTCAGCGGTGGTTTCCTTTTGTCTTTTGCGCCAGTTTTTGTGTCGGGGTTTACTCTTCTAGCCGAAAGATCTAGTTATGCTGTGCTGGAGACTCCTCGACTACACTCTTTAGATTGATATTATTCATCAATTGAGACACGTTTGTCACGATTCCCAAATGATTCGACCCCCAGACGCCGCAGTATGGCTAGAAGCACTGAAAGTATGCTGATGCCGTTTAAGCAGATACTCTACTATTATCGAGGCCATGAGCCCGTAAAGAGGGCAGGACGATGGAGGACAAGCTCTGCTAAAAAAAAACGTAATCGTAAACAATGCCGTATAACCGAAATCTCGATCGAATTGAGAATTATCTACGTGCGATTACCATGGATGATCGATGCTCTACTTCATATTATTAGGGTTTATTTAATCATTAACGATGATTCGTATATGTAGTTTTTTTGTACGGCTTCGTGATACGGCTATACTGTACGATGTTTAACGAATTTTTGCTTTATCTAATTTCTCATTGGTCGCAGCGCAAGGAATACAATTTTTGTAAACACTAACAAGTACTTGTATGACACATCTGAACCCCTAGTTATGTCCCGTTTCTCGTTTAATTTTTAGCGCCTTCGAATGTTCTTTTTTTCTTTGATATTTTTCGTATTGTCGCTGTACTGCGATTTATTTTATCGACTTTACCGAAGAAAAAAAAAAAGAAAGAAAGGATAAAAGACCATTTGTTCGCCTTTATTTCTGATCAAGGGAAATACGATGATGAAAAAGTTTCCCAGATTTCATTCGCGAAATCTGACGGAAATTGATATATTTAAATATTCCGGGGGGGGGGGCAAAAAATTTACGTTGTAGAACTAGAAATTTACAAATTAATTGACTATGTCTGAATATGAAATAAAGTTGAAACGATATTTTGCTTAAATTAGATATGCGCGTAGTGTTTACCCGCTATTAAACCTAATGAGCCAGTAACCGGATCACGGGATCGATTTTCAATTCAGTTCTATAACAGCTCGTGATAGCACATATGTATACAAAATATCGATAATATGTCCAGCTGCAAAATGTATGCCGAAAAATAATGAAAAAAGAAAAACAACAAATAATACTTTTGATTAAAAAAAGTAGGCCGTAGCAATTAGTTTGTACTCAACTAAGAGAGGCCCAGAAAAAAGAGCCACGTGATTTCTATTTAAAATTTAAAATCACTCGTTTCCATTATCAGTTTATAAAAGAGATTGGTGCCTAACTAGTTCTAAAAAATATCAGATTTTTCGTTCACTGACACATTAGCTACGGCACTGTAATTAAATATCCCAAGTATGATAATTGTTTCTAGCGAGGAGTCAACAAATGTTCATTAAATGTCACTTGCGATATAGCGATTTTAAATGTTTGTGATTAGTCTCAGAACGACCTTCTTAAATTGATAATGTAAATAAACCGGTTCGTTTAGTATCTTACGATACATCGGAATTCATTAGGAAACGTGCAAAACAAATATACCGTATTGATATAATCGATTCTCATAAACAACGTTCTACGGACGACACACGTATACGTCTTTTAAAATTTCGTTCGTTTCACTCTTGTTCGGACTTTTTCTCGGAAAACTGTTGTAGTATTCGACTAGACTCTGGATTCTTAAACTATCTGTGGAATGTGCAAAATACCGGTATAATTCACGTGAAATGTAGAAAAACACGAGTTCCGGTAAACACGCGAGATCGGATAAATTTGTTTTATATGCATAGCATATTCTTTACTCTTTCATTTACAGCATCTCGGTGTTACATCAGTTTCAATTTTAAAATGTATTACGGTTTTACTGAGCTAGCGAATTTATAGCGTTTATGATTTTATTAACTTCTTTAGAAATGAGCGCAATTTGGAACAAAATGTGGACCAAGACTTAAGGTGGGACGGAAAAAAAGAATACATTGCAAAGAAAATTAGGGAAACATTACCAGCATTATACACTTTAAAGAAATATGCAACAAATAAAATGTTAAAAATGGTGCGTGTTATGTGCTAATTTAATGGAGAATCAGATATGGAATTTAGGCATGGGGGCATGGCTAGGAAAACATAAGTGGGGAAAATAAGTAAACTGCAAATGAAATGATCGAAATTAATATCGGATCACAAAATCACGATAGCCGAAAGTGAAATAATACAAAACGAAGACGTACCGAGCGTTAGAGGACTGTATTTATTCATAAAGTTATGCGAATACGTGATGACAGATAGGGAAATAGAACTGGAGGAAAGAAGAAGAACAAAATGCTGAGGGAAAACTATTTGTACAAACTGCCGTTAGTTAAAACAACGATGGGGGAGCAAACAGACAAATACATTATAATAGCTCAGTTGTTAAATAAAATGTCTAAAGAAATAATAGAGGAGGATTAAATTGGGGTAAAAAAAAAAAGAAAATAAATTAATGTTTACAGAAAGAGGGAAATATAGGAACAATAATAATAAGCATGAAATAAGAGAAGAGGGTATGGAAATAGGGATAAACAAAAAGCGGAAGGAAAAGGGACGGAATAAAATAAATAAATAAAATTTAAAAAAACAAACGAAATAAAATAAATAATAGATATTAGTTACAGCTAAGTTAGAAATAAGGAAAAATAGGATAAGTTTGTAATAAAATGATTTGCGCTGCGATAAGTATGGATATAGTATATAAGTAGTATAGCGTAGGCACATTTCGATGTAAGAAAACTGGTCGGCATTAGTTTGACGAGGAAATGTGTAAATATTAATAAATATTTTCAAAAAAAAAAAAAAAATCTTAAAAACCTAGTACAATGCAGCGATAATGGTGGCCCGGAAATTGGGCGGGTACAGAGATTTCCACCTTAAAATTTCCCCCGCTCCTTTTTAATTCGAAGCGAATTAACTCGAGATATTTGATCGATCAAGATTATTTATATTCAAGTGGAACTATGGCGCTACATCACAGTTTTTCTGATTCCTTCTTCATACTCTTGTCTTTTGGACTTTTTGTTATTCTTCTATTATTCTGCTTTAGCTTACGTTCCATCTTCATTTATTAATTTTCTTATATTCATATTTCTCCGTTCTCCCTTCGTCATGTCCCGTTAACTTAAAATATTGCCATGGAATTGTCTGCAGAGCGAACGAAAATTCTGTTGAGGGTGTCAGATCAATATATATATATATAAGTGTATTGAGCTGTTTCCCGAAACTTGGCTAAAAATTTCTCCAACGTTAATTTGGTTTTAATCAGTTCCAATCACATTGACGTATACGTCAGTTCGACTATTTCAATCGTGAAATAATATCTATTTTCTGATTCGCGGCGTCTATCCTCCTACTCCATCTAATCGGATTAATTCAAATTTTTGACCACAACTCAATATTTAACAACTCCTCAAAACCATTTAACCTGTTTTTTTTCTATGTTTTTTCGCGCATAACTCATATTTATATAGACACCGATTTTACTAATTTTTTGTCCATTAGAAAGAATACATTCAACTTAGAAAACAGAAGATCTAGTCAGAATAGCAAAAGATCGAAATCAATTCCAGCAGATAATCCAATCCATACATGATGATTAAGCAATACCCGAATCGGGTGGCACGAGAAGAAGAAGAAGAAGAAGAAGACATTCAACTTAGGTACCATGTGAGTAATGATGAAAATCAGTGAACATAAATCGAGTATTCGTCAAAAAACCCGAAAAAATGTGGTTCTTTTGGATAAATTTTTTTCTTATTATTTTTTATTAGTATAACAGAGACAATTGACTTAAGGGGTTAGGTGGGTTTCGAAGGCTCAAAAAAAGCATATTTTTAAAAAAAATTTTCTAATATATCAAATGATATATATTTTATTCAAACAATTTAACATATCAAAGATACACACATTTGACAAGTACTTTGTGAAATTTTCATTTAAAGATTTTTAAAATTCAGCCATTGGGACCTCATTTGCCCTGACCCCTCAAAAAAAAAGTTCTCTCGCCGTTGTCAGGATAACTCATGACAGATTCATCCGAAATTAAAAAACCAAATATTTTCTATTAGTATATGAGTATAGCTCGTGCTTGGACGAAGGAAAAAGAAAAAAATTAAAATTTGAGTCTTTAGCGGAGTTGTGAAGAAAAAATACCCATTTTATGATACAGTTTGCACAACTTATCTTCTAAAATTAGTTGTAATAAAAATTTTAAAAAATCCTTCGTTCAAGCGCTAGATAATGTTATCTCGAAGAAGTGTGCAAAATTTGAACAAGATCGGTTCGTAACTTTTTGAGAAATCATGACAACCGATTTCAAAAATAGAGTTTCGAGAAAAACGCGATTGAAGTTTTAAATTGAAATAATACGCAGAAAATTTTTTTTTTTTCAACTTCCCTAGAATCGTCGATTCCGGCACCATCAAGTAAAGAACCTGCTGCAGCCGCAATATCCAGGGCACCCTTTTGCTCTTGCCTGTGACGAATTTTTACTTCTCGAGTCCCAGCGTCAGCTTTTTTTTCGGCTATGAGTATGCGATTCTCATCCTCTTTTTGGGCATACTCGGGGCAGTTTCGGCCAAGTTTTAAATCCATACCGTGCATAAAAAGTAATAAAGTTGAGATTCCGTCGTTGAAAGTGCCAGAGCAGCGACAAATGCAACAATCTGGGTTATTTTTAAACCAGCAGGAAGTATTTTTGTGGACTAATTTTCCAAATTAACTGGTTCAAAACTTTCAACCGCTCAAAAAGATCTCCTTTGCTGATAGTTCTTCATAAATGTGCTTGATAGCTGATGAAACGTCACTTGATAATGGATCACAATCGTGTTTGAATCGTGAAAGCGTGTTCATAGCCGAAACACTCTGCCAAGCGCACTATGGATCAGGTCCGTTTGGACATTTATCGTGTGCTGTGGGTTTCTGTATCTGCGGAGTTATAATGAAAGTAAGTTGTCCACAGAGTGTCTTTCATATTTTGTACCGAATCACAGTTTCTTCTTACAGCCAGGTCGTGATAAACTGTTAATTTATCGATCAATTTTCCGGTAAGTTTGCCTTTTTCCAGAAAGATTTTTTTTTCTAGTTGTTTTACCGGTCTTGGTCTGTTTTTCTTCAACTGTCTTATTGACCAAATCGCGTAAGCGGGTGCTCATCCTCTTTTGTATCTACGCATTCTTTCTTGTTTATTACAAAACTTTCACCATAAGATTCGGCATTGAGAATTACGGAATATATTGGAAATGCTAAGAAAATAAACCAAAAAGAAAAAAAACACCTAATGCTGAGCAAAATTATAAATAAACTGCATGTGTATGTAGGCAAAATTAAAATCCGGACACAGCAGAAATGTTTCGAATGCACGGACATACAAGACAGTATAAGGTCGGGTTTCTCGAAAATATGAGTAATAATATCCCGCTCAGTCATTGTTTATTCATTTTTCAGCAATACACGCGAATTGCAGCATACATGTCGATTTTGGGTGCGAATCAAAACGGTGAATAATGAAAAATGTCTCGTTCGGGAAAGAACACCACGTGTGAAATGCATCAATTAGTAATTTTGAGTAATGTACGCGGTAAGCCATTCAGGCAGATCCCAAAATCAATGAACATTCCCAGAATTTTCGATATTATTTTACGGTATAAACGGGATGAAAGTACGAAGTATAAAGGTGCAGCAGAGAAGTTAACGGCCTACGACCGGCGTTCTATCTACCGAGAAGTGGGGAAAACCCCCCGGGTAAGTGCCCCCAAACTGGTTATACAGCTGCGGGATTGTGGTCAAACGGTATGTAATGCAATTCGTAATTTAGGATGATATAATTCAGGCACTGCACGCTGTAAACCTTATATACCAGTGAAGTCAACCAAAACAAGCGCTTTCGGTTTGCCGAGAAATAACAAAACGTTCTGGCATAATGTATTATTTACGAACGAGTCCAAATTAAAAAAAAAAGGAATTGCCCTTAGAAATTAAAAGCAAGCGAGAAAGACGGACAAACAATAGCTAAGCAGTTGTCTCGATATACCTGCGACGCGCCAGGCTGACATGACCTGACGGGCGGAACTTCTGAAGGCTCTATCTCTTAGAATTTTACTCAAATCGATTTAAAATTTTGGGAAAATATTCTAGACATATTGTATTATTATTTAGTAAGACAAAAAAAAAAAATCGATTTTTTGAAATTTTCAAACCCACCTAACCCCTTTAAAATTACCATGGAAATGTAGCTTTGTTACCGACTTCCAAAAAGAAGGAGGTTACACGTTCATCGCGTTTTTAGAATTACGTTGTAAATTTTGATCATTTTATACAAAGTATTGAAGAGAAAGAGCAGAAACGTAAGCGAGAGGGGTCAAGGGGCTCAGCCTTTTGCGAGACCAAAATGGCCGAGTTTATATATATATATATATATATATGTGATACGAAAAGTAGTTTTTGAGAAAAAAAGCGTTTAAAGTTTGCACGAAGTAATACTACCATAATGTACTACTGTACCGTGCATACCTGTATGTAACGTGCTGCAAACTCAATAGAGATCGTTATCGAATTTTGGCTTAGTTAAAAGAAAATTTGGTCGCTTAAATGTTGATTACTACGACTATTTTGTAGAAGTTGTTAATCGATCCAGCCATAAAAAAATCAATGTTGCTGTGAATACAAGTATGTTAAAATTGGATAGCGAATATGGGACACAAAATTTCAAGATTTTCATCAAAAATTGCTAGGTACATTGTCGTGATTCCTTTTTTTCATCTCTCAAATTTTAATTTTATCGCATTATTAATTCGGTATCGTTTTCATATAATGATTATTACAACGTGTTAACATTTCCAGTTTAAAAAAAAAAAAAAAAACGAAATCACCTGTAAAAAAATTTTGTCAACTCAGAAGAGGAAAAAGTTCACCTACATGTGCAACGAAACGTATTACCAGCAAACGATTTACTCCCTCTAAAATCACACTTCTTACCGATTTATCATTAAAAAGGAAGACCGTACCTGTATGATAATATTGAAAAAAAAAAACACAATTCCGTAGCCCCTAAATATGACTGAGCTGAAAAACAGTCTAATGCAGCGAATGTATCTGTAGAGGAGTCTGCAATAAAGTTAACACCAGAGAGAGAAAGAAGGAAACTAAAATTACGATCAAAAAAAGGAATAAACCAAAGCTCCAATGAAAACGAAAAATAAAAAAAGTCAATGCTCAAAAAATATTCGAAACAAATGAAAAATAATTAAAATATCCCCCCAAAAAAAAGGAAAAAAACAACTTTACGATTTTTTAAAAATTTTTAATATTTTGCACTTTTTTCCAATTTTCTTCAGTCAGTTTTGTATGTTTTAAGACGTTAAATAAACGTTTGCGAAAAAAACTACACACATATCTTTTTCTACACTCTTTCCAATATTAGATCCCGTGTTTAACCCAAAACCCGTATTTTCATACCGAAGGTCCTCCTTCGCACACACACACACACACACATATGGGCAAAAAACTTCTACATTTAATTTCGTATGCGAAATATTGTTGAATTATAATAAACTTCATATTAACCACATCGAACTAAAATTGTATTAAATACAACATTGACTATAATTATAAGCTGCGATACATTTATCATAATTTTTCTTTTTAATTTTAAATAACTATAAAAACTGACGGCCATAATAATGGTTAGAAATTTAAAATTTGTCAATGTAAAAATCTGCCGTCAACAATAAGGCAAAAATTATACCAATCTTCAGGGCTGTGTTAGAATTATTCAATTGTTTAATTTTCTTAAGGAACGAGTATATCATAAATAATTACCCCTGTCGCGGCTCTGCTGAATCAAAACATTTTATTGATTCGAGTTAAAGATACGTGTGTACGATTAAAAATTGCTGAATACTTAGCGGTTTATTGTTTTTGCCGTATATCGGATTTTCGTTTCGTTTTCGAAATATATTTTTAAAAATTGAAAATATTTAATACTACGCTTGTTCTCTTATTTGTTTCGTTTTTGTTTTCTATAACGAGAAAAATAACGCTGTAGGGAAATCGTAAAAAATCGATCCTTAAAAAACAACGATTTTTATTAACCCTTACCCTTAACATCGTTGTTATTTAATTATTACTTTAGAACGTTTCTATCGATAGTATTGGAAAACCGAAAGAAGAGAAACGAATTAACAGGAAACGACATATTTCGTGCACTGATTGGATACAACCGTTACTAGGAAAGGTTAAACAGGATCATTATTATACGAAAATATCCTAATGTATACACACTCGTAAGTTAATTCAAACTAGCATTGCACAGATTGAATAGGGGTGCAAATTGTCGATGAAAGTTAAAAGAATAATCAGGTGAAATAATTACTGTGTGGCTAGGGAAAATTGTAATGCTGCTTATTTTTCACGTCAGCTGCCTTTTCCCGTATTCAAATGTATTTCACGTCATATGCGGGAGTACTCGCATTTCAAAACTTGCGAATAGCAGACACGTAGTAAAGTTACGCACGCACAAAAACATTACATCTCCCTCCACAACTCTAACATGTGCCACGTCTCAGATATCCGTTTAGTCAATATAAAACTAGTAGCACCTATTTCGATTAGAGTGTTGTTTTTTTGCCACTGCTCCGATAAATAAATGTCGCGAAAAAAAAGAAATATGTCTCCACATTAGAGAACATTTGCCTTTCAGTCTTGAAGCAAAAGAAGGGCGCCCAAAGTAATACATGTAGGCCAAATGTGGGATTAATTAATTTAGAATTTCATAGATAGCGCTGGTAGCTTCAATTTGTATCCAAACTTTTAAAAAAAACCCCAAGTTCCCTTCATCAAAACAAAGTCCTGCTTACAACTTGGATGTAATTTTCATTAAATTTTAATTACATATTAACCAGTTACCGTATCACGGAATGCGTTTGTCGAGAACTCTTATTACCGCGTATAAAAATGACTAGTGAAACGTTAAAGCAGTGATGATCATTGATCTCTTCCTTTAACGGTTACTTGATATTTATTATTACTTGTTGACCGACCTCCGAATTTTTTATTCTTTTCGACCAGATCATTGGCGGCAGTATAATAATTCTCGATGTTTAAATTACTCCTAAAAACTTTTAAGCTTCCAGCTAATAGTGGTCGGCAGATAATTTGGTTTTCATTCATTAATTATTTAAAATACTCGCTGAAACAATCGATAATTTTATGTGAATTAAATTGCTATAATTACCTATAATTATAGAACGAAGGTCGACACGAATACGTGACTGCGAAGAATTATTACAGAAGCAAGCTATGCTCGGATTTAACGGGATCTGTGTTGTTATAACCGATCTCTACCTCTGTTTGTACATTTTAGTTGTACAGATATAGGTAGTAGGCAATTGTAATATGCGACGCGAATGTAGACGCAAGACTATACCGATAGGTATTATATCTATGTACTACTTTATATCGATGTGTATGCGGTAATGAAAAGGTATTCTCGTTCTATTTTAATCATCTAACCGAGCTATATTTCCGCATTTGCTATACCGTACTGCTTCGCATATAAAATTTCATCGAACGCACCTTAATTTTTCAATCGAAATTTCAGGAAAAAATATTTTTTCTCATTTAATAAAAAAGTAAGCCTATCAAATTATAAACTAAAATGATACCAATTACCCAAATTGTAAACCGATAATTGCAAATTATAAAAAAAATGAAATATCGATCATTTAAGAGTATTGTTACTTATTGGCACTGTTATCTTACTTCACGTCACTGTCGACGGTGCTACTATGTTGGAAGAATCCAAATTCTGCTCACTCGTATTCTTTCAATTTTAGATGATTTTACATATATCATCAAAAGCACTTTAAATAAAATAGTTTTTAAAGGAATATCGTATTCCTTTTGGATATTGTTCCAAAATAGCTGAAATTTATGAGTACTGCCGTTCATTTTATACAGTTATCATTTCAGTTTCTATTCTTCAACGAACAAAGAAGTAAGATATTCTTAAGGAGGACATTAGAGGTAAAATTCGTCTTTTAACGGGTATAGCTTCGTTTTTGTTTTTTTTCTGCTCATTGTAGAGTAAAATTTTTTTCAGAAATAATCACGATTTTAACAACAGGCGCCCTATTTTTACAAATCCTAGAATAAGAAAAAAGGTGCGTGAAAGATAATCGTGTCTAAACTTGAAGAGTAAAACAACGTGAACGTCATAAGTTTCGTAACATTAATGGCAATTTGAAAGTGTAGACATTTTTTTATTCAGTATCATATTTATTTACTTGACTTTATTTTCAGTAAATGCACACAGGATATAAAACGCAACAATCAATTAAATAGTCGTTATTACATGTGATGTCGTATTTTTGTTTCGGAAATAAAAAAAATGCTCAGCAATTATAAATCACGAAAAGTAGTTCAGTTGTAGATTAAAAACAAATCTGGGTTGAAATAATTTATCGGCCATTGTACAAACAAAAACAAGTAATATTCATAAATCGGATCTTTTTTTTTTTTTTTTCTTATTATCTGTTACCGATTCAGTACAAAAAATTAATAAAAAGCAATCATCGCATTAGGCAGCGTTTTTAGTATTTAATGTATTACGCACTCATATTCTATGTATGTAAGTATTTGCGATTAATAAATCAAGAAAGAACTCTAATTTATTCTGACATATTTTTGACAACTTAGATTTAATCGCGAGGAAGTACGGTAATACGGAACAATTAAACGGATTAAGGAATTCAAGCGGTTATTGTATATATTAAGAATTATTAAGTCAATAGAAAATGCAACTACCATCTTCTTCTTTTATTTCTCAATCTTTCGGTTGGTGGTCAATCATCTAGAACATTACTTAGAATCGCTTTGCCTTTAAGAATTCGAGCCTTCTCTTTCATTAGCTGATATTTGTTCATCTTTGTATCTTCCATTACTTGTGAAATGAATTTTTGTCGCGGTCTGTTCTTTTACCATTTACTGGTATCTTTCGATTATTCATATTAAATATCTGTCATTTCTTGTTACATATTGCACATCTCCTTTCACCTATGATCTTCATTAATGTTCTTGAGCGCTCCTGTATTTTTAATTTTATCTAACCCGTTCACTTTTTGCATTTTCCTTCAACACCAAATTTCAAACGCTTCCAATTGCCTTTTTGCCTTCCTTTATTTATGGTTCAAGTTTCTACATCATACAGAAGCACACTCCAAACGTATAGTTTTATTAATCTTTTCCATAGTTCTACATTTACGTTTTTGGCTGTTAGCAATGATTTATTTTTAATGAAGGCGACATTTGCGTTATCCTACACCTCATTTCCTGATCGCACCTTCCATCTTCTGTTATTATTGAGCCAATGTATCTGTGCCTTTTTTACATGTTGCAGTATTTCATTGTCTCATTTTTACTTCTTTATTATTTTCTGTTTTACCGCAACTCATTACCACGGTTTTCTTTTTATTTACTGTCATGTTTGTAGTATTTAAGAATTGAGCTTAATTTAATCAATGCATCCGGCAAGATGTTTTCACTTCGTGCTATTACAGCTATATCATTCGCAAAAGTGGATGAATAATGTACAACTATTTAAAATATTTATTTCTTATATGTTATAAACAATAAAGATTTGCATGAGTATTACTTAAAAAAAAAAAAAAAACTACAAAATACTAAATTATTACATTAAAATAAAAAATTAATATTTATTAATGAATAATACGGATTGCTTACTCTTTTGATTTTTCTAGGAATTATTCAGAAAGACGATTACGTCATATTTTGCGACATTCTACGCATTTTCTTTCGGTTTGAACCATAAGGTTCCGAGCAAATCACGCAAAAATATTTTTCTTCTTCACTATCGGATGAATCCAGTAGTTTAATCTTTTTGACACTTTTTTCATTTATTTTATTTTTTTTGCTTTCTTGTTTTTATGTTTACTTTTCTCTTCCTTCACAGAACAATAAAACTTTGTGTTCCATATAGAGCAGTTTGTATAACTTTTTTGGAATCTTTAAGATAAACCAACAATCCCTTGCATCCATTGCTCGAATTGCCTGCTCCAATACACTACACTCTGGACTATCTTAAACAAAATGACAATCATAATAACGCGTACGTGGAAAAATGAATATCGATGGAATTTATTACCAATATAGAACATTGACGGTGCTAATGTTACGGTCATCAGTGTTCCTCTTTCCTTCCAATGTCGAGGCGTCAACTTGTCGGATTCCTTTTGCTGCGATAACTTTATTCAGCTTTTGTCGAGCCGTTATTTCACCAGTATTATAAATATCTTTTGTTACAAACTCTAGTTTTGATCCGTATTTCTTAGATTTTAAACGGTATGGTAGTTTTTTAGCTTCCCGAGTAAAGTTATCTTTTTATAATTTCTATAATATATATTTAGTAAAATTTTGGTAAATTGTTTCACAAACAATGCCATCGTATTTTCTAAATTGATTAAAATTTTTACAAATACTAATAGAGCTATCAACAGATCAAACGCTGCAAAATAAAACACATCTTTAAAAATCGGATATTTACTCTTTTTTTTTTTTCGATAAAAGTAAAGTGAGTTCCATACCCTTGACAGGGCGTTGGGATTGTGAAGTTAATACCACAATTATAATCACAGCGCAAAATTTTTGAAACACAACACTAAACTCATTTAATTATTCTGCACATGGAGTTACTGCTTTTAATCGAGAAATGAGTAGTAATTGTAAACTATATGTTTGAAACATAGTTCATACCGATGTGCTCACATGAGTAAAAAAACCATCGGTGGTAAAGTAATATTTCAAAGGGTGTTTCAGTCCGCCCTCCGCCAGTCAACCCTACTGAATTTTCAACGTTCCCCCTCTTTCAAATTTGTACATCGAAATCGTAAGATAAATTTTGAAAATTAATAAAAATTGAAATTCAATAACTTTACAACTTTTTCGAGTGCGTCGAAAATGAATCATATTTTCGTGATACTTTAAAAATTCTTATTAAAAAAGGTAAACGCGAAAAACATTGAAAGGCCAACGAAAATGCGATACAGAGCAGAAATAAAGACAAACAAAAATATACATAATCGCTAAAAGCAAAAAAGTTTACACAGCTTTGAAACAACAGTAAAAAATGAACTTAACGTTAACTCTTTCATAAAACATTTATACTTTTTTATAGCGAAATAACTTAATTAATTGGCGCATTGTGAAAGAGATTTTTCGTTTCAAAATTTTATTTACTTTTTAACATTAATCCATTAGATCTCGGTACGTAATGATGTTGATTGGATTTGCTCACGTTTAAGTTGGCTCTTGTAAGTGCACGTAAAAGGCTGTCGATTAGTCGCGTTTGATTCTTTACAAGAAAGAGCAGTGTCTAGAAATTGGAATGATTAGATCTTTAAGAGTCGTAATACGTTTGCGTTTTTCATATAGATGGCTAACTTTTCAAGGTCAAAAGTTCAAACTGATTGACACGGTTCGATGTGGTAAACAAGCACCGCACTTCTGCCGACTCTATGAATAATGAAAGTTAATCAGAATATCCAACGGCCGTGTAAAACTGGTTCCCAGTGCACACAAAACATGTTCTCAACCTTTATACATTTCCTCCCGTTCTGTACGTTTCGACTGTTCTTGCACGGTGAGCCTAAAATTTCATAAATACATCATAATAGCGAATCGAATGTGAACACATCTTTCTCTCTCTTTCTCCTAATAAATTTGTTTGAGTGGAAAAATTTTATTTTTCTTAGCGATACGAAAAAAGGGAGTAATGCGTGGAAATGACTAGCAAGGGAGACAGATAGCTACGCTAGTTGAAAACTGTTATGGGAAGTTTCAGTTTTGCAGTCGTCACGCTCAGAAGGAAACCAAAAACGGGTGAGAAAAAAAAAGTGATCGAGATCATAACATCCGGGCTGTTGGCGGATACAAAGGTCAGCGTGAATTTGAAACGAAGGAAAAGTAATGAGGAAGATAGAATACGCTTAAAATAACGTAGTGACGGGGTAGATGATGGTGATTAAACTCGTTACGGAAAATGGTAAAATCGCCAACAGAACTAACCTTATAAGTAAACTGGAACTGAAAAGCGAAGAAATTGAGATATCTGATCAAGTGCATTACAAATATTGAAAGTGGTATAAACACAGCAGGTAGTGTATTATTTTAATGAACTATGTTGCTTAAACGTGCTGAATTATTTTGTTGAACGCTCATCCAGAGCTTCTTTTACTGATGATTCTCTCTATTGGGAATACCTAATCAGCACACATCCCAAAATTTCAACATTATTTCCTCTTCTTTTCCCACCCACTTTTATAATTCGAATTCCTTCGCATTCATTCTTTCATTTGTAGTCTCTTTCTTTCGTATTTCGTTCCGATTGATGTTTCATAAATAAAAAAATTAGTTTCTAATACTTTGTAATTAATAAATTCCTAGCCTTTACTTTCTCTGTTTTTGCGTACGGATATGTCTTCTAAGATTAATTTCACAGCATATATCCCCAAACTAGAACATGCGCGTCCCTCCATGTTTTATCGTAAGGCTTAGATTATATTTTTTAATTCAGTATTTGGTGTACGTCAAACTTTGCGTTTTATCTGAGAAAATCACTCTTGCCAATATTTTATGTCAGATATAAACTACGGTTCGCTTGATTTACAAATTTATGATTTTTTTCTCGATGTACCTGAATTAAAAGCAAGCGCCTTTCAATGAGACTGCGTACTGTCTGCGGATTTAATTTTATATAAAATTGTTCACGAAACTTACTGATTATTTATTTTTTTTTTAAGCAGTAATAATTCACTTTACCATCAATTTTGGTAAAGTAACTGTTGATAAGCAACGTAAGGACATTGCATTCAAGCATAATGGACGCAAATCTCACGTGACCCATCGTTCCGTCCTCGCGAGTACTTTTAAAACATGTTTCAATTTTTACTTTTACTTTTGAACTTTTAAAATAAAAAAAAAAAAAAAAAACGAAAAAGAAAAAAAAACAAAAAGAAAAAGAAAAAAAAAAGTTTTGTATATGTTGATTTTTAAAAAACATTTCATTCATTGAGGTGTGGACGTTGTTTTATTAGTAAAACCGTTATTATTTCTTACTGTCTGAATTACCACTGTAACTCACAGTGTGCATGTGTGATTATATACATGCATATACATATACATATATATATATATATATATATATATACGAGGTCTGTTCGGTAAGTTCATAGAGACAATTTAGTAAAAATACAAAAATACATTATTTCGGTAAATCAACGCGGTTTCCTTCGAAATACTCTCCATTCAACAAAATAGACTTGGCCCAGCGCCGCTGCCACTGCTCGAAACACCCGTCAAAGTCATCTGCAGTGAGGACATTTAAAGCTCGCATCGTAACTCGAATGACCTCTTCTCGAGATCCCCAGTGGTGCCTTTTAAGGTCTTTTTTGGTCTTGGGGAACATGTGGAAATTCAAGGGGGCCAGATCGGGCGAGTGCGTGGAGTGGTCCAAAATCGTGATACCGCTTTTCGTGAGGAACGACTTGACAAGGTGACAATTGTGTGAGGGTGCGTTGTCCTGGTGGAGAAGTCAACTTTGATTCGCGCCAAATCTGGCCTCATACGCTTCGAACGCGTGTTCAGGCGTTTCATCACGCCTAGATAATACTGTCCATTAAGGTACGAATTCCTTGTGCACAATGCCGCGATAATGGAAGAAAACGATGAGCATGCACATCACTTTTGACTTTAACATCCTTGCTTTCTCGACCCTCCTTGGACCGTGTTATCCACTTCTATACCGTCGCAGGCTTCGCAGCTGACTCGCTTGATGTTTCACGCAAAGTTTCCAAAATCTCCGAACCACCTTTACTGGCTTTAACGAAAAACTTAATCACACATTTTTGTTCTTCGAAATTAATTTTTAAAAAGTTCGACCGAGGTAAAAAAAACACTTTACGCAAAACGTCACTATACATAAACTATGAACTGTATCGAAGTAAAACTCAGACTGAATATCGCCAAGGGGTAAATCTACACAGCTGCTTAGTTGAAAATCCCGCTGTGCAGCTACTTTCGGAGAAAAAAAATCCTTCTGCGAACTTACCGGGCAGACCTCGTATATATAGACAGATAGAAAGAAAGAGAGAGAGAGCCAGAAAGAGATTAGTGCCGAATCCTCTAGTATTTCTAGTTGTGCACAAACTACCAAAGCGAATTGAAAAAGAAAAAAATCTACCAGTATTTCTCTAGCAGCAAGATAATTTTATTTGGCAGTGTATAGTTTACGAACAGGGTAGGGACAAACTTAGAACAGAAATCCTATGCGAGCTGCATATCTCTGCTGTAACTGTAAATATCCAATGTGAAATTCAGCTTTACTAATATATAAATTTATAAAGCATCACAAGATAGAAATATAGAAATTGAAAATAAGAAAGTTTTATAAAATACCTTATTAAGGGTTAAACAAAAGAAAAAATTGGCTAAATGAAACAGGTTGAGCCACAAAATGAAAAAAAACGGCAGCAAATATTAACTCGACTAAAGAGATAGCTTTTAGTTTTCCGGTAGAAATCTGAAAAGTAGTTCTTTGAGCATGTGAAGAAAAATGCTCTGTCAGTGTTGGGTAATAGTTGAATTCTGATTTGATGATTCGCTCGGTTTTTATTTGCCAGAATTCTTCGATGGTAGCGAGCCACTAAGGAAGCATAAATGCAACAGTAGCATAAACAACGAATCATATTGCACATTAGACTAATCCAGTACTTCTCTATTTTAACAGAGCGATTAGCGCGATGTACACTGCACATTCTTTTTTTTTTTTTTCGATCTGGACAATAGCATTCTGTATATGGATAAATTCAATCTGCTTTACTTAATGGTGGCGTTTAAGTTGCAACACGATCAATCGCTATTACAAAACTATCAGGTGGCGATAAAGAGCACTACATCTAACGGACTAAACGCTCGTTCTACTGAGCGATCTGCGGCAGTAGCAAATGGTGCAATGGTGTTGCAATGACATGTAGCTAGCTTTGGGATTTACGCAGTGGTTTGTAATTCGTTCACTTATAAAATGAGTTACCTCGATTTCCGGTATCTTATTCTTCTATTTCTTTTCCGATTGTATTTTATTCTTCCTAGCACAATATAATTTTACATGAAACAATTTAAAATTATTTGCAAGTATGACCCTAAGTTAAAATTTTCGAAGCATTGCTGGTTAGGTCTTTTTTATTAGTTAATTTTACATAAAACTGTGTTAAAAACGATTTTTTATTTATAATAGATTTGTTAATTTTCTTTATCTAAATTTAGGTATTACTTTTATTTTGCCAGATTTAGTTTTTTTTGAAATTAAAAAAAAAAAAAAAGAGTGGTTCTTAATTTGTTTTTGTTTATGTGGTAACGAATGTGATTGATGAGTTAATTCCACGTCTACATTTTTTCTATCTTAGAGTAGTACCGCGGAAAAAATCAGGATCCGCTACTGATATATCTTATATAAAAATTCAGCTTCCATATGCTTGTGTCCGGAAATATCGAAATGTAGTAGATGAATTGACTTGAAATTTTTATACAACGTTGCAATTCTATATAAGAGTGTTTTATATACTTTTTATCCCGAAATAATTTTTTAATTATCCCAAAATCATATTTTTTTTATGTCTTTAGCATCGAGTGAATTTGTTGAATTGCCGACAGATGGCGCCACAGTAAAGTATGCGTTTATTTATGCAGCAATGATGTAAATACTAAATAAACGTAGTTTGTAGAGCGCGGTACTCTTTATTGTTCTTCGGTGTTTGATCGCAGTCATGAATTACCAAGAAACATACCCTTATAAGATACCCCGTCATGCTGTTATTTCTTTTGTCGCACTTGGGACGGGAGTACAAGTCGATAGACTTTGGAAACATTTGAGACAGTTCATGAACGTGGTGGACGGTGCTTGTTTCAGTCAGTTACTTCTGTTCATTCAGCTAGTTTAATCTAATTAACGTTCACTAACTGTCCCGAATGTTTCCGAAGTCTATCGACTTGTACTCCTGTCCCAAGTGCGACAAAAGAAACAACAGCATGACGGGGTATTGATAAGGGTACGCTTCTTGGATTTTTCGGGATTTCCTCAGTCCAATGTGATTTCCTTTGTGCGCAGGTGTACAAACTGATAACATTTATACTTTTTTAGAAAGCTAACGAAACGGGGAACTAATTTCTGTAATTTGTACGTTAAGTGTCATACACTGTTTTTAAATAATAATAGTTTAATTATGAACAAAAATTAAAAAATAAATTTATCACTGGGCTATTTAAATAGTTTTATTTCTGAGGTTATGATAAATGTGGGCATGTATCTTTTTCCAATGTAATGAATAGCTAATTATCTTTTAGAAAAACATCAATTGATTGTTCAGATTTTTTTTTTTTTTTTTTTTTTTTTATTATTGTTCAGAATTAAGTATCTGAAATTTTCTAAAAAATTCGTAAAATCGTTACAACTCGGTAATCGTTAATTTTTGACCTCTAGTTGATAGGACTTAATTGGCCGCAAATGATCTCCAGAATAACCCCTTTCAAGGAATGCATCGAATTACCTGTACTATATAAAAATAAATTGTGCATTTATGAAATAACTTGAGAACGGCTCGACCGATTTGGCTGATTTTTTTTTTTTTTGTTGTGTTCGTAATTATCGGAACAAGGTTTGTATGAAAAAGAAATTCTGGAAAAATCTACCGAGAAAGCGTCGGAAACAATAAAAAAAACTGGTAAAATGGCGTCAAGATGTGACGTTCATTCGCACTGAACGTTGATATTTTTTTTTTGCGAAAAATAATTTAATTGAAAGCGATAGTTCAGTGTGTTATCGGTGGTGATCATATCTTTAGTGCATTCAAAACCGTAAAATTCATCAATTAAAATTTAAATATAATGATTACTATGGTAAATAATAAATTCTAAATAACATTTATTAATTTCTGGCATAAGTCAATACGAGACGCGTTCCGTTACTTCTTTTTTTGCGTTATTGAAATCATCAGTGTTCCATGACATGATCTAAACATATAAGTCGCATTTCTAGCCTAGCTGCTGTACTCATTGCAGAGAGTTAAAAAAAAACAAAAAACAGCAATGTTTTCCATTATTTTTTACTGAGAAATAAAAATCCTGCAACGGAATTTTTAATATTTGCCACTACCGGGAATGTTATTTTTACTCAAATCTGAAATCCTTACGCAACTACTGTAGTTCGCTGTTGTGGTAATAAAGTAATTTTAATAAAATGCTCGAGACAAAGAATTCGGAAGATATGATTGAAGATATTCTCTTATATGTGTAATTATGGGAGATCACCGTGTGAGTAACTCGGCCCCTTCGAAATGATGGCTATGTGTGTGCCGTTTAGTTGAGCGAAGCTTTTTGTTAGATCAGGACAGAG
The DNA here is from genome assembly GCA_039619475.1 of Icerya purchasi. Lineage (NCBI taxonomy): Eukaryota > Metazoa > Arthropoda > Insecta > Hemiptera > Monophlebidae > Icerya > Icerya purchasi. Next base: position 383,070,302 of record CM077115.1, read on the forward strand.
GTTTAAAGAAAGATCGATAATTTTCAGCTAAATGTGAAACGTGAAAACCACTTTTTGTTGGACGGTGATTACCATGTTTCTTAAAAAGGAGAAAGAATCTTTACATAAGTATAATTCCAGATAAAACAAAAATATTTTTATTAATATCCAAGTACAGATTTAAACGGCTATTAGTACACGGGCAAAGCCGTTGGTATCAACTAGTATATATATTTACATATGCATATTATATATATATGCATATTATATATATATGCATATTATATATATATATATAAACATATGCATACATAAACGACTGCCACTTTTTTGCCGGCGGTAATATGGAAAATTAATGTAACATTTTTGTCTTAACGTTTCTGTGTAGATTATATGTAACATTTAAAAATATGGCATATCAGTTAAAACCGACTCTCCTATAGGAATTATAGAAAACTGTCACAGTTTCCCCATGGTGAGGTTCATAGGATCGAATTTTATCTTAATGGAAACGAGTAACAAAAAAAAAACACAGAATCAAATTTCACAACATGCGATACTTAAACATCAAAACAGATGGCAGCAATACAATAAACAACATTTTGACTCCCCAAAATATGCGGGGATACGTACTTCGAGAATACGGTTCGCCTATTATAATGTTTGTACAAGGGAGTTAGAAGCAACCCAAATGAAATAAGTTGATTTTAAGTTTTCCGGTTTGTTTTTCTTGTTCACTATTTCTCTATTTTTTTTTATTTTTTTTTTTTCGGTAAAGACCAGGACGTCACAAAAACGGAAAAAACTTGTAACGCGGTTTACCGAAAAGAACAGACCAATGGCTAACCAATTTAAATCGTTCAAAAACATCCCTACCGGGGTAAAGATTCGTGAATTTTTCCCTTCAAGTACACTGCGGCACTCATAACGTACGTAACATTCACATTTTCCGCACTGAATACTTCCTTCTTAAATTGATCGGGAGATTACAAATAAAAAATGAATCGTAAACACTAATATTCTATTACAATTGAAAAATCAACATGCCGGGGTCAGATACTGATAACAGGTAAGTTTTGTTAATATGTGTCGTTGTTATTTAACAGCTTCATTGTAAGCGACGCGTGTCATCGCTGTACTCTGCCAACGTTTCTCATGGCAACGCTTCGGTGCTATGAAGTTCGAGATTTCCTCCGTCGTAATTGACTGATGGAAGTATAATATTACCTGCTGCTGTTCGTAGCTAGTAATTCTGTTATTCCGTTTTGGGGACCAGCACCTAACTGTTCTTATATCAGTATCTCTGCTGATGTGAATCTTATTTATGATTAATTTCATCGTTTTATCTAACGAGATCACAACCTATTACCGCTAGAAACGCAAACTGTGGCAACTGCGGAAATAAAATTTGTGAAAAAAAACTCGAATAGGATATTTATTCAGTGCGGTACGGTGAACGAAACAGGTGAAGGAACTGCCGCCGGCTGTTGACAAACAACTATCTGTTGTTACTGGGCAAGCGATGAACAACCGGTAAAAAGGAGAGTGCCTCTGAAATAAACATCGAAACCGTGTGACGTAAGACGTTCTGTACATGTAGTTCCCCTCTGTGTAGTGACTCGGTACAGGATTTTAATGCATTCGGTCGACGCGATTTACGGAATAACTAAAGTTCAAGTTGCACATTCAAATTTCACTAACGAACTAAGTAAAAGTCGTGTATGCTCACATATCGTAGTTGTTTACTACTAGCATCTAGTGAGACGGTACATCACTTCTTAGAAAAGTACAAAGTAGCGATAACCTGCGAGGGGAAGTGTATAATAGGTTATCAGTATTTATAGCGATAAAAAATGAGCAAGTTGAAATGATTTTGTCGAGGAAATGAATTTTTTGTCGGCTCAGGAGCGCGTGATGCTTGAATAACAATAATAATAGTTAAAACGAATTAAATTTATTTAAAATAATAAATAAATGAAATAATTACAAACAAATTTAATTCTTGCTTATATACGAGAGCGTACGAGCAACAGGGTACATTTTAGTGATACACAGGCTAATTTAGTGAGAAAATTAGTCGTCAGCCTTTACAATACGTGTGACAACAGTGATTTAATAAACATAATATATAAAGTTAATATGCCAACGATTTTACAAACCTGCCACTATATTAACATCCACCACGTATATTGCAAATAGTAATAGTATAACTTAATTATAATGAATAATGTGTACACAAATAATGGAAATAATAAAAAATTACCGCAATTATAACTGTTACAATTATAATTACAACAATAAACTGTATTAAAGAAAAATAGGACTAATTTTTAGAATGCATGTTAACGTACATTAATAATAATAATAATAATAATAATAATAATAATAATAATAGTAATCATTCTTTGTTTTTCTGTTGTATATGCATGCGGTCTCGCGATGGAACGTTTATCTGATGTTTGTTAATTACAATTTTAACAGAAAAACGAAAGACAAAAGATCAAAGGAACGCGTTGGAGATTATATAGGTACATTATTTATTATATATAATTAAATTGTAATAATTCTGTAAAATGTTAAGTTTGCAATGGTCATGTCGCAATGGAGATGGCTGGGTGCATTAGTCAGAGCGTGTGGTTGTTATCATTCGCCGAGGAAGAAAATACGATTTATCGCTTTTAACAGTTTAATAATCCGTGCTCGGGCAACGTGACTCGAATGTGATTGCCGACACAATAACGTCGCGCGCATGCGCGTGCGCGCGCTTTACTAAAAAAACATATACGCGATTGGGACGCAACGGCGGAGTGCCGATGCGAGGATTAATTTAAAATATAAAAATGACGAAATGAGAGAAAAACGAACGACAAAGGCGAGGTGATAACGGAAATGTGAAATGGAATCGATAAACAAACCACGGCATGGTAGGAGCTGGTAAAGTGAGTTCGCCTAAAAATAGTGTAGTCATGTGCAAAGGTTATGTACATATACTTACGTCACCGTTTATTATTTTTCATTTATTAGTCCCGCTCATGCTACGCGGGCAACCCGCTCCGATTTTTATTCTTTTATCGTCATTATCATTAATACTGGTCAGATTTTGATTGGCCCTTTATATATATATATATATATATATATATATATATATATATATATATATAGTGTGTGTATTTTTTGTTTGTCTCGTTGCCCCTACCGGTGTTATTTTCGTTTGAAATGAACACCAGTTGATGTTCGCCTATTCTGTTTGCAGATCACCTCAGCGAATAGGCGCTTATCTATTAATGACTATGACATTCTTACGTTTGCCGGTAATAAGAAATTTTGTTACGTTTTTGCGTTATAAAATTGCGTTGCGGAAGTTGCAGTAGAAATTGTTGCACACGAACTGTAAACTAAATTTATCGACTTTGACATTTTTTTCTATTACCATGAAAAAAAAGCATTATTTTTCAAATGACATAGTCAGCTGAAACCGACTTTTCTGTTGATTATAGGGACGAATACTGTCAGAACTGACAGGATTACATAAGACTACGTGCTAATCTCTACCGGTTGTTATAACGGCACTAATTATAATGAAAAATTAATTTCTACGGCTAAAATCTCAGTAAGCGGGAAAAAAATTATCGTTCATAATGACGATGTGGCATAAAGTTGAACTTGAAAGTTTTTTGCACATGAATTTGACAAAAAAATATCGTTCCTCGATTTTTTTCTACGAAAAAATGACATTTACACAAACGGGGAACGAATATATTTTTATTCTACTTAAAAGTTTTTAATTGGTATATTAAACAGTTATTGTAAATTTAAGAAAATTGGTGAAAATTTGTGACACGTGTACAAGAAATATTAAAGAAAAGACTGCACAGCTCATCTCTTTAGAATAAAAAAATCAAATATTACAAGTAAACAAAAACTGAACTACTGCCATCACCGTGGTAATTTTTCTGTATTCCTAAGTTGATTTAGCTTTTTCCTTTTTTCATCGCCATGATACGGTGAATAAAGAAAACATTCGATATTTGCACTATTAAATTAAGAAATATGTGTAGGGCAAGTATTATAAATAAATGATTATTTAATCAGCGAAAAGGTGGGTATATCGTAAAATACTTTATAATAAAATAACTGTCCGGAAAGAGTAAATCTTTCACATTAAAAAGCCTTTTATTATTAATGCTATTTCAAAAAAATGAAAAGAAAAAAACTCCTCTCTAACTAGCATCGTGCCTCATAAAATAATTTCAAGTTATACTTAGCGCCTTTTTTAGTGGCTCAAGTACAATGAAGGAATTTCTTCTTTCAAATGTGTTCAGCTTCCGTCCAAGTTTAGATCCTATTAATTGTGTCGGTATTTTTGTCCGTTATATATACATAAATCTTTCGTTTAGTTACTTTTATTAACGTTTCCAGTGTCTTTGATAATGTGTACATCTTCTTACGTTTCGAGATAGAATGATAGTATAGTCAACATTCCAATATAAGTTACTTCGTTCATTAATAATCTTGTACTGAAAATTTTTCCGTTTCTCTATTCTTATACTTTTCCCCAAAGTTCTTATTCCTACTCGTTTCGAAATACTTACATCAACTTTGCTACTTCTCTTTCTATAAACTTTTGCTCTTTTTTCCCGATAACATACTAATCATTTCCCGCTCCACGATGTTATAGACGCGATTAAGAAAGTCAATATGTCGTTGGCCGCGTTAGAACAATATTATTCCTCATACACCTTTCCGTTTCCCCTTCAAAATCTTGTATTGTTTTTTTGCTCAGCATTATAATCCAGCGATGGTCCGTTACCGTTAAACTGTACTCCACCCTCTGGTACGGATTTCTTCTGCTATCTCGGTATATTCCTTAACAACTGTTTGTTTCTTCTGTGAACATATCAATTTTCTTTCTCGCTCTTTAGAAGCTGAATCTACTGAAATTTCTTTTGGCTCGGCGATCTGTTCCTTATTTACCTATATCAATATCCACAATCCGTTCTGAATTTAACTACTGCTACTACGTCTACGGTTACAGCTCTAAATTGCTTGTTTTCAAACAGGATATTATTGAAATAGATTATTGATTTCGTCTCTACCTCGGTGCTCTTAAATCTTGTCCAGTATCGGCAGTGCTTGCTGAGTCATTTTCGTTTCAATCGCAGATTTGGACTATCATTTCCTTTCTAAACGTCTACCATTGACCTCTGCTAACCTTATCCCTTCTTACCTATCTATCTTACAAAACCGGTGCTTTACTCGTAAGAAGATTCCTATTTTTTCACGTATTTCTTTGCGCCGAGTTCATTTTTACCTTATATTATTTCTTCTTATTATCTTTCTTACTTTTCCTTTAACTTTGCCGATCTTTCTTGTCCTCCCAAAATGTTTTACATATTTTCCTAAGTTTTTTTCCGCTATAGACGTGCAGGATTTCAACGGTACTATCAGGTTCTTTTCCCCTCTTGTTTTACAGATGGTTCGAAAGGACCTCCCGGACATAACTCTGAATTTTTCCATCTTCTCCCTTTTTGTGTACTATTTTTACTGCTGAATAAATAAAATTGCTTCGCGTTTCTTTGTGTGTACTTTCTTTCAACGTTCCTTTACCAACTATTTGCTTATCTGTGATAACGCTCTTCAATATTTCCATTCATTCCTGTAACTTTATCATCCTTTATATACACGTTCCTTCATCTATAATCTTTTCGCACTCCATTCTATTCATGTCGGTTTCTTCTGGCTCTCTAATCATCTAGCTGCAGTGGAAATGAAATGATGCTTTGGTTTAAATTTCTGCATCCTCCGAGCTCGTATTTCTCTAAAAATTCCTGTTTCTGACTTGCTTCTCTTATGTCAAAAATTCCATACTAGACTTTGTTTAGATATCTCTACGTTCCTTTCTTTTACGAATAAATTTTCCATTTATAGTACAATCGATTCTCCCTACCTTTCCCTGGTTTAATGATTTTTTTCACTACGATGCTTCGCTGCAGTCAGTACTATTTCTTTACATCTTAATCATACTCTGCTAATTTCTTCACGTTTTCGTTTCACAACCTCCCCAAATTGTTATCCTCATCTTAATTACAGAGCTATCGGTGATCCTGACCATATTTTCTTTGAATGTCATTCTCTGTTAACTGAACATACTACGTCGTATTCTAAGTTATTTCCTTTGGTCTTCTTAATTCTTATAATGCTTCCGACATCTTATCCCTCCTTATCCATTACCGTAGTTTTATTTTTTTATGGGTACGCCAACGAAGAGCAACAGCCCAATCAGCCAAGGAATCTAAGTAATAGTACAAAAGGAGAATAACATATTAGATTTCAATCTGGTGCGAGATTGAATGAATGAAAGAAGCTAGAATAGGAACAACTGACAAGGAAGGAAATGAGAGAACATAAGAGTGTCATTGTATGAAGTAGGAAGACATCTAAAAGCCGAGAATAGAAGAGAGAACGTTCTGAAGAGAGTGAGGAACATTCGAAGAAGACGCGATTGATATCACACGGAAAAAAGAAATCCTCTGGGTGAAGAGGGCACCGCGGAGAAGGGACGAGGGAAAAACGATAAAGTGACGAAGGGAGAAAGGTATGACCGAAACGAAGATGACATATAGCGGTGATCAGGGGACGACAAAGGGAAGGAAACATATCGAACCATCTGGTCAAAGAAGGTAAGGGTTGAACGGAAAGATAAAAGGAATTCGGATTTGAGAAAAGAGAAAAATAAATAGCATTCCATAATGTAATATGGAACTGTTTGGAAATATGATTAATATTTATGAAGAGGATGTCCATTGGAAGCTCCTGAGCGAGCCAAGGAATTAGCCACCTCATTACCCTCAATTCCAGCATGGCTAGGAATCCACAATAAATCAATTTGGATCGAACGGAACAGGAATAATTCGTGAATTAGATTGCGAACAAGGAGAATGAAAGAATCAAAAGAGGGCAACGGTAAGGGAGGAGAAACCGCCTGCAAGACACTTTCAGAGTCAGCTATTCGGCACCAACCCCATCAGTAAAAATAACGGAATGATTGGAATATAAAGAGCTTAAAAGCATGTGAAATTCAGATCTAATTATAGAGTGAAGAAGGAATTTTATGAAATACGTGAGGAGGATGTAAGAGACTGAAATAATTAAGAGAAAAGTAAGGAGATTTATCATAGGAGAAAATATAGGGAGAAAAATTGGCAAGACGAACAGAAATGAAAGATAAAAATGGAATTCTGTTGGGAGTAAAACGCCAGTTGTGAAAAATAGAGCAATAGGCAGATATAATCCTAGAGGAAAAAGAGGGAAGGCGTTTGATTAGGAAACGATAGCCTAGATAGGATCTGCGGATGAACAAAGGGAGTGATTTTGATTCGGAGAGGATGGCAGGAATTGGAGTAGATTTACGCGCACCCAGACAAAAACGAAGACAGGAATTTAGAATGCGGTCAAGCTTTAACAGAAGAGATTTAGAAGCGTTTCCGTATATATAAGAAACTTAGAAAGAATGAGAGACTTATACGATAAGGAAAGAATGTAAGGATCACCACCCCACCTGTACGATGAGAGTGATTTCAAAAAGATTAATCCTTTTAAGACAAGAAGTATACAGGCGACTAATATGTTCCTGAAAGGAGAGACGGCCGTTAAGAAGCACACCCAAATAACAGAAGCTCTCCACAAGAGGGACAGGATAATGACTTAAGGTTAGATTGAATGAGGAAGGATTATATGAACGGAAAGTAAAAACCATGGCCGCAGATTTATGAGGAGAGACAAAAAGATGAATATTGAAAAGAGCGTTTTTTATAGTGGATCATTATTTAGTTCTAAAACAGCATCTGTTATGTTGCGAGAACCGTAGTTCCTACTTCTTTCATTTTGTCTATTTTCCAAATGGATCAGTTTTTAATTAACCACATATATACAATATAAAATTTATATCAATAATGTATTCAGAGTAATTTCGAACAACAAAATTTATTGGCGGGAATACCGTAGATAACAATTTATGTTTTTTTAACGAACTATAAAAAAACGTTATTTTTTATACTATACAGCGTATGAATTGAAATTTTTCTTTATGATTTTTTAAAAATATTCGCAATGTGTAAGCCTTTTATTTTTTATTACTGTAGTCGAAATTGGTCCAGACCGGACTGTGACGACCGAAAATACATATTTTTAAAATAAACCGAATTCTTAACTATTGAGGAGTACATATGAAAAGGTGTAACAGAGACTAATTAGCCAACTGATAAGCAGAAGCCAAGTAATACAAGCCAGCTGATAACTAATAACCTAACACCGAAGTTTTTTTTTTAGTTTTTTTTGGGCGTGTCAACTACAGACTAATTAACCCTGCTAAATGAAATTTTGGAAATTTCAATATACGGTTGCGGGATTTGAACTAAATTCTCCCCGAACGAAACAGCACTGTTATATGGATATCCCAGTTCTAAAAATTATCCACACCCCTTCCCCTCCGATTGCTCCAAGTTCACATTCATGTGTACGTATTCAAGTTTGCCCTGCGCACACATCATTTCGGTATCAAAAATTATCATAGCCCTTTCTCTGTCCTTTGTACGAAAGATCGAGTGTAAGTATTCAAATATCTAGCCTAATTATACATTCCCAACTTCCGAAAGTAACCCCTTTCAATCTTTCCTACAGACACATGCACGGTCGTTACCGCGCACACCCACCGTCTGATCCCTGGTTAAAGCAAGCGAAACATCGTTTATGCTGAACGAGTTTGAAATTTGCCTTGAAGTATTCAAAATTAATCAAAGTATAGTATTCCATCATTAGCGGGTTTTTTTTTCTTCAAATGAAGCTTATCTATCGCAGTATCAAAAACGAATCCAGACCCCCACTTCTCTCCTTTCGATTGTTGGAGTTCGAAATTTGTGTGGAAGTATCGAAATAAGAATATTCTTCTATTACAAAAAAATTGAATTCAACTTCTTCTAATCCAACAACGGTGTATTAGAAAGCAGCCTAAGGTTTGTTCCAGTAAATACGCACGCGCAACTGTTCTGCGCACGCCAGTGCAAATCAGACTCTCGTTCACCCGCTGGCCGTTCCTTCAGATGATGCTGCTTGTCGAACACTGCGCTTGCGTACAAAAACACGCATCCCCATACAGGCTATAATCATTAGTTTATTATGCGATTCGACCGTTTATTATAATGTTCGCGCATCATTTATAATTTTACTTCTGGTGATCGGAAGAGGTGAATTTTTCAAGTCCATTAAAAACATTCGAAACTTAACACGGATGCTTATTTCTTGCATTTCACTTTTAATAATTCATTTATTTTTTTTCGAAACTATTGCTCGAATAGAGTGTTATATACCAGAATAGCAATGGAGCAAAAACGCGAGGCAAGGAACTCTCAAAATTTTCAAAAATCGCTAAAATCATGTGAAACTCGATACTTAGAACTAACATTTTGGAATTCGTTTTATAATTTCATAGCGATAAAGTTGTTGTTGCAGTGTTCATCATTTCCTGAGATCTTTCTTATTTTATCTGATAAGGTTTTACATTTCTATTGTTAATCTCACTGCGTCGTTGTTATCGCGTACAATATTTTTTCTTAGATTGTACAGCGTTATTATTTATTTGTTTAGTTTTACGTATTTGTTTATTACTTTAATTTTTCTTTTCGGCTCATTTCACTTTGATGGCGGGTACGTCACTCAATCTAGGGTACGCCAGGTTCCGGCCACTTCTAATCCCTTTTCGAGCTCAACTCCTTCCTCGCCTTTCAAATAGGACGGTTTGAGGTTAAGTTAAAATAATGATTTCAATGCGAAACGCAAAACTTCTGATTCCCTCTCTCCTCGTCAGCATTTGCAATCCAAAGAGATGAAACTATCACGTTCCATTTCGTCCTCTTCTGTTAACACTTCGCCGAACTGCATGAATTCTGACCGCGTTCTTTTTCCCGTAGAATCTAATACTGTAATCGCTTTCCGGCCGCAATGCAGGTAATCTACATTTGCCGTTGCTGAAATTCTTTGTAACAAAACTAAATCGAACACAGAAATTCTCCGAGCGGGTAGTAATCGGTTCTTTTTTTTTAGCGACACATCGACTCAACAGACGACAAATTTTGTTATTCTTTTTTAGAATTATTCGTAGCGTTCCAGTGAATGTGACTGAAGAAGAGCTATTAAAGGGAATTTGATCGGAAATGCCGGTAGCTTCGATCTACCGACTCAAGAAGAAATTTGACGATGAAATCATTTGCCCTAGTTAAAATTAAGTTCAAATCATCTTTCCTCCCGGTTATATAAATTTCCTCTATCTCGTTGTGTAGTGGAAGACCTCCCATCTAATGCCAAGCATGTTTTCGATTTCGTCACACCGAAACAAGGTCTGTCGCAGTAATTCACGCTGTTTTAAGTTTAACGAGTTGCATTATCCGTTCGACTCTAAATGCCTCAACTGCAAGCGTATTCATTTAGCTACGGGGATCGTTAGTGTTCTAACATCAGTTTTATCTTTGTAAAATCATGGTGTACGAGAACCTATCCCATAATGAAGCTTTCCTAATTAAAAAATCCAGTCTTATTAGTTTAGCTTTTTTCTTTTGTCAGATATAACTGAAAAGGAAGCTAAATTTTATCAAATTATCTCCGCAGATCAATCGTTCCGATCCACCAAATTACTTTCCGTTATTCATCAACACTTTCCTCCTCTTCCATCAAACACTCGTAATTATCGTAACAGGCTTTTCTTTTCTAGCAACGGTGAATCAACTCTCCCAATATATATATATATATATATATAGCCTCACAAAGTTCCTTCTAATTTTTTTCCCCAACACCTCTATTTCAGTTCCAACTCCTCCATCCCTCCACGTCAGCAGAAGAAGCTGTAATAAGCTAGGCCTTATTTTATATTTTCATGCTAACTTTCGTCGAAATCCTATCGCTCAAACTTTTCTGTTATTTGCTCATTGTCCTCGAGCTTTAATTCGATTCGCTTAATATTTATTTCCGTCAGTTGTCCGTACGATTAAAAGATTGTCTTCAAATAGCTTCTTTCAAAGTATGGAGTTTACAATGGTTCTTCTTAGTGGAATGTATGTTTTTTCCCAGATCCCTCCTCTATGGCTTCTTTTCGATATTCCTCTATTTAGGCTAACCGGCACTGCAAATCTTTTTGGTTATCACCTCCTCCTATATCTCCTTCTGTAATTTTATTTATTTCACGGATTACATTACCGATAAGTACTCTTTAAGCACTAAATGCTCTTTTTTAATTATTCATACTTTCTATTCCTTTTATTGCCATTGCGTCGTCTGGTTAACGATAGCAAGGTTCGGCGGCAGTCGGAGCGATGGGGGATTGTACTGAACAAGACGAAAAAAGCTCTTGAAACTTTCAAAGGACTTGTGAAGAGAAAGAAGAGAAGTTCCAATTATAAAAATTAAAGAATAAAGAGAATATAAAGAATTGACAATTTTCAGAAATTCACTTTCGGTGAAGGAATGGAAATGGAGTTTCGAGTATGTGGCAAACAAAGTTAAGTTAGTAGAGAGAATGTATAAAGTTGGAAGAAAAGAATTTTTTTTTTTTTTTCCCCAGCAATAACGAGCAATATACATCAGATAAGGCGGTACAAAATTTAAGAAAGAATGGAAACTTTATCATTGCCAACTCTGACATAAAGGTAAAAGTAAGAATGGATAAGTTTCAAGGAAGAAATGGAAACAGTTTTATATGGAAGCAGTAGTCGAGATAAGATCTATATATAAATAGAGGGACGTTACTAGGGGACTAACATTCCATCCGCGTGCAAGAAGCTTCAACATCCACTCGAATCGTACCTATGCAGCATATTAATCCCTGTTAAACTATCAAAAATTCGACTGTTCGTATTTTAATTATTTCCCCGGTTATTAGTTAATATTGAAATATTTTTCTGCTCAAAAATTACAAGATTAAATCCGGAAAAGAAAAAAATGAAAGAAAAATAAAACACCGAAAAATGAGAAAACCTTTTTACCTATATAGACACATATTATTATTGCTGTTGTAGTTTATACTTTCATAAGCTGCGCTGGAGTTGAATTAATCAAATCCTACGAATAAAATGTAAATTTATTTTGAATTTCACATCGTTTTCTTTTAAACGAGTATGATAAAGAATCTGTACTTGATGTATGTATGTATGTTTAAGGTGTAATGTTTTGGTAAAGAAAATCACGATAATTAAAAACAAGTCGAGTGCGTATGCAACTGTACTGTATTATACTGTGTGAAGCACGGTACGGTGAATAAAGAAAAAAAATAACGTGACGAAAGAGGAAATTTCGAAGCGAGTTTTTTCTAGAATTTTCCTTGTTTCAGTAATTAAAAAATTGCACGTTTTCGGTAATTATCAACATCGTTCTCGTTAATGAATTATTTATGCGAGTAACCTTCAAAGACATCGTTGCTACTGCTTTATGAAACCAAAAGAAGTTTCCACTGAATCTTCAGTCATGAGTTTTTGAAGTGGCCGTTTGGTTCCCCGTTGCTCCGATTCCCATCAGATATACTAACTTTTCTTCATCGGCTTTTCCAACAACGAATATGATTGTTTTTTAAGTTTTTATGCAAACTTTTAGGTAAATTATGTTTCGCGTTATGGAAAATCAGTAATTATCTGTTTTGAAAATTAATTTTGTGTTTTCAGAAATCGGTTAAAAAGAAAACTATTTTTCACCTTTTTGAACTGTGTTTCTATACGTAACCTACGGAAAAGTAGACTTGACATTCGCGAAAAAATTTTGGAACATACCCTTCGCGAATTATTAATATGCTTCCGTCCAGTTTTTATTCAGGCCTGATAAAAATTTTTTGACTGACAAAAATTTTACAGTTACTATTTTGTTTTCAAACTTCACGATGTAAATAAGCGCCATCTAACCGATCTGTGGTATATTTTTATATTAACATACTTCGAAGATAGATATAGTCCTAGCATTCTTTGTTCTTTATTTAAAACACTAAATCATAGCCATATAAATTTCAACTGAAAAAAATGAGCTAATAATACGGACATAATCGTTATTTACATTGTGTGTCAATATCTATTACATAAAATTGTTTAAGAGCATAATGTAAAAAGTTTCACATTACTTAATTTACATGTTGGGCCAGCGTAGTGAATATTCTAAATGTATCGATACATTGTTTCGAAATTCTTTACTGTTTGCGTAGAAATGTTGCAAATAGTGTTGCATGTGCCATTTTGCCTACTTTTAAAACCGAATATATTTAGTTTTAACTTCAAAAAAAAAAAAACAAAAAAAAAAGATTTGATTGCCTTCCGCTACAAACGTTTATCAAAATTTAAAGAATATGAAAAATAAGTACTGCTAAAAGTGATTAAGGTAATTTTTCAAGTGTATCACAATAAATCGCTGCTAAAAATAAAAATAGAACTAAACTTCTCACTTGAAAACAAAACAATGGGAACAGATGAGATAAATGTTTCACTGTTTCATTCTTTTCGATTGATAATAAACTAGCACAGTCGGATGTTGACGTCGAAACAGTGATACACTAACGATCACTGAAAGGAGGATTTAAATCGGTGTAGTGAGGCACTAGATTTCAGCAAAGTATCGAGAACACAAATACCAGTTCCGGAAAGGAACTTTCCAACACAAAAAGGGTTGAAAACATGATATTTTTGGAGTCAGGCAGATTCGTAGAACAGCCTCTTTCGTAATTTTACTATGAATATGGACGAGATTATCGCGATAACATGGTTATAAAGGGGAAAAAAGTGAACTTTTTAATGTAACAAAGAACTGATTAATTCTTCGACAATCTGGGGCAAGCCGTATAAAATCTGTATGGACAAAACCAAACAAAGAGTAGACATGCCTGCTTTTAATGTCGGTGGATGCATCGTACACGATAACATTGAAAAACATAAAATAATTTTTGCTGAATTATTTCCAAACCGAACACTTAAGTTGCAACCGACTCAGCCAGATAAAACTCTTCAAATATATGAAAACGAATTAACTACAATAATCAAAAAACTGAACAATAGGAAAGCCAATGGACACGATCAAATTTCTAACAAGATGATTAAACTTCTTCACAAAGTAGACGAAAAAATATTTAAATCTATTTATCAAAAATGTATCGAACTAAATTATTTCCCAAACCTCTGGAAACAAGGAAAAATTAAAATAATAAACAAACCTGGAAAAGATTTAACAAATCCGAAATCATACAGGCCTATAACGCTACTGTCTAGTTTAAGTAAAATATACGAAAAAATAATAAAAAATTTTCTGGATACAGAAATAAAAGAAAAAGCGATTTTAAACGAAAATCAGTTTGGCTTTCTTAAAAACAAATCAACCGAGCTAGCAATAAAAAAGTTATGCGATTACATTGAAAAATATAAAAAACGAACAAGACATACGTTACTAATCAGCTTTGACATATCCGGAGCATTTGATCAAATAAAAATTGATGAAATCTTAAAAATAATGAATAGAAAAAATATATCTGGTACAATACAAACTATAATTCGTAACTACTTAACAGATAGAAGAATCGGTTTATTTAATCAAGAAAACAAAATCCTATACAACAGGAGTGTCAACTCAGGAGTACCACAAGGTTCGGTTCTAGGGCCAGTACTCTTCAACATAGCAATGAGCGAAGTTCATAATTTGCATTTCAGTCAACACTGCAATAAGCTACGCAGACGATATAATGTTAGTAGCAGGAATTAATAAAAAGGACGAAGTTTACAATATAAATGAAACAATAAAAAAATTGAGTAAAATCATTCAAAACTTAGGCTTACAATTCAACATAAATAAAACCCAAGCACTACTAATACGTAGAAAACAAGACAGGGAAGAAATGATACATTGCATTGAACAGCACTTATGCATAAAGATAAAGATAAAATAAAAATAGTAAAAGAAATAAAATACTTGGGAATAATCATAGACACAAATTTAAATTTTGGAAAACACATCGAATTCATAATAGACAAGATTAAGATTAATTTCAAATTAAGATCACTATATTCAAATATGCTCGGTTTCAAATATAAGGATAGAATAGTACTCTACAAAGCCATTTTTGGATCAATAACAGAATACTACAATATATTTCCCAGTTTTACGAGAAAAAGACAAGAGAATAAGCTGTTAAAATTACAAAGGACAATATTAATAGGAACAATTTCTGGTTATCGCACAATATCGTATACTTCAGTCAACATCATAGCAGGAATAATACCTATAGACTTAAAGTTAGAAACTGCAAAACCAAATCAAAACATGCAAACAAAAAGAAAAAATTTTCGACAAAAAAACGTTACGAAAACAAATCAATAAAATTAATTCAAGTAGTATACGACTTTGGCAACTCCGATGTGATAAATCAAAAACTGGAAGAGTAACAGGGGAAATAGTACCAAACTTAGAAGAAAGACTACAAATGAAACATTTTTATACCGATTATAACTTCACTCAATTTTTAACCGGACATGGAAATATAATGGGGTGTCTATAGGAAACGATTTAAAATTGCTGAAACAGACATCCGTATAGACTGTAAAGAGAAAACAGACGATTGCTTTCATTCGATTTTCGAATGCAATAAGTTTAAAAACGAAAGAGAAAAACGGAAAATAATAAAAAAACCAATAACCGAAATACATAAAAAAAACTTTTTTAATTTGATCAGCTTTGTCAACCATGTAATGAATAACAAAACAAAACACATCAACAACAAATAATAACAGTAACAATCAGAAACTCTGGCTGAAAAACCGCAAGGTACAGCGGAGTAAATAAATAAATAAATTAAAAAAAAAAAAAAACAAAAAAACAGCGTGTAATATATGTGTATATATATGTACATATATATATACATGTATATACATATATATATACATATATATATATATATATATATATATATATATATATATATATATATGTGTGTGTGTGTGTATAGATATATGTTTTTTTTTTTTTTGCATTATATGAATAATAAAATTATTATTCGCTGATTCTTTTCAGTTTTTTTAAAAGGGATTTTATTAATTTATGTTCATAATCTGTTGCAATCAAATCCGTGTCGAATTTTTCGTCTACTTTTTCGAGTATCTAATTAATTTAGAACATTTTTCTAGACTTATTAAAATCCGATAACCGTACAATATTAAGGGTTTGAAAAGACAACCTGATCGAGAATCCCAGAAAGAAAGTCACAAGCTTTCATTCTTTTCTTACGTCTATTCCAAATTGTTAAAGCCACCAAATATCATATTTATGCCATGCTTCCTTAAATCCTCTTCCTTTCATATTGTCAGTGTAGAATTTAATAATACAATAAATTCTCTATTCCGCGATCACTCTTTAATTTTCACTGACGGATCGAAGAGCCCGAGCGCAGTTGGGGCCTCACTCTTGTATCCTCAGTTCAGTTATTCTCAGTCGTTTAGACTTCCGTCCTATTGTTCTACCTTTACTGCTGAATCTGTTGCCATCTTACAAGCCATTATTTATATTTGCTCTTTTGCAAGTCTTTCCAAATTCGTTATTGTTACTGACTCTTTAAGTGTTCTTCTAGCGCTATCTTTACCTTCCTTTTCTCCTTCCATTGATGCTATTATCCTTTCTATTAGTTCTCTTCTCCATGATCTATCCTCATCAACGCCTACCCGGATTGTCTTTTTTTTGGATTTCTGGACATTCAGGCACTGATAGAAATGTAGCCGTCAACCTCCTTGCTAGAGCTACAGCTTTCAATGGAAATTTTATTAGTAGGGTTCCAGCACACAATATTATTCTTCCAACTAAATCCTGCCATCTTAGGCACTCTGTTTATGTTTCTCTTTTCGCTAATCCTAAGTGCTTTTATCTCTTGATTAACCCTGTTCCTTCTCTTGTCCTTCGTTCTATAATTTCCCCAATTTGCGTCGGTCCATAATTACTAAACTATCTCACCCCCATTTCTCACATAGTCTTATTCCTTCTTCTCTAAATCGCTTTTCCTTGGCTGCATCTCCTAATTATCCATTGGATCCCGGGAGGTTCCCAGTATGTTTGCGATACGAATCGCGTGTTCTTCGAGTGTTCTGGTTTATCTCAAGAGCGTGAGTTGCTTTATTATCAACTTTTAAAACCATTGGTCTTCCTGCTCCTTTCAATGCCTCCTATGTTCTTTCTCTGCCTATTCTCCTCTCAGTTGTTCCTGTTTCTAGACTCCAGACAATTTAGAAAATTTAATAATAAAAATACAACATCAGATTGCAGGTTAAAGTAATTATTAAAAATTCTCAGAGACACTAAGAAGCGCGAGGTAAAATCGTGTAATTAATAAAATTAAAAATACTCTTTTGTAAAGGGCTAAAATGGGGAAAGTAATATTTGCTGTTTTCGGTTCCATTACTCCTTCCCCGTCAAAATTAAACGCAATTCGTAGAACGCCATCAATTATAAATACTACGAAATATTGTAACAGTCGTCGGTAATAAATTCTACACATCAACGATGTATTGATTTTCATAATGCCGGCAATAAAACGGTGTAATAAACTAATGGATCGGCTAATAATACTGAGATTAACCATTTATCGAAATAATACATTATATAATTTTAACGCGCTTCGAAGCTTCAATCTTTATAATACAATTAATGTGTATAGCACATTCGTGATCATGGAACTTCGAAACCCTTCCGAATTATATAATAAATACATTATTTTCATAAGGGTTTATTCTTAATATCGTTAATACCGTATATAGCGAGTGATTAATAAATAAATAGTTGCGCAGACAAACGACGCGAGAGATGTTTTTAAATTATTCGGAATACGGTGAGCGGGCCCATGACACGCTACAAAAGATAAATGAATGAAAAAAAAAAAATGGATGACCAGCGATTCGATGAACTTAGCAAACATGTCGACACCCAGAAAATGTCGGTATCACCCCGCGTAGCGGAGAACCGACAATTTTGGAAGACCGTTGCGTTTTTAAAAAATGCCGGACATTTCGCAGTTTTCATAATCTACGTCTACTGAAAGATTATAAAATACGATGATAAATTCTTCAGAGGTTCCAGAGTCAACGGATTAAATAATAGTCGAGGAGATTCGTACAAATTATATTTTCGATTTTAGCTGCAACTATTTTTTAAAAAAGCGTTTTTTTTTTTTTTGTTTTTCTAATTTCGCGTTTATTATTCATCCATCATTGCGGTAGTGAACTCTTTAGAAAGTATGTTAATAGCCCCCCTTTGGATACTTATAATTTTATGAAATATGGTGTAATTAGAGAACGCGTAACGAATCATAAAAATAAATGAAATTATATAAGATTCGCTACTGCTGCTCTTGTCCTGTTCTTTATGATGAGCTGGATCCGAAAATAACTCTAAAGATAGGTAAATCGTTTTGTATATAAGGTGCGGCAGAGATAAGTATCGTATTTTTCCGAAAAAACTATAGCCGAACAACAAAAAGTGCTAGGTTTCTTTGTTTTTTTTTGTTTTTTTTTGGTACCGGATTAAAGATAACAGAAAAAGTTTTTTTTTTAATATATTTATTAATTCGACAGCTTCTTGGTCTTAAAAATAACATCGCTTAAATGGCGACCTTCATTTTCGATACAATTGCGAAGTTGTAAAACAAAATTATCATAAACTTTACTGAGCATAGCGCCTCGGAATGACGTCAAATCTCCGGTTTGTTTTCGTATACTTTCGACTTTAAATACCCCCCGTAAAAGAAAGTTGCTGACCGGGAGATCCGGTGAACGCGACGGTCGCGGGATCTTCGTGGCACGCAAAATTATTCAGTTATTAAAAATTCGTCATAAATATATCATCATTTCATTTGCCGGCAGGTCGCGTCATTTTGTTGGAACCATGTACGTGATAGTTGCCTTTGTCTTACCAGTTCAGGTCATACAAACTCATTAAACGGCTGTTTATATCGCTCGCCGTTAATGACGCCTTCAAATAAATATGAACCAAAGGAATCCCATGCCGTTACTTACTTAGTAAGAAGACCTCGTGGCTTTATAGCACACTAAGCTGGGTTCTCTAAAGTTTTTGACCCGCATGTGTAAAGATTTTTTGGTGAACTCAAGTTTTTTTGGACGTAAACGCTCATCTATGTTGGTTCGTTAATTAATTAAAGAAAACCTCTCTCCCTTCCTTTTTCCAACACGACCAAAATCGTTGGTCTGTGTTGAATAAAGAAGGCGCTACAATTTTGATACTTGTCTCTACCGCACGCTGTATGTGCATCACTTTAATAATATTACTTTTTTATAATTTTTAGTAATTTTAGAAAACATGCTGACAGACTTTTCCAACACTTCATAATGCGTAAAAAATTCGACAATGCGTATCTACGTAGCGATATCATGAAACACGCCACCTACAGTCGTTGGATTTTTACTTCAGTTCATTGATGCCAACGGGGACGATAGGAACGATTATCGCCTGCAAGTATTAGATCTGTTTAAGAAAAAAGAGACTATTCAAATAAAACGTGCCCCCCTCCCCATCAAGGTAAAGTTTGCATTTGAAAAAAGGACAAACGCTTGGTTCGTTATAAATTAACACCAAGTTTATGTGAAACAGTTGGTCCTAAAATGGTGAATAATTATGTACAAAAAGTTTTACAATCTGTGATAGTTATTCCGTTCTATAATGTTAATGCCGGTATTCTTTTAAAAAGTTTAATTTGATATATATAAACTCGATTCTTCAGACCTCGCCATCTGAATGATTATGCAATCTTTATGGGAAATTTAATTGGTCGGGCTATTTTTTCCTTTTAGCAATTTTTAATTATACCACGCCGCTTTATGCTATAACTCGTCGATTTCACTAATAACATTCACCTCACAAGGGGATTTCTTATTACGGATCCCGCCATCGTTTGACCGTAGATCAACTGGTCGCAGATTGATCCGTCATAAGTGACTCGCCCCATTGAGTGAATTGACCACCGCAGGGTGAACTGGCTAATCAAATAAAAATTCACTAACTCTGCGCAACCGTTTAACAGGAACATTTTAAAATTGTACACATAAATCACGGATAAAATGTTCTAGCTGTTACCCTCGAACCGCTTGATTACCGAGGACGGTAAAAACCGCAAAAAACAAACATTTCCAATAAAAGAAATTTTGATCAGTTAAACATAACCAATTTATAATTTTCAAGCTGGAGTTTCAGATATTTAAAAAGTATAATTTTCTTCCCGGTAGCAGCTCGCTGCTTAGTAATAATGAAAATATATTTTGATTTTTCAGTTCCAAAAAAAGTGTGAAACTCGGTGTCTCGCTCCGCCTTAGCAGCGCGAATATTATACCCCGAAAATTTAGAACAGCTTAGAAATATGCGTATCTAAGGGCATAATACAGGATAAATGATTTTTTTTGATTTTTTTTGTTTTATTAGAAATAGGTTCAGGGCAAATATGCCCGTTGTGTGAATGCCCAACACTCTTATCAGCTTTTTTTTAAAAAAAGATACAAAGCACAAAAATCTCAACTATCTTAACTTATTCTCTAAATAACAATACTTATAAACCTAGCATTATATTTAAGTAAGAGCATATATATACACATGGCAATACGTAACATGCCGCGTAATACGTATCTGTACACCAATCCATGCAGACAGCTTAATATTTAAAATCGAAATAAACAACATGATCTGAGAGAACTTAAAATCCAGGAAAGACACGACACAGTCAAAACCAACAAACCGTAAAAGAAAAAGAACCATTAAAGACTAGAGAACCATTAAGGAGATCATAACTTGAATTTTCTAGATGTTACCAAATTTCGGAGATGGAAATAAAATTTTAAGAATTTTAGACACGCAGCATTTGGCGTTATTAATTTATTAGAGGAATCTGTTAATTAAATTGATTATGCACTTTTTTTATTAATAATATTTTGTTTGTTATCTTTTTTTTATTTAGATTTATTAATATTGTTTTTTTTAAATTTTTAGTTAAATCAAAATTTAGTTTATATATTATGTCTAATGGATTATAATAATTTTAATTTTTCATTTAAAATTTTTGAATTTAATTTTATTTAAATTTAAAAGTAAATTTTTTTAAAAATTCATCTATTTAATTTTTTTTTTAATATGTACATATTGCCCGCCAGTTGTAATTTTAATTAAATAAGTCGTAACGTAGTAAATATATTGGAAAATGTATTTAGAAAATGAATATTTAGTTTAATTTTAAAAAATAATAATTTTGGAAATCATAGAAGTTTATTTCAATATTATTTTAAAGTTTATTTTTTTTTATTATTCTTAGTTTTTTTTTATTGTAAGTTATATTATTTTTTTTATTTTTACGTTTAGATTTTATATATATTAGAATTTCTTTAATTTTAATTTATGATCATTTTTCTTACTTTTTATTTGTTTTGAGTTTAATAATTTTTTTAGTTGTTACTTTTTGTTATTTAAATATTATTTTATTATTTTTTATTGTTTTAATTTATTTATTTTTATTTATTGATAGGGTTTTTTATATATTTATATTTTATGAATCTCTGATGATTTCAATAGTTGTAATTATTTTTGATAGAAGTCTTTATTTTGAACGTTTGAGATCTTTTTATTATTTGCTTTTTATATATTATTTTTTTCTGTTCCTATAATTATAATTATGTTAAATTTAAATCTCTAAAACAAAAGTGATGGTTTTTTCAAAAAAGCAAAAATCAAAAAACCAAATCAAATGCAAAATCAAAATAAGGGGAAAGACGATTGAACAAGTTCAGTGCATTAAATACCTAGGAAGTAACTAGAGGAAAACTGTACAGCAACACCGGAAATACGCAGCAAGATTGAGCAAGTCAGAAGAGATCTCACCAAAATGAAAAGCTTATTTACCCATCAAGACCTGAGGCTCGAACTTCGAATCAGACTGCTAAGGTGTTACATCTTCTCTATTTCGCTTTATGGTTGCGAGAGCTGGACTCTGGATGCATCATTGGAAAAAAAGATTAACGCATTTGAAATATACTGTTATCGGCGCTTTCTGAAAATATCATGGGTGAAAAAAGTTACCAATGTCGAGGTACTTGAAAGAATAGGAAAGACCCTTAAAGTAATGCAACCCATCAAGAAACGGAAGCTGCAGTACCTCGGACACATCATACGAGGCCCCAAATACGAAATTCTGAAAATCATTTTGGAAGGAAAGATAAATGGGAAGAGATCGAGAGGAAGACGTCAAAATTCATAGATGGACAACCTTATCAACTGGTTCGACTGCCCTTCTATACAACTCCTCCGATTGGCCATTGTAAAAGAAAATTTTCAATCGTAGATCGCCAACCTTTAATTTGGAGACGGCAGATGAAGAAGAAGAAGAAGCGATGGAAAAGTTACTGTTTAATAAATTGAATTTTTTGACGGAACTTTAAAAGTTCACAAAAAATTCCAAACAGAATAAAAAATAGAGTGCACTCCAATTTACGAAACAAGAATTTTACACCAGTTCGAAATTTTAAAATTTTTAATAAACGGCCTTGTAATAGAAAATTTCTCTAATTAAACATAATTAAAAATTTCAACTTTAAATTTCGGACCACCAACTTGTAGTGATTATGGAAAAGTTTTGGTTTAGTATTATATAAATTTAAA
Organism: Icerya purchasi; assembly: GCA_039619475.1. Lineage (NCBI taxonomy): Eukaryota > Metazoa > Arthropoda > Insecta > Hemiptera > Monophlebidae > Icerya > Icerya purchasi. The sequence continues at coordinate 383,092,976 of CM077115.1, forward strand.
TTGCGGTAATTCATAACTTATCATACGGAATCCTTAACGCCTGATACGTTGTATTCGACTAGAGTTTACTGTATAAACGGTAATAATTTAGTATTTTTAAAATTCCACGGCAGAATTATCTGAGTGGTCTTTGAATGCCCTACCCTTGATTCTGAGCGCTCTGTTTTGTATTCCAAAATCTTACCACTGGGTCTTCCTGCTCCTTATAGTTCTTCCTTTGTCCTTTTCTTTCCATCTCCAGATATAATCCCTGTACTCCAATCTTTCCTAAGCTCTATTTCTAATCGTTTCTCTATTTAACCCTTTCCATGATTTCGGTAGTTGCTGGGTCAAAGCCGCTGGCGCGCTCATAAGATAATATATAATAAAATAATATTATTTTATATTTAAAAAAAAAAAAAATCATTAAATTTCAACTTTTCCACTCTACTCCATTTAATTTTCCATTATTATTATTATTATTATTATTATTATTAATATTATCATTATGCTGTTATTCAAGGATCCGTTGTGCCATTATAAAAACACAAAAAGAAGTTACTTGCTTTTTGTAACAGACCATTGCAACAACCATGGCCACCGTGGATCACACAGAAGCCGAAATAAAATAAATAGAACACTATAAACTGGCCATATCGTGACCAAAGTGCGACGAGCACTTGATCACGACTGAACAGCAAAACATTAGGAAATAAGTAAGGAAAAATGTAGCATCATGGTATTATTTCGTGGCTAGGATCTAACTTTATTTTATCTACCTTGTTTGTTTATTTCCTTTCCTTCTCTCTTCACAATTTTCCTCCTTCTTTAAATGTATATTATTATTATCACTATCATTATTAATAATTGAATTATATTCCTGTGTTTGTGCGTTATTAATATTTTTATATTAAAAACTGTTAATGACTATGTTGATCGTTATTAATTATATTACTTTCTGGTCAAATTTATTTTAATAATTCGTATATAAGATGCATTTTTCAAAGGTTGTCCTCAAGTCGGATAATAACGATACTAAGAGATTCATTTTTCTTGGATTGTTCAGTTTATTTTCCATGTTTCAGAGTAATAAAATTATGCTGGAATAATAATGCTAATAAATCTAGTTATCACATACGGGAATTTACTGTTAGAAATGTTTTTATTTACATATGGTCTAGAGCAACGGTTCTTAACCTTTTCTACGATGCGAACTTCATATTACACGATTTTTATGCGTCCCTCTCCAAGTATTGTGTAATGTAAAATTATTATTTTCTTTTTGAAATAAATCATAAACGGTGTATATGGATGATGGTCGTCTTTCAAGTTGTTAATCAAATATCGGTTAAATTTGGAGAGTAGGGAAAAATAAATAAATATATACATTTTTAAATTCATTGGTGTATAATTTCATGTAAATTTAAAATTAATAATAATAATAATAATAATAGAACTGTGTTTTTTCCGCTATTTCTTCAAACTTTTCAGGACCCTCTCTGTAAACAAATCATGGACTCATAGGGGTCCGCGAATACCGCGTTAAGAACACCGCTGTTCTAGAGGCTTTACGTATTAAATGTGAACTAAATAAAATTTGCATAAATCGTAAACTAAAATTAGTTTCGGTTCTTATGAAATATTAAAATTTCTGACCTTTAATTAAAAACATAACGCCTCTAAATTAATAAATACAATATTAAAAACAATTTTGATTTAAATGTAAGACTTAAATTTTACGAATAGAAATATATAAATAATAATATCTTAAAGTTACTCGCTGAAAATAACTACAAAATGATCGAAAAGTAAATCATACACGTAAGACAAAAGTTTCTAAAAGCAAAAAAAAAAATCAATTTTTAATATTTTTGAAATTTTTTATAAAGTTATCGACTCTTCAGTTTTATTAAAATCAGAAAATACGTCGTTAACGTACAATAATAATGTTTTAGTTCAATTTCCGACTGCATATCGGCACTTTATTAATTAATCGTCATACTAAAAGTTAATCTTACAGGAAATTGTATTTTAGTTTTACAGAGAAATGGAGAAATACAGTGATGCTAAATCAGTTCGAAGTATCCCTTATTCTTCACCAACATATATCCTACCTGCAGCTTTTAAAAATGTTGACAAACATTCCCGTGACTATCGGTACTGTTTCACCTTTTTTTTTTCTTTGAACTTATATATTTCATTATAACATGACTCTATAACGTATTTATTTTTAAATTCAACATGTATGCTAGTAGTCTGATCATGTCAAGGCTGTCCAAAAACTTAAATAGGACTTAAAAATTTTTGTTATTTATATTATCCCAAAGTTTCGATTTTAGAACATGTCTCCAACGTTTCATTTTAATTTATTTGTAACATTTCTGTTAACAATCAAGTAATTTTTTGTTTGTTCCACTTCTTCTTTTTTTTATAAACAAGGAGGCCGAATTTTATTTGCTTTCGATATTTTTTTTACCATACAGTTTACTTGTTTTGTATTTACAATTTTCCTACCACATACGATGATTATTTGCTGGGTTATGTTTTCAAAATGTAACAACTGACAGTTGTTCAGGTTATTACATTTGCGCCGTATGCTAAGTAACAAGAACGTGTGCACATGCGTAGCTGTTATAATGTAAAAAATCAAATTTAACCGAAATTGAATGCATTTATTTCTCCTATTTCACAAAATACCTACACACACACACATATACATACATACCCATATATATATATATATATATATAATGTGTACAAACTCGATTATTATAACCTATATATTCATTCATTACAGTCCACAGTAGACTGTACCTTAGGGTATTAGAATTATGTTAATCCTGATTGCTTTATATTCACATTCCGAAACTTTTCGATCAACCTAACTGCGATACTAAGGAACTATTGAAAATTTTAAGATACATCTATAATTTAAAAACCGATTTGTCCTCAAGTTGGAATGTGAAAATGGAGTAGTGCGCTAAATGGAAGGCATTGCTTTATTTTAAGATTTTGCATACTCCCTTTTGAAATCGAGATTGTTCCCAAAAAAACAAACACGGGCAAAAATCGTATCCTTTGAGCTAATTACTTTTTGCGTCAAAAATAACAAGTGGCTGCACTAGCATATAATGATTGCGAGCTATTTTCCCCTTCTTCCTATTTCTTAGGCTAATGTTCTCGTTGACAAACCCATTAGAAGAAAAAAAAACACCCTTATTTAGAAAAATTACGAATTGTTGTAGAGGAGAAAAATTAAACGCGAGGATTTCCAAAAAGTTTAAATCGATTTGCTTTTTACTTTTATTAGGGCAACTTAAAAGGTTGATCATACAACTTCCCTGCAGGTTTCATGGCTAAAGTGTCAGTTAAAAGTTATTCCTCGTTATAATAAAAAGTATTTAAATTTCGAACTTAATGAACTATTACTAAGTCGCCTTTAGCCTCAATACCGTATATATATATATATATATATATATAACTCGGCCATTTTGACTTCGCAAGGGGCTGGTCCCCCTTGACCCTTCTTGCTTACATTTCCGTCTCTTTCTGTTCTATACTTTCTATAAAATGATCAAAATTTACAACGTAATTCTAAATCGGCCCATATGAATATAATAACATAATCACAAAAATCCTATAAAACATAACAAACGTTACATTGAGTTGGGACATTTTTCGTTACATAAAATTGGGACATTTTTTCTAATGGGGGGTAGCCTATGAATTACGTTGTAATTAATATACACAGATGCACACGCATTCAAGTACTTGATATTAATATTCCATTAAGTGTCTGGGGGATATCACACTGACAGCATCGCTGGAAAAATCAAGCAACCCATACCGGCTTCGTACAAATTAAAACAAATGATGAATTACAAAACAACGACACTGTTTTCTGAATTTTATTGATAATGGTCAAGATTAGATATTAAAATTTTAGGGGAATGTAAAAATGACCGTTTAAAAAAAAATGATAAAGTTGCAAAAAAGACGGGTAAAATTAGTTCTACCAAAGACTTCAAATAATAAAATGTCACCAAAAATGTTTTTTTTTTTTTTTTTTATATATATAACAAATTACTGTAAGGTGTGGAAGTGAGAAGGTTACGAAGATGGGAAAGGAATTACAGGACCAGAAAGTACGAAAAATTATACTATTAAAAAAAGCCTGGAGATGTCAGTAATAAAACAGACGCAATGTTGCATTTGATAAAATTAATCGGGCTAAAATCAGAGACGAAGGAAATTTGAAAATGCGGAAAAACAAAATAAAAATTCGACCGATGCTGCTAAGAATAAGGTAAAGAGGGGTTTTAAGAATAGCGAAAAGAGTTGAAAAGTGATGAAATAAAAAAAAAAAAAAAGTTTTACACGACTACTTGTTGAACACTTGACTCTTTTATTAATGTATTAATTTTGTTCGATTTTGTCGTCAAATTACGAATAGACGATGTGAGATTATGTAGGGAATCCACAGACGGCCGAATACCCCCATAAATTATTTAAAATAATAATAATAATAAAAAATAAAAAAAACAAAAAAACCGGATGATTCCTTACAGAAAAAGCATGTTTAACGGGTAGCCGACAAATTTGTCTGAAATAAATTTCTGTTCACGTTACTACTGAACGCGACCGTTCTCCTCAAATTATAATCTGTTCGATTTTGACGACGGAGAAGTAATATGAAGAAAAGTTGCCAAATTTATTTTATTAAAAAAAGCAACTTTAGAACGGGTAGCGGTAACACAGCGTATTTTTCTAAAACTATTATCGGGCGCATTCATGTATATTGCGAAGAACGAAAAGAATTCGTTAACGCTAAAAACGTATCTTATGCCTCGGGTAGTTCACACCAATTAAGCCGGCAACAGCGAGAAGATGGCCTTGATGTTTTATACAAATGGTCGGGTAGTGAAGACGGGTTTCGAGCGATGCTTTCAGTATGGACGAGATCTTCGTCTATTCATAAAGTCCAAAGATTCGCTCTAGCAGGTCTTGCGTTACAATGAACAGGTGAATTAATCTGAAATTAATAGGATATTAAATTAAACCGGTATTCCGGGATTCAACGAAGGAAAAAATGTTTGAAGGTATTTTTTATTGCGTTTCACATGCGACATAATTAAATGAAGAGCGTGCGACTCTTTCATGTGATATACTTGGGAAAGTGAGCACTGTGCCAATAATAGTAGTAGATTAATGGTGCACATAAACCTGTGATCGGAAACAGATCTAACGTGTATAGCGAAGAACACTGAAGAAAGACCGTTTTCACTCGTTCAATTAGTGCAGATTTACAAATCGGAAACGACGTACGGAGATACAAACTACTTCCGCGTGCCTTGTGGGACTCCCCAAAATCTCCCGACAGCTTAACGACTCGACCGCAAAAAGTAAACTACAGAATTACCATTTTAAGGATAACATAAGAGAAAAATAGATACGTCTGTATTGTACATATGTAACGAGAATTAGTTCCAGGTTTTTAGGTTACGACTGAGGCGAAAGAACGATTCAACGCAAAACCGATAAACTGGAATTATTATAATTAACCTCTAGTGCATCATCGTGAACGATCACAATTTTCCAGCGGCCTTATAACAGACACGTGTTCGTTTTTAAAATCAAGGAAAAACACTTTTCCGTTTAGATTCGCTTATTAGGTATTTTTAATTGCGTTATTTATTCGATAATTTTCAATTTATAAAGGAACACCGAATTAGCATGGAAAAGAGAGAGTAACCGAATTGTTTTTTAGCCATTACAAATGCGCGCAAAACGTGTATTACATTTCAAAATGAAAGTCCATATTTCAGACGAAAGTCTCCCTTAATCTGGCACATGTGATGTCGATTATGTAAGAATTTTATTATTTCGTTATCCCATCTTAAGTATTGTCTAGACTTTTCTTCTTTTTTCTATTACGTACCAGTTTTTTACATAGTACGTGTTCACCTGTCATTCTTTAACCTTGTTCTCCTTCTACATTCGCAGAAAAAATTTCATTGTGCGCTCTGTAATCGTATTTCCGATCTTAGCTCTACATTTGATATTTAGGCTAGACTCGTATGGATTGCGTTTTGAGTAGTAGTCTCTCTCGTCCGTTTTTGTTGTGGACCATGTTTGAGAGCCGAAAATCAGAGGTGAAACCGTACAATTATTAAATATTTCACTTTTTTCTTCGATACCAAAGAGACCCCCTTTAAATATACTTTTTTTGCGACCAATCAGTAAAGTGAGTCCCATCGATATCCTTGATAAGGTATCATGGATTGTGAATTTAAGCTTTCCATAATGTACAAAGCCTAATGGATCTAATGTGAATACTTGGGCCAGTTCCTTTCTACTTGGGATCCGCCTTTACTTTCCCAGATTTCTCCGGTACCCAATTATTTCAGGCTGGGTAAACCTGGGAGCGATTCGGATCTGGAACGAGACAAGACCGGTAATTTTTTCAAATGTTGTCCCGACCACACTGTTCTAATGTAGAGAAGCGGCGGCAGAGGCATACCAGCTTCCGGAGCAGCCGTGTACTCCATCTTGCGTCGATATTTCGACGGTATTTTAAATCTTTCAGCGGCAGATGTTTTCATACTTCTGGTACCCTAAATGAGCAGAAAAGCTTTAAATTTCTTTTTTACATGTTTGCGCCATCTACCGGATATATCGTGAAGTGTGTAGTGTTGTTTATTATCTACTATGCAGAATGCGAAAGAAAAATATAAGTAGTCAATTAACCACCGTGCATATTACTTATCAAATGTGGTGGTTAATAAATTAACCATCGCCCTTCAAAGAGTTAACATCGAGTTGTTAAGCAATAGACGACGTAGTCTTGTCGCTCTGGTGAAAGTTCAATGTAAGTGTCTACGACGCGATCTATTTAAACCTGTTCGCGCATGAAAGGCCGCGAAAAGTACAAGTTTTTCTTAAACTCAGTTGATGTTTTTCAGTTACAAAAGCCCATTCAAAAAAAAAAAAAAACACAAACTTATTTAGCTGACCTGTATTCAGGGCCCTAAATTATGCCAAATCATTACGTCTGCGTCAGAGATTATTCCGAATTACGTAATTAAAAGGAGAAACTTCCGAGTTTTCCGGGACTTCTGAAAGTTTCTTTCGAAAAAAAAAAATAAACCAGTCGCATGCTCTCAGGTAAACGGATTTTTCATCCGTAGAAAGATTTCAACTGAATCGAATTTAAGGGTTGAAAAAAATTTACCCTAAAAAAAATTTATCGTTGATTTTTCTAGTAAAATTACTCCACGCAGCAGGAAGAATTCCTACAACGTGTCCTATTTTTCTGGGAAATTTGTTTTTAAAACAAGTTTTAGAACAAGCGTGCAAAATGATGACGTCTGAAAGTTGGTTTTCGTTATATGTATAGGGCTCAAGTAACAAAGTTAAGCTGATCTATCTCATTAGCCGAACGTGATAATCCAGTTTTGTTTAATTTGTTAATAACTTTATCACGTCTATTTGGCAATCATATGAGACACGTACAAAATACGCGTATTGTATACGTGTGTTATTTTAATATTAATGAGAACGTCATTCCAGAGCTAATTAAAAAAAAGAAAAAAAAAAACGTCATAAAAAACCGTTATGTAAAAGAAAAACCGTTATGTAAAAGAAAAACCGTTATAATTGTAATAGAACTTTCTGCGCAAACCGTAAATTAATTTTTTTGACGAGCGGACACGTTTTTGGACTGGACACACAATTTTTTTTTTTTTGGCGTGAACAATTTAGGCTGATCAATTTTACCTTAATCTAGAAATTCGTCAACGAAAAAAAACTAAATCGGCTGGATTACGTATACGATTTAGTTATTATTTTTTACTCGATCGAAATTTACCTGTCTAATGGCAAACCGAAACCGCGATACAAACAAACAAAAGGAATTCAAACAATTTTCAATCGGGTAAATTCGCGATATTTAAATACACAAGACAGCCGATGAAGGGGAAAATAATTGAAAACGAAAAGTCGCTGAAAACGACGTGAACAACAATAAAAATGATGCTAATCCGGTAATTTCTACGGCAAGCAATAGTACAACTGTGAACGTTGTGTATTCGGACGTAATAATTTGACCAGACGGCAGGATCTATCTTATTTTTTCCATTAATGTCGATTATTATCAGCTAGCAATCTACTCTCGCTACGTAAATTAAATTAAAGAGAATATTAGAAAAAAGGGAAATACCCATGTGCCTTAAAAGAAAGGTGTTTAATCAATGCGTCCTGCCAGTAATGCTATACGCCGCCGAGACAAGGATCATAACCGAAGGCAGCTTAGAAACCATTAGTAAAACGCGAAGAAGAATTGAAAGGAAAATGATGGGGATAACTTTGCAGGATAAAGTAAAGACAGCATAAATAAGACAGAGATCTAAAGTTAAAGACGCTGCCCGAGAAATTTTAAAGTCCAAATGGAGATGTGCAGGGCACGTTGACCGACTAAATGATAACAGATGAACGGCCAAAATGGCACCCAAAGAATAAAGGAGAAAGAGGTCGACCACGTACACGGTGGGAAGACGATATTAAGAAGCTAGATGAGAACTGGTGGGTCAGTGCATCAAATCGGGATGCATGAAAACGTAAGGAACAGGCCTATACCCTGCCGTGGATTTCTAATGGCTAAAGAAGAAGAATAAGCAGATATATGGCAAACTGCAAGAACGAACAAAATCTAATATACATTTCACTTTTTTTTTTTTTTTGCAATAAAAATCTACTTTAAATAAACTGAATTGAGTACGCTAAATTCTGGAATTAGTTTGCTGGCTAAATGAAATTGTTCGGGCCAAAAAAAAAAAACTTCTGGAATCCGTAAATATTTCTTTTTATGCACACACATACGAATTAAAAATCTGATGGCATGAAAAATGAAACAAATATGATCAACAAAAATCGTTCCAGTAGTCCGCTTGAACTTTAAGTTTATTTAGCGAGAAAACGAGAATTTACTTCGTGTGAACAAATAAAAATATTTATTTGTTTGTTATTTATTATAAAAAAAGTAAAAAAAACAATTCGCATTGAACTATTTTTGCCCCCTGCTATAAAGCGATTAAAAAAAAAAAAAAAGAAAACAAACGATGCGGTTATTTTATAAATAAAATATAATTGAACGTGAATGAAAAAGGCAAATTATTTCGCTCAAAACCCAGTATAAGTGTATTCAAAAATAATTCCATTACAGTGTAAGTATAATAAATTAAATTCCGCCTCTCAAGAGCAGTTGCTCGTTTTTCTGTGTGATATCAAATCTCTCCAAAATGTTGGGAGGGGGGCTTAAAACCCCCTCTAAAAGTACGCCACCGGCAGTATTGAACTCTTTTTCTAGAAAAACATACTCAATTCAATGCTTTTCGGTGATTTTTTTCTATAGGGGAAGTTTATTTATTTTTTTCTAAAATAACGTAATCAGTTTTTTTTGGTTTTTTTTTTTTTTTTTCTTGTGAAAGCAACATCCTGTACCGTGTTTAACTGCTGCGGCTATTACAGTACGAAGATGCGCAGTTTGTTTTTATAGATATCTGCTTATTCCGCTAGATCTGATAAACTGTGTTATAGATAAAATTGCATCGGGGGAATTCTCAAGAATGTTGGTGACTGTTTTGTTATTAATTGAAGGGTGCCGGTGAGGTGATAATGCTGGACAGTCGCATAGTATGGAGTTGAGGGAGCAACATCTTGGCCACAGAAAGGACAATTCATAGGAGAGGGGGTTCTTTGCAAAATAAAATTATGCGACATGGCCGTATGGCCTATGCGCAAGCGGCTAAGTGCACAGAAATCTCTGTGGGAAATGATTTTTTTCTGGCCACCATGGTTCCGTTGAGAGTTTAATTAACCTCGAGAAAGTCTGACACGAGGACCAATGGGCTTTCCATAAGGACGTGAGATTATTGAAGATTATGTTCGAGAGAAAAGGTGGGGGCGGATGTATCGACGCGTTCATTTCCAGGAATCCCTGCATGGCTGGGCGCCCACAGAAAGGATACGGAGCAAAATGTCTCTTAATAAGTTCGTATAATACCTGCTGGGTTCGAATTGCTACAGGATGTTTGGTGAGGGGATTAGAAATTGTCAATACGGCCGCGGATGAATCAGATACCAGCAGGGCTTTCTGTGATGTAGGCTCTGTAGAAAGAAAATATTCCAAACAGAAAAATACTGCGTATATTTCACCATCCAGTACCGAGTAATTGTCATTCAGTCGAATGCTTCGAATCACGTCGCAGACTTCAAAGGAACAGGCGGTTGGGGATGAAGTAGCCTCTGCGGTAGCCTTGGCAGCAAATTTACTTTTACTGTACAATCAGTTGAAGTTTACTTTTCCATAATTAGGGGGTTCAGGAGGTATCCTAGTGGCGAAATCCGATGTGTTAAGTTGTATATATACATACATACATATTACATATAACATATACATATTACACATATATGCATATTGTGTATATATGTATATATATATATATATATATATATATATACATATAGTTTTATGCCGTTTTAAAATACAAAATTTGGGAACAGAGGAAAGTAAACAAAATTTTATACGGGGAGGATTTTTTTTTTTTTTTCTATGAAAAAAATTTAGGAACTTCTACGATTTATAATTTAGTATTTGACAACCGAGCTTTGCTCAGATCTACCTTGAACTTCGACAATCTGTTAATGAATTTCACAAACAGTTATCTGTTCTAAATTTTCTATTTACCGTGGTAAATACCTAGTATTACTTACCTTTTAGGAACGCTAAAAATACAATGATCATTTGAACTGAAGTCACCTCCCTTTTAGAATTTTTCGTTTAATAGATCTTTCCCGAAGACTTTGGCTAATTCTAATTTATGAATTCCATTAAAATCGTTAGAAATCAGTTAAATAGAATGCATGTATATAATATATATATATATATATATATATATATATATATATATATATATACATATATGTATGTAAATGCGTGGGAATTTATTTTAAGATTTAATGCTGTTATCAAAAAATAATTTTTTGAATTATCAATTCCTCTTTTAAAAATTTTGGTTCACGTTTTAAGTTGCGCCATGAACCTCACGAAATACAAGATAATTTACTAAAATCAGAAGCCGCATCATTTACTATTTAACACTTTAAACATGTTCTTTACTGTCTATTATTAGAAACTTAAGCGCGATAAGGAGTGTTTTCAATGCATTATCTACCGAAAATTTCAAATTTAATTTTAGTTTTGGTAATATAAACTGCTGAAACTCGTTACGTATTGTTATGACAACCCCCCCCCCCCCCCCCAAAAAAAAACGGATTTTGAAAAATTAAGCTGTACATTAGATGAATTTTGTGTGACGATTGTAAATTGGACGTTGGAAGTTTCGACTTTTTTCTTATTGTTCGCCTACTAGAGAGAGAAGCAGGTAGTAAGCGGTTCTTTTGCTTTTCCGTATTTTTTAAAACCATTCACAGCGCACGATTCCGTTTTAATTCAGCGTTATTATAATTTCCTTCTTTCGCTGTTCGGCAGAAAATTGATTAAATGCCTTTCGCTCAATTGTGTGAATTATTTTTAGCCTCCGAGTCTAAATAGCCTTTTTTATTTATATGTAAATATTAGGCTGTTGAAATATTTAAACGCTAACGTCGGGAAAATTGCCAACGTTTTTTTAAATTTATGCATCGACATCTGTGTAGGTATCGAGAGGAAAGCAAAATATAATTAAAAAATTAGAAAGAAAAAAAAAAAACAATAGAGCTTTCTGAAACACTTACCTATCACAGTATTGGTAGACGTTTTCGGTTTTATAACACATATCCGGCTGCGAGTGAACTTCTGAAGGACTTTCATTTCTTGCCATGATGTTGTTGTTGATACACGCACTACAATATTAGAAAAAAAAAAAAAAAAAAAGAAAAGCACTTTCATCAGTTAAATTCTACCGGTAAAATTCAGTTCTCCTTATAATAAAATTGCCAATTTTTTTAAAGTGAGACGATTTATACTTTAAGTTTTGCGCCGATAAACGTGTTAAAAGTCTTTCAAATCCAAAAAAAATTTCTAGTCTATAGCGTAGGAGAGCTGTATCGTTTCGGCCTCAACTTTTCGGCCTAGTTATGATTTGTCCTCGTCCTATTTCGAAGTAAATTTAGTTTATTATTAACGAGTTTCCGAATTTTTTTTGTCTTTTAATATAGTAGTTGATTTTCTTTTAAAAACGCCGATATGCGACTTTTAATAAATCTTTTACATTCGCGAAAAAACGAAAAATAAAATTTAACTTTCGTAATTACGAAAAGCAACTGAAATTAAATTAGAGTCACATTTGGAAAGAGAAAATCAATCCGGATTCTTCTTACTGAAAAATTTTGTTCGTTAGTGTTATGAAAAATTATTCACCGGTTTTCTTAATTTAGGCGTGCTTCAAAAAATATTTGTTTTTAATTTAGTATTATACAAAATTTTAATTAAAGTAATTCATAACGTATAATATACAGAATCTTTAGCGCTTGATGCATCATACTCACAACCGGTTTGCAGAGTACGCGATAACACAATTAACTTGTATTTCACTTTTTTCATTACTCATTTGTGAAAAATAAATACCTAAAAGAAGTAGATATTTAATGGTTCAGCAGGACACGTAACATTTTTTTTCAAATTTCTTTCGAAAGACGTATACAATTCAATCACTTAGAAACTATTGTTATTCTTTTTCGTGTGAAAAATAACTTACATAAACCAGAATTCACGTTCAAATAAAGCAGCTCGTTTAGTAATAAAATTTAGTAAAAGTAACTGATTCCGAGCGCTCTGTTTTGTACTCGAAAATCTTGGCACTGGGTCTTCCTGCTCCGTATAATTCTTCCTTTGTCCTTTCCTTTCCATCTCCAGACATAATCCCTGTACTCCGATCTTTCCTAAGCTCTATTTCTAATCGTCTCTTTATTTAACCCTTTCCTTAATTTCTATTGTTGTTGGGCCAATGCCGCTGGCGCCCCCCCCCAAAAAAAAACAAAAAAAAAAACAAAATAGACTAAGAAGAATTTTCTAACTTTTAAACAACTATTCGGCCTTCCCAAAAGTGTATAAAATTGTTTAAAATAACTATCGCATGTCATTACTTTAGAAAATATAATGCTGGATAATGTTCTCGACTGGCGATCCCAAAAGAAAAAAAAAGAAATTACTTTAGAAAATAGGTAAATATTTTATTTTATTTTTTTTGTTTTTTTGTTTTTTTAAGCTCGTCAACCAGGGACCTCACTCAGAAACAATAGGAAGATGAGTTAACTAATTAAAACTTAATTCGATCGGAAATGGCAGAAATAAAGGAACCAATGGCAGGAACAACAGACTGAAACGGAATGGATAGGTAAATATTGATCGTTGTTGAATATTTCTCATTTGTTACTTAAGAAGATTTTTTTTTTTTTTTTGGTTTTTTCCTATAGCAAAAAATATTTTACTTCCAATTTGTTATGGAATATAGGTAATATGGAGGCAGATGTATATAAAACTTCCAATTATTATGTGCATAAAGACTTTCACTGGCGTTTTTTATTTAGACTCGGGGAACTCTAATTTCCATAGTATTGAGGTTGACGAAAAATTATATATAATTACCCAGTGGTTCATATTTTTAAGTTAATTCCAAAGCGAAGAAAATACACTAAAAACAGTATGATCGAAACTAATCTTATACTAATTCAGAGAAGATCTTCGAATCCTGGAAGGATTCTGATATTATTTTGATTCATGAAAAAAGTGCTAAAGTCCTGATCAAAAGTATTTTCCTAAGTTATGAAATATTAAATCAATTTACTACTCTACATAAAAACAATTGTAATTATTTAAAATAAAACAACAAAGCTTCACGATCACGGAATGTTTCAATATTAATTAATTCGCATAAACACTCCGCGATCGTGAAGCTCTGTTTTCGAAACGCGTTCGTGTTTAATTTTAAATAATTACAGGTGTTTTTATACATGAAGTAAATTTATTTAATGTTTCATAAACGAACGAAACAATATATGTTTTGTATCAGAGTAATACAATTATTTCGAGTATTGACGAACAGCCCCCTAATATTAATGTAAAGAAAACTGAAAAACTGTTAGTGATCAGTAAGAAGGATATAAAGGATACAGTACTTCAGATGAATGGACAAAACATCGAAATAACGCAAGAATGCAAATATTTAGGATGCTACATAACCGGATCTCTCGACCAGCCCGAAGTGGAGATTAAGAAAAGAATTGGATACGCCGAGACTAGTTTCTTGAAAATGAAAATTTATTTACACAACCGCTCGCTAAATTTAAAAGCACGTTAGAGAATGATTAAATGTTAAATCTATGTAGTATTCTGTTATATCGAGTGGAGGCAACAACAATGACGGCAAAGACGTTAAAAAAACTGGAAGCATGTGAAATGTGGCTGCATAGAAGATCTCTGAAAATTCCTTGGGCACAGAAGATGACCAACGAAAACAGATGTTAAAAGATACTCGACGCAGACAATGAAGAAAAGGGAAATCGAATGTTTCGCGCATTTAATCAGAGGTCAAAGATACGAACACCAATTAAACTGGTAGTTGAAGGGAAAATTGATGGACGCCGCAGAAGGGGAAGAAGGAGAACTTCCTGGCTGAAGAATGTACGGCAATGGACAGGACTAAACGCTATTGGTGACCTGGTGCGAGCAGCGGAGGGGCGAAAAATTTAACGAAAACGAAAAATTTAAAGTAGTGTTATTTCTGGCGCCAGTAGGATCGTCAACGCGTAGATATGCGTGTGACAATGGAAGAAGAAGAATACTGACGAACAGATTGCTTTTTTTTGTGTTTTTTTTTTTAATTATGGGTACGCCAACGAATAGCAACAGCCCAGTCAGCCAAGGAATCTAAGTAATAGCTTAAATAGAACATAACATATGCAGATTGACGAACAGATTAAACGTTCGACCAAATTTGGAACAGCTCATGGGACAAGCTGGTTTTCAAGACAAGAATATTTCATTATCGACCATTTACATGTCATTAATCGGTTGTTCGAAAAGTGTGACGAATATCAAGTTGAGTTGAAATTTATTGCAATACGAAAGTTTCTGATATTTTTTGTGGCGTGCCGAAAAATTATAGGGTAAGGAAAACACATTAAAGTAGAAAGAGGTGTGAGACAAAAGAATCATTCCCGCTTCCTTCAATACTGATGTTATGTTGAAGGGAATATTTAAGAAATCGATTTAGGACAGATACCTCTATTCGTATAAATGGTAAACTTCTTAATAATCTCAGATTTGCAAACGATATATAGTTTCAATAACATGAAATATGGACAAATTCTGAACTATGCGCTAAATTAGATGCTGGAAAAGAGGAATGTTTAAGTACAGTGATCTAAGCAAACCAAAAATATTATCTACAGGAAATTTAAACAAGAGCGTATAAATAGATAATAACGAATTAGAAAAAAAAAATTGAAAATGTTTATCTAGACCAACTTATTTAATTAATAGAACGGATAAGTGAAATACAGAATCACACTTATCACTTGGCGAAAATATTAGTCTGCTTAAAACATATTTTTAAAGGATCATATAATAATATAATAGGTGAAATTTTAAATAGTTGCATTTCGCGGGTTACCAGACTTGCACCAGTAACGAAGGACCATAACACAAAAATAGAAACAGTTCAGAATGCATTAGAAAGATTAGTAGTAGATATAAAATTGAAAGATAAAATTAATGGAAAGGTTATAAGAAGCAAACTTATAAAATAAAAATTTTACCCGGGTAATTAAAAAATTAAAATACCATTAGACATCATGGGTCGTCCGGAGTACTAAAACGTTAATGGACTGGATTATTTGAAATCGAAAAAAGAAAAGCGGTGGTAGACAAAAGCTAGGGCGAGACGAAGATACATCCAAAATACTTCAATATAAACATTTTCAAAGAGTAGCACATGACCGACTTGAACGGACTCGGCTGAAGGAGGTCTTTGCTCATTTTCAGGTTATTAATGTGATTAAATTTTTAAAAATTACTAGAGATTTAACCAGATGAAGTTAAAGTAGATTAAACAAAGTTAACTGACTAATAATGAATGAATGAATGAGTGAATGAATGAATGAATAAATGAATAAACTTTATTTTACAAAGTAATATGAATCGAACATAAAAATTGCATAGTTATTACCTGCATATACGCTAATTCGCGTGAGGCGCAGGTAAAAATCTTTATTTACATGAGACAGTTCGGGAATGGCAAAAACTGCCATTTCCGCTTGGCCCATGTTTACAATTTACCGTTGTTATGTGTTAATATTGTCACTATTTCTCTAAAATGAATACACTCTTCAATTTACATATTTTACAAACACATACATTACTACACTTATATTTAACCAAATATTAATATAATAATAATATACATTTGTTGAAAATAAATATGAGGATGGAAAAAAAAATCTTAAGATTAATTAACAAAACTTTTGAATAAAGTCCAGAATCAGAATTTTTTTTTTTGGGGCTTATCCAGAATCAGATTGATTTTGCTTCCTCCAAACGTGCCTATAACTTTCAGTTACTTTTCATTAAAGTTAACTTTTATTTGTCATTTTTAATGAATGCAAAAAACGTATTATTTTTTTTTTTAAAGCAAAAAACCTTTTATAGAGAGGTAAATTATTGCCGAGATCAACTGTAATTTTTTTTCAAAAATTTTTATTGAAACAACACGCTAAATTAAAAATATAATTAGCACTGCGATCCCAACACATTTTTCAAACGATATATGAACAAAAAAAGGTATTGAAAATGGCCAATTTATTTTGCTTGAAAATTAACTACTGATTTCGCTGGTGTTTTTTCGTTTTTGTTTTTGATTCATTGATTATTTTACGCCTTAAATATGATATTAATTAAAGGGGGAAAAATTGAAAATTCACTAACACTAAATTACATTTACTTCGAAATAGGACAAGGCCGATTATTTATCGTTGAGGCCGAAATGATAGAGACTCTAGAGCATATTCGGGCGCGGATGTTTGTGCGCACGATTAAAAAACCGAGATAAATGGAATCGCTCTATAATTTGGTGTCTAAATAGACGTCCTCCTCCCAAATCACAGAATTCATATTAACTTTTACTGCCTCCGCGGAGTATTTATAACAATTTTTTTTTATCTTTCATAAAAGCGATCTGTTGGAACTCTAACAAATGCGAGTGACGTTAAAGGTAGCATTTTTTATCTTTTGCTCCTTGGTCTTATAACAAAAATGGTCGAATCAGCGTAAACTAATATCGCCCTCATAACATTAAAGGAATCGGGGGAATTTTTAGTAATTACTCAAGCGAAGCGCTGTAATAATGATTAGTGAACTTGTAAATCTAAAATACCGTATAAATTATAAAATGAAATAACACTTTATGAAATAATAATGATATATTTAAAATTTAATATATATCATTATTATTTCATAAAATGTTATATGTGTTTTATTTTATAAGTATTACAAATAATGCGTGTAATAAACTTCAATGACCGTGTATAAATTATTATTATTATAATTATTATTACTGCTGTTACTAGTTGTGGAAGACGAATGTTAACGACTCTGGCAAAATCTCGTCAGAAATTTTAAATGTAGCGAGTCAGTTTTATAGTCTGAGGAAATTTACCGTTAATATTGAAGTGGATTAAAATGATGATCGAATACCTCTTTTCCTTTAAACCAAGTTTCATCTGTTGGCTATTCGACTACATTTCTACGAGCTAGTTTGAAATCTGCATTATCAAACGTGAAATCTGACGAAAGTACATCAGCTGTTCACATGTTTGTCCCGCGACTAAATTGAAGTGATAAAGGGAACGTGCCCAGTCATGCGGAGACAAGAATATGCAGACGGCTGCTGGGTGCTCGGTGTAGATATTGTAGAGCAACGGGGCTAGCACGCTATACCCTGTGTGGAAGTACATTTCTTTGTCGCTTCCATTTACTCGACCCCCCCCCCCCCCCGATGGATTACAAAGAGTTTTCTATTGCTCAACATGGATCTGACAAGCGTCATGAATTTGAAATCTTTTGTAATTTCATAAATTTTTTTATAGAGCAGGTGGTGGATCGCTGTGTCGTAAGCAGCTGTGAGATCAACAAAGACAGCTCCTGTTATTATCCAATGTGTTGAATTAAGTTGGTGACTTGACTAGTACTTTCTCCTTCTGAAAACCAGCCTGCTATGGAATGAGTTTTTCTTCAATGGTGGTGTCCTGTATTCGATTTAAAAGTAATCATTCGAAGACTTTGTAAAGATAGCAAAGTAATTGGGCGGTAGCTTTTCCTATCATCAGGATCTTTCCCTGGCTTGAGTACAGCGATGACCTTTGATTTTGACCATCGTTTTGGCAGCTTCTGCGTGCGGACAATTTCATTGAAGAGGTTTACTAGCCATAGCCTCACCAGGAGACCAATGTTTTTAATTTGCTCATTATATATTCCATCTGGTTCAGTAGCTTTCTTGTTTTTCAAGGCTTTGATCGCATCTCGAATTTCAGTGTGTGAAAAGGGTGTCCCCCGCAGGTGGTCTGTTTCATTTTCCGTCTCTCTTTTTACGAACTAGTTGTACAGAGATCTCATTGGGTGTGACTTTGGCTTTCGGTACGTTGATTTTTTTTTCGCCATCAAGACGTTTGATCAGTCTCCCAATTTTGGGTAGTCGAATCAGGGTCAGTATTCCTCCAGCAGCTCCACTTTGTTTGAGCGTTCAAGTCTCGGCTGTATCTTTCCCTGCATCACCGTGGTATAGTCCTCTTCGCAGTTTTCTGCATTAATTCGACGAATCTATCATAGTTTTCTGGAACGAGGTCGATTCCGCTTCGATGTTGTCTTAGTTAAAACGCCGTCGGAATGGCACAGTGATTGGCGCTGTCGTAGTTTTTATCTCTATCATCAGTGGACGAGTATAAATAGGTACCGGAACTGATTTCTGCGCTAGGCTACTGATCTTC
This sequence comes from Icerya purchasi, assembly GCA_039619475.1. Lineage (NCBI taxonomy): Eukaryota > Metazoa > Arthropoda > Insecta > Hemiptera > Monophlebidae > Icerya > Icerya purchasi. The sequence goes on from CM077115.1 coordinate 383,111,993, forward strand.
ACATCGACTAAAATCAGAATGGATGATAACGAGAAATAGGCTTCTGAAAAGAGTCAAAGGCAGGACGAATAAAATCAACACACTAGCAGGTTTTTTTTCCCCATAAATAAAGATATTCACACGTGAGGGGGAAATAAGGAACTGATAATGCGGTGGAATTCCTTTGCCGTCTCAGAAAGAGCTTCGGAATATAAAGACAGGGAAAATTCTTTAGGATAATATGAGAAACATGAAAGGGGTTTGTCGTGGAAATCGAATAGGTCGAGAATGAGGCGACGTAAAATACGAACTAAAACGAACATTTTCCTGCAAGTAAAATGTCAATTATTAAAAATCGAACTATAAATCAACTTTAGACGATTCCAATATACACGGTTCAGCAGGGAACTGATCAAGTGAAATCTACAAATGGACTTTAGAAAAAATTGCAAGAACAGGAGAGGATTTGCGAAACAGAGACAAAGACGAAAGTTCAATTTAATTTACGGAAAAGAGATTTCGAAACATAAAACAAAAAAGAAGTCAGATAGGCTAAAGATCAAGTCAAGCAGAGATGTTGATCGCCAATGTCCTTCCGGGACAGGGCATAGAGAAGAAGAAGAATGGACTGATAAGGGACATGAGAATGTATGAACTGTATTAGGTGGCATGGCTTTTAACAAGTTTAGCCGCTTAACGACGAAGTAAAAAAAAAAAAACGAAACAATTAATATGTTTGGGAAAGGACACGTCTGTACGCACATCAACTTAATGCAGTTAACAGGAGGACCTGGACATATTGTTTACAATGGTAGATTAACTGTGTTAGAAGCAAATTTGGAAGGAGCGACAAGAAAGTTAATTCGAATAAGAGAATGTAACGGAACGGAAAGAGACGAGCTCTGCATCAATGTCGAGGGGGGGGGACAAGGAAGAACAATATGTCATCGGCAAAGAATACGGAGCAAGAGATGCGTCAATACCGGAATAAAAACAAGCTTGGGAGAAGAACCCCGAAGGAACGGCAGAAGATATTTTTTGTAGCATGGAGGAAAGGACAGGAAAAGTGAAGAATGACTCTCATTATGAGGCCAGAAATGAAAAGAAGAGTATGGTCGGAACGTTAGTTGTTGCTGCCTTACCGCTACGAGTAGAAAAATCAACATTATCAAAGGCACGCAGAAAATTTCAACAGATGAAACCGGATTTTATACTGGAAGATTTATGGAGGTCTTTAGAGACAAATTTACTAATAGAATCGAGAGGATTAATGCCCGGCTAAAAACGAAATATACCAGAAGGAAGCGCCTTATTCAGTCACCAAACGAGATGACTGATAAACGTAATATCGAAAAATGTTCCCCTGAGGCTCAGAGACAGAGAACTTGGGTATAAAGAGAAGTTTTTTTTTTTTTTTTTTTTTTTTAAGTATGGAGGTAACGACAAAGTATTTTCAAAAAGAAAGGGTCTCACAAAAAGTTTAAAATTATCAAGATTATATGCGAATAGGTTTCGTACCATCGATGCCCGGAGTGAGACTTGAATAATTGGTTGGAGGTTTGAAATTAAAAGTGGACGTAAGAAAGTAAAGTAGAAAGATACGGGCGAAATAAGCAGAAGTCGAATCTAAAAAATGTAATATGGCATCTGCGTAAATATATGTATTCAACTGGTGGTCGGAAAATGGAAATTTGACGGTATCTGTTTTCCATAATATATGAAGTTCTAGAAAAGAACAGACAGATCTTTCAAGGTGACTTCTTTAAGGTATAAACCTAGCTTTTCAGCTCCTCTGGTTATTATGAAATTGGAGCAGCTAAAAAATAATTTGAATTTCTTATTCTACAAAAGAGATGAGGCTCTGCCACGAAAATTAGTAAGATGCGGGGAGTAAGCGGAGAATATAAAAAGAAAGGAATAACCAAAGTGTAGAGAGAAGAGTTTGAAATGTTAAGAAGTGAAAAATGCACGTCAGAAAGGATCGCTATAGAAAAGATAACTTAAAATAGACGAGAGAAATTAAGAGGGCGATCGGGAATATGATCACTAGCGAAAATGGTGATAAAGGTTTGTCAATTGTGATGAAGATCAATAGTGCAAGAAGAAAAAATTTAATGAGCTAGAGATGGCTGACCTCTTTTGGCTTATTAAGAAGCACCGTGGTGCCATCTGAAATACGGAATTTCACGAGATGCGTTAAACGTAACAGTAAGCAACAAGGGAAACGAACTGTTCCAACTGCTAGCGATGGGATAAAGTCGAAACCGAATGAAACGAAAAATACCGAATAGGAGACTTACAGTGCCGTTTTTAATAACCTAGATATATCCTTTTCGTTTTTTGTGATTTCTGTAATTTATTTTTGAATATACGTAATTATTATTATTTTTTTTGCAGGACTATTCGGAACAGTCGAAAAGGACGAAAAAAACCCCCCAAAAAACGACTTACGATATAATTAAATTAAGAAATAGAAATTGACAAACTAAAATGCTAGCAACAATATGATCGGGTTCACATGCGTCAGGGCTTAGCTGTAAATCACTTTTCTGTCATTATTATTAGAGTTGTTTCTTTCGTAAGTACGATACTTTAACACGGATATGTTTTTGTAAAAAAAAAGCGTAGACAAAAAATGCGTTAGATGACGTCGACAATATTTTTTAAAATTATTTAAAAATTTTACTGCAACTAAAAAATGTTTATTTTGTATTTCTTCTTTCTTTTTTTAATTAACGTAAAAGAGTCCAATTTGCTCTGGAGAGGTTCCACCGAGGAGACTGTAGCGGCCTAAAGGAAGTCGGAGAAGAAAAGTTAACAACAGGAGTTATTAGGATAGAAACATGGTCACTGCCGTAAGAACCTGCAAAAATTTTCCAGTTATAATTAAGACCGATAGGGGAAGAGGCAAAGGTTAGATCAAGAGAACTAGAAATAGATGCGATTTCCGAAATAGGTTGGGGAGTGATCATTAAAATTATCGGAAAGAATACCATTCTCAAGGACAAAACTGGATTTTATAGTGATCACTGTTTTTATTGCTATCTACAACGGTAAGCGCCTTGCTTTTACGATTTTCCGACTATTCCCACTTGATCGAAAAGGTAAAATCGAAATGGAGCCTGAAAAAGAAGAACAGAGGAAGGTCGCAGAAAAATGTGATTAAATGTCGAACTAGAACGGGGGAATGACGGAAATCAGAAGCTAATGGGCGGAGTTAAAGGTTGAAAATTCCGTGTTAATAAAAGAAGAGATATCTGCCATTAGCCGAATATTTGTTTACTTTGAAATTACAAACGATTTATATTTGACGTAAGAGCGTAGATATTCTAAATAAATATAATTCGCGATAAGATACTCCGGTTGAATATCGATTCCCTTTTTTTTTTTCCGAACAGATAAAATAGACACGACTAATCTAAATTCCCTCGAACGATTGATACGTCGACGAGTCTTTGCAAATTACGAAGCACCAGTGCCGGATTATAAAGAACATACTATTAGCGTAAACAATCGATTTCAGTTATTTAATCTCGATTACAGAGAAACGTCGATAACCCGCTAAACCATTTTTAACCGATTAAAGTAGCTTTGGCGAACAATGTGTGTGTGTACACCTATAGAAATTAATAACGGCTGTCTTTATCGCACGTGTATAAATGACGGATCTTATCACCCCATTTAACCGACATGTACGAACAAATACACTCCTTTTATAAGTCGGTAATAATCTGTTAACATTCTATTATATTTCCGATGAAATCAAATGGTAGTAGGAACTTTAAATTAATGAACGGGAGCTATTCCTAAAAATTTATGTAAGTCAGAAACAAAATACACAAACACGAATTAACGAATGCGTCGTCTTATTAATTTTTTAATAACAGTAAATTATCCGGATTTAAGGAACGACATCTGTTTCTAAAGGATATTTGCGGGGTTTACTTGACCGAGTTTTGCTCTGCCGAAGCTGATTTTCAGCGGTACACTTTGTCGAAAAATGATAGTCGCGGATCTGGTTAAATCCATTAATTACGTGAGGTGATTTTATTTTAATTTAGACCCTCCCCTCCCTTTATTGATGAGATTTAGTGAGATTCGGTGGTTTGGTGGGACCCTTCCATTCCATATGTAAGATTTACACTGTAGTTGTTAAAGGACTAAATTTATTTTCATAAAACGGAAAAATAATACAACGTTAAGAAGCGTATTATTATAACGAATTTATTTTAAAATTTAGTAAAATTAAAAGTAAAAGCAGATAACATCACTTTCCTTAATTTTTCACTCACTCCATGGGAATCCATGTACCATACCCTGTTTTTTTTTGTTTTTTTTTCTATTCTTGAAATACAAGTTTTTAATAGCCACGGGATTTTTTCAGCGGGAAAAATGGGACATGCAAAAAGAAAGTCTAAGAGAAACTTAATACATTTTTTTTTACTTTACTTGTGTAATAATGTATATTCTTTAAAAGTTGACGTGCAATTTAAATGAGATTTGATGAGATTTTGCTGGATCCCCCCCCCCCCCATTTTAAGGTCACGTAAATAATGGAGAATACATCCTAATAACGCCTTTCCCGGATAAGTTACAGAAGTATTGAAATTCATCACGTTATTTACTACGGAACTGAGAACGTCTACGGTAATCAATAGCGTAAAGCCTTTTTCGAAATTTTTCTCGCTGGTAACGGTCGAAGGCAAACGACATCCCGAAGTTACGTCATCGCAGATAATTTTTACGCCATCATAAAAATGGATCCATCAAAATGTTAACCGATATAGCTCTTCCGTCGTTATTACGTTTGACGGTTTAATGTGTACTTTCTAAATTTTATTCCATCTCCATTGTTGACGAGATTCAGTTGGAACCTTCTTTTCAAGTCATGTAGTATTCTCGGTGAAAGAAGAAAGGGGAACTCTTCCCTGCAAATAGAATAATGTACAATGTGTTTTTTGTAGTTTTCCCTGTAAGCGTGAAACAACTACGCTTAATACAGTCTATTACAAACACGGGAGAGATAGAAGAATTTAAAATAAGCGAAATTATCCGGCATCTACGTGTGCATTACGAAGCACCAGGTATATTAATAAATTACTTTCTACAGCCGATACGTGGATTTTGAGTCAAACACTTAGCGACGAATTCTTAGGCCATGCGGTAAAGCTCGCAAACCCTGAAAAAATATTAATTAGGAATTAAGAGACGGCCCCTTAAATTAGCTCTATTTAAAAATCCTCTATCTTCAAAAAATCTACTCCCTCTTCCTGGTCATCGAGGTAGTTAAGCTGCTTGCCTACCAAAAACCGGAAGTGACGTATTTTGTCGCCTAACTCCAAAAGTCATTACTAGCGGTGTATACAGACACGTCTAATATCCGAAATTGAAGATGAAAGTAATCACGGTCGAGAGAAAGGAACTGACATTCCCATCAAGATTCATTAAACCCTTAAGTACATTAGGAGAAAAGTTTTATTTTGCTTTACCTGGTCATCATGAATAGCGCCAAATTTAATTCGACCTCCTGTAAAGAAAATCGCGTCAACGATACCTGAATAGAGGTATTCCGCTACAGGCATAGATTGGCGCAGTCGAAATTTCCTCGACGGGAGGTCGAATTGCGCGTGTCTTTTTAATCCTGTAAATTATTATTATTATCGTATCAATTACGCGTTTGCCAAAGTTAAATATAAATTAAAAATAGAAAATTACAAAAAAATTTTGTCGCCTATTTATTAAATTAACACTCGTCAGCCATTCTACTGAGCCTTTCTCAAGCGAATGTAGCCCAGTCAATAACAAAGTGCGACATCGTTTGAATTTTACACAGTTCCGATTCCGAGAGCTTCCATTTGTTCATTAAATACTTCCAATAGCCTTGGTTGGTTCTAACTCGATTCAAATTGCACCACGCTTTTCTGCTGAAATCAAAACCAGGCATCCTCCTACTGGTTGGGTTTAAGATAAATTGTCCGTTTACTGGAGTCTGCTTATTCCAAAGTTCCCTCCACCTGGTAGCTACGTCGTCACTTGTCTGAAGCTCGTTGACCGTCAGCCATGCCGCTTTTCTAGACCGAAGACGTGTAGGTGGAATATCTTTGATAAATTTTTCCACGTGAGGGTGCGTGCTATCGTATTTAGCCCATTCTCGCTTTAATGCCTCTTTTCTGCGGATGGACGATGGAAATGTGTTTGCAAGTACGGGAAGCCACATAGTGGGGATTGATTACTGTACTGGTAACTAAGCGTAATGCTGTATTCAGTTGTATATCAATTTCCTTTGTATGCGAACTAGCCAGCCAAACTGGGCAACAGTATTCTGCGACTGAATGCACACTAGTGCCAGTGTAGTAGTCCTGAGCAGTTCTGTCTTCGCTTCCCATGCTGTACTTGCAAGGCGAGTGATAAGATTTACTTCTTGTCTTCACTTTTTGAGCTACTTTCTTTAAGTTCTCTTTGTATGTGAGTGTTCGATCTAAAACAACGCCGAGGTATTTTGGCTTTGGATTAAGAGGCCAGTCTTTACCGTTATACTAACGATTATTTTATCTGTGAGTTAAGATGGAAAACCGAGGTTTCTATTTTTTACGAGTCTCCATCTAGCACAGTGTAAATCCTTTATGAATATATCCTCACCGTACTTTAAGTCTTTACTCTGAACTGCAAGTGCTATGTCATCTGTGTACTGGAATGCCTCCGCTTGAAGAACCGGTAGATCGTATAAGCTAAATAGCAATGGTGCCAACACTGAACCTTGTGGTAGGCTATCATTTATGTTTCGCCAACGACTGTGTTCAGTACCCGTTACACTGCAAATCTTCTGTCGGCCAACATATTCCCAAGTAGGGTCGCGATTTTACGACAGGGTATTACGCGGGCTATTTTCAGAAGCAAGCCTTCTCGCCAAACTGTATCATAGGCGGCTGTGGGATCGATAAAAACTACGGCTGTCTTTAGACATTTTTGAAAGCCAGATTCGATAAACGTAGTTAAAGCCATAACTTGATCGCAACATGATATTCCTGGACGAAAGCCAGCTTGAAATTGTGGAAGTGTTTTGTGTCTATTGCAGGGGGGCAATTCTTCAATGTATAAGTTGTTCGAGCAGCTTGTAAACTGTGTGCTGAGAAGCGATAATGTAGTTTATAATCTGCCGGATCTTTTCCTTCCTTGCCAGGCTTTTTAATAGCGATAACTTTGGATGTTTTAAAAATCGCAGGTAACTGGTCAGTCGCAAGTATCAACAGTTTTAGTAAGAAATTTCTAGTTTCTACTGCAAAGTGTTTGATAAATTCCGGGTGTATGTTATCTAGTCCTGCGGATTTTCTGTTTTTAATTAATTTGATTGCACTTGTTAATTCTGGCATATCGAACGGAGCTGATAGTACATTATCGTTCAGTAGTTCGCTTTTTTCTTTTCTTAACTTTCGTTTTACTTCTACTGACTCGTGTTAGTCGATTTTGACTTTGCTTATTTTTAGGAGTCTTTCCGCTATTTTATCTGGCTTTATTTTAACACTATTATTGACTTCCGTGCTGTCTGTTCCAAGTCTTCTCAGTAGCTGCCACGCTTTCCTGTTCGAGTGTGTGAAGTCTAAGCCTTCGACGGTAAATGCCCATTTCTTCTGTCGTTGTTCGTTCAGTTGGTGTTTCCAAGTCGCCAGTCTTTTCGAATTTATTGTATAAATCTTCACATAGTTTATTCCAGCCTGGAATGCACTGAAGCCTATTGGGATATTGTTTTTAGCATGACGAATTACTATTTTTGTAAACTGGTCGTAGTTTTTTACCTCTAGTTCGATTTTTATTATCTCCTTCTCCAGCTCAGATGAGAATTTTTTCCAATTAGCTTTAGCAAAATTCCATTTCGGTTTGTTTATGGACTTAACAGAGGGTATCTCCACCCCTGTGGTTACTAACACTGGTACGTGTTGGCTGTTCGGAAATCTAGATTCAATCTGTCTGTTTATGTTATATACATCCCTTGTAGGTTTCGTGTGGATGAAAAGGTCTGGAGTATACGATCTGTTCCACCTTACCGAGTAAAACATGCCTGCGTCTTTGGCGTTATAAGCTAGCATAAAGTCATTTGCTTCCATCCATTCAATTATTTTCCGTCCATTTTTGTCTTCCACATTGTATTCCCAACACTGAAAATGGCTATTAAAGTCTCCAGCGTAAACAGACATTCTGCTTTCGAAAACTGGAAGTGGCGGGATAGGCCATTGGGTATTTGGAGGTTTCTACACATTTATAATGGAGCTTCCTTCAACTTCAATAGCGATTACAAATACATTGTTCTCGGACGTCATGTGCTCTACCTTGTAGGAGATGACTCAAAGTAACAATTCCATATTGCTTATAATGGACTATGGCCACTGGTGCGAAGTTGTGGTAATTCCTCCTTTTTTTCGGACAGTTCCCTATCTGAAACTGGTATGCGTTTCTTGCAGGAGCATGATATATACTTTATCGGCATATTTTCTCTCGAGGTATTTAACTCTGCTGATTCCTTCTATATTAAGTTGAACAATACGGAGGTGAGTCCCGAACTTCGACGTCAGACAGCCCTGAAAAGAGCTATTTCGGTTATATGCACTCATTATCTTGTTTGCTTCTTCTTCTAATATTTTATTTTATTTTATTTTTCTTAGTGGCGGAGTTAGCCGAAATCAATGATAAATCACTGAAATCGTTTCTAGGGGCACCAGTGCATTTACACAGCGGTTATCGCTAAAAAGAAGTTCTGCACTTCGTGGAGGTTTCTACCGCGCCCCAAACCTGTAAAGAATTAGATACACTAAAACACTTACCGAATCCGTGCAGAATGTGCAAAAAAGTTAACAGGAGGGAGCGGCATCTGGACTAAAGAAGAAGCAGACGGAGAACAGACTCGACTTACATTCTTTGCAGTTTAGAAACTGTTTCAACGTGGGGGGGATGAAAATATCTCAATTCGTTTAGGGCACAGGCTTGCTATTTCTTCAATTCGATTTAACTTTATGCGCGTGAAAAATGTAAGCGATTATATGCTATTTCGAAAACAACAGATCACCTGAAAGTTTGCAATCGTTTTTGTTGCAGTTAAATCTATACCGGATACCGTACGAATTAGGAGAAATAGTGTACTTCGAATAATACACTAACGATGAAATACTGCAAGCCTCCCCTCTATACATCCGAAAAAACTATTATCAAGCTTCCTTTTTGATCTCGATTATTTTCAACGCTAGAACAAAGCAAAGTCTCTATTAACACCACGGCGTACCCGTTACCAACCGATGTTATAATGGTCAAATGTGGAAATGCTTACCTGACATACTCATACAATGTGTACATAACACTCGTATATAAGTGATATTATAATGCGTGCGCCCATAATTGTAACGGAATTTTATCAAAAAAAAAAAAATATTAGAAGAAATATCGCTCCTTTTTAAGTTGTAAGTCACCGAAAAATAGCGTTTTCTTTTTCTGCACCTTCAGAACACACAGGGATCATATTTATCGAGTGAACATTGAATTTTGATGAGAACTTACGCTCTTTGTTTAGCCATTCATCTTGCTTGCTGTTCGCATTTTGAATACCGTAGCGAGATTAGGCAATTAACGATCTCGGAAAATATTTAAGTAACAATTATATTTAATTAATAAGGGGAAAGAGGATGACAAAACCACTCTTCTACACGTATTTCAAGACTTAACATAAAATCAACTTGTTCTATAAATAACAAGTAGAGATTTAAAACATATTTATTATCATTAACTTTATATATATATATATATATATATATATATATATATATATAGCATATATATTTCTTCCGTTAACCAAGAAAAGCCTGTTACGAAATTTGTTACGTTTTTGCGTTATTTAGAAATCGTTACGTCTAACTTACTAAGTTTTTGCAATACAGGTAATGATTTTATTTGTCAAAAATATTGGCCAACTAGCATTTGACAATCTCCAGAGTTTCCTCTCGGCGGGTTCTAAAGGACTGTGTTATATATATACTATATTTTGTGTGTATTAATTACAACGTAATTCTTAGGCCGGCTCCTATTAGAAAAATTGTCCCAATTGTATGTAACGGCAAAATGTCCTAAAAAGTGTCCCAATTTTATGTAACGTTTGTTATATTTTAATTTTTACCGACTTCGAAAAAGAAGGAGGTTATAATAATACGTTCGTCGCGTATGTTTTTTTTTTCTTTTTTGTTTGTTTGTGCATAACTTATATTTATATGGAACGATTTTACTGATTCTTTGTCCATTAGAACGAGTGCCATTCAACTTAGGTACCATGTGAGTAGTGATGAAAATCGGGGAACATAAATTAAGTATTCGTCAAAAATGTGAAAAATTTTTTGTCCCTTTGCATATTTTTTTTTTTCTTATTATTTTTTATTAGTATAACAGATGCGGTTAACTTAAAATGCTACCAAACGCTTCAAACTTTTCTACATCCTATGCATAAATTATTGTAAGTTAAATGAAATCAACAAAAATAATCTTTAAATATTCCGTAATCGAAACTGATTTATAAAATAATTCGATATTACGTTAAGTCTGCACGTAAAACTCTATACATTGTCTCTAATGATATACTCTCGTTGTCGTGTCATGAATACAACTGAAAAGTGTATTTACTGAGGCAGTGCAGACTCCAAGTATTTAATTCGTCGAGGTTTTTTCCAGTAGCGAATGGCATTATTCTTGTATTTGCTCTTTGTTGTTTAGCCTACTAGACAAATAGAAGCCAAAAGATAATAGTAGACCGGGTAGCGAGAGGTTATTTTCAATTTATCGGCGAATAATTAGGATACAGTTATTGCGAGCAAATGGTTCAGATTTCTCATTAGTGCAGTTAGTATATTATACTGGTTATATACGATCGTTACGAGTAGCTATGAAAAAATTCATGAAAAAATATTAGGACCAGTCATTTTTCCAGAATCAGTTTCTAATTTTCCGACCAACGATACTTTACTTTGCTTTAAATAATTTACGAATTCAATCGCATCAGTAATATTTTTCAGGCATTCCAGTTTTCGAATTTAATTTTATAATTTATTCCATTTCACCCTGACTAGCTCGTTCTTCGAATGGGATTTTTTTTCACGTGTAAAAACCAGTTTGGAAGTATGAAAATATTTTAATTTGTCGTTGTCGTGTCGGCCGAATGTATTTTCAGATATTTTTTTCACGTTTTCCGAGGTTTGTTGCATATAAATTTACAACAGAAAAATTTATCGACGAAACAAGTCTTTCTGGTTTACACTTATTTTACTAATTTTTCCGTTCAAAGATATAGCAGTTTGAACAAATCCGTTCGCTACCCACCGTGCCGTTATCGGCATCATTAACCTTTCGCATCGTAAACCACCTGTAATTATCCGAAACGCTTTCCTGCCTGCCTTTTTCGCTGTGATGATAGGAAACGGTTTATCTTCTGCGTGTATTTCCCGCAAAAGAAACGAAACCTCGTTGGAAATGATCATGGTTACAAACTTTAACGTAATCAACCAGCGATTTTTTAGTGGATTCCGCATTTTTACAAATCCGTTAAGGTAAGATGGACCGGAAAGAATAAATTTCTGCACAGAACGATTGTAGAAATTAATTGTCGCGCGGTCGTTTCAGATGTGAAAGCTCAGGTCTGTTTTAGTTTTCACGGCAGAAATATGATTTATATTGACAATCTCCATCTCTCTCCAACGTATTAATCGTTCGACTCTTATCTGAATTTTTCGTATTATCAAATATATCTAAATTTACAACAGATACTTTAGAAGGCGATTCGATCTTTTAAAAATTAAGCACAGAGCACGCATAGCTCTAGACAGGTAGATAATAATAAACTAACGCTGAAATGGGCATAATAAACGAAAGTGAAATGGCCGATTAGTTAAAAGTGTTATCAAAATAAGAGATGCAAACGCATGAAATATTACCGAACGGCCTACATATAATTAATCAAAACGAGTATCCAGAGATAGAATGTTGAATTCAAACATTGTAATCTGCATATGTAGAAAAAATTCGCTCTTTCAAAAATATATGTTACCCAATATCATATGGATTTTAAGAATTGGCCATATAGGAAGAGCAGATTGAATGTAACTAATCGGACAGAGTTTAATCAGGCAATCCTACCGTAACGAAGGTAACATTAAAACATACAGAAATATTCCCAGAACAATTACACAAGTATTCCTTACTCTCACACACACACACTGCTAGTTAATATTAATATTTCACTTTTATTGATCTGTCTGGTTAAGAATGTTTACAAATGTACGTAGTTTTTAAAAGATACAGAGTTTAGAAATAATTGTTATCGCATTGACTGGTCAAATGATTGATCTTTTCTTTTTCGTTTTTGTACAAGTTAGGAAAAGTGTTGCATTATTAAAAAATCCGGAAGGCGAATCAATAACTTATGTAATTAGGAAAAATCCTTGCAGAAAATAAACAAAGCCGGATAAAGATAATTTCATATACCGCTTTAAATAAAATCTGCGGGTATCCAGCTTGTAATAATAATAATAATAATAATAATAATAATAATAATAATAATTCTGATCTATTATATTTACAATTTACTATTTTACTTCCAGAAATCCAATCAAAGACGCCCTCTTACGTTAATTGTAAGCGATGGAATACTCACGCGTCTCTAACCAGAGTCGGTCGAATAAGACATCGAAGGTATCATAATTTATTAAAGAAAAAAAATGGCTACGGAAACATTTGCTACAAGAGAAATTCTAATTATTATAGGCGACTTTAACACAAAACTCGGAGCATCACAGATTATTGTTCACACTACAAAATAATGGATAGATGACGAGAAAAGCAAATACTAACCGGAATGAAGTAACCATAGTAAGAAAGAAAATGCCAAACCTTCGCTACGCTGACAATACAGTATTACCAGCTGTCTCGGAAGAAGGAATGGTACACACCTGATTAAATAACTACTACGGAAGGCCCAAAACTAAACTGAGGTAACGTAATGACGATTGACAGAATAAAACGAGCCCGTATACTTGAGCTTCTGCATAGCAAAAGAAGGGGGGATACAGATATCAAGAAAAAAACTCGTCCGGGCATATCAACCAAACTACAAGGTTTATGAAATCACTTGTATTCTTGATAGTTTCAGAAGCAAGGGACAATAACTGCCGATCAAGCTAGAATCACTTTCAGATATCACGTGTTTTGTAGGAGATGGATGATAATTCAGGTCTCTTTCAGATATTCGGAAGGTCTGCATTCAAAAATTAATCTTTCACTAATTAATGTCTTTCTTATCTCTCTTTTTCATCACTAAAGGAGAGGTGTTTCCCTGAAAATACTAGCGCATTTTCAATTTAAATATTCAATCTTAAAATGTGATTGTACTTGGAATTTTTCATCGTTTTAATAAACAGCGTGTACATAAGTACACCGTGAAAAATTAAATTTTTAATTTCACCGCATAGTGCGTAGAAGAAAAGCGAAGGTTGAAATGTAATTTATGCCGGTTATGCTGCTTTCAAATTCCTTTGAGATTAGTTTTCTACGCCGCGAAATGTAACTATTTTAAAAACCCCCAGCAGGGCACGAGGAAATCCAGAGAACACACAAAATGCAAAGAACTCTCGGAATTCGAGCTGTACTGTTTACTTTTTTGTCCATTCTGTGAACTGTCGTAGAGCACACAAGGTATACTGATCGTGTATCTTAAAAGATTCATCGCGATTTGCAGTAGTCATCGGGAACTTCCCTGGTTTTACGTAATTTCCTAAGCTATCTGTATATAAGGTGGGCTGCGAGCCAACATTCACGTAGGTCGCGCAGACAGAGAAAATAAAAGAGCAAGCATAGTACACAGCTCGTTCAGAAACATATTGTCCAATGTCGCTAATTCTGCTTGCCCATCTCACGCCACCTATTAAATAACTGCGAATAGCACCAGCAATGCAGCAACTCTGAGTAGTCTTTCTTAAATAAAATGGTAGCCTCAGAAGGTATCTCGCATGACGATTTCCGGTGGGATTCGCCAAAGAAGGCATTGGTCCAAGAAGTGGAAAGGAAGAGAAGAATTACTGTTAAACGTTTAAGAGTAGAAAATCAGCTAAAGTAGCAGGAGGAAAATGAACGAATATGTAAGCGGTTGTGGAAGTACCAAGTTGCAATAGAGCGAGAAAGAAAAAAGTACGATTGTCCATCCGAAAAAGCTGAGAACATCCAAAAACATGATCACCGCTGCATACGGAATGAGAGTGGGAAAAGCACAGCGAAGAGGACAGAATAAAGTAAATATACGGATTAGAAGCTGGAGAATGATGCAAGACGGAGACTAGAATTAAAGGAGAAACATAGCTTAAGAAGAAGAAATACATCATGTGTCAGGGAGGAGGAGATGATTGAATAGAGAGATAAAAGGAGCAGGAATCGGAAAATGAAGAGGAATAGGAGTTTGTACAGAAAGAAATATTATAAGTTGAAAACATACCTAAAAATCTGCCATTAGAAAATTTAATATGTATATGCATGGTGGTCGTCTAAAAAAAGAATAAAATTGAAGTTGTAAATTTTAATTTTTAATTTTTAATTTTTTTATTGCTTAGTTCTTTTTTCGTTTTTATTTAGATACACTTTGAACATGTATATATATATATTTTTTTTTTTTTTTTTGTATTTTATATTTATATTTATATTTATATTTATATATATAACGAGAACTTCATTTTTGTTTATATTTCATTACTTCATCATTCGCGCAAATTTTGCGTACAGATAGTAATTTGTATGGTAGTAATAATAATAAATATGGTTTGATTTGATTATTATTATTATCATTATTATTTATTATTATTATTATTATTATCATTATTTCGGATCCGAAACTGGAAGTGTAAAAAATTAAAAGATGAACGTCGAACCATAAGGGAAATTTAATGCTCATTTAAAAGGAAGAAATTACGCCCACATGCATTTTTTGAAAACTTCGGGAGGAAATGAATTAATGAGGTTAAAGTGTGAGCCGGTAAAAAGAAGGGAATGGCCGCTGTAAACATGATGACGTAAAATTTTAAAAGTCTTGACCCACTTATTCGGCAAGCTTTCTTAATTATTAAAACGTAAGATGATGTACTTTTAGGATGTGTACGTTCTGCTTTGGTATTTCGCTACCTTTTGATTAAGACGCGTCTATAGACCCGAAAAATTTCCAGAAAATATTTTTTTGCAAATTTTATTTAAATTTACGATTAAGGATTTCCCTTCTGCCCGTAGCTCATCCTCCACCGTTCGGCCATTTTTATTATTTAAATGTGATACAATAAATTTGGCGTAAATGTATTCTATTCAATTTTTTGCTTCTTTTTTTTTTAAAAAATCGCACATAAATACTAGCATTTTCTTCAGGCGGCATAAGCAATTATGTAAATAATAGAAATGAAAGAAATACCGGGAATTGCTGTATAAAAAACTTTCTAGTCAATGACCACTCAAAAGTCTCAATATTTTTAACGCATAATCGTCTTAAATTTTCTACCATTTAAAATTTCTTTGGTATACTTCCTTTCACACGCTGGCGAAAAATTTTATATGCTGAAACATTCCTACTCCAGTTTTGTTATATTTTTTTTTTTTTTTGGTGGGGAGGGGGCTCGCCAAGAAAGAGCATTGACCTAAATTCACAAAAAAATAACGATTGAGTATTTATTTAAATTTGTAAGCGACCAGCAGTGGAGATAATATAGGAAGGAACAACGGAGAGCGATGAAAATGAAAGGACGGATGCACCAATATCCCCATAATAATAATAATAATAATAATAATAATAATAATAATAATAATAATAATTCGGCTAATAAAATCCCTCCATTTTACCGTAGCCATTATTGTATTATAAATTGCCGATTTTCAATTAATTACTATATTTCAATACTCTCTGCTCCATCGCGGGAAGGAGCCCACTAGAAGATGTTTGGAATACTTTAATGACATAGTCAATTCAAGAAGTATCCTCCCCGTGGCGAAGTCTAAAGGATCGAAATTTTATAAATATATATGGAACAGTAATATCTATGTGACAAGCCGCGAGATTTTTACGAAAAAGGAATAAAAAAATTGCCGGAGAGGTGGAAAAAGTGCGTAGCGTGCGAGGGGGGTTATCTCGAAAAATTGTAAAAAATATGAGCACTGTAAGTATAAAATAAAAATTTTTATGACGAAATTCCGGTTTATATTTGAACCGCCCTAGTAGCAACGCCACACAAGTTCTACGGAATATGTTCCATAGTGAAATTAAATAATAAACTTACGCGTGAACATCAAATATGATATAAATAAACTGTAAACACAAAATAAAACATACTGTATTTAAAAAATGCCGACTAGTTTCCATTAACTCTATCCCTGATCAAGGCAATATGATTACGGATCGGTTTAGCCGAAACCAGTGGCATTTTTTAAATATATAGTTGTTTTTGATTTTGTATGCCTCGAGTTTATAATTTATTTACAACAAATTTTATGAAGCAGTTATAAAATAGAAGCTCTTTTTTATTTCTGCTTATTTAGAAATGCATTTCGGCTAAAATATTATTTTGCTAATTTCATTATTTGGCTTTTATATTTAAAAAAAAAAAAAAAAAAAGTATTATAATCTAATTAACATCTTAGGTTACATTTTTGTGTTCTTTGACTGAAAACTTTCAGAAACACGTTTTCAAAGCGAAGTATTTATTACATATTTTAGTTGCTGGTTATAGGTATGTATATAAATTTTGTAAATAATTCGAGAATGTTTTTCTTCTTAATTAAGTAAATATAATGCAAACAAGTAATTCTACAAATACATAAAAACGTATTTAAAACAAGACTGTTTCCCCGATTTCCTATTTATGTAATGCAATTAATTAATTAGATACGCATAAACCATGCTGGATCATGCAAAACAATCTGAGTCCTTTTTTTTTAATCGTCAAAACTTCTCTCATTTTTCCCATTGATCCCTCATTTTCTTTCTTCCGTCCATTTAACGTTCTCTTCTTGTATTTTAATATGTACATATAATAATGATTATTCTATTTTTACGCCGCCGACAATATGGAAAATCGTGTAACAGTTTTGTTGTATAGATTAATTCATAAACTTCACTAAAAGATAATCGTACGGAAAACTATTTTTTAATTATCATTATATAATAAAATACAACATGTTTCGGAGACTATTTTTGTTTTTTACCTTTTTTTTTTTACACTAACCTTTAAAAACAACAGTCAATTAAACCTAACTATTCCCCTATAAGGATTATAGAAGACTATCATCTGAGATCTAAAGAGTGTCCCCATAACGAGATCCGAAGAATTAAATTTATATATATATATATTATATATATATATACATTTATATATATATATACATACATATATATATACATACATATATATACACATACAATATATGTATGTACTTGTGTAGGTAAACAAATCATTTACTACCGGTAAATTCTGCACTTATTTTGTTCATGTATTTTATATTTATACGAACTCCGGTGTATTTTGTTTCAATTTCGTCGTATTGCACACGCAGGTACAGCGGCATTTTAGGGAGAATAGTATTTTAAGTTGATAGTAATAAAAGTAGGTGCAAGCTTCGTGCCTACCAGAGTTCATCACATGTTGGCGGCAAAAATTTAAAAAATAAAAAATATGACAAAAACCACTTATCGAGGACGACGCTTTTATGTCTGCCACATAAATCTCGTGCACGATGGAAAGTAACCGCGATGCGGATCCATCTGGTGTAAACATGGGAGAAGAAATTTACTCGCCCTTATCTAATATCAACTGTGCAACTCCTCGGTAGCTTGCGAGCGACCTCGAAAATAAAAGATGTTTCAGAGCCCCAGCATTGAGATTATTACTATCTTCCATATGTATATAGTTAAGATTGGCGGCGCGTACGGGTTACTTAAAAAATTAAATGCGTATCATTCGCGTTGCTACTAACCTTTCTAGCTTTATGTTTTGTTGATTTCCGTCGTGCCAGTAATTCGAGGATTCGGTTTCCTTATAGATGTACATGTTACCGTTGCGTATAATTTAACAAATCAAAACTACTTTTCACAGGTACATAAAATAAAAAAAAAAAAAACGTAGAACAAATAAAATAAACGAAATAAAATTGGATTTTTTCTCCTTTTTTTTTTCTTTTTTATCGAAAAATTAAAAGCAGCAAAAATTCCGGTCGGAGAAATATCTGTGTATATATATCAATGAGAATCGGAGAGCAGAGCTAGCAATTGATTCGGCATCGTATGTAGAAGAAGTACGCACAGGCTAAATAATAATGATAATTGCAGCGTAGTATTAATAGTAGTAATGATACATATCACGTTGTCGATAAACTGGTGTACGCGTCTTTCGACTCCACTCGCGCATTCGCTCGTATGAAAAATTTTCTCGCCCGTTTACTCGCCTCTGTCGCGTTACACGCGTTCTCGGTCCACGTCCCAGTCATTAGCGCGTTCGCGATCCCCTCGCTGCCACTCGCTCGTTCGCTCGCCCTCCTAGGTATGCTCGGTTTTATTACAAGGCTACGTCGTCGGCGACTTAGCGTAACGCAACGAAATATAATTATCGTCCGTCTCCCCTCACCCCCGCGCATCGCTGCGGCCCCATCCTCCGATGCATTATGGAGTATATCCTCTGTCGCTGTAGCTGCTGCTGCTGCTATTGCTACTGCTGCTGAGGTCTCATTTATTATCGCATCATTTTTACTATTTTATAATTTATGTACACATAATATGCTGTCCAGCTCTTATCAACTTGTTCTTATCACTGGTACTATGTTACCTTGTTAGCCTTCTTACGGGATATTTTAATTTCGTTATTATTACACGCGCCCGATTGCGAGCGCATCTGTGTGAGTTTAACCCGCTTGCGTGTGAACTCGTGAAACATTAGCGACGTTTAGGTTGAACGTTGGATTGAGGATATTGATAATTTTTTTTTTCTTCTTTTTTTTTCCCTATTTCTAAAACAGCGTAATAAAAGGTAATAATACCATGATGAATTAGAATCGGCCGGGAGATAGCAGACAGGACTGAATAGTGCAGACCGGACCAGAACATGGTGCGTTCGTCGTGCAACGTTCTGTAAACAAGTTGTATTTTTCAAATGTTCGCATTCTTTCACATTTACTGGCCACGCCTTTATAATCGTTCGTGTCTCATTTTTCGTCGTTTTTTCCCCACATATTTCTTACACATTCATCGCATTACGCTTTTTCATTTTCGACTTGACTTTCTTCTTTTCGTGTAAATTCCGTGGTTTATTTACTTTTTTCGGCCGCGTTATTTACGTATATTTATTTACATTACCGGTTCGCCAACTGCGGGAGGGGCAGTGCTATTTGCTATTATTCCCCCCTATGACGTAGAATAGAAGTTACTTGAATAATCCATGCTACGAATTTTCGTTCTAAAGCCGGCAGCAAATTGAATTGTATTTTACTATGTTCGTTTTTCGTCGGTGTTTTGGAAAGCGTAAGTGTGTTGCAAGTGCCTGGGAAAGTTCGTCTACTGAGAAATTAAGTTTAAAATGTCTGCATGAATGCGGTAGTAGAAAAACTAAGAGAAATCTCTTTTAATGATACTCGGTCTAAAATCTAGCGATTCATTTTCTTTCTACCGTTTTTCTTTTTTTTTTGACTTGATCCACGAGCGGGGACGCACGTGACTATTTAGAAATATAGGTTGTCTCTTTTAGAATTCTCGTTCATAGCGGGGAATTTTGCATAAAATTGTGAACCGTGAGTTTAAGTTCACAATCGGTTTTTTTCCCCATTCGACGGTATACGTATGTACACTGCAGACGTATTCACTGCAGAGTCTCTATGTGTAATGATTATTCGTACGTACGACGGTCGAATTTCAGTTAGAGACCACCCGTTACACTGATTAAGTACGTTGTGAACTTTAACTTCTCACAGACACCTAGCTGATAAGGTACCCATCTGAACATTTTTGTGCCCACTTGACGCGCCCATTTAATTTTTACTTATATTTTTATCGCTACTCTCACGAGTCGTCTATGTACACACGCAATAGTTTTAAAAGTTTTTCCGTTCTATATATACTATATGTTTCTGTGTTCTACCATGAATGCTATACCTTTCGAACTTCCACAAATAATGCAGCCAGTTTGCTAGGGTACAGTTTTCTTCTTTTTTCGTAGCTATAATGTCGTTTCTTTTCTCCCTTGTCCTGATGATCGGAGCTTCCTTCCGCTGAACGTGAAAATAACCGAAAAAAATATCATTTTCGCCATTTGAACAGAATTTTATTATTATTATATTTTTTTTTTTGCGACATATATGCTAGACTAGGAGCGCGCCCAGCAAGCTTATTATATTTTATTAACTAGGCTTATTGATTTGAGAGGATCAAGAAGGGATGTGACGGATAGCGAATCGTTGGGTAGGAGTGAAGAGGAGAATTATAATGGAATGAAATTAGAGCACTAGGTTAAGGTCCCTAGGACATTCTGTCAGGAGGTGGCGGACGGTAATAGGAACTTCACATCTGTCACAAGTTAGTGGGGATAGCTAGGTAGCCTAGTTATTTTAGTATAAAGTTGCATTTCAAGCAATACGAGAAACGATTTTTAAAAAAGGAAAATGTAGCAGTTTTAATGTGTACATTTCATTAAATTATAAATAAAAGAAAAAATAAAAAAATAAAAAAAATATATATATATATGTATATATATATATATATATATATATTAAATAAAAATATAACTTGATGATTCCGAGTGTATGAATGTGCAGGGACCAGTTGCTGGCTGGAGGTAGACGGACCGATGTCGATCGTTGCCGGGCTGATAGATTCAGCGAATACACGATTGGTACGTTATAGGGGAGGAAACGAATTTTGAAAGAAAGAAGATGAGGGTACAATTCTGGTAAAAGAAGGAACCCGAAAAACTGTTATTCTTAAAAAGGAGTCTCGTTTAGTCCTTGTCGAGTCCTTGTCAGAAAAAAAAAAAAAAAAAAAAAAAGAGTTGAAAATTCTCTAGAGAATAATTAACAAGTACAAAAATCAGTATCCGCCCAAAAAATATATATTCGAAGGAAGACGATCTAACAAGGTCCTTCTAACCAGATCGTTTAAAACCCCGAGTTGACCACCTGTAAAGTCTGTATTCATTCGAGGTGTATCAGTTACCACGTCTCCCCTCTCACCATGTTCATTCGGAATCACCAACGTACACCCGCCTGCCAATCTAGGAGTTTTTCTATAAACTAGCAGCAGAGCCAGAGTTATACGTACGATTAATTTTAGAAAATTTCATTTTATTTTAAAATTATAAATATATATATGAGTGGATTCCAGCAGTTGTCCTTTTTTTTTTTCATGAGTTGACTGGTACCAAAATATTTATGTGTTAATTTTGGTAAAAATAAATAAAACTAAATAAAAAGTATAAATTCTATGAACTTAATAATATTAATAATGATAATCG
Source organism: Icerya purchasi (assembly GCA_039619475.1). Taxonomy (NCBI): domain Eukaryota; kingdom Metazoa; phylum Arthropoda; class Insecta; order Hemiptera; family Monophlebidae; genus Icerya; species Icerya purchasi. The sequence continues at coordinate 383,133,505 of CM077115.1, forward strand.
CTTTAAAAAAAAGAATAATGTATTTCCTAGAAATGTGTTCAGCTTTCGACCTGGTATTGGTCTTCCCGATTGTATTGGTCTTTTTGTATCCCATATATACAAATCTTTTAATCTTTTATCCAAAACCATTATACCTTAGCATCCTTCATCGATGTATCCTGTGCTTTTGATAATGTTCGTTGTTTGCGTTACTGACTATTACTAGGAGCATGCTAAGGACCATAAAGGGAGTTTGTAAGTGAAAAACGATAACGTGATAAGGGAAGGAGGCTATGATTAAAACGCAACTGACGTAAGGAAAAAGTAATGTAGTATCACAAGGAAGGAAAGTTATAGATCCAAGAATGAAGCGGAAGAAAAATAGAAAGATAAAAGGAAAGTTAATCAACAAAAGGAAAAAAAATCCAAGTCCGACTAAAACTTAAAATGAATTTCTTAGACATGAGAAGTAAGTTATTACCAGTGTATCTGCTAAGGAAGAGTGTATTAACAGAGTTACATCAGGAGACAAATGGCCAACCATTTAACTCTTTTATGCCACTATAGAAACATTCGAACGAAATCAATCTGAATGTGATGAGTTCAGAAAAGGTTATTGATAAAAGTGAACAAATACGAAGAATGATAGGATCACAGGAAAGAGGTGGGGAAATGAAAATAGGATTATTTGCAAAACACTTTTAACATCAGAAATGATTAAAAATTTCTTGTTATCTCGAACTGAAAGAATAAAAACAATGGTTCGTAATATCGCAACAGACTCCGCAAAGAATATGGAGCAAGCTGGAAGTTTAATACTTTTTTAGAGCAGCTGTGAGCATGATATAGGAAAGATGCTTTAACATCATCAGGACCCTTCAATCTGTTAATAAAATAGACAGAATGAAAAATAGTATTAAGGAATTCCTGATTAGTAAAATCCTGTGGAAGAGCTTTAAAATGAGAAAAAGACGAAAATAAATAAGGAGGAAGAAGGAAGTATGTAAAATTAAAAGTAAAATAAAGAAATTTATTGTAAGATATAATTTTCAGAAAAAATTTGGCAAATCGATTAAAAATATGAGCAAAAAAAAAGAGTTTTTTTTTCATCAGTTCTCAAATACTGACAAATAAGAAGGAATAAATTTTGTAAAAGAAACTGGACCTACGTATTGGCAAAGAAAGGACATTAGATTCCAGATGAATTGCAGGAATCGGAATTAATTTAACGGCTCCTAGACACAAACGAAAGTAGTAATTTAAAACACGGTCCAATTTATAAAAGATAGATCTAGAGGAGTTATCATAAATAAAGGAACTATAACCCAGTTACTGGAGAAGGATAAAAAGGTCGATAAGTAAAATTAACGCAGCCGGATTTAAACGACGAGATATAGAAGTCTAGATCAGAAAGTGAATTATTTAATACTGATAGGGAATTGTTGAGTTCTAGCCCTATGGAAGATCGCGGTATACAGTTTTAGAAGTATAAAAAAGAGGTGTATAAAGAGATAAAATTAACGCTTTGGAAGAAGTCAAAGAATGATTGAAATGAAATAGAGCGGAAAGTTGATGGAAAATATTTTATTTTTTAAGGAGAGCAGATGAACATCTAAAAACATTAGAAACGTCAAAAAACATAGCTAAAGCATAGTTTTTATTTAAGAATGATTTGTAAATATCCGAAATAAAAATATTAACGTAGTCGGACGAACCAAGACTAGGACAGAAACCAAATATATTATTACTTTCCAGTCACCAAACAGGACGTCTATTTAGGATACTTTTGGAAAGCTTCCTTGGGTATATAGAAAAGAATAATAAACAAACGAAAGAAGAGTTTGGTTTTTTTTTTTTTTTTTAATAATAAAACCAGAGAATAAAATAGAATTAAAAAGATTGAGGAGAATTTGAAAAAATTAGTTAAACAAATTTTTAAAAACGCGGTGAGGTATATCATCTACTTCTGGAGAAAAATGTTGAGAATTATTTAATGAATAGCGTAATTCGTAGTTAAAAAGATACGGAAAGAAGCTATTAGAAAATGAAAGAGTAAAAAGTTCTTCAAAGTTGGAGAGTAAGAGAGAGACACAGAATCAACGGAAGGAATTTATTTTTCTAAAGAATGTTCGATTCGTGGTGTAGGACGACGAAAGTTGGAAATTTTAACAACTCTAACCATTCTCTAAATTTTGGAAAAAGAAAGTTTTTCTTTTCTTATTTGAAAAATAAGTTGTAGGTCTCACAGAGCAATTATGCCTGTTGGGTGAGTGCCCAACACACTCATCAGTGTTTATTAAAAAAAATACAAAGTACAAAAATTATAACTATCTTAACTTATTCCGATGGTTCTAAGGGGCCTGATGGGGTTGGTGCTTCTTTTATTTTTCCAGATTATAACTTCTCTGAATCCTTCTGTCTTCCTTCTTTCTGTTCCATATTTACAGCCGAGCTAATGGCTATTTTACGTTCCATTATTTGTATCTCCTCCAATCGTCTTTCTCCCCAGTTTCTGATCATATCCGACTCCATGAGTGCTCTTCAAGCCATCTCTTCTCCTCTTCCTAAGCACTCCTGTGATTTTACTATTCTCCGCATACGTTCTCTCATTCGGACTCTCTTTTCTCTCCATGGGATCCATATTGACTTTCTGTGGGTTCCTGGCCATTCTGGCATCTCAGGTAATGAGATGGTTGATTCTTTGGCTCGGGTTGCTGCTTCTTCTACATTCTTCTTCAAAAAAATCCTATCCTCTAATCTCTTGCCTTTTAAATATTTCCATCTCAGATTTTGGTCGGATATGTACCCTTCCTTCTTTTCTAATTGTCGCTCTTTTTATCTGTCCGTTCAGCCTAATCTTCCTTCAAATCCTGGGTTCCTTCTGTTTCCTTCATTTCCTCGTTCTGTTGTTGTCTCCATTGTGCGTTTGCGCTTTAATCATTCCTTGCTGCCTTCTTCACGCTTTCGCCTCTCGGTGACCTCTTCCCCATGTTGTCCTCTCCATTCAAATTATGCGGTTGTTTGTGACGCCGATCACGTGTTCTTTGAGTGCTCTGATCTTTCGGTGGAGCGCTCGGCTCTGTATTCCCACTTGCTTGGGCTGGGGCTTCTTGCTCCTTTTTGTACTCGTTATATCCTGTCTTTTCCTTCTACACTTATTATCCTCTTCATTCATTCCTTCTTATTAACGATAGCTGATCGCCTCACTATATAACTTTCGTTTTCCCTTAATTGTTTCTGGGTGAAGGTCCTCGGTTGACGAGCCCAATTAAAAAAAAAAAAAAAAAAAAAAAAAAAAAAAACTTATTCCGTAAATAATAATACTAATAAACCTTACGCATCTGTACACCAGTACATGCAGACAGTTTAATATTTAAAATCGAAAAAACGCGATCTGAAAGAACTTAAAATCCAGGAAGGACACTACCAAATCAACTAGGAGAAAGAAGAACATTTTTTATAGGATTTTTTTCTGGTAGATTTGAAAACAAATCTGACCTTGGCATTAGCCTATTTATAAGCTAGGTAGTTAATAGTCGAAGGAAAACTCGGAAAGTTTTAAAGTCAGATACGGTATCATCGTGAACAGCTTTTCATTCGCTATTCCATCATATAGGTGAAGCGGCAAAGCGCTTAGGATTCTTCGGAAAAGATTGATGAAGAGAAAGATGAATTTGAATTGTTTAATTGGGTAAATGTATTGTATGATTGAACAAGACACATATACACTAAAAAGGGGAGTGAAGTATACTACGAAATTTGGATCGATTAGTTTTGTTAAGATGTAATTGGAAAGCATTAAAAGGGTTCATGGGAAAGTGGAAAAGGAAAATCATTAATAGATAGAAATATAAGAACGTGATCACTGCCAAAATTTCCAGAATGAATTACGACCGATGTTGAGAGAAGTAGGAATTAGATCGGCAGAGTTATAGGTGATTGATTTCTGAAGCTGGGTAGAAGATAAGTCGTTTAGGGGTACAACATTATAATTAGTAATGATGTCCTCAAGCAGGGCCGTGCCCAGAATTTTGACGAGGGAGGGGGGCAGTTTCCTTTGAATATTTATTTTATAAATAACAATACATTTTGTATATTCATACTATTAATAATTTCCATAATTTTGATTTATATATTAATAATTTACATAAATGAATTACCGTATAAACATTAATAAAAATTACATATGTTATTGATTATACTGGTAATAAAAAATTTCGCATAAAATATTAATGAAGTACCTAAAAATATGGATCATATTTTTTCTTTTTTTTGTAATGTAAGAACATCCTAAAAAATCATCAGTATTTTAAATTTTTTGGTTTTTAGGAACAGACTGCGGTTAAAGTTTAATTCTTTACTCTCAGTAAATAATTTTTTTTTATCACCTTTTTTGAAGGATAAAAATTTTAGAACCTACATCCCCTCCAACTTAATCCATAGATTTAGTGTTATGAAGAATGTGGATGTATCGGAAGATATAAGATCTGGGCTAGAAATTACGTACAATGTTGTCATCATCTAGAGATTCGCCGAAAGGACACAGAATAGAGCATCCCCCATCTTTAAATACAAGTAAAATTTGTAGGATTGTCGCCACCAGAGCACATTTATATATACAAACTTAGATTAACAATGGAATCGTCTGTTCGAAAACCTATGCAGTGTTACATGTGCCCATAATATGGTCATGGAAAAATTACCTGTAAAAATAAAAGTAGATGCGCTCGATGTACCGAACGGCATTTCATCTTAAGATACAAATATGAGTCTTCATACCGCGGTTCCCACGTAGTAATTGATCCGGTCTGTTTTCAGTATAATAAACAATATTGAATATCAAGAAAATTGTTGTCTACAAGAAGAATGTCACATACATGAAGGCAATACAAACCAAGCTAGTAAAACACATTCTTACATTTCACTGCTTCAAAATGGATCCATCAGCTTCCCGAAACAATATGAACAAAATAAATTTGATGACATTCAACTACAGAAAAATTAACGTTAATTTAAATAAATACGGACTGCAGATCACAGTAAAGGACCAATTAAAATACCTGGGCGTGGCGTTCTGATAAATAAAAATCTGAAATTTTACAATCACTGCAAGTACATAAATGATAAAATTACAAAATTTATTAATATATTCACAAAGCTGTTTAATAATAACAATCAGATGAATTACAAAAAAGGAATAATATTATACAAAATAATGTTACCATCAAATATCTATTATATGGTAGTATTATTTACAAGGATATGCTAAAGTTCAATAAATTCCAAAAATTTTTAGCACACAGAATATCATAGCAATCAAACTAATTAAAGCTTATAAAGCAATAAATTATACAAATGCATTAGTTATAGCTGCAATATTCATACTAAAAAATAGAAAAACATATGTTAATATTTTTGCAATCAAAAATGAATTGCAGGTAGAACAAACTTTCGAAAATATCACATATATAAATAATAAATATATAGTAGAGAATAAAATTTCAACAGCTAGACAATTCAAAAAATATAGCAGCGAACAATATATGGAAAAGTTTGAAACGGTGAGGATAAGTCATAACTGAATAACGAGAATTTTTTTTCCAACAATTAAGGAGAGACTAAATAACACGTACTATACTCCAAACTTTTACAACTTATGGTTTATATCAGGACATGGAAATTTCAAAATCTATCTCAAAAGATTTAATATAGCCGAAACTGAAAATTGCATTAGATGCAACGAGCAGGACAGTGTACAGCATATCCTGAATGGATGCAACGTGCTAAATATAGAGATTGCGGAAGACTGTGGTGAATTGGTACGGGAAAAACTGAATATATTTAATAAATTGGCCAGAAAGGAATTGGAATATAGGAAGTCCAATATCAATTTATATTAATATTATAGTATTTTAAGATAAGATTAATGTACAATGTGGAGTAGAGGAATCCAAAACTTTTTTGTTTTTTTTTGTTTTTTTTCCTACCCTGGGCGCGCCAAAATCCAAAACTTAATTGATTGGTTTTCATCGCTGACCACATTAAATTTTTATATGTAAAAAGAAAATATTAAAAAAAAAAAGAAAAAACAAAAAAGCTTCCCGAAACAAATCTTCCATCAGATCCATCATCTTTTAGGCATCCGAATTACAAACAAAAATCTAATATTCAGAACGTATACAAAAAAAATATTTTCCCTAATATCGAGTTTATACGCCCTTTTAGTAGTATGACAAACTCTATTATACACACTAAACCCGTTGATAAACCAGAAGCTGAAAATAATATTTAGATCTCCATCCCTTCACAGGTGGATACTAAAAATTACAAAAGAGCTAGAGCCGTTAATCTAGCTCAGAAACATGCGATAATAAATCATTTCTGAAGATATCTAGAAGTATGTCGACCAACTAATTACTAATTGGAAAATTCAGTTCATCCAAGTACTGTTAATGCTGCCAAAATATCGACATACGTAGGATACCCTTGCCTATCGTTCCGTCGCCTTAATCTAAATGTTAAAAAATTCTTTAATAAAATTCAAAAAGTATTGTTAGGCCCAAAGCCGAACCTTTTATTCTGCTTTCAGAAACTTGACTACATCCTCCACACGATTTTAGTATTCAGGATTATAAGTGTCACCGAGCCGACCGTGAGGATGCTCATAGTGGTTGCGCTAACTTAATTAAAGAGCGATTCCTCATTAATTAATGGGTGCCTTCTCTAACTAGAAACGCAATCTTGCTTGTATCTCCGTTGCATATAAAAATTGCTTCTAACTTACGATTCTCGAGATAGAACAAAATGACTCTAAGAAAAAGAATAACAGGAATATGATTTATATTTATAATTTTTTAGTTTAGCTCGAATTTGGTTTTTTCCAGTTCGTTAATAAATATAATTAAATTAGATTTAAAAACGAAAAGAAACAACTAAAGAATAAACTATTTCAAGTATAAATTATAAACGATTGTCTAAAAATAAAGTACGGAAGAAAAAGATCACGTCGTATCTGCTTTAACTGAATGTGGAACCCGAAATTTGACGCCGTTTCTAGCAAAAAACCGTAAGATATTAAATGTTTCCCGCGAAATTGACTGTCCGTGCGTGTTTCTGTTGTTTTTTTTTAATTGGCGTTAAACGTAAAAGAATTAAACGTTTTATACCAGGTGCAACAGGACCGATTATGGAGAGAGAGAGAGAGAAAAGAATTAGAAAAACCGGGTTTCTTTTCGTAAAGAGAATTTATTCTTACACAGGAAGCTGCTAATTGCCGTATCTAGCGACTATATAATTAAGCAGCTACCAGCAGCAAATAGGAAATGATTAAAATTTACCTCTGGTTTAAACAAAATTTGACCTTATAGATACCATGATAGATGTGCAAGCAAAGAACTCTGCAGTTAATTTAGAAGTTCTATAAATTCAGATGCTAAGCGGATAAGCAGTTTTAAAATTCCAGTCTACTTCTCTCTCTACGCGTTTTTCACGGTACTCTATTATTGCGATTATTCTTCACTGGCTGGTTTTTATCGTTTTGTCTGTTTCTCCACTTCAGACTAGCCATGCCACGGGTACAATGCTGCAGTTATGTGCACAGTCAGACAGTCTTGGATGTTGGATTCTTTAGATTTTAGAAATTTCAGTAAATTGGCGCAATTCTCGGGGCGTTCGCTGTTTCTGCCAAACAAACAAGTTCAGTCAAGCATGACGTTCATGCGCTCAGGTTTACTCCGTATGTTACGTTAAAAATAACCATAATATTTATATTCGCATAATATTAAATTCGAAACAAAAAAATCAGATTTTTCGCGTTGCAAAGAGATGGAGAGACGCATCATTTTTCATGCTTTTTTGAACTTTTTGCCAACTTTGAAAGTTTATTTGAGGATGTAACATACGATTTTGTGTCCCCAACAAAAAGTGATCTTTCTACGAACTTATCACCCCATTTCCCGGGAAAAAAAAAAATTTTTAAAATAAAATTTCGAGCCTTTGGCGCCCCGAGGGTTCAGATTTAAAGTTGGAAACCCAGATGTTCCAAACTGGAGAAATATACGGGGACGCTCATATTTTCAACCTTGTCCAAAATTTTTATCTATAACACTTACAATGCAAAGCGGGGGCTACGCATTTTTACACACTTTTTTGAACTTTTCCATAACTTCGAAAGTTTCGTTAAGGAAATAAAATACGGTTTCATTCTCGACAAATAGCGGTCTTTTCAACGATAGATTGCTCGGAAATAAAAAATGTTTTTTCAAAAATTTGAGCTTTCGACGCCCCGAGAGTCCCTATTGTAATGCTGGAAAAACGGATGTTCCAAACTAGAGAAATATACGGGGATGCGTATATTTGTAATCTTGTTAAAAATCTCTAATACTCGCGCCGCAAAAGGGGGATACACGTAATTTTTTGCGTTTTTTTGAATTTTTCACTAACTTCCAGAGTTTCATTAAGGAAATGAAATACGGGTTCGTTCTCGATAAATAACGATCTTTCCAACAATATATCACATGCTCGGGAAAAAAAAAAATTTTCAAAACTTTGGAGTTTTTGGCGCCCCAAGGGCCTAAATATAAAGTTGTGTAAGCGCGGCTATAGTTTTTCTATAAAACGGTCCTTTGTGCATAAGTTCGATGTACGTTTTGGTTTTCTCTACTTTTTTTCTCGTGCTATTGTTTATGTGAACATGATTTTTTTGCAGTTTTTGGGTCCAAACGGGGGGGGGGTCTACATAATTTTTTTAACGTAATATTTTGCTTTTATAAAAGAGCTTTCACGTTTTGTTTTATATTTTAAATTTCACTTTTAAAGGTCTATCTAGTGATTTGCTATAAATTTTTAAACGGTGATTTTTAAGAGGTTGTTTTATATTCCGTATGATATAATTCTTGACGGTTTTTTGGCGCTCACAGTAATCGGCTAGCTTGAAGTTATAGATACGGTTCTGAAGAGAATTCTAATTGTAACTTGTGATCCAATTCCGAAGTTTATGAGTCAAACTGTTCCTGGGTTATTGAATATTTTAATTGAAAATTTTTGTCGTTTCTGAACCGTTTTATTACGATTCCGTACGTTATATGTGTACGGGGAATTCTAAAAATTATCCAACCTAAATCTCGGTTATTTAATAACTAAGTACACACGTTATCTTCGAAGAATGATATAAACTATAAAATAAATATTAATATATAGATACGGATTTATTTACATTTAATGATACAAACTATTCACTATGGCAAGTCGTTATCTGAAGAAGTTGTTATTTTACCGGTCACTGATTAGGTTTGATTTGGTTAATTTGGCTAGAAATAATGAAAAAAAAAAAAAAGAAGCTAAACTTTTTGCAAAATATCTGCCTATAATGTTCACGTATCATGACATTTTTCGGATGTTAAACTAAACGAAACATTTTACGAGCAACACACGACCACACCTACTTTATTCCTTTATAAATTGCTACAGTCGTAGATTACGATTTAAAATCCCAAAAAAGCTCCCGGAATAATAAACTGCATCGCAGCGAGAATTATTAAGGATGAGCACTACACAAAGAAATAATTTTTCTTTTCTACATCTACAATGCTACAGAGCGGTTACAATATGTGGTTGTGCAGTGGAAAGTAGGAAAGATAATGATATTAAAACCTGAAAACCCGTCAGAATTCTCATCATCCTATCAGCCAATATCTTTATTACCAATAAAAGTAGAGTAAAGTTAAATACCATACCCTCGACAGAGTATCATAGAGTGTGGAATTAAGCTATTCATAATTTACTAAGCCTAATGGATCTGATGAGAATACTGGGGCCAGTTCGTTTCTCTCGGCTTTATTACCAGCAGCAACCAAAATATTTGAAAAATTATTTCTGAAGCGCTTAAGACCATTAATTAATTACAAATAATAATATTCCTGATTTGCAGTTTGGGTTCAGGGATAATCACTCGACGGTTAGTCTATTGAGCGACAAACTACACTGAACGTGTTTGTGAAGAAAAATCCTTCTGCTCTGCAGTATATTCCTTGACGTCGCGCAGACACTCTCGGTAAGGTCCGAAGTTTACCGAACAAGTTAAACCTGCTTCTTGCAGGCAACTACTGTGCGCTAATAAAATATCATACAGATCCTTTCGGCTACACTTTTTGTAATTTAAAAAAAAGAAACCGCTTTGTACATTTACCCAAATTTGAGCCGTTATATTTTTAAATTTTTCGATTTTTGTTTTTTTGCGGTATTCCACAAGCAGAAATGCGCTAATAAAAAAAAGTGAATTCCATAGTTATTAAAAAACGAGCTGAGGAATTTGTAAAAAAAAAATTCTTAAAACTTGATTTTTAATTTTTTAAAAATTTGGGACCCTTAATACTTTTTGGAGTTTTACAGTTTTCCTATAATCTGATGAAGAAAACTCGTCCATCAAAAAAAAAAGTTAACTCTCCAACTGCTGTAAAATATACTGCACGATTTTTGACTCTGCATCTTTATAAGATATATATATATATATATATATAAACTCGGCCATTTTGGCCTCGCAAGGGGTGCTTTCATTTCTGTCTTTTTCTCTTCTATACTTTGTATAAAATGATCAAAATTTACTACGTAATTCTTACTGGCATCAACACACACACAAAATAACATAACCACAAAAATCCTATTCTAACATTTAACTTCCGTTATATAAAATTAAGACATTTTTTCGTTACATTTTTCGTTACATTTTTCGTTACATTTTTCGTTACATATTTCATTACATAAAATTGTGACATTTTTTAAATAACAATAACAAAAATCCTATAAAATATAAGAAACGTTACATAAAATTGGGACATTTTTTCGAATGGGGGGTAGCCTAAGAATTACGTTGTAATTAATATATATTTATATTTATATATTGGTGCTGAGTAAAGCGTTAAGCATAAAACAAAACAATTAGTGGATGTATCGTTAAAGCTACTTAGGCAGAAGGTTTATATCTAACGAATCTAGCTTGAGTTCATATCTTTTACCACGCTCGCGATAAAGTAAATACAAAATTAAAAGATGTTTCATCGTCTCGAGCGCCGAACTGAAAATGATGTAAAATAAAGTACAATCCTGTTAACATTCTAACTTTCGGTTGAAATCGGAGATTCCTAAATCGCCCACGATTAAAACACGTAATATAGACCCTCCTATTTCTTGCCACGATTTCTGTTTCATTACAACGGTTTCTGGTTCAATAGCATCAAATGCAAAAATCCATATTTCAACTTGCGCAAAATAATAATTATTTACATTTTCGATGTGCAACGGCACTAACTTTAAACCGTTTTTTGTCAGCATCGTTGCCTGAATTCTGCGGGAGCAGATTCGATAATTGTGCAATATTCAAAAAAAAAAAAAAAGCTCTTACATCTTTACATTTATAAATTACAAAATAAATTCCTTCAGCAGCGCGCGAATTACATATATAATAAAATTTGTTTTTCACTTCATATCTAATTTAACAAATGCGAATTAATTTCTGGCCAGTGTATTGATTATAATATTTATTTTTTGATTGTACAGGAATTTTGTTTATTTTCATCTTAAATTAGAAGTACAATGTCAACGAAAATAGATTAATAGGTGATACTTTCAAAAAATACATATTTATACACACTTTTTTACTTTTTATTTATGTATTTATCGATTTCAATCACACATATACATTATATATAATATGTATATATATATATATATTTACATATGTAGTGAGATATGATTAAATTAATTTTGTTACTAAATAGATCAGCTTAAATGGTAGACGAGCTAGATTATAAACTATAATGATAGGAATTTTTCTACTCGGTGATACGCATAGGTACATCGGAGAGGAACATGATTCAGAAGATACCAAAGAAAACAACTTAAACTTTATGCAGGTTAATTTCATATTGTAATTATTTTTATTATATAAATTCATTGTAGCATGAATGCATCTTTGACACTGAGCTCACACGCACACACTGTATGTATGTTGTGTTACGCGCATTCTAGATCGATCTGTTTACTGTATCATACGGTCATACACACTGTCAAGAAAGTATCGGGAATTGTCAATTTAAATCTCCCGGGTAATAGCTAGGCAGATAATTTTTTTTTTCCAGGTTGGTACAACTGTTTTGTATTATGATGCCTATTTTTAGCGCGATCTGTCAACCAGTGTGTTTACAGCAGCTGTTAAAATCAGTCGACCTTGAAGTGTTTTGTCGAAGTTTTACAATGAGTGAAAATATTGAACAACGTACTTGTGTTAAATTCTGTGTTTCGAACGAAATTTCTTGTGCCGATACACTGAAAATGTTACAGAAGGCTTTTGGTGAATCTGCTTTATCAAAAACGCGGGTTTACGAGTGGTACAGAGCGTTCAAGGATGGTCGGGAGACGGTCGAAGACATGCCTCGCTCTGGACGGCCTTCAACGAGTGTGACCGATGATAACGTCGATAAAATCAAGGAAATCGTTGCTGAAAATTGTCATGTGAGCTTGAGAGAGATGGCTCATGGATTGGGCATGTCACACGAGAGCGTACGTACGATTGTGCACGAAAAATTGGGTATGCAACGCGTTGCGGCTCGGCTTGTTCCGAAAGACCTGAATTTCTTTCAAAAAAAGTACCGAGAACAGGTAGCTGCAGACATGCTGGATCGAGCCAATTTGGATCCTACCTTCTTGGAAAAGATAATTACTGGTGACGAGACATGGGTGTACGAGTACGACACGCTTACGAACCAGCAATCGTCCGAATGGCGGCCAATTGGCGCGCCAAAGCCGAAAAAACCTCGCCAAAGCCGATCGAAAGTGAAGATCATGTTGATTGTTTTCTTCGATATTCGAGGCGTGGTACACTATGAATATGTGCCAGCCGGACAGACAGTCACCAAAGAGTTTTACTTAAGTGTTTTGAGACGTTTGAGAGAGGCTATCCGTCGTAAACGTAACGATTTGTGGGTCGACAATTCTTGGATTCTCCATCACGATAATGCGCCGTCTCACAAAGCCATAATTGTGAATGAGTTTTTGGCCAAACACTCGGTAAATATCATCGAACAACCGCCGTATTCACCAGATTTAGCACCCTGCGACTTCTTCCTATTCTCAAAACTCAAATTTCCGCTACGGGGAATGCGCTTCGAATCGATTGATGACATCAAGACGAATGCGACGCGAGAGCTAAAGGCCATCCCGGAAACCGCCTATCAGAAGTGCTTTGCCGAGTGGAAAAAGCGTTGGCATATGTGCATCGCTTCGAATGGATGTTATTTTGAAGGTGACAAAATAAATTTGGATGAAAATTAAAAATTGTTCGTTTTATTTAACAATTCCCGATACTTTCTTGACAGGGTGTATACACGTGTGAGTCTGTGTCTGTGCATTGTAAAAAGAATGTAAGAGAAAAATTAGCCGTTCCATCCTAGCGATCGAGTAATACGAATTGTTGATCAATTGTTATCCGCTGAAAATTTAAATGATGTACCTGAACATTTTTAGGAGTAGTTTTATTTCGCAGGTTTTTAAGTATAAACTAATATTTTAAATTTTGGAATCTATGTTCTCGATTGGCCGATTCTCTTATGTGATTAACGTATTATAAAATAGGGGAAAATTATATTTTTTGCTTTTTCAACAATAGTTCGAATAAAAAGGTGTATGGCTTAAATTTGTTCCAAAAATTAAAACAACTAATGTTGCGTAACATTTTAATTGAGCAAAAAAAGTGAATTCTAAAGCGTACAAATTTAATATCTCCCGTAATATTTTCATTTTATATAATTGTGGAGGACAATCTGTGATTTTATACTAATCGTCAAACTAAGTAAAAACAAGTTCAGTCAAGCATGATGTTTCTTGCGCTGAAGATTCCGTATGTTAAGTTTGTTTTGTTTTTTTTCTTCATAAATTTGTTGGACTTGTCGGCAGCAGACGATTAGCCATCAAGAAAGAAGAACGTAGGACGGATGGAAAATTAGGTTTGCTAGAAGAGTTATTTCGGAAAGAAAGAGACGGCCAGAACTACTATGAAGAAATAACAAAGGAGTCAAAAGAGATCGATATTTGTACAACCAGCAGTCCGAAGGAAGATAAACGTATAGAAGAAAAATATGAGGAAAGTCCTAGAGGAAAGGGACATGTCTTGCTACCCATTTTACCCGTTTATGACATATCGTATCTATATAAAACTAAATGCGATGTTAGCGGCATAAAAAGAAAAGTATTTATCCATGACTGCTACTGCTGAGCAACGCTTATAAAAAGATCCTTATCAGACAATACGGCTGCAATTGCAAAGCAGTGCTCACAGTGCCCGATGGAACGAGAAACAAGAAATCGCCATTTCGCACTGCGGTTGCGACTGTAAAGCAGTGCTCGCAATATCCGTCTAGAAAAGCAAAATGACTGTTTATCCATTATTCAAACGGCAGTTGCAGACGACAAGCTTGCGATATATTAAGGATAAGAAGGAAAGCAACTTTACATCAGAGGAGACCATTAAAAGATAGATTACAGTTCATCCTAGCCCCTATAAGATATACACCACCTTGGTATCGCGATGGCCACCATTCGAACAAAGATACCCACAATGCACTGGGTAAAAGCGGTGAAGAAACCAGAATACTAAGATAAGAAGAGGGTGAATGATTTACTGAAATGTTTATACGGTGGCAATTAAAGATAAAAGTTTAGCAATAGTAGGAACAACTGACGGTGAGGGAAAAGCGAGAATAAAGGATACACAGTACGGCGTGAGGATATTAAGAGATAGTAGATCTGAGTATAGAATTGATCTTTCACAGGACAAAGATGCACACTCCAAGAAAATGCGACCAGCGTCACAATCGAGTGTGTTATCTGCGCACAAAAGGACAAAGAAGAAGGGAAATAATAGAAAAAACCAATAAAGAGAAGCAGGAAGACAGCTGTGACCAAATAGAAACCAAGGGTGTGAAGATGGAAACGGTATGTTAAGTTAACGATAAGTATAATTTACGTATACGTGGGGTGTTCAATAATTAACGTGACGTGACTTCGAAAATAACTTTCCCGGCATCCAAAAATTATGAAAAAAATACCAAAGAAACTAAAAGAAATACTTTATTTTTTGATATAATTTTCGAAAACATTATCGTACCGGGGAGTCACGAGTTTATCGATACCGTCATGGTAAAAGTAGGCGGTGCATTTAGCGAAAAATTTCGTTACTGCCTCCATGACTTCCTCGTCTGTTACGAAACGTCTCCCACTCAGATCGCATTTCAAATGGGGAAAACGTGAAAATCCGAAAGTACCACCACATCAGGCCAGTAGGGTGGATGTGGAAGTTCGTCCCAATTTTAATTTTCAATTCACGTGCAACCGAGAACAGACGTGTGCGGTCGCGTATTATCGTCCAAATGCGCTCCAGATTGCAGCCATGTTTCTTCCGACTATTAATCGCTAGATGAAGGGTAACATGAGTGTCACGGTAAGTAATTATCGCATCCTTTTTGTGTACGAAATTGCAACAGCAGGAGTCCGTTCCGGTTTCAGGAGATAGTTGCGAGAACCTTCCGGCAAGAAATTCAGTTTTGGCTTTTGGCGGTTCTGGTTGACCTTTTATTATTCACACTTTACTCGCTTCCTTCGAATCTGAGACACACTTAAGCGTCATAATGCTCATCGTATGCTATGCACAGTCTGTGATCAATTTTTGCACCTACAACTTCTTCTTCAGGTGTCAGAAATTTGGTGACCATGCGTGTCTCGTAACTCATCGGCTTGAAAACGTTCAGCATGTTTCACACATGTGTACAGAAGTTCTACTGATCAGATCAGAATTCGGAAAACGGCGTTCTGTTCGTAGTTTCCTCCTCTGCCTCGCACACAAATGTCACGCAGTTTCACCAAACAGCCGGCGTGAAATAAGCCGTGTCACGTTACTTACAGAACGCCCTACGTACATAAAACTAATTTCAAAACAAAGAAATTTGATTTTTTCCGCTGCAAAGAGGAAGAGGTAGGTCATTTTTTGCGATTTTTTGAAATTATCGCCTTCTCGAAAATTTCGTTAAGAAAATGAAATGCGGTTTCCTTGCCGACAGACAGCGGCGATATTTCAATCGATATATTATATGCCTGAGAAAAAAAAAAAATTTTCAAAAATTTCGAGTTTTCCACGCACCAAGGGGTTAATTTTGACATTGGAAACCCGGATGCTCCGAACTAGAAAAATATACGGGGATGTACGTATTTTTAATCTCGTTCAAAATTTTTAGTCATAATACTCGTGGCGCTTGTTCCAAATTTTGAAATTAATAAATTATACCGTTCGTGAGTTATTGATTTTTATTTGATATTTTTATCGTTTTGAACCATCTCGATTCCTTTCATTAGGTTTGTGTGCGGAATCCTAATTATCTGCTTATAATCCAGCTGAACACGGTCTCGTTCGGAATTCTATCAGTGTAGATACAGTGCTGGAAATTATCATTTGAACATACAGATGTCCACAGTTATTGTTTTAATTGTTAACGTTGACATAATTATATTAACAATTATATGCAATGATGCCTATAATAAGAAGTAATACTGACCAAGTTAACGGTCATAAGGAACGTAGAAATTTGTTTGTCGTCAAAGAGAAATGAAAATTCGAATCTTAGTCCAAAAACGATATGAGAGAGGAGGATCAATTAAATATAGACTCGATCAGATACGGATAAAATAAAATAACTAAGGATCGGAGCCATGGAAATTGACGGAATGATGAGATATAAGAGGAACAATAAACATTGGCGAGCTTAAGTGACAACAAATCAGGATATAGAGCGGCACACATTCATTCAACAACGATCTACATTCTAAGAAGGTATGATTAAGATCGCAGACGGCTTCGTCGTTAGTATACAGAGGATAAAATTAGGGGAAAGTACGAAAAGAAAACATTTAATATTTAATTACCCGACGCGTTCCGAAGACAAAGTTTCATGATCACGGCAATTATTATAACATATAAATTTAACAAAGACAATGACTGAATAAAAGTAACGCATTTAAGTCGATAACAAAAGTCGATTATTGCACGATTAAATAAAGTGAAAAATTACGAAAAATGACTATTAAAAATTAAAATTTAAGCAATGTTTACAAAAAATTTAAAAAAACAGAAATTAAAATCGAAAAATAAAAATAAAATCGTAAATAAACATACTATACTGAAATTACACAATAAGTAGCCAGCATAAAAATTAAATCGAATCACATTTACATAAGAAAACAAACAGTTATTAATTATAAACAAATTTAAAAACAATTGCATTAACCATAATTATCCAAATACAGATGACCCGTTAGTTATTTTTATTTGGATAATTATGGCTAATGTAATTGTTTTTAAATTTGTTTGCATAATAGCTCTCAGCAAAATTTAATAGTTTATAATTGTATTTTAAAATTTGTAAATCTATATTAATATTAAAAGTTAACGTACGTTTATTTTCGATAGTATGTTAAGCTATAGTGGATTTATCTATATAACCATGTTTTATTGCATATATGTACATATGTTCTCTGTATCTGTGCAGTCATGTTTCTTAAACACTTTACGGTAGAGGAACATTTTTTTTTTATACTAACTACTTTAAAAAACAGCTTAGTCACAAATATCATTTAAATTAAACCATTCTCGTCACTTGTGTAGTCGCACGGAAAGACCATATAACCGGGGTGGAAGGCTACATTTTTCGTGAAAGTTTGAACATTTAGAAAGTCTATAATGAAGTTGTATCAGTTATTGTCAAATAATCATTTTAACTTTTGAATTATTTCCTGATTGGTCGTAGTTTTTATTGTAGAATTTAATATAACAAGAGTTGTAGTGATATTGTTTGAAACTGTGTTAAAATCTTTAGGGTAGGACAATAATTGTGGCTCTGTTTTTCTTTATCTTTATGTGTTGATTTGCAATTTGTTTGGGAAAGGGAATGTTGATTTTTTTTAAAGTTGGATTTTGGACTCTTCATGTATATTTAATAGTGCGTCAAGGCGCAAAATGTAAGGAACAGTTTAAGCCATTCAATATATTAATCAGTCAGTTGGGAAGAGGGAAATAGCCTTCTATAACGTTTTTTGTCATCGAGTAATGATGCGAAATTACTAATGCAAAATGCAAGGAAAAATTTGAGTCATTCAACAACTGGCAGGAAAGAAGCTAGCATATTATCTTCTATAACGCTTTTAGGGCCTTTGAGAAGTGATGCAAATGCGAGGAAAATTTGAGTTATTCTACTTAATCGGTCAATTTTTCGGAAGAAGGTTAACGCATTATCTTTTACGCCATTTTTCTAGACTTTGGGTAGTGATGCAAAATTTAGCAATTAGTTATGCACAACGGTGCAAAATACAAGGTATAATTTTAAACATTCGACATGTTAGAGGCAGGGGCGGTGGCCAAGCTGGCCCTTCCCAGTAAAAAATGGAGCATATAATACTATTTCTATAGTTGGGATACAAAATTTCTAATTGATTGTACATTTCTGGTGCATTCGAATAATTCATTTTTACATTAACAAACGTATGTGATCCTAATGTCTAATCCGGATAAGTATTAATTTTAAAATGTATTCCCAAAAAAAATTGTTAAAAAAATTGTTCCGGCAATATTTTCATTGATTTTTTTCTCAATATGAAATAATTTGGCATGAATTTAATTGTATCATGCTTTGCTTTCATTAGATTCTTTTTGTGTGATTATGTTTCAAAGAATATGCGTTCTATGTGAAATATTTTCTTAGACCGGTAGACAATAAATGTTACTTTGATGATTTTAAATTCAAAGCAATCACCGGTGGATTCATTATGATAATATTTCATCTATCCTTCAAGAAAATGATTATGCAATATACCATATATTGCGTAATCAAATTCTAAAGAAAATACTATGAAACTCTTATATTTTTTTAGCTTGAACTTAAATTTAAGCATTAAACAGACACGGCGTATTACTAGTGTGACCAGAGCTGCACTCCAGAAGCTTCTCGCTGGAATTCGAAACTTTGCCTTTGTAAAGGTTCTTTAAATTTGATATCATATTGATAGATCGATTATTGTGCACTTGGATATGTTAGAATTTAAAATAGAGACTATTTACAGTAGTAAAAAAAGCAAATTGTTTAAAATAAATGAAACAACAATCGTCGCAAAATATTATACATAATGTATCCATTGTAACAGAAAAAAAAAATGTTTGCCCCTAAAATCACAATGCTCTTACTATTAATAGTTTTGTACTGAATTATGTGTAATTTTAATTTTTGAAATACAATTAAAATAATGCTTGCATTCGACTTACCTTGATCATTATTAAAAATATTTAAAAAATGACATGATAGGAACCAATTTAAGATCCGGGATCGAGATTACCTTTAAGAAAAATCACATCATATTTGGTGGAAGAAAAAAAAACGTGATGAGAATTTCTTAATCGCTGAAAACAAGAGAAATAAAAAATTGATTTTAAAATTACAGTATCCAAAAATTGTTTCCGGATATTTATTTGAACCATAAAATAAAACGATAAATTTTGATTTCTTATATGTTTACAATATTTCGCAGCTTACATATAGCTTATTAGATTCATCACATTTATTTTAATAAAAATTTTTGATAAACGAATCAATATTTAATTTTGTTAAATAAATTCCGAAATAAAGTCATCAAATCTGATTAGGATTATTTATCTGTATTGCGGGAAAGATATTTTATGAACATGCCCCGCCTGCTCTTTAGGTTGGTTATCCATCATCCATCCACTAATATCTTCGGCGCTGTTTTCTGATGATTTCACCATATTCATTGGTTGCAAAAATTTAGAAGCAGGAGCTGCACTACTGCAAAAGTCAGTAAACGAAGCCCAAAGATGGGCTTCACAAAATGGACTAGAGTTTTCAGCCGCGAAAACAACTTGCATCCATTTCTGCAGATTACGGACATGCCAAAAATCGCTACCACTATCATTACAAAGCACAAGAATACCAAAATCTCCGACTGTTAAATATCTCGGCTTGTTGTTTGATTAAACCTTATTATGGAAACAACATGTAAATCAATTAAAACAGTCCTGCTTAAAAAACTTAAACCTGTTGAAGAAACTAGCCCACACAACATTCGGTTCAGACAGACACACACTACTCAAAATATATCGTACTATTATTAGACCTCGCCTAGACTACGCAGCACCCATTTACGGCTTAGCTTGCAAATCGACACTGTGCTCGTTGGACTCGATACACCACACCGCCATCAGACTGGCGATCGGCGCATTTCGCACTAGTCCAATAAGCAGCATATTATGCGAAGCCAACAAATGGCCTTTAAACGTTCGTCGAGATTATTTAGCGGTGAAGTTTTTAATTTACCTAAGAAGTACAAATAATATCCCTGATGTTCTACTAACGCCTGAAGTCTCATACCGTTCTAGTCATTTAGCAGAACTTCTAAACCAGCGCGCATATCTTGCTGCTGACGCCAGAAATATTAATGTACCGAACAATATCCTTCATAAAAGAATCTCCGCTCTTCCACCAACACATAATTCGGAAATACGGTGCAACGTAGTGTTGACCAACAGCACAAAATCTGACATACTCTTGTCATATACGAACGCATTGAAAGAATACAGTGCGCATGAAAAGTATTACACGGATGCTGCAAAAAATATCGAAGGCACTGGATGTGCCTTTGTACATCGACAGCAAATCATCAGCTATGTGCTTCCAATGGAATTGTCGGTAATGTCGGCCGAATTAATTGCGATCAAATTAGCCATCGAATCCGCCATAGATCAGAATTACGATCGTATTATCGTATTCACAGACTCATTACAGGCCGTCAATGCGATTAATGAATGGCATGCTACCCTGAAAAACCCGATTGTTCAACAGATACACTACTTGGGTATCAGCTCGACTCTGGACATAGTAATATGTTGGCTACCAACACATTCAAAGATAAGTGGAAACACCACAGCCGACTTAGCTGCGAAACAAGCAATAGGGAAATCCACATTATTATCGGTTGCAGTCCCAAGGAAGGATCTTTACAAAGTTACAAAAGCCCAGTTTCAGCTACAATGGAGCCGTTCCTGGGAGGAATTGTCGCTTGAAAATAAGCTGAGAAGAGTCAAGCCTACTACTGCGCCTTGGAACATCATCATGGCACCAAGACGTGATGACGTCGTTTTAACAAGGCTGCGCATCGGCCATACAGCACTAACGCACAAGCACCTTTTGGATCGTGCCGATGCTCCACTCTGCCAATACTGTGGTCAAGGTCCTTTAACAATAGAGCATATCCTTTCCGACTGCACCCAATATTCAATCCATCCTCCTACTACTATCCAAACTGCCTTATCCGATGATCCCCATGAAATTAGAAAAACACTATCTTTCCTCAAACAAAATAATATCTACAGCTTAATTTAATCATATCTTAATATTTGGTGTCTTTGGCCACAGTAGCAGTACACGGCACCACAAAAAAAAAAAAAAAAAAAAAAAGGTTGGTATTTAATTGTTACGTAATCGTAGTTAACCACACAAATATTCTTAAAGTGAGTATTGTTTGTTTGTTGTAGAAGAAGATTTGCTTTAAATTCCTTTATTATATTTTGCATATATATTCATTTTTTTCCTGAAGAAGAAATTTAATCAAAATAAGTTTGAAAAAAAGAAACAATCGTAATTCTACTGGCACGCTATGTTTACATGTTCGCTTAAATAAGTACACAACCATCTTTCTCTCTTCTGATTAAGACGTAAAAATCTGTAATTAAATTACCAATTTTTTTCGTTCGTTGCACTTTTAATTAATTATGTTATTTTTCGTCGATCGCGAACCGTGTACCCCCCGATTACCTGTCTCACAAACACCAAATCCAGAATTATTAACGTCACTGTTTATCATTATTGATAAGAAAAATTACGCTTACACAGTCTGGTATGAAGCAGTTCTGGCTTAACGACGTGAAATGTGTGCAAGCAATTTTTATAACAGTAAACATTGTTTCAAAAATTGTAAATGTTATCACGCCAAGTTATTCGAGTGTCCCCAACTGTTTATTCAGTTCAGTAATGAAAAATATAAAAATACTTTTACAATTACCAGCAATAGTGTTTATATATACACACACATATATATATATATATATATATATATATATATATATATATATATATATTAACGACAACGCCACTGGGTAATATGAAAAATCCGTTAAGATATAGTTACTTCTGTTTCGTTTTGAAATAAATATACTATAAAAATTAAACTTTAAACTGAAAACTTTTGTTGACAAACCCAAAATAAAAAAGATAAGAATAACATAGTCGATTGAAACAACTCTTCCTTAAAGATTACAGAAGGACCAGTATCTGCGGGAGCCAGGATGCTTGCTCCTTGGAGAGTTTCAGCGAAGAGCGGAAACAATATAACACGCTGAACAATTATTCTTAATTGTTTTACATATCCGTAAATGTGTAAAACTTTAAATATATTCGTAGAGATGATTAAAATTGGAAATCGTACATTTCATTGGGTGAGAAAATATTTGTCGCATAAAACAGGAAGAGTCAGGGAAGTAGCGAGAAGGAGGTTTAAACAAAATTAAAAAATAACTAAAAAACAGGGTAGCGTAACTCATAATAAAATCGCGTGTCAAATACATTCCATTGAAAAGTGTGGAAAATAGCTTAATATCTTGATATTTGAGAAAAAGGTAGAAATATCTGATAACTATGTAAAAAACAATTTCTTTTTATTTAAATTTATCGGTATGATTGTATTATTATATGTTAAAGTTTAATTCGCTTTATCAAAAACAAAATGGGCTATTTATTTCAGTAACAAATTTGATAGCATAGTATCGCAATAACACTGCACACCCGTAAAAGGACCTTTTTATTTTTATGTGGAGTTCTAATGAAGGTAATATCTAGGATATAAAAACATTAATTATTTATGCGAGTTTTATTAAATGCCGTCGACTTCATTCTTTCTCTTCCATCATCTTGTATAGTTTTTTTGAGCCTACCTTTTCATTTTCTCTTTTTTTAATCGTATATCTAGAGTTTCTTCTCTCCTTCCAAATTTATTAAACCGGCCCTAAATGGTCAGTTGATGGATCTGAAAAACAAAAAATTAAAATAGGGGAAAAAGACTAAATTCGAAAAACTTTACGAAATTCAAAAAAAAATTAATTTGTGCGCAGAATGGAATGATTCGAAAAAAAAGAAAAATTTGCCAGTAATTTGAACGTTACATACGCACGCAGAAAAACAATCGTGAAAAACAAACGTAAAATGTTATTCAAAAAAAACAAAAAAAATTTACGAATGTGACCATTTTAGTATATATACATAAATGAAAATAAATCTGACCTATAATTAGTATAATATAGGATAAATAAAAATAATACATCTTTTCAAAAAGTTGTACTAAATCGTTGGCTCCATACATACACTATTGCTGCAATAACTACGAACGGATCTTCTTGGCCAGCTTGATTAATGTTTCCACTGAAAACAACAGAGCTAAATTAGCTTTTGGGTTTCATTCAAATCAAAGTATAATTATCGGTAACTATTTGAAAACACAGATGTTGAAAGGACCGTAGACTTCACCTAATGAGCATTAGTTTCTAATATCTACAAACCAAAATTTGCCCTTTCAGATGAAGTGGTTAGATTGCGGCAGCTATCATACTCAGAAAATGAAAGCGAAGTGATCTGCAGAACTTACGATGTAACAGGGCGATCATTTGAGGGTAAAGGTAGACATCAACGAGTAGGTCAAGTTATATTTGAACCTTTCTTCGGAGGGAAAAGTGCGCTAGAAATATTTCAAATTCACGCTTAATCTATCATAAGCGAAATTCGGAACTAACAAGTAACTTTCTTAAAGTAAAATGTTCACAAACCTCTTCAATCATTGATTGAAATTGTCTTCAGAAAAGAAGTAACAACGAGAGAAAAATCAAAGAAGAATTAAAATCTATCGTAAAAAATATTATTTTCTGTGCGGTTATTCCTTTACCAGACAAAAAATCCCCGAAAAAAATGTGTATTAGATTTTTTTATCAAGCCGAACCTATAATAGTAATTACAAGGTATAATATAAATTACAGTTTCTGAGCAATAGGAAGAGATAATTTATATGTGGACTATTATTACGCAGTAATTGGGATGGGTTTGAGGATAGATTAAACTTTTGCCGGGATTCGAATAAATTATTTCCACATGTTAGAATATGTCGGAGATTTAGTTGAAAAGTGTTACAGAAGGGACAGGATGGAGGCGGTGTATTATTGAAAAGGTATGAATGGGTTGTTACATTAGTATGGCCGAGCCTTAATCTATAGTTAAAATTATTTCCTCTTTTCGCGAGTTTCGGATCAGATGACTCTCATTCTTCGATCTTTTCTTTTATGCCTCTGAGATGGTTTGTGGATGAGGTCGATCTCCGTTCCGCATTCCACAATCTTATAATTTTCTCTTTATGCACGATATTCAGATCATCTGTGTTTATTATGGTTTCAGTAATCCAGGTACAGCGAATTTGATATCTTTGCTAGTTTATCTGCAATTTCGTAACCCTCTTTATTCCTTTATGACTCGAGATCCATATGAATAGAATATCCAGTCCAATGGAATGTAATTCTGTTATGATTTCATGGATTCTCTGCACGATAGGGTTGGTGTTTAATATCATTCGGATATTTTTGTGAGGGCGCTAGTCGAGTCTGTTAGTATGATAAACTGATGTTCTATACGTGATATTTTTTGTAATGCAGACGGTATATTGCATACAGTTCAGTAGTTTTAACTGAGCTCCATGGCGTTAGTTTTTTAACCGACTTCAAAAAAGGAAAAGGTATTCAATTCGACTGTATTTTTTTTTTTTTTTTTTTTTATGTGTGTTACCACAGAACTTTCTTCTAGATGAACCGATTTTGATGATTCTTCTTTTATTTGAAAGGTGGTGTTTGTCATGTGGTCCCATTTAAATTTGATCAAGGTCTGACCGATAGTTTTTGAGTTATCCTTAATAATGCGGGAGATTGAAGCTTTAGGGATGCTTTTCATTCATGATTGTTTTCACCGTCGGATTAGATTTTTGACTTATAAAATGCTTTTTTACAAAAAATAAATACCGACTTCAAGGTTTATTATAAAAATTTAAAAATGCACTAAAAAGTAAAAAATAATTACTCCCGATAAAATATATATATCAGAGTGATATAACTTAAGGTGATATCGTAATTCTTATACAACATTAACTTTTTGGAGTTGGAATTAAATTCATGTTAGGAACAATTTAATCAACATTTAATGCAGTTTTTAATTATTCTTTTAATATGAATTTGATGCCAACTCCAAAAAGTTAATGTTGTATAAGAATTACGTTATCACCTTAAGTTATATCACTCTGATATATATATTTTATCGGGAGTAATTATTTTTTACTTTTTAGTGCATTTTTAAATTTTTATAATAAACCTTGAAGTCGGTATTTATTTTTTGTAAAAAAGCATTTTATTTTTTACTTTTTAGTGTATTTTTATTCAATTAAATTAAAACATTTTAATAAGAACAGATATTTCCACGGTAAAAACACCAAAAGTTACATTTCCATGGTAATTTGGCAAATTTATAGTATTTTAAGTCAAAAATCTAATCCGACGGTGAAAACAATCATGAATGAAAAGCATCCAAAAAGCTTCAATCTCCCGCATTATTAAGGATAACTCAAAAACTATCGGTCAGACCTTGATCAAATTTAAATGGGACCACATGACAAACACCACCTTTCAAATAAAAGAAGAATCATCAAAATCGGTTCATCTAGAAGAAAGTTCTGTGGTAACACACATAAAAAAAAAAAAAAAAAAAAAAAAAAAAAATACAGTCGAATTGAATACCTCCTCCTTTTTTGAAGTCGGTTAAAAATACTATAAATTTGCCAAATTACCATGGAAATGTAACTTTTGGTGTTTTTACCGTGGAAATATCTGTTCTTATTAAAATGTTTTAATTTAATTGAATAAAAATGCACTAAAAAGTAAAAAATAAAATGCTTTTTTACAAAAAATAAATACCGACTTCAAGGTTTATTATAAAAATTTAAAAATGCACTAAAAAGTAAAAAATAATTACTCCCGATAAAATATATATATCAGAGTGATATAACTTAAGGTGATATCGTAATTCTTATACAACATTAATTTTTTGGAGTTGGCATCAAATTCATATTAAAAGAATAATTAAAAACTGTATTAAATGTTGATTAAATTGTTCCTAACATGAATTTAATTCCAACTCAAAAAGTTAATGTTGTATAAGAATTACGATATCACCTTAAGTTATATCACTCTGATATATATATATTTTATCGGGAGTAATTATTTTTTACTTTTTAGTGCATTTTTAAATTTTTATAATAAACCTTGAAGTCGGTATTTATTTTTTGTAAAAAAGCATTTTTTAGCTTTGCTTGTTGTGTTTGAAATGAAGAAAACTGCTCTGGCCGCTATTGATGTTTTTGATCCATCGGTGTAACAGTGTACTCTGTTTCATCTTGACTGCATGTCTACGGTACGTGCGGAGTTGTTTGATAACTTCAAAAAAGCTCGTCGATGATTTGGATTGGCGGTATTAACCATGGTGCAGAGCGTACTAAGATATGGGGATAAGAAATTCGGATATTTTCCTCAAATTTTAACGCAATGTACTGATCACCATTTGCGATAATTATTAAACAGGCTCTCGTATCCGAGGTATGAATTTCAAATATGTTAACGATATACATAATATATGTTAGAAATGCAAAGTCTGTGCAAGAGTATGACAATGTGGAAATGGGTGCACAACCGCCAAACCACACCTCAGCGCGGAGCACGTAAACTGAAGTACAAACAGCTTCCATGCTGCCCATCAATGTAAGCATGGATATCAGTGGCGATATAAACCAAGACGACTGGCCTTACTTACGGTTGATGCGATTGCTCGCCGGCTGAATATTCATGCGACGCTAGCGCACACACACGACTATACTTGAAGAACTGACTATAGTAGTCGCTTGATTTATCGATATACAAATGCAATTCCCTAAGTGTATCTCAACTGCTGTATACTAAACTAGCGGCGCATATTTTTGTCATCGCCCGGTATCGAACCCGAGACCTCCGAAACGGAAGCCAAGCGCTCTAGCCACTAGACCATCACGACGACTATTCCGATAATAGTCGTTAAATAGGTTTCCTGTTGGTAAGTCTAGTATAGATGCAGCAGCTACTAGGACATTTGCGGTTTGGATCATTCGTCGATATTTGAAAAGGAGTTCATTGACTTCTACACAGAGGCTTGTCGTTGGTGTGATTCTGAACGCTTTTGTCGCTAATCAAATGCTTTGGTAATGAATGCAATCTAATTGTTTGAAGGTTGTGCGGCTTGCTAAATTATAAAGTTGAGCGCCATAGTCCAATTTTGTTCGGATGAGAGATCGATATAAATGTAATAGTGTTCTTCTACTGCATCCTGTATCAGAGTGGTTAAGCTACTTCAGAATTCTTAGAGAGCGCTGCATTTGGAGCATATGTACGTTATATAATTCTTCCATGATAACTTTTTATCAAGCAGAATTCCTAAAAACTTGACTGTTTATACTTCTGGAATTGGTCTCGAACGCAGTGTCAAAACTATATAAAAAGTCAGCATGGGCGCCGGGAGCCGGGTGCAAGGGAGTGCACTTGCACCCCCCTGTGGGGAAAGAAAATATACAGAAAAAGATTGAAATTTT
Source organism: Icerya purchasi (assembly GCA_039619475.1). NCBI lineage: Eukaryota > Metazoa > Arthropoda > Insecta > Hemiptera > Monophlebidae > Icerya > Icerya purchasi. The sequence continues at coordinate 383,161,339 of CM077115.1, forward strand.
TTTCTATTGAGTCACTGTTTGAATAAAAACTTAAGGCGTCTGGATTGCTGTCCAAATTTGCGTATCATCTTGTCAATAAATTCAGTGTCCTCCTCTACTCGTATCCTGTGAACACCGAGCATGCACAGGCCGCTTAGCCTTGCGTCTCCCATCGTTGACCAATTCCAAGTCTTGACACGTCGTAACGTGCTAAATGTACGTTCAATGCTACATGTTGCTGGAATAGTTAAACCAATTTTGATTGCCTCACATACCGCTAAATAAAACGGGGGGTGGCTCGAGCAATAAAATCTGCGTATTTAACTATGGGTTCATTTAAAGCCGCATCACTTGCTTCATTTGTCTTCAATATCTTTTAAATGGTTAGATTAGTGGAAAAAGTGTAAGAGACCTGTTTTTGTAGAGCATTCAATTTCCTACAAAAATATGTGTTGAGATTTGCTGTACGTTTAATTAATGATAAGATATTAATTTTTCCATATGGAACTGAGGTAAAAATGGAAAACTTTGATGAGGAGGACCTTCCTATTAATATTAAGAGCTCATATTTGGAGATAATTTTTTAGATGCATAGCAACCAATTTTTCAGTATCGGAAGTAAAAAAAAAATATTCGATTGTTTTGACCCATCCTAGTGTAAATGCAGATGCACCTCCCTGAATGTAATCCTGGCGGCACCCATGAGAGTCAGTAATGTAAATAATGGAACTTTTTAAGCGCTTTTACGTATACAGCGCAAAGAACGCAGATGAATATCTTTCAGAACATTTAATCCCTTCTTCAAAGAATTCACAAATTCGAAATGAAATAACAGACATTTACGATGAAATTATTTAACACAAAATAATTAACGAAGTAAACAAAGCTAGATTCTTTGCTGCTCTCGCGAATGAACACAGACCAGTTCATTTTATACTTTCTTCGTCTTTTTTTTTTTTTTTTCATTATTCATTTAGAATTAACTATATAAATTTCCTCCTTATTTTATTAATGTTCTCATAGTTAAAAAATAGTTTATTTAAGAAATTCTTCAAACGGGATTTTATTATTTAAAAAAAAAAAAGAAAAAAGTCTAGTATTCCGAAATATGCTTTTTGGAACGAAGTTCTTTAACGCGGGCTACCTAGATGGCGAAATCGTCACGTAACGTCACGTAACGGTCGAGCATGGTAAACGTAATTTTAATTTAAAATATTATTGGAAATTCGAATAAAGAAAACGAATTTGAAATTGCCATAATATCATTAACAAGCTCATCACTGATGGAAATAGTTTTTTTTTTTAATTTCAACTTTTTAAATTAAATTTTTAATTAATTGGCGTAGCGCACCAAGTGAATAAAACGAAAAAATGGCACATCAACAAGAAATGCAAGATCAGTTCACATTAGTATTGCCACAGGCAAATTATCAGCAGCAACAGGTACCATCGATGATAACTGAAGTACCATAATTGCAGGCACAAGTTCAGCCCTTGACAATTCATCGACAACAGCAGGCAGTAAAAGAGCTGCAAAAGCAGACGATCGAAAGAACAGCAACACGAGAAAAGTAAGTAGTCCATTTCTTTCAAATTAAAATCATTGAACAATTGAAAACGTCAGGGATAGTCTTAAATACATGGCGAACTACTTGTTTGCAAGATCTGCTGTTGATGAATTATTAAGGGTGAACTTGTGCCTGCAATTGTAGTACTTCAGTTATCATCGATGGTACCTGTTGCTGCTGATAATTTGCCTGTGGCAATACTAATGTGAACTGATCTTGCATTTCTTGTTGATGTTTCATTTCTTCGTTTTATTCACTTGGTGCGCTACGCCAATTAATTAAAAACTTAATTTAAACAGCTGAAATTTAAAAAAAAAACTATTTCCATCAGTGATGAGCTTGTTAATGATATTATTGCGATTTCAAATTCGTTTTCTTTATTCGAATTTCTATTTCCATGATAATTAACATTAATGTTTTATAAAAAACTTTTTTTTTTCAAAATTATGTTTCCATAGTGAATTAAAATTGACTGCACATTAGTCAAGTAGGGGGGGGGGGGATATAGAGATGTAGGAACCAAGTAAAAATGAGTATGAGCATAAACCTCGCTCAACCTCACGGCGGTCTTAAGCAACCCCCCAGTTTCAATATACCAAAATTATGAAGACATCGCAAACATTTGTATACAAAATATGAATATGATTTTGTCAAACATTATTGAATTGAACACTAGGTATTCATCAGTTGGTGACATTTGTTCAGTTGTTTGTAAAATAGGAAACGATGTTGAAGTAGTTATTGTAGCCATTTATACATATATTCTCAAATCGAAAGGTTGAGGATATTACATAATTTATTAAATATCGCTGTTAGAATATACTGAGGAAGGTTCTAAATTACTCAAACAAAATTTTCATAAACTTCCACTCATATTAGCTGGAGACATTAACGTTTATTTCAATAACATAGAAAAATCTAAAGCCCTGCCATTCCTTTTTATTAGATAAATTTGATTTAAGCATTAATAATTTTATCCAGCGCAGTACACAACAAAATACTGTACTACAGTTGATGCTGTTCTTTTGAGATGCTTGGGCAAAGTGTTGAATCTCAAACATGTGTATCTTATTATAGTTACTATAAGCCAATAATTTTTATGATACAGTATGATGAATGATAATGTTTAATATTTATTTACATACATTCTATCCAAAGGCGCACTCAGGATTTTTTTTTGTTCGGGGCTAGAATTTAGAAGATGAGTTAGGGAGTGGTAACTCGGTACCTCGACTAAAAGTACCTATCTATTTCCGTGGTTTGTAAATTAAAATAAAAAAAATTTTAAAAAAATACAAAATTAACGAATATTATTTTTAAAAAAATTACAAAACTGACAAATTTTATTTTAAAAAACATAATAATAATAATAGAAACGTAACATTATGTTAGTAATAAGCACAAATTAGGTAAGTATACGAATTTTATTTAAAAAAAAAATAGCTAAAAGTATAAACATTATACTTGTAATATAAGTAAAAAGTAAATATGTATGTTTAAAAAAAAAAAAAATAAGTAAAACAAAACATTACAAAACGAAATTAAGATTTCAAAGATTTTTTGGGGGGAGCAATAGCCCCGTGGCACCCCCCTTGAGTGCGCCAATGATTCTATCCATTGATGATTGATTTGATTCGTTTCTTTACTTACAAGTAGAATTCACTCTATTCTCAATAAATATCAATTAAAAAATTAATCCTAAAGAGAAATTGTAAATCATAGATAATTAAATAAAATAATGTTCATAATGTTAATGTTTAATAATGATAATAAAATAATTATTTCTTCCACAAAAATTATTTTGTTTCATTCTAAGAAAAAGCGTAAGGAACTTCTTTCCTGACAGGGGTCCCATGACCGCACACCTTTTTTTCTATATAAGCTATTAAACTTCTTAATTAAACAAATTACTGCGACTAATACAATCAAGTCAAGTAAAAATATTATATTTCAATGGTGCATGTTGGTATTCAGTGACGTCACAACTACTGAAAATGGAATTAATGTGACAGGTTCCCAGCGAAGATAACCACATTAAATATCCGGTAACAACAACCATTAACAAAATTGTGCATAGTACGAGCCCAATAACAAAAAAAAAAAACAAAAAACAACTGAGTATTCGTCAAAAAACGTTAAGAAATGTGGTCTCTTTAGGTAATTTTTTTTCGTCTTATTTTTCATTAGTATAACGGAAGCGATTGACTTAAAATATTATCAAGTAACTTTTGATGTTTTTACCGTGGAAATACAGTTCAAAATAAAGAAATCGATTTTTTTTTTTTTTTAAAGTATAAAATATAAAGAATAATGTGACAAAAAAGGTGATTTTTAGTAAGAAAAAAATTCAATTCTAATGCTAAAAATTGTAAAATAAAATGTTTTTTACATAAAAAATACCGATTTCAAGATTTATCACAAAAATTTAATAAAATCGCACTATAAAAAAAAATAATTATTCGCTAAAAACTGTATTTCAAAGTGATATAACCTAGGTTGATATCAGTGATGAATTCAGGAATCTGTTTCTGAGGGGAGGGGAGCAATTTATATTCTTGGGGAGGAGGCAGAGATATTTTTTATATTTTTACGGAGAAAATTTTTTAGGGATATTCCTGAATAAAACCAAATATATAAGACATGATTTATTACGTAATTTAAAACAATGAAAAAGCAAGTGTGAACGATAAATTTCGAGTAAAATAACCCCGATTATAAACAACAATGTATTTTTAATTATTTTTAAAATGGTTAATTCTAATTGTAGCATTAAAGAACATCATATTGTAAACACATTCTAACGGGTTCATTATCTTTTTATAATAAACAAATACGGTTATTTTAAATGGGGACTTTTCTTGGAAATAAAAAACAGAAAAACGCAACAGAAACAGAAATGAAGTTGTCAATAGATCATGTCGCTTACAAAAAAAAAAGCGAATAAATGAAAACTGAAAAGAGAAACCTTTAAAAACAATTTATTGATATTAATGATAAACGGATCGACGTGAACCGTGATATTTCCCCTTTTAAGGCTGACAAAAAATGCGAACTGCAGCTAATAATTTTTTTAGCTCGCTAGTATTTTACATCTTTCGCACATTTGCAATGAAAGCATATTAATTTTTTCATAGAATAACAAGCAAACGTCAAAGTCAAACTTTAAAAGATCATTTTTTTTATTGTTTTTATGAAGTTTCATTTTTGTGTCAAAAATAAATCTCATAATTTTGAAATTTAAAAATATACCACTAATTGAACCATTTCAAAATGTTTTGGTAGCAACTTTTGACATAACTGTAAATAAAATCAATAAAAAGAATTTTATTTCCTATGAAATTTCCGCATTCTTAAACAGTATTATGTTCTGTGGGGGGGGGCAATTTTAGAGCTCTGGGGGACAATGCCCTCCAAAACCCCCACTGGATTTATCCCTGGTTGATACTATCGTAATTCTTATTCAACATTAACTTTTTGGAGCCGGCATCAAATTCATATTACAATATCTAGAAACAATTTAATGAATATTTAATGCATTTGTTAATTAATATTTTAATATGAATTTGATTCCGACTCCAAAAAGTTAATATTTTGTATAAGAATTACGATAATATCACCTTCAGGTATATCACTCTGAAATCAATTTTTTATCGAATAGTTATTTTTTAGTTTTTAGTGCATTTTTATTAAATTATTATTTTTTATTTTTTAGCGCATTTTTGTTAAATTTTTGTAATAAATCTTGAGGTCAGTATTTTTTTTTTTTGTAAAAAAACATTTTTATATTTTAATATGAAATTATATAAGAAAAATTTATATTTTGCAAATGTTTGTGACTGAAATGAGACTCAAAAGTTAATAACGAAGAGGGGGGGAAAAGTAAGAAGGCATGAGCGTAGCTAGGAATTTTTTTTTTGTGGGGGGCTGACCAGTTAAGTATATATGTATATGTGTGTACGCACATATAATCATATAACAACTTATTTAAAAAAGGGCTTTATTTAAAGATCACTTAATTTTCAAATACCATGCAAATTTGTACCAAAGAATCAAGAAACTTCAAAATAAGATACAGTTGATTGTAATATACTTTACTGATTTATAAATTTCTTATATAAGTTTTAGTTTTCTGTGTTTTTCGCTGAACCGATTCAAGACTGCCTCAGAAGTTATGGCGTTTTTGACTATTTCATTCTCTATATGCAGGAAAGACATATGTGAAAATTTATTTTGGAGCATAGTTGTTGTTAACCACGTTTCTATTCGCCAAATTGCAAAGAAACTTCTTTCGCAACTGGAGGAGCTCAATAGAAGCTCCAACGCTGCTTGGAGCAGTTTGTACAAGTTTGAGCAAAATTCTTTTTTAATATGATTTTTTAAACTTTCTGCATTTATTCCACAATTTTTTAATTGCGGCATGCTTTTCATTATTATAGCTTCCGCATTTAGTGCTACAGGATCAATTTTTAATTATTAATAAAATCATCTGCTTTCTCCATATCTAATTTAAGAAATGCGACTACTAGTAGGTTTTCAAACCGCAGTTTTAAGTTGGCATTTATGTTGTCTATAACTTGGTTGTAAATATTTATTTTCTAGTAGTTCTCGGGTTACGTGTCGGATGGAAAATTCAAAGTTTTACTTTTACCAACAGTTGTTTCGGTGTAAAAGTCCTTTTCTACGCGCCTCCTTTTTGAAATTCTAATAGGTTCTAGTGATATTTCATGTTTCCCAGCAAATAGTTCGATGTCTTTATAAATTTTAAACTCGTTTCTAGATTCATCAAAAGTTTGTATTGTACTTGCTATTAAATCACTAACTTGGCCTATAGTTACATTTTGAGTTTGAAAAAATTTGCTCGGAACATTTATTGTACCAAAAACGGAGTGAAACATATGCCACGATACTATAAACTCTGGTTTTTTTATGGTATTTAGCAATCCCAGTGCTTCTACAGCGTGTTTGTCACAATTATCTGTAATCTCTTCCTCTAAAGTCAACTTAATCGCTTCATAATTGATTAATATTGCCTTGCAATTTTTAAAACGACAATTCCATCTTGTAGTACTTAAATTTCCCATTTCGTGACTTGTATTTATTTCTAGGGACTTCTGTATCTTTTTAAGATTAGCATAATGACCGGGACGTGAAAAATGTTCGTATAATGATTTGATTCCGTTAAAAAAAGTTTTTGCTAATGAAATATTTGCACCCTAATCAACAACCGCCAGATTTAGTTTGTGTGCTAAACAATGGATATATATGGCATAAGGACGACATTTTGTAATAATCGCTTGCAAGCCTTCAAATTTTTCAGACATGACGCTGGCGCCGACATAAGATGAACAATAATCGGAATTTCATCTAATTGTTTTTTATTCATTCTTCTAAAACTAGCGTAGCCAGTCCTTGCGCACCTCTAGACGTAGAACAATCGATAAAACAAATAAATCTTTCTACAATATTTAACCCGACTGCGTATCTGATAGTGATTGACAGGTGTTCTCCGTTGTAGCATTTCGCCTCATCTGCACCCAAAATGTTTATCGATTATTAAAAATAAAAAAAAAAGAAGGGATAACAACTTTTCCAAAATTACAAATGTGACGCCAGATTTAAGTATATTCATTTTTCATTAATTGTTCAATTTTCATTAGTTATTTTAAACAATCCAAATATGTTCTTACCAAGGCCGTGTCCACGGGGGGTAACCCCCCGCCACTCCCCATGAGAATTAAAATAATTATTATAAATACTCAAAAATCTGAAAAAATCAAAAATTAAAAATAAATATTAATGATTTTTTAGGGTGTTTTTACCTTTAAAAAAATAAAGAAAAAATTTGATCCATATTTTTAGGTACTTCATTATTAATGTTTTATTCAATATTTTTTATTACGAGAATAATCAATGACACGTGTAATTTTTATTTATGTGTTTATACGGCAATTCATTTATGTAAATTATTAATATATAAATCGAAATGATGCAAATTATTAATAGTATGAATATTAGTGAAAAATTCATTGTTATTTATAAAATAAATATGTAAAGAAAATTCTCCACCCCTTCTAAAATTCTGGCACGGGCCTGGGTCTTACGATAATTTCATTACGTACTATAGGTGTTAAATTAAAAAGTTAGCCCTGGGGGTGCCTGGCACCTTTATCCCCCCCCCCCCCGTTGCTTCGCTCTTGCATTGTTGCGTTTAGTTAAGTATTTAAAATTATAATGAATTTACAAATTACGTAACCTGTGAACAAACATCTGGGAATTAAGCCTATTGCTAATCGCAGTGAAAAATGTGAAATATGTAATGTATTTCCTAAAAATCAATTACTTTACATTCAAATACAATACTGCCTATTGCAGCAAAAAATAGCCAAAATAGTTGTAAGAGGCAAGATAGGAAAAATAATTCTTCAATCAGATTATTAAACATATTTTTCAGATTTCAATAATTTTTTTTATAATTGTTAATATTTGGTTATGTTTTATGTTACTTAAATTACTTTATTTACTCTAACTTACGCTATTACTTCTGTTTTTTTGCTTTAATTTATATTATTATTTAGACCCATTTCACGCTGAATTAGTTGAGACAAGACAAGACTAACTAATTTGATTAAAATGACATAAATTATGTTTAAACAAATACATTTACATGGATATTTTTTCATGCTTAATTAGTTAAGACAATATAGTTTATAAATGCATGTTTAGTAATATAATTTTAATCAAATTAATCGAATTGGTCTGTTTTGTCTTGTCTTGGCTAATCCAGTGTCAAAGGCGCCTTATTAGTTTTATTTAACTTATAAATTACTGAAAACTAAAGAAATGAACTGAAGTTATTAGAAATTATGAACTTTTATATATTAAGAAGAAAATTACTTTTCAAACCAAATCAAATCAAATCAATATATTTTTATTATAAAATTCCACACGTGCGCAAAATAGCGTGAACAATACGAGAAGAGAATATTATAAAAAGAAAGTTTTGCATAAATTTTTAAACTTAAAATTATAATACCCTTTGGTACATTTTAAATTAAATAATTAACCTATCACATAAAAAGAAACAAATTGTACATAAACAAATGAAAATAACTGTCAAGAGAATAAGTATGCACAGCCACATATACCACCCATTCATTGAACACTCACATTTTACATTTCATACATACATTCATTCACAACAATATCCCATCATATGTACCTCATACCAAAAGTCACGGAAGTATTCTAAGCACACACACACACACACACATTCACACATACTGCAACAAGTAAAGTAAGTTTATTGGAACAGATAATTTTTCCCATTTTTATTTATTTTTTATCTATTTATAAATCCATTTATTTTTATTTCAATTTATTTATTTATTTACGAAGTACTTGGCCATAAGTATAAGGTCAATATTTTATGCTTGTGTTTCCGATTGTTTTTAGTGAAGTTTTTAAATCTGTCGGTAAAGATTTATACATAACAGTTCCAGCATACTCTATTTGAATTCTTGTGTGTAATTTATAATAGCTGGGAATCTAGGCACAATAATCTTTAGAAGACCTTGTTAAACCAGGTTTAAAAGCAATCTTAAATTTACTTTTATTTGCAATCACGTACATAAGTAATTGTAATTTATATACATATATCACTTAACTTCAATAACGAAATAAATGAAGTATTTTTCATACCGAGATTTATATAATTTTCAGAACTACTTCTTGTAAAATTTTTAATGGTTTTAAATGACATTTAAATGACAGGACGGAAAATATTGCAATAAGTAATAAAATAAAAAATTTCAATTTCTTATTTTACCAGCGATAAATGACGGGTGCAAAAACCAACTTAACTTGCTGTCAAATTTTATACCTAAATATTTAATATCCAATACACCATCAATTGCCAGATTTCTTGCAATTTTGAGATTTATATTTTCACTAGACAAGTAATTGAGCTATACAATTGTATATTTAGTCTTTGATAAATTTACAATTAATCTATTACAGTTTAAGCAATCAATTACAGAATCAATTCCCGATTGAGCAAGATTTTGCAGAATATCTGGATAACGGGAATTAATTAATAAAACTGCATCATCGCCATATATTATTAATTTACCTGGAACATTTAGATTGCATAATTCATTTATATAAATTAAAAATAGGAAATAATCCAAAATGCTTCCCTGCGGCACCCCGAAGTTCTGGACCACTTCATTACTGTATATATTGTTAATTTTAGTAATGTATCTCCTACTCCACTAGATAAGATTTTAACCAATTTAATATAAATCCTCGAAAACCTGCATTTTCCAATTTAAGAGTTAACAGTTAACGATTTATGGTATGAAATGCCTTTTCTTATGTCAAAGTAAATGACAGCAGTATATCTACCTACTTCTAAGTTTTCTGTAATATGGAATACATGTTCAAATAAAGCAGCATCCGTTCCCCAATCTATTAAAAACCCGTATTGGTTTTTACTGAAATAATTAGTCACTGTTAGATAATTCATCATCTTTATTTTAAAACATTTCTCAAAAATTTTTAATAGAGTAGGAAGAATGCATATGGGCCTGTAATTGGCAACTAATGATTTTCCTCCACTTTTATAAACCGATACAATAATCCCCAACTTAAGGATTTCAGGAAATGTTCCCGCAAAAACAGATTCATTAAATAAAAACCCCCCTGGAGCCCCAAAACCTTTTAATCAACTGGCCATGATGAATATTCATAGACGCGTAATCATGGACAATTTGGAAGACTTTTATAATAAAGTAGGAGAACAATTTGCCAGAAACCCACGAAAATTATGTTTTAATTAAGATTTTATTCTTATTTATTAAAATATTAAGCCTTTACCAATTATAAATTTTATTTTTCCTATAACTCATATCCTCTGTCTATCACCCCCCCCCCCGGTGAAATGGCTGACGACGCCCTTGAGTAATATTATAGATTCTCAGTTAGTAAATCCTTTAATTATCTATCTGTAACCTGCGTTATGGTGGTACATGTCATTTTTAAATATGAAAATAAAAATTATTTAAAGGGCCCCTAACTCATTTTTATTTGTTCATTTATGCACTTTTATTGCATTAATTAATTAAATATTTATTGTAAGTAGAAAAATAAAATTTTTAAAATTTACTTTAAATATTACTGCAACGTAATTAAAATATTAAACTTCAAACAAAATAGTAAAATGATACAATTCGATGGACTTAATATTATGTTCGCACAAAGATGACTAAATAAGATTCCTGTTCACTGGAATTTGGAAAAAATTAACAAATGTAAGCTTTAGAAGCTTAGAAGTTAATAAAAAATGTTATTAGAGTAAAAATTCTGTCCACTTTAAATATTCTTAAGAAAAATATTACATACTTGTATATAGTTTATGTTTGAATAAATTATTGTTTTAATTTATTTTGTATTTACAATGAATTTAAATTGAATTTAATGATAATAAAGTCATGTTTTTTCCCCCTCTATTCTCAATAACTTTGGGTAGGGCTGTTTACTTATTTAATTTACAATTTTTACTATAATGTTTATTACAGGCACTATCCAATTAAATTTTTGGTTTCGTGTAATCCCATTTTACAATCATATTAAAATAATATTTTCCTAAACCTAAATACTAGTTTTAAACTTAATTATCTTATATTATTATATAATTGAATTTTCCTTATGATATATAATTTCTCCCACGACAAATTCATTAAACTCTTTAAACCGATTTGTAACTAATTCTGTAGCGTAGAAGTTATTAAGTACCTTATTGTTATGGTTACACCCGTTTAATATGTGCCTAATATCATCTAAAAAGTTACATCTTTTGCAATTTTCGTTATCTATAATTTTAAACTTATATACATATACTCTAAATATACCATGACCGGATATGAATTGTACGTTAAAAAAATTGGGCACGAAGTCTATTATTTATTCGTTCTGTGATATTTGGAAAATATTGTTTCGCTGGCCCATTATAACATTGTCCTATATATTTTGATATTTGTTCATATAATATTCATTTAAGATTACTTTAAACTGTTTTACATTAAGCACTTTATTTTCATACATGTAAGAAAGATATCTTTAAATTACGTTACTGAAATTGTGATTGATTTCAACTTTATTTTTAATTAAAAAGATATTTATGGGCTTTTGCAATTTGTATTCAATGGGTATAATACCTGCGATAACTATCGCAGCCATATAACTGATCGTTCTATATGCTTTAATAAGTTCAATAGCTACAGTTCTTTGGAAACATTTAAGTATATTCTGAAATCTCTTTGTCTTTAACATATAAATAATACTACCATATATAATATTGGGTAAAATTTATACAATAATATTCCCTTTTTAAAATTTATCCGGTTGATATTGTTGTATAGTTTATTGAAAATCGGTATAAATTCGTTGATTTTATTTCTGATGTAACTAAAATGATTGTAAAATTTTAAGTTATTATCTATAACGACACTTAAATATCTGATCTGATTTGTGTATCCAATATTTAAACCGAATCTTGCTAAATTTAGTGGCCTTTTATTAGATTTTCTGTTAAAGAAAATATAGTTTGACTTATTTATATTTATTTCAAGATTAAATTCCTTGAGCCGTCTTTCAATTTTTGTGTAAACGTGATATATTTTGTTTTCTAACATGGTTTCGTTTTTATCTGCAATTACTATAGCAATGCCATCTACAAATGTGACCATTTTTGTGTCATTTGGTAAGATTATGTTATACATTTGTGAAAAAATTATATTCCAGAGGTATGGTCCTAAGACCGATCGCTGAGGTAATCCCATAACAATTTTTTTTTTCCTGTATGAATTATTTATCTGTATAATGGTGTGTCTATTATCGAAATATCTATTTATGATACTTAACGTTCCATTATCAAGCTCTAATTTCTTTTAATAGTTCAAGGAATTTATTTAAGTTGAGACTGTATAAAGTCATATGTACAATCAGATAATTAATTATTATGCTTTTAATCAGAATTATTTAATAATGTTATAATTTTATTTAATATAATGTCAGGTACTTTCGTAGGTAAATGGGCGATACCGAACTGGGGAACATTCCTGTTTACTTCAAAATCCTGGAAAGAGTAACACTTTATTTTACGAATAAAAAGTGCATTGTTATTTTTTTCTTAACTTAACAATGTTATAGTTTTTTGTGGATTGCACAATTGCAACTAAAAACACGGTTATCTGACTTAAAAAATAGTTTGATCTATTATGTAATGCGTAAAACAGGCTGAAAAAAACTTCATGAATAAAAAAATTATTTTTTCTAAATTGTTTTATAAATATTTACATAATCAATACTTTTTTCGTTTGGCGGTGCATCATAATTAATAATACTTTTTTGTAACGAATAAATTATTCAGCTTACATATTTTACTTTAATTTTTTTATATGTATAATTTTTAATTACCCATGAAAATTTATAAATACTTATGCAATCACAATTTTTAATTAAAAGATTGGGAAATAGCGACGTTGGCTGTTACAACAACAAAAAAATTATTGTAATAAAACTATGCCATATACGCTGGCCAATAAAAACATTTCTACGTCTTTTTTTTTTTTTTTTTTTATTAATTTTACTGGGTTTTTTAGCTCAAGAAATAGATCTTTCTGGTCTACTTCTCCCTAATTGTTTCTGTAACCAACAATCAAAGATTGCCTGTTTTTCCTATTTTTTTTTTCAAGCCAGTTTAATTCTGAATTTCGGACTACCCAAAACTTGATTTTTTTTGTTTATCAAAAAAATAAAATAAATAAATAAATAAATGAAAAACAAAAAAAATTGAAAAAACATCTTTTCAAAATTTTTTTTCAATGAGCTACTGTAATGTAATAAATATTAATAACTTACCAAAATACAAATTGTAATAACGGATATTGTTATATATTAAAAGTTACATATTTTTATGTATTTATATCAATAAATGTTTTTTCGTTAATTTCTTTTTTTTCTTTTGTTTTTATTATGGTTTCTTACAATTTTGTAAATGCAATAATAAACAGCAAAACTTTAGTATACTATTTATAAATAAATAAATGTTATAATAATACATATACATATATATATACATAAAAGTTTCAACCTAAATACAGATACGTGAACAATTTATCTCAATAAATTCCTAATTATAATCACGAGATAAAATATAGTTAGTAATATTAATTTGTTATTATTTTAGATCATTATTTCCATCGTTATTTCATTGTGTTCTTGCACAACTGGTTATACTACTAGCTGGACTTCTCCTTGCATTCCGTCAATGATGGCCCCCGAAAATAGTTTTTCAGTAAGCGCTGAAGAGGTATATACTATATACTATATATTAACATTTTACCTTTGTTTTTACAATTTTTTATTTTTTTCTTGTTTTTTTTTCCTTTTTTAATCAACTTGAAAATTTACATTTCCCAATTTATGTGTTGGAACCACATTTTTGTAAACTAAGTAAGTAAGTGCCTGCGCGAGTAATAATTCAGTTTATTGCGTATTATATGTACTTTAATGTATAGGCGGCGCCAAAAATTAATTCTGAGAGGGGGGTGAGGGGGTCTACCACAACATTTTATTTATTTCTTTTCAATTTCAAGCAAATGAATTCACGATATTTCATCCAAAATAATTAATTATTTAATCTTTTATATTTTTTGTTTGTCGTTTAAAACATTATGAATCAATGATTTCACGTTAAAAAAAGTGTTACTAAATTTGTGAGGGGAAAGGATATCTCCAATATCGCTTCTTGAATGCATCGCCGATTTTAAGTTGTACTTCTGCAGCATAAATACATTTCAGAAAACTAATTTATGGCAATTTAAATTGCAAAAATGACCATCCGATCAACTACAGAAGTTTTTTTTTTTTTTGGCCCAGCTTTCGCCCTTTGGCTAGTCTATACTCAGATGTAAATACCTAACTATTTCCTTCTTATATTTTTACATTAGCAGTTTTTAAAAAACTATATAACGCCTTACATTCTAAGGACAATGGCTCCTTTACAATTTGGTATAGAGATATCGGTAATGTGTAATGTTTATTTAAAATTTCTTTCATCAATTTCTCCCTTTCATTTTTATATTTCTCACATTGCCAGACCATATGTTCGATTGACCCCACTAATCTGCATTCATTACAGTTGTTGTTATTTGTTATTCCTAATCTTGCCAAGTGTACTGGTGTCCGATAATAGCCTAATCTTATACGACATATTGCACAGATGTATTCTCGCTCTAAACCTTTTCCCTTAAACCAAGGATCCTTCTCTATTTTGCTCTTAATAGCGTAATATATTTTCCCTTTTATTTCACTCTTGTTTTTATACTCTGCGTTCCATCTTCTAACTATATCATCTCTTATATAAGGAACGAATTTCTCCCAGTTTAACTTAATTTGCCTGTTTTTATATTCTCCCCTTTTACATAAATTGTCTATTATTTCATTTCCTTCAATTCCTCTGTGTGCAGGAATCCATTTAAATTTGACTATGTTGTTTTGTTTGTATAGTCTCCTTACCAGTTTTCTAATCTTTATTTCAATATTATACGCTTTATTCGGATTTGTATTTTTTAATTTATCTAAGCTGGCCTGCGAATCTGATAGTATTAAAATTTTCTTATTTTGTCGGTTTCTCAGAAATTCCAGTGCCAGGAATATTGCATAGAGTTCCATCATAAACGAGGTCCCAGGGTATGTGGGCCGATAAACCCTATTAATTTGTAGGTTACTGTAATAAAAACCGGCCGAATATATGCCTCTTGTCCTGTCCACTGATCCATCAGTGTATAAGTATTCGTAATTTAAATAATTTCTTAACATTTCTTTAAATTGCATATTATTTATTTGACCATTTATTGTATAAAATTTATTATCCTCGATGTCTATTGAAAGGGGCATCCAACGCTCTTCCCAGCTCATATAATCTGTAGGGAGAAGTTGTTCATTGTATAAACAATTACAATAGGTCCGTACAAATCCAATCAAATCACTTAATTTTTTTTTTTTTTTTTTTTTTTTTGGCTTAGCTTTTGCCATTTAGCCAGTTTTTTCTTTTGCTTAGCCCTGTATAGGGTGTTTTAGAGAACTTCCTTATTTATTATTTCTAAATTTCTATATTGTGATATTTTATAAATTTATATATTAATGCCGCTACCTTCGATAGTGGATCTGCAATTATCTGTGTCACTGAAACCGGGAAAGTATGCAGTTCTGCTAAGATTTCTGCTCTAAGTTTGTCCCTACCCTGCTCGTAGACTTTACATTGCCAGATAAAATGATCTATTGAACCCTCTGTTCTACAACTACTGCATGTACTATCATTGATGACATTAATTTTTGCCAAGTGGACGGGGGTTTTGTTGTGTCCTGTTCTCAATCTCGTTATCGTCGCTATAAAGTCTCTTCCCAAGTTGTTCGCTCCTTTAAACCAAGGGGCTCTTGGGACATACTTCTGTATTCTTGAATAATCTTTCCTTTTTTGATCACTAATCTGTTGATACTCAGCGTTCCACTCGATTATAATGTGTTCTTTAATTATCGGTAAAAACTCCCACCAATTTAATTTTTGAGCAATTGTTCTACCTACTTCGGTTCTTGCTAATCTATCTACTATTTCATTTCCTTTAATACCGCAGTGCGACGGAATTCACTTTAGCACTATATCCGTGCCTGCCTGTTGTAAATTAAATGCTTGTCTTCTTATAAGGCATTCGATATTTGATGTTTTCTTGCCAATTCCGCGTGAAAGTTTATGCAGTACGGCCAAAGAGTCTGTTAAAATTAATATTTTTTGTCCGACGAATCTTCTAGAATATTCTAGGCTTTTTAATATAGCATATAGTTCCACCGTAAAGGACGATCCTGCGTGTATCAGTCGAAAAATTTTAAACAACTCCCGTCTGCGATAATAAAAGGCTGCAGTGTATCTATTTTGTCCCAGATCAAACGATCCGTCGGTATAGAATATTTGATAATCATTGAAACGGGATTTTAATATATTATTCATTATCAAACTGTTGTGATTTGACATTGGCTGATTAGTTTTAAGAAATTCTTTCGTATCTAATTCGACTCGTGGGCAGTAAAGCGATTCTTGGAAATCCATCCAAAATGGCGCCGGTTTAATGTTATTATAAATTTTTAGATCAAAGTAGTAGTTGAAACTAGTAAGTATTAGGGGAGTTGTAGTAAACCTCCAGTAATCCCGATTTTTTAAGCTGTCTAAGATGAGTATTTGTTTATTTACTGGATGAAAGCGATACTCTTTATTTTTTATGTAAAATTTGTCCGTAGAATGTTTAAGGAGGAATTTAACCGGAGGTTCTGCGCATTCAGCATTGACTACGTGAACTGGTGCAGATTTCATAGACCCTAGGCAGAGCCGAAGGGCTCTGTTTTGAATAATCTGTAATTTTTTAATTTTTGTATTGTTTAAATTTAATATTGGGACTGCGTATTCTATGTGGGTCCGTATTATTGCTTTGTATATTGTTAGGAGCGAATATGGATGAGCTCCACATTTTCTTCCTGTTAGGGCTGAGACCTTTCTCACATTTTTCGGTTATATTTTTAAGTTCATCGTTCCAAGACAATTTTGAGTCTAACTTGACTCCTAGATACTTGGCTGAGTTTTGGAAAGTCACGGTTTTATTACTTATTCTTATTAATGGATATAGCCGCATGATCTTCCTGGTCACTATTAGCCCCTGCGTTTTTTCGGCATTAATCTGAATGTGGAGCCCGTTTAACGTTGATGTTAATTTCTTTAGAGCCTCCGTCACTCTGCTCGTTGCCGTTTTTAGAGACCCCGCCGATGAGTATACCGCCAAGTCATCCGCATACTGAATGACTTTGATATTTCGCCCTTGAATTTTTTCTATATCCTTTGTATATAGTGCGTATAGACATGGGCTGAGTAGACTCCCTTGAGGTAATTTCCCGAGTTTACCGACTCATAGGTTCTTCCTCCCGATAACATAGTCAATTTTCTATTATGAAAATAGCTGTGTATCCAATAGGCAATTTTTTTAGAAATTCCTAACTTAATGAGTATTTCGATTAGGGTATTAAGATGTACACTATCATATGCCGATTTGAGGTTAATAAAAACTATAATGGAATACCAGTTCTTAGAAAGGCTTATTGAAGGTCGTTTATTAGGGTTATTAGTGCATCTTTAGTGCTCAAGGATTTTTTAAACCCGTATTGGACCTTGGATGCTATTCCGAAGCGGTTGGCCCACCATTCTATTCTGTATTTTGTAATATTTTCCATCGTTTTACCTATACATGAGAGTAAGGATATGGGCCTGTATGAGTTATGATCGTTTTTGTTTTTACCGGGTTTCAAGATCGGACGGATGTAATATTCTTTCCAAGTATCTGGGATATATCCCGTGTCTAGTGATTTATTAAAGAACTTTAATAATAACATATTTTTCACTTCGGCTGGAAGCGTCTGGACAGCCCTATAGGGTATCCCATCCACCCCCGCAGAGGAGGTTTTCCGATGATCTAGACTTTTGATTAGTTCTGACGATGTGATTTCTCTGTCTAGCCAATTCGCAAATTTATCCGACGCCTGTAGTAGAGATCTTTGATCTAGAGGTTCGACGGGAGTTTCAAGCTTATGCATAAATTTTAAGGACCAATCTGATAAATTAGTTTGATAATTATAGGCTAGTCGAGGATGGTTAAAACACCTTATTTTATGCCACAGATCTTTTGTGCTTAGGTTGGTGTTTATCTTACTGCAATAATCTTTCCAGGCTAATTTCTTTTTTTCTTTAATGATCTTTTTTACTCTAGCCTGTTGTTCTTTAAATTTTAAGTAATTTCCCATATTTGGGTATTTGTTGAAGGTTTTCAGACGTAATCGTCTTAATGCTATTGCTTTGTTACAGTCCACATCCCTCAACTCAACGATTCACATATGCAACAACAGTTAGTAAACCAATTTAACTTGCAATTTGTATCTGTGACAGAACAACTAACGAATAATACTCCAAATAAGCCTACCAATGCTCAGGTAATCTCAAATAATCAAATTTTTTTTTTTTTTTTTTAAATTGTTATTGTATTACAAACTGGCCGCAATATTCTTAACAGGGAAATATTTAGCATGAAGGGAGAAGTACCCAATAGTCAGCTCCGCCTACGACAAGGATTACTTGCAGGCAACACGTAGCATAATAAAACTAAGAAACAAACTGATTACAATAATAGCCGTTTATCGTCCACCAAACACAACATACAACAGCAGGCGTTTATAGATTTTATTAAAACAATGGGAAATCAACTTATTATTGGAGGTGATTTCAGCGCAAAAAATACCTACTGGGCCTCGCGCTTGACTAAACCTAGAGGACGAAGCTTAAAAACTGCAATCGTCTCGGAAAAATGCAATGCAAAATTTGGAAGCCAACCAACACACTGGCCAACAGACGTGAATAAAGTACCTGATTTACTCGACTTTTTTATCACAAAAGGTATCTCGAGTAATTACATGGCAGTTGAAAACGATCTATCATCTCTATTCTCAGCCATTCAATCATTCTACTACTATCGATTAATGTACAAGTATGGCCCAAGGAACATAGATTAGTATTATGTAATAGTATACAAATTGGGATACATTCAGAAACCTGCTGGATGATTCCATAAATTTTTTAATTTTAATTATTTTTCGAACTGGAATAACATCTGCATGTAGGATTTCATTTTTGAAGTAAAACTTTTTATCGCGCAGTAGGGGGAAATTTTGATACGGTAAAAAAAAATTTTGGTTACGCGTTACAAATAGATGCGTTGGATTGGGATTCGACGGCTGTTCAACAATGACCGGAATAAGCGGTGGTGTGCAAGCAATTTTTCGCAAAAAATATACCAAAGCTCTATTCTTTCATTGTTCTTCACATAAACTAAGATTAGTAATAAATGATCTCAATGTTCTACCTGAAATTTAAAAAACACAATAGGAACAACCAAAGAAATAATAACATTTTTTGGGGAATTATCAGTTTGGAGAAAGAAGTTAGTGCCAAATATTTCCCATCTCTGTGGAACAAGATGGAGCCAAAAGCACAAAACCATCGGAGCTTTTATGGACAATTTTTGCATTATAATGAAGGCTTTAGGAACCTTAACAAATGATGAAGACAGCACGACCCGAAATAAAGCATTTTAGTTCGATGCCGCTGCTTCCAGAGCTCCATTTATTTTGTGCCTTCTATTAATAAGCAAGTATTTGGTCATGATAGAACCTGTAGTAAATGCTTTCCAATCTGTAACATTGGATATTGCCCAGGCAACACAGCATATTAAATACATTTTAGATTTGCTGAAAAGCTACTGTAAAGATCCTGAAAGGGTCACGGATGAAATTATTAGAAATGCCACGGCTATTGCAAAAGGGCTCGGGCTCGAAGAGGACACGGCATCAATGCCGTGTATTGTTGAGAGAAAACGGTACGAAAACAATCAGCAGGCAGGAAGCCCTCAGGAGTTCTGGAAGAGGTCTTTGATTATACCATACTTACACTCAGTCATTCCTTTTCAGGAGCGGTTTACCGAGAAAAACACTGCACTACTCATATTGTCTAAATTACACCCTACGCAAATGCAGGACATATCCATGGGAAATTTTACGGAAACTTGTGCCAAATTTTTACGATTTACCAAACATGAAAAACGAAATCGAACTTTGGAAAAAATTGTGGCAGGACAAGACCAACTAAACTAGGTTGAATATTATCGAATTCGTAAGAGACAAAATACTTCTTTCCCGAAGCGGGAAAAATATTGAGGATTTTGGTCGCTGTGCTGTGCACAACACGTACTGTAGTGAAATCATTCAGCTGCCTGAGGCGGATTAAAACTGGGCTAAGGGGTACAATGATAGAAAGCCGTCTCGATGAACTTGTAATGATGAGTGTCCATCGAAAGATCATCTATGGGGACCAAGAAGATTTCATCAACAAAGTAATTGAAAAATTTACGATAAGTCCTAGAGAAGATTATGTTTTAATTAAAGTTTTCGAATTATTTAAAATTATTTCTAAAATTATAATGAACTTTTATAAGTCGTATTTATTTCACTTATAATTCACTTACAGTTTATATTTTATTCAAATAAAGGATTTATTTTTACAAAAAACGGCAAGGACTTATTCACACACGTTATATCATCTTGCCCCCCCCCCTCCCCATTATAAAACAGTTCATTATCATTGCAGCAGAAATAATCCCCACGCAGTATGAAATGGAAAAACAGTACAATTTATAACTAAAAATTATTTATAAAGAAGACCATCCTTCGAGATCAATAAAATTTTACATTAATTACATAATATATAATATTAACAACGCAAAGATCCTAATTAAAAATATTGTATTATTATATTATTTAAATAAATTTATTGATAATTACATAAATAACGTAATAGAATTAAACGAATGTTTTATTACAATTATAATAGATTAGAAAATTGAATTTTTGCGCCAAACATTTATGTATGGCAATTTTTAACGGACCACAGTTTACTTAAAGTTTATTTGTATTTAAAAAAGGATTATATCTTAATGACTTACGTATCACACTCAATAACTGTGATAATGTAGAACATACTTTTGAAGGATGTAATCATATGAACCAAAAAATTATGTATGTACGCAACAACTAGAATGATAAATAATGTAAACAATGTAGTTAGTAATATTTTCATTTTACATAAGTAGTTAATGATAAAATGATAACGTAACTTTTAAATTTAATTGCATAAGGTGTTGTAATAATGAATATAGTAAAATTATAAATTATATATTTAATTGTATTAAAATACATCTATTTTCCTCATGTAGGAAAGAAAAAAAAACCCTACCTACAGATTTCCATTGTCATCTGAAAATAAAACATTTTAAATTTTACGAAGTCGTTTCAATTTAAAAAGCAATAATTTACAGAAACTTTTAATATTACAAATAGTTTTACTATAAGCAATAACATTAAAATATTCAACTAAATTTACGGAATAACCTTAATCTAATTTCATATTTCTTAAATAACTTTACTAAAAACAGTCTCCTGCATATGTTTTACGTTTTTTTATTTATACTTGAATGGGTTTGATGGCCCATATAGTTTTTATTTTTAGTACGAATTTTGATTTCCCGTTCAATCAACTTAACGGTAAAAATTTGTTATTGCTAGTAATTGTCGTGTTATTTTATTTGAAAATAACTACTAGAAGTGATAATTTTCTATAACCCCTCATACAAAACTTAATGTTCAAATTTCTATACAGAAATAAATTGTTCGAGTAAAAATATTAGCATTGCACTATTAAAGTCTTTCACTACTTCAACTTCTACTCTTTTAGATCTGACATGTTTTTATTTAATTTTTTTAAATTATATAATGTATGTTTAATTTCTACACCTTTAGTCGAACTGCTGTGCACGATGTAAAAATAAAAAAAAAACATATACAGTGAGCCACATTAATATTGGAACAGTAGGTTTGAAATTAAGACTTGTCATAAAAAAAGGAGGGAAAAGCTTTTAATTCAAAATTTATTCAAAAACATGAAAAATAAACACCGTCTTTTATAATAGATGTGGAAAAAAAAAACAGAAAAAAAAAAAAGAAACACAGCCGCTGCACAATGCACACAGAAAGTATGAATTCGCCCGTCACATTAATATTGGAACGCAGCGATGACGCGCCGGAAAACGTGGTCAAATCTGTACAACTTGTGAATCATGCAAAGTTGGACTTTCCCTGGTTAGAAAATACGATGGGTACTTGTGCTAACAACTCGGACGATTTATTTATTATATGTAGACAGCTCCGGTTGAGCAAATTTATTTTAACTTATCTACCAAATAATGAGAGTTTTTCTTTTACAAGTTTCTTTGTTTACGTACGTGTACCATTTTTTTCCGATAATCTGAATTCCTTAAAGGAGCCTTATAATTCTTAAAGACGATCCTGTTCTAGCGATTTTAAAAGGAATTGTTGTAGACAGGAAAGCGATGATAAAGAGTTGGTGCAGATAAGAGCAACCTAAATTAGATTGGAGTGCAAAGTCAACGGCAAGGTTGACAACGAATAGTGCGGATGACAGAACTGAAAACATATTTGGTAATGAATAACGTATGATAACCGATCGGCTCCGTGACTATTGCACAACCGACTGAATCTGATTTAGAATTGTCTGTGTGAATAGTTTCATTCGATCGGGGTAGTTTAATATTCGATTTTGAAAGTTGAAATTGATTACAGTAAGTAAGGCGTATTTACCAACTTTCTGGAATGACAGATCGATGTGAATTGAATAGTTTGACTCTGATGGGAGGATTGAACGTGTTTTATTCATATATGTAGTTTGAGAACGTTGTTAATGGTTATAGAGTTTAACATTTTTGTTGTGAAAGGTACAGAATTAAAGTTTTTTAACCAGCTAAATCTGTGTTCAAGAACTTGGGAGGCAGGAATCAGCGGTGGGTATTTTAGATGAATTAGTAAGTTAGTGCATAGCTATTCTCGCCTAAAATGGTGAGGCCACCTGCCACTCTCGCATAAAATGTTGATAGTTTAAGAAGTACAAAAAGCTCTTCTGGTAGCCGATCGAATTTATGTTGAATAATGTTTAACTTGTTTAAAATGATTTTTCTTCGCAGATGCGTAAATTCCTTCATACCTAGATCGAATGGGTGAACGGTAGAAGGTATGTGACAATTTCTTTAGCGGGTTAAATTTAAATTGACATCAACGGTAAGATCTGAAAGTGAGAAGTATCTGGACTTGATACTTGGTCAAAAACTATTACGGACTTCCCGTATAGATACTCTCAGGAAATTTTATTTCAAAATGGATATCGGTTACACTTTAATAATATTATATCGCGGTGTATAATTTAATGTGATTTTTTAAATAGAGTTCATGGATCGGTAGTTTAGTACCGTTAACCGCTATTATTGGAGCCGTTCTCGGTGGGCCATTGGTTGAAGCTTTCGGACGCCATACTATAATCGCTTTTGCGGCTTTTCCATTTTTCATTTGTAAGTAATTTCTTGAATATTATAATTTAGGATAATTGAAATATACGAATAATTTTTTACGACTAATCGATCATTTTTATTACGATATACCGGTGAAGAAATTATTCTAGAATATGTGAAAAATAAATTCTTTTAATTTTGAAAATTTCGATATTATCGTATATAGATGTTTATGAATTCTTGAACAACTAAAATTCCAAACAAAACTGAATAACAAGACCTCCGTAATATTGTGTATTATTATTATTATTATTATTTTTTTTAATATTCTCCTTAGGAATATCTAATATTGTTTATTACAGTTTTCGTGAAATATTTATATTATTTAAATTTAATTAATTTTTCATATTAAATAAATAGGTTTTTCTTAAATATAGCAAACCCCTCGTGGAGCGATCATGTTAATTATTAAAATAAAACTGCATGAAAAAAAATTTTTTTTTGTTTTTTCGATTAATATCTATGTAATGAAAAATGTGCCGCATCGCTGGATCCCAACAATTTCGATGCTCGCGATTGGAGAAACTCGAGTTTCACCTACAGAGTTCGCTCTATAAACTAAATTTATACATTTCCCTTTTATTCCTGTTTTTCTATTTTTTATTCATTTATTCTGTAGTTACATCGCCTGATACGACGTCGGCAACAGATCTGTGTATTCGAATTTAGATCTACTGTTAGAACTTCCTATTTAGTGTGAGTTCCGGTTTTGAGAAAAAACTCCTTATGAAATGCCTTTAAAATAAAAGAACTAAATTTAAGAGGAGTTAATTTCTTCAAGGAATAAATGAAATCTAAAATTCAGCTTACTGCAGATTGCTCAGAAAAAAGAACTGTGAAAAATCATTTACTAAAGTATTAAACCATCTTTGCAAGAACAGTTAGTTCCTTATGTGTTTAAATCGAAAACATTAGAAAGTGTTTTTAATACAACCGAACCAGAATTACGAAAAAATAAAGTAAAAATTGAAATAACAATAACGCAAGAGCTTACATTCTTTTTAAGTCTTTCTTTCTTTGCATCTAGCCCACCTGCATTAAAAACGTACCGTTAATAATTTGGCGGAGAGTTTTGATAACTTTTCGTTCAATAAGAAATTCCTTTCCACTTACAAAAATAGTAAAGTTAAACATTTACTTCGAGAAATAATTAAAATTTTTAAAAATCACCGATATTTTTAAATATTTTTATTTTTATACTTTACAATGTTATAAATCACTTCTAATTGACCAGATTAATTTACATCTGAAACATGGAAAATGAAAATTTGGAAATATCGCACGTGTCATTTTTAATCGAATTTTTATTTTAAAGCGCAGTTACGTAATGAACACATTACACAATTACAGCTTTGTAATTTAAGCCGGAGTGTTTTTTTTTTGTTTATTTTTTTTTATTACAATGTAAGAAATAAATGTGTTTATTACGTATTACATTAATTTATCTCTCTGCAGCTTCACATAAATGTAATATTGCTTGCAGCATTTTTGATGTTAGCATTCGCCAACAATATATCGATGATATACGGTGGAAGAGTTCTAAGTGGATTTTTTGTCGGAGTTTGTTCGTTAGCACTTCCGATATATTTAGGGGAAACTATGTTACCTAAAGTAAGAGGAACTCTCGGTTTGCTACCGTGTTTATTTGGAAATGGAGGTAATATGTATCAATTGTATATTACGGTTAAATGTATTTTTTCTTAAATTAACGACATCGAAAACTGTTTTTTCGATTATGATTTTTTATTTCGTACTTCATTTTTGCGGAAAGATTTTATATTTACTTTTTTCAGTTAAAATGTACATTTACTAAAACTTGTAAATAATCGAAAAATTGTATTACTTCAAGAACTGAAATCTAAACCAGCAAAATATTAAAAGCTCAAAGCCCCTAACGGTTAAAACGCTCGGCATCCGTGATCTCTATTTTCCGAATGCTTCCAAGTAGTGTGAAACGTTTATAATACATTCGCGAGGGATACGTCTAAAATATCTTCGCGAATTTAAAGTCTACTTTTCTAAAATAATTCAGACGACGAAAAAAAGTAATTTTCTTTTCAGCCGATTTCTAAGAATTACTCTAAATAACGAAAACAATATTAAATTACAGCGAGTTTTCTTATAATACGAAATACAAGTGCGAGAATATATTTAAAATAATCTTATTTATTGTCAATAGACTATCACTTTTTAAAACCACTACTGCAAAATTAGACGTGGATTAAATATTTTATTGAGAACATTTTTTTTTTTTTTTTTTTTTTTTTATCATTTTTATCTGCATACAATCTGTTCATTTGAACAATAAATAGCAATGTTATTTTATATAAACCATGGTGGAACGCTCCCCCCCCCCCCAGTGGTGGTCGCTATTCCTTATTTGTATGAACGTTATTTATTGGAATATGTTGAACTATACAAATTAATGTCTACGGACAAAATTCCAGTTCAATGTTGCCGTTTTAATCGTCTGAATCGTACGCTATTCTGCGAAATGAAAGTATTTTCTAGCAAAGGTCGTAATTACTTCTTTTACCATTGGAATGCAGAGGTCTTTGTGTATATCATCATTACGGACAAACCATGGTGCCGCCAAATATCTCGTAGGACACTGAAATCTTTGTATAATTTTAAGATTTGAAATACTCGTCGTTCCCCAGATTTGAATACCGTGTATGTTCACACAAGTTCTAAGATTGCCCTGTATAGTAGCGGCACTTTATTTTCAACTGATAAAGATGAATTTTTGTTCATTAACCAACGCAACCTGCGGTATTTGATGTCTAGCTGCTTCCGCTTTGCAATAATATGATTCTTGAAGGTGGTCAAGATGTAACCCGAGATATTTCACAGTACACGAGTTGGGAATTGTAAAAACATCTCTGTAATAAAATCGGGTTTCAAGAAAAAGTAATTCACTGCTTGTTATCATTTAGTATTCCTTAATAGACTGGAAACTTTTCGTCTCCAATTCCTATTAAAAATTCGCGGGACTATTTATTTGAGATATTAAGTTTTTGGAAAAATAATCATTGCCGTTTGATTTCGCATACAATGTTAATCGTGCTCGTATCTTAACAAACACGCCTACCGTAATGTGTTTTGTCATCTTTTGAACCGCCCTCCGACCATAATCGCATGTCTCCCATATTTTCTAGTATCGGTAATATTAAACTTCTTGTCGCTAAAAAAAAAAAACACTCGCAGAAAATCATATCAGTTCCTAGTTCCATATATTTAACTGTTATTTTCAGCGCGCGATTTTTCCCTTAAAATTAAATGGCCCTATATATTTGTAATTTTAAGATATGCTATCTACGTGTGTTTGTTTATCGTCTTGTTTTCGCAGTACCTCCTTCACATTTTTTTTTTTTTTTGGGTTGACCACATTAGATAAGTTTTATAAGCTAATTACTTTCGTCTGCGATTGCATAAAGCTTTTTACCATGAATTTAAGGTGCGCTTAATTCTTTTTTTAAGAGAAGTCTTTCGGGTTATTATTATCAACGAGTTTTTGTAATTTCTTCGCAACATTTGAAAATTTAGTGTTGTTGCCTTTTCTAGAATGTTTTTGAAATTTTCTTATCTAAGAGTTATACTGTCCGCACACGGGTTTTTATTATTTGATTCTTCGATCATTTGTACTAGCTTTAATGTTTCTTTTGCCAAACTTCCTTTTTAAGATGAGTGTGTTGCATTTTTAATATATTTTCTATACGCACAGTCTTTAAAACTTCATCATAAATCGGAGATTCGTATTTTTCATTCTACATTTTACCGTGCTTCTTAAGCAATTTACTATTTTCTTTTTCACATATTCTTCGTGAAGTTTATTAGTCTATTTCCAATTAAACGGAGAATTATCCTACTAGCAATTAGTAATCAGAACTGTAGTAGGAAGATAGTGCTTGTCTCTGATTCAGCATCCTTATCCTTATCAATTTGTAATCACTTTTCGAATTTCACTGCAACCGTCTGAGGAAGAGCGTGTATAAAGTCTCGATTTACCCTAACTGCGCATTTCGTTCGTAAATTGCAAAAATATTATGCATGACTGAATTGCATCACATTCTTCCGTCTCGATTATTCCCGATTTTTTAATCGATAATCATTCTTAGCGCTACCGATTTTTGCAAAGATTTTATAAAAATACAAAATTTTAACATTGGAGCCGATGGCGTGCCAAATGTGAAAGCAATGTTGGCTACAGCAAACAAAAATCTACGGAAGGGCGACACCTACACCAAAAATTAATAATTGTGACGAAATTACCTATTTTGCTTTTATTGAAAATCAAAAAAATTTTAAGCTAAATGTAAAACGCATTACGGTTGAAAATGTTTACTCTTATACCTGCTTAAAGTTATAATAAAATAATTAGCGCTTTACTGTAAAAATAATATAATTAAAAAAATTGTACCGGAAAATTAGTGAAATAAATTTATTTAAAAAAAAAAAAAAACAATTACCGACCGATAGCCCCCCGAAAAGAAGGGCTAACGACAACAAATAAATTTTAAAAAAATTCGGAACAAAATCAAAAAATTCTATTAAAAAAACAAAGACAAAAAACATTAAACTCCGAAGGAAATGTAAAAACGGTACAAAAATACGGAACTACAAAGTCCATCGCAGACGATGGTGTATCAACGAACACCGTCAGAAGTAAAAACTGAAACTAGTTCAGGGGATCATCAGAGATGTAAGCTAGGTAAGAACAGGAGATAAAAGGGAAAATTAAAACGGTATCAGCAAATATCGACAAAGACATACTCATATTATTCGAACGTTGTAGGGAGAGAAAACATACGGATCAGTTATTGTGTGAACCGCAGCGTGGTCCGATTTAACTACCAACCGATAACTGCCGTAAACATAAGCGTCCACTTCGGGTGAAAGGTTACCCTTTCTCGATGTTTATGGACGATCCTCAATAAAAATACGCGAATGTAATTCTTTCTTGGAAGAAAAAGAAAGTTATATTTCGTTTCGTTTGCTTATTATTCTTATATTTTGCGTATTCATTACTCTCTACTGCCACTTGAATTTTAGACTCATGTTAAAAGTCAAATAATATCAAAGGTATTAATAATATAGATTGCTACTATCAGGATCGTAGTCGAAATTGTCTTCGACTACTGGCTTTCTATTATTTTCCTAGAATCGCTGATGATGACTTCCGGCTTTCCTTGTTTTATAGCCCTGTTTTTTTTTTCTTTTTTCACTTCATAATTACACAATAACATTATCTACTTTTAAATCGAGCACATTCTTAATTGTAAAAAGCAGACGATGTAGTGTGCACACATTTTTTCCCTTTCCACCGGTATAATTGATTTTATTCTATTCCGCTTGAAGACGATGCTGTTTAACGTTTTTAGAATTAAAGTAATGGATAAATATATTCATAATAGTAAATAATTCACTTACATAAATTTTCTAACTGGTCTCCTACATGGTAAAAGAAAACCAGTGTTGTATTTAAAAAATCATTACAGCGGTGTTTCTTTAAGGTTTTAGGTGAAACACCTTATCGCCATTTTTCATTTATTCCTCTTTACGATGCGATTGTTGGAATAATAATCAAATTACTTTAGAGTTATTCTAATAATCGGATTGTGC
Source organism: Icerya purchasi (assembly GCA_039619475.1). Lineage (NCBI taxonomy): Eukaryota > Metazoa > Arthropoda > Insecta > Hemiptera > Monophlebidae > Icerya > Icerya purchasi. The sequence continues at coordinate 383,190,629 of CM077115.1, forward strand.
GAGAATTTTAATTTGAATCATTACATCACTACTCAGCTTATGGAGCAGTTTTAGCGTAGCGAATTGCGAAATGTTACTGCAAAAACATGTGGCTAGCTGTAGAATTTCCCCTCCTGTAAGTTGTTTACGCAAGGGTGTCGTCAGCCAACGAGCCCCTGGGGGGGGGGGGGGGAGCAAGATGATAGAAAGAGGATATGAGTTATAGAAAAAATAAAATTTATAATTTGTAAAGGCTTAATATTTTATTAAACAAGGATAACATCTTAATTAAAACATAATTTTCATGGGTTTCTGGCAAGTTGTTCTATTACTTCATTATAAAAGTCTTTAAATTGTCCGTGACTACGTGCCTATGAATACTCATCATGGTCAGTTGATTAAAAAGTTTCAAAGCTGCAGTGGGGGAGGCAACGGTCCTTCCCTTCTCCCCTTGGCGACACCCATGTGTTTAAGTATAAAAATAATAATTTCCCCTAGGTTTTTGGCATTTCATTTTTCTGTTTTTTTTTCTTTTTTTCTGATTATATTTTATTCTTCCTAGTATAAAATATAATTAAAAATTAAAAATTATTTGCAAATATAGCTACGTTAAAATTATGAAGCATTAAATTTCCGGTTAGGTCTTTCCTTTTTTTAGATCGTTGATTTATTATTTATAATAAATTTGTTAATTTTTTTCATCTAAATTTAAATATCAGTTCTCTCTTAAATAAATTTAATATTTTATTTTGGAAATTCCTAAAAAAAAGATGGTTTTTTGATTTGTCTTTATTTGTGTAGCATCAGTAGTGTGGGCATGTACAACATTATACTGTCTTAGAGAAGTACTAGGTAAAAGATCAGGGGAATTCACTGCTGAAAGGTACATATTAATACACAGATAAACGATACGATTGTTTAAAAAAAGGGGGCTATCGCATTAACCGGCAGAAAAGTAGACTGAGTTTCTTTTCGAAAACTTTGTGATAAAAAGTTGAATTTAAAAATTAACTTAAAATATCAAAGGAATTCGGCAGTAATTAGTATTAAACAAAACATATTCAGGAAGCGGCAAGGCGGACTATATACTGGAAGGTGGACTGTTAATGTGCAAATACTGTGTAAACGGTTGAACGGGAACGTGGTTAGATCTAGAAGAAAGGCCAACAAGAGATGATGTACTCTAATCGCAATGCGGATGATAGAATGCATTTTAAAAAGATCAATTTAAGGAATGAAATACGATTGGTCTAATAATTATTTACAAGCACTATCTTCAAATAATGATGCGAATTTTTCATTACGGGAAACCACTTGACATCCGAGGAAACCACAATTACATGCCATTCAAGCCCGATTTTCGAGAAACTGAGCTAGGAGAATGACGAGGAAAAAGTAAAAGTCACTCCTAAAAATCTGTCTGCAGATTTAAAACCAATAATACTACATGAGACGATAAAGTAAACAAAATATTTAACAGTATAGTGTCCCCTATAGAAGATACCTCTCTCTCTCTCTCTCTCTGGATTAAGTCGTAGGAGCTACAACTAAATTGCGAAAAGCACCCGGCTCTGATAGTACTACGGCGGAACTTCCACATAAACGGTCACTTATATATATATATATATATATATATTTATAGCGCTGTTTAGAGCGTTTGAATTATGGATTTCTTTACAGCCGAAACTAAAAAAAATCATAATGATATTGAGAAATGGCCGGGGAATTCGAAATCCGTTTTATCGATAGTGTCAAAAATATTTGGAAAACTATTCTTGAGAAGCGTTTAAAATTAATCGTGAAGGGAAAGATGTATTCAAAAATAATCACTCAATAATTGATCAAACACATCGAATAACAGACGTTATCGAGGCAATTCTTGGATGTAGCTCAAGTTATTAATGAAATTCGGTACAGAGATTTTTAAATTGGTTCCTATAGAGTTATTTTTAAATATTGATACTTCGAAGTATCTTTTGATAATTCTTAATATACATAAGATAACCAGTATTCCTCAGAGCAATATATTGTTCTCAGTATTGGACTTGCTTTACGCGTCACATGTGCAGCAGTCTACTAAATCCAACAGTATCATTTTTTGCGGATGACACAGTTGTCGCCCAAGAAAATGCTAATGCTTACATGCAAGAAACGGATAATAAAGCGCAGTCCACCGAAAAATTAAACTTAATGAAGCCGGACGCATGTGTCTTTAAATCACATGTGTTTCTGTAATTATGAGCAGCCAAATGATTCCCCGGTATCTGATATACAGCCAGATCCTTAGAAATACACTTGCATACAAGACTCACATCTGGAAACCATACGTTAAAATGGAAATAAAATAAATATAACATTGTGTAACAAAATTTTACATTAGCTGCTAGGGCGAAAATCCCAAATTAGCCTTACAGATAAACGAAATTTTAAGGGGTATCTGAACTTTCGGAATACAAGTATAGAGGGCTGCAGCAAATAGACTACCAGGAAGGCGGTACAAGTAACACAGAACAAATTGTTACGTTCGACCATCAAAGCCTCGTAATCGTATAAGAAATGATGCCCTACATTGTAATTTGCAAATTAAAACAGTTAATGAAATAATTGCTCAATTTTTTTTAAAACATAAACTTTGGCTGCGTCAACATAAAAATTCGAAAATGATTCAAATAATTGATGCGGGACCACCAACAAGTGTAAGAAGACGTCACAGTAAAAAATCGCACGATTAAGTTCAATAAATTCTTATTTGTACGTGTGTTTGTGTCATTGCTAATTATATCGCGTACTAGAGTAATGTTTAAAGAAAATTTTGTTAGAATGTTGGTGCAGTCAACCACTCTGCATATATTATACGTGGTGTGATGTACACATGTGTGTACGCTCTGTACCATGTCAAGAGTACCTCTGTGAATGATCTAATAAAATCAGTTCTAATATATAGATGAAAAAAAATAAATCCTCCAATGTTCTAACTCATCGTAACGAACTAAAAAAACCTTATTTTCATACTTTTTACGATTCTTCTTTATTTTTAATCTAACGGTGTTGGATGTTTTTAAGAATAGATAAGAAATAAAAGTACAAAAGAAACTAAAAAATGAGAGAAATTGTTTTCCAAAATAAATAACAAAATTAATAATATAAATAACAAATCAGTAATAACACGAACGCCATTATTTTATTTTATTTTTAATATCCACATACATGTTTCAGAGTCACAAACTCCATAATCATGTTGTCGAAAGAAGTTTGTAACCCTAAAACATGTCAATGGATGATAATCTATATAGTAGATAGGAAACCTGCGTTCTGGGAGATTAGCCAATCAGGAGCCAGTATTTAGTCACGTGACCACGCCCCTTTTTACTCAACTAATCAAGAGTCAATATTTAATCATATGATCACACTCTTTCCACATCATTCATCACTGCACCACTATGTTCTACTCCAATTACACTCTTCTGCTCGCCACATCTTCACTGTTACAAACCTAAATCCATATATCTCAACGTCTATCACACCCCAAATCAACCACATGCTTTCTCTGGAAGTACCTGCATATGGTCTCCCTCACTTAGTAACACCACTCGACCAAAACATGGATTAGGGGAAAGGCTTTAACCAGCTACCTTTAAATTTTTTTTTCTAACCCCTACTAAGTTGCTTTATGTAATCATTCTAGTTTTTATGTATGTTGATGATATATTTATGATCGTCTAACTGTTGCAATAATTTATGCTAACGGATACTAGTTATTTATGATTATGTATGCTTTGAGAAAATGTTTTACTATTGACTACCCACCATTAACTCTTTAACCCCAATACCAATTCTACCATTTTGTGTGTGTTTATATGTTTGTTGATAATGCATTTACTACTGCCAAACCAATATAATAATTTGCTAAGATGCTTGTGTGTTTCTATGTACGTTGATGATATATTTATGATTGCCTAACTAATGTAATAATTTGTGCTAACCGATACTAGCTGCTCATGTTTGTGTATGCTTTGAAAGTGCTTTATTATAAACTACCCAATGCTAATACAACTTGCTAACCCAATATTATTACACCTACCACACTTGTTCCAACAAATATGTCTCCAAGAATAATTTAATATGTTGATTAATTGAAATTGGGATAATCTTTGCTACCAATGCTTGTTTGCATGTATATAATTTGATATATGTCCAACCAAAATAATTGTAATAACAACATATATGTGGGGATATATCTCAGCTCAGAGATTTTTTTCTCGGGTGACCATGTACATGTATGTGTACAGTTTCTAATGCAATGAAGCAATATCTATACCCCCAAAATTATTAATCATAACAGATACAACCCGGCTAATATACACCAGTATAGTATAGATTAAAATTAGAAAATCAAACTGTCTGCATGAATCAAATATGATGAAGCACACATTCTACCTCTCATCCCCAAATTTTATTATTTGATAGATATAATCGCACTCGCAAGAATTCCATAATGCACATATTCCCAACCAAATAACACCACCATCTCAATAACTCACCTAAGCTGCTGCACTACCACTTGCTATACAAACACCAGATTAAAAACCTAATAATTTTTCTGTAACATGACTCCAAACATCACAAACAGGGATTAAGATAAATATTGTATCATAGAAAGAAGCGCTCAATTTAAACTAAAAGCACTCTTTTCACACAAATTACACCATCTAGGGCTAAAATACTCACATTTTAGCACAAAACATCAAATTTTAAAGGAAAAAGACCATTTTACACAAAATATCCTCATTTTAGACACAAAAACATCAAATTTTATAGTAAAATATAACAATTTAGTATAAATGGTACTATTTTAGGCAGAAAGCTCCAAATTTTAATGAAAAATGCACCATCCTAAGGAAAAGTATTAAATTTTTACTACATACACACTATTTAATTAGAAATAACATCACCTCTATACACTATGACTAAATACAAAATATTTTAAGCTCCCACACATTCTTAGATCTAACAAATTAAAGAAATAAATACAATTGTTAATACAAAATTTATTACACAATAAAAACAAAATATACACTGGCTAATATTACACTTAATAATAATACATAGCTCCATATAATCATGCAATATACATATTCTTATCTAATATAAATGCTCTTAGTTCAGCTAAAACAACATTAAACTTTCTATGGAATTTATTATACATTGAATTTCCATAAGCTATTGTATCTACATTATTACTACATATTATTCTTTTATCATCACTACCACTTAATACTACTTTATTCTGCTCCAGGGTATACAGTATATGTTTATGACTTTGAATATTGTAATATGTCTTATAATTATCACTTAATTTACCACACACACTATTCACACAATTATAATAATCAATAAAATTAAGCTCTTTCTTAATTATAGAAGACTGTACAACTTTACATTTTTTAATTTCTCTATTATCTACAATACTTATAGAATACATTTTTGGGCGCAATCCAACAAATTCACTAATTGGAATACTATTTAATTCATCCTTAAATACACCAAGTTTCTTTTTATTTTCTAGTGAATAGCATGGATGACTTTCAGGATAATCACTTGTATCAAAATATTGAGCATTATCTTTAATATCTTTATAAAAATCAAGTGATTTAAGTTCATAAATAAGTGAATCAGTATCACAATATAAAAGATTAATATTCTTATACATTTTACACATTACATTATAATGAAAATCAAACATTTTTACTTTGCTAATATCTAAAATAGACATCCCAATATAAATGGGTTTATTAAATTTAATTGTTGAAGGATTTAAATGTACTGCAGCCAGAAATGGCCGTTCACTGAATATTGTTCGATCTTTAAAATTACTTTTACCAACTAGTTTTGTAAATTTTACTTTATTTGTAATAAGTTGTATATTAATTCTATGTCTAACGTTTTCCATCATTTTACCAAAAACACTATTATTCATAAGCTTCCAAAAGTTCTTCTCAAACTCATTAGTAGCATGTTTCCGCTGTAGAGTGTTCAAATCAATGTATGGCTTCAACCATGCAGACTGATTGAAACAAATGACTCGATGCACACACAGAAGTTTTAACCCTAATGCAATGGCTTGTTTTCAATTTCTATAGTGAATAATATAATTGTACTTATTTTCTAATGTATTAACTAATTTCACACATTTTCCAACTGATTTAGCCTCAGGACATAGAGGTAAATCATTATGCACCAAATGTAAACTTGTAGGATACTCCAAATCCACCTCGAGCACATAGCCAATGGACCCATCATCAGCTATCTCCATAATATTTAATTCTCTTATTTCTTTTTGGCTAAGCCATCTGAAACCATTCATAGGAAGAAGTTCACTCATAGCCCAAGGCTAATCCAGGGGCTGTAAAACTCCATGCAGGATCCAATTTGTATATGTTATAACAGACACTTCTAAAGTTTTCAAATACATCTGCTAGTAGAAGCACATCTGTCTTTAGATATATATCACTATACTCCCCAAGTGTTTGAACATTTAATGTATTCCACACATTCACTGCATGTAAGTAATCTTTGTCACTAATATCTGATTTTGTAAGGGAATTATAGAAATACTCCTTTGCAGGCAAACTTGTTTCATCCAATTTTTCCCATGATGACACATATGAATAAGGGAAAACACCCTTTCTACGAAATAAAGGAAGCAAATCAGGCGACGCAACGTTCCTGATGGTATGATGAAGTGAACTATCAGGCAAATAACTGGCTAATTTCTCAAGACTTGACACCATAAAACGGAATGTATCTATGAATCGTATTTTCATTTTTTCTGAAATATGCTTTGAGAATGATATGTAGCGTTCTTCACTATTTGGTATTACTTCGATGTCCTGATCATCGCACGCTAAATCCCTGATGAATAAATGAGCATCATATCCACTCAGATTATGTATGAATACTGGCACAAAATTCGGGAGTTGATACTCTAGGTTACATTTTGAGTGCGCTGCACCTCGAAATTTTCCAGTCAAATGATTATGGTCTGCAACTTTATCATCATGTAGCACTCCTTCACAAATGTGGCACACCAATGAAGCATCATATTTTTCCAAATCCTCAGGCGTCCACTGTAACGGAGTGTTTTTCTGATAAATCTTTTCTATTTTTTGAATATCTTTTACCAACCATTCATAGAATTTTTTAGTCGCATTAGGACCTTGATACATTTTAGGCTCCGATGTAAAATTAAACCCAACACCTTCTTCACATCTTGATACAATATAATAGCAAAAGCTAAATGCTTCATGCCTCTGTATGGGAATAGTACTAGATGATTTTTGGGGCCTGTTTTGATTACCACTGTATGAACCATCTTCCATACATTGCCGCTTACAATTTTTCATATTTTCACCATGTCGCTGACTATTTTGATGCTTGCCACCAATTTCTATACTGTCATCATCATTATCACTAATAATTTCTCCATCATTGACATCACTATCATATGATTCATCATTTACAGGCTTCAGGATACACTCGAAATCAGCAAATATGACAAATGGTATAAATTCTTGCTGTTTATACTGTTGGAATTTTAATATTTTATTCTCCTCCATTGGCATAATGACTGTTGCAGGAGCATTATCAGAGCAGCGTTGTGTATGAGCCAGGTACTTAGAATGATCCTGGACATACCATAAACAGCGACGGCATATAAACATCCGATAGTGATCCTTAGTGATCTGACTTCTTACAAGACGCTCCAAATTTTTTATCCAACAATAGTGTGATTTATCACCTTCAGTTATAAGGAGCATATCTGTATGATCCACTCGTTCTTCTTTACATATACGAACTGGATAGACAATATTTTTCTCATCCAAACCATAAACATTCACAGATGATTGTAGGTTATTCTTTTCAAATGTACTTATGTCATCCAATGATGTGGGGAAAGATACACCACTCCAGTTGTATTTCTTTAACAATGATGTATTCTGCACATAATTGCTTGCATATTCTGGATGATTCACTTTAATATATTTCGTCAACATTGAATATTTGAAACACATCTGATCAACATTTTTCACATTAATAACAGCCTTTTTCGATGCAATACAGGATGGTAGTGGAATATATGATGATGCACGGCTTAGAACATTCCAATGGTTGACACGAATTTCTAGATATTCGATTTTCTTTAATCTCCAACCAGATCCTGTTGCACGCTCAAACTTATCAGCAAGACTAATAATTTTTCCACATTCTGCCTTGTACCATGCAGAAATATTCTCACCACGAGTGAGTAAATGCACATTAGTTGGGAAGTAAAACTGGCTAGTGACCCAGTCTACAAACCCAACACCTTTAACAAATAGACAGCATAATGACAAATTAACTTTTATTCCAGTACTAAGTCTTCTCTTAATTATCCTGATCACTGTAGGAGTAATATCAACCAAATACTTTGCAATGTCCATCTGGCATTTATTATTGTTTACAATACGATATGTTGCCAAACGCTTATGATAATGCTTGCTAACGTTTTTAATAAAAATATTACGTTGAACACCCACTGACGACATCTTTATAAATATTGATACAATTACAAATTAAAAGCAACAAAAACTTGAACGCAGGAAAACACGTCTAACGACTTAAAACACATAGACAAATCAAATAAAAGCCCATCAGACCTCATACTTATAATAAAATGCATACAAAGTTCATAACGCGAAGTAATTTTAACTATTTCAAAAATTATTTAAAAATAAATAATATAAAAAAATTTAAGTTTTAAAAATAACGCTGGTAGAATTACTATACTTAAAAGCCAAAAATGCTAAAAAAAAAAAAAAAAAAAAAAATTGATGTGTTGCTCATGTGCAGCAATGTGTACATACACAGCACAATCTAAATATTCCTTATTTGATGACAATAGGAGGCGATGATGTCTGAACTGACAAAAGATTTTCTGTGAATTAACATATAACATAACAATTGCTAGCAGACTAACTTTAAAAATTTCATCAAAACTCACATGTAAATCTTCTCTATATATACATTTCACAATCTATTTTGATCACAGAGAGTTAATGCTTATTCATCAGCAGTAATATATAATGACACTCATATATCTAAATATCTACATATATATCTACATATCTACATATATACATATATATCTACATATATATGTCTTAAATAATTAAAAATATGTCATAAGGATAGACAGGAAAATATAAAAACATTATCATTTAAACAATTTAAAAATGTACAAAATTAATACATCTAAAAGACAAATATTAAACTAATTTATCAAAATTTACTAGAGAAAAGAAAAAAGTATCACAAACTTCAAAGGAATAATCAAAAGAAATATATGATTCAATTCAAAACACAATTTTACAACAAACCAGTAATGAATTAACCACAACATTATATCTACAACCACCAATGAACAATAAAAAATAAATGCATAAGATTTAAAATATCTCCTTCCAAAAATAATGACCACAATACACAAAAAAAAATAAAATGAAAACATGTAAAGTAATGGAACAAAAATGAACTGGAAAATAAGAACAAGGCAGGGGTACAATCAAAATTAAATAATAGAATATAGCAATGCAAAAATTAAAGAGTCAATAAAAGACGGGAAAATACACAATAGATGTAAAGAAACTATGATTTGTAAAGTAAAATATAATCAATTACAGATTATTTAATGTATCAAAAGTAAAAAGCAACAAACAGAAAATAAAAAAATTAATAATAACGCAATAATAAAATCAAATACAAAACTGACAAACCATAATAAGAGAAGAAAACCATACTCTAAAAACTGGATTTATCAATGGAAACAGTAAGGAGAGTGATTATACAAATAAATAAATAAAAAAAAAAGTGGAAAAGTAATAAGAACTTGAAAATACAATCAATTCAAACATTCTAACAAAATAATTAAAAAACAATAAAAAAGCAATGAACCATGGAGAGAGCACTTTGAATTAAATTTAAAAAAATTAATAGGCAAAGTTCACAAGCTCCAAAGATTATAGATAAATATGATTAAAGAATAATTAAATATATGTCATAGGAATCCTCAGAAAAACATAAAAACACAGTCCCTTAAACAGTTATTTAAAAACACACAAAATGAATACACCTAGAAGGCAAATATTAAACTAATTAAACAAAATCTACCACAGAAAAGGAAAAAGTAACATAAAATTCAATGGAATAATCAAAAAAAAATATATGATTTGATTCAAAACATGATTTTACAACTAACCAGCATTGAAAATAACTGCAGAATTAAATACACGACCATCAATGAGCAATAAAAAGAAATACTTAAGATTTAAAATACCCCCATTCAACAAATAATGACCGCAACACACACAAACCTAAAATTGACACATCTAATGTAACGAAACAGAAACAAAGTAGAAAATAAAAAACAAAAACAAAGGCGCAATTACAATTAAATAAAAGAACATAACACAATACAAAAATTAAAGGATGATACAGATCGCTCAAATATATAATAAACACAAAAGAAACCCCTATTTGAAAAGTAAAATATAATAAACTACAGATTATTTAACACACTAGAAAATAAAAAGCAACAAACGGGGAAATGTAATATAACATAACTACATTGGAAGAAAAAACATAAAAGTGTAATGAATTAGTAATAAAAAATCACTGGATTAGAGAAAATAATTTAAAACCATTAAAATCTCTATTAAACAGACGAAAATAACACATATGTATATTAAATTTATAACAACTAAAGATCGCGTCCCTAAACACTTCAACTATAAACAAAAAAAAAAAAAAAAAGATCGAAAAAGAGTGATATAAAACGGCCAAATCGGAAAAAAGCATAAAATTGTAATGAATTATCAATAAAAATAACTGGATCAAAGAAATTGATTTAAAACCATTAAAATCTCTATTAAACAGACGAAAATAACAAATATATTAAATTTATAGCAACTTATAAAGATCGCGTCTGTAAACACTTCAACTATATGCAAAAAGATCGAAAAAGAGTGATTAAAACGGCCAAATCGAAAGAAAAAAGCATAAAATTGTAGTGAATTAGTAATAAAAATCACTGGATCAAAGAAAATGATTTAAAACTATTAAAATCTCTATAAAACAGACGAAAATAACAAAATATATTATTTAAAACTGATCATAATTTACTTAATAACAAATATATTAAATTTATCACAACATTATAAAGATCGCATCTGTAAACACTTCAACTACATGCAAAAAAAAGATCGAAAAAAGTAATACAAGACGGCCATATTGGAAGAAAAATATAAAATTGTAATGAATTAGTAATAAAAAAACACTGGATCAGAGAAAATGTTTTAAAACCATTAAAATCTCTATTAAACAGATGAAAATAACAAATATATTAAATTTATAACAACGTTATGGCATCTGTAAACACTTCAACTACATTCCAAAAAAAAAAAGATCGAAAAAAGTAATACAAGACGGCCATATTGTGAGAAAAGAGCATAAAATTGTAATGGATTAGTAATAAAAAATCACCGGATCATAGAAAATGATTTAAAACCATTAAAATCTTTATAAAACAGACGAAAATAACAAAATACATTGTTTAAAACTGATTATTCCGGTTTGGTCTGTTATTTTTGTCTTCCGGCGCTGTTTTTCTTCTCTTTTCTATGCAACAGTGTATTTTATCTAAGCCCAATGTTTTTACCATCTTTTTTTTTTGCGATCTTTTTTTTTTTTTTTTTTTTGCGATCTTTTTTCTATTTTGTACGATCTTTATAATATTATGATAAATTTAAATTATTTGTTATTAAGTAAATAATAATCAGTTTTAAATAATGTATTTTGTTATTTTCGTCTGTTTTATAAAGATTTTAATGGTTTTAAATCAATTTCTTTGATCCAGTTATTTTTATTGATAATTCATTACAATTTTATGCTTTTTTCCGATTTGGCCGTTTTATATCACTCTTTTTCGATCTTTTTTTTTTTTTTTTTGTTTATAGTTGAAGTGTTTAGGGACGCGATCTTTAGTTGTTATAAATTTAATATACATATGTGTTATTTTCGTCTGTTTAATAGAGATTTTAATGGTTTTAAATTATTTTCTCTAATCCAGTGATTTTTTATTACTAATTCATTACACTTTTATGTTTTTTCTTCCAATGTAGTTATGTTATATTACATTTCCCCGTTTGTTGCTTTTTATTTTCTAGTGTGTTAAATAATCTGTAGTTTATTATATTTTACTTTTCAAATAGGGGTTTCTTTTGTGTTTATTATATATTTGAGCGATCTGTATCATCCTTTAATTTTTGTATTGTGTTATGTTCTTTTATTTAATTGTAATTGCGCCTTTGTTTTTGTTTTTTATTTTCTACTTTGTTTCTGTTTCGTTACATTAGATGTGTCAATTTTAGGTTTGTGTGTGTTGCGGTCATTATTTGTTGAATGGGGGTATTTTAAATCTTAAGTATTTCTTTTTATTGCTCATTGATGGTCGTGTATTTAATTCTGCAGTTATTTTCAATGCTGGTTAGTTGTAAAATCATGTTTTGAATCAAATCATATATTTTTTTTTGATTATTCCATTGAATTTTATGTTACTTTTTCCTTTTCTGTGGTAGATTTTGTTTAATTAGTTTAATATTTGCCTTCTAGGTGTATTCATTTTGTGTGTTTTTAAATAACTGTTTAAGGGACTGTGTTTTTATGTTTTTCTGAGGATTCCTATGACATATATTTAATTATTCTTTAATCATATTTATCTATAATCTTTGGAGCTTGTGAACTTTGCCTATTAATTTTTTTAAATTTAATTCAAAGTGCTCTCTCCATGGTTCATTGCTTTTTTATTGTTTTTTAATTATTTTGTTAGAATGTTTGAATTGATTGTATTTTCAAGTTCTTATTACTTTTCCACTTTTTTTTTTATTTATTTATTTGTATAATCACTCTCCTTACTGTTTCCATTGATAAATCCAGTTTTTAGAGTATGGTTTTCTTCTCTTATTATGGTTTGTCAGTTTTGTATTTGATTTTATTATTGCGTTATTATTAATTTTTTTATTTTCTGTTTGTTGCTTTTTACTTTTGATACATTAAATAATCTGTAATTGATTATATTTTACTTTACAAATCATAGTTTCTTTACATCTATTGTGTATTTTCCCGTCTTTTATTGACTCTTTAATTTTTGCATTGCTATATTCTATTATTTAATTTTGATTGTACCCCTGCCTTGTTCTTATTTTCCAGTTCATTTTTGTTCCATTACTTTACATGTTTTCATTTTATTTTTTTTTGTGTATTGTGGTCATTATTTTTGGAAGGAGATATTTTAAATCTTATGCATTTATTTTTTATTGTTCATTGGTGGTTGTAGATATAATGTTGTGGTTAATTCATTACTGGTTTGTTGTAAAATTGTGTTTTGAATTGAATCATATATTTCTTTTGATTATTCCTTTGAAGTTTGTGATACTTTTTTCTTTTCTCTAGTAAATTTTGATAAATTAGTTTAATATTTGTCTTTTAGATGTATTAATTTTGTACATTTTTAAATTGTTTAAATGATAATGTTTTTATATTTTCCTGTCTATCCTTATGACATATTTTTAATTATTTAAGACATATATATGTAGATATATATGTATATATGTAGATATGTAGATATATATGTAGATATTTAGATATATGAGTGTCATTATATATTACTGCTGATGAATAAGCATTAACTCTCTGTGATCAAAATAGATTGTGAAATGTATATATAGAGAAGATTTACATGTGAGTTTTGATGAAATTTTTAAAGTTAGTCTGCTAGCAATTGTTATGTTATATGTTAATTCACAGAAAATCTTTTGTCAGTTCAGACATCATCGCCTCCTATTGTCATCAAATAAGGAATATTTAGATTGTGCTGTGTATGTACACATTGCTGCACATGAGCAACACATCAATTTTTTTTTTTTTTTTTTTTTTAGCATTTTTGGCTTTTAAGTATAGTAATTCTACCAGCGTTATTTTTAAAACTTAAATTTTTTTATATTATTTATTTTTAAATAATTTTTGAAATAGTTAAAATTACTTCGCGTTATGAACTTTGTATGCATTTTATTATAAGTATGAGGTCTGATGGGCTTTTATTTGATTTGTCTATGTGTTTTAAGTCGTTAGACGTGTTTTCCTGCGTTCAAGTTTTTGTTGCTTTTAATTTGTAATTGTATCAATATTTATAAAGATGTCGTCAGTGGGTGTTCAACGTAATATTTTTATTAAAAACGTTAGCAAGCATTATCATAAGCGTTTGGCAACATATCGTATTGTAAACAATAATAAATGCCAGATGGACATTGCAAAGTATTTGGTTGATATTACTCCTACAGTGATCAGGATAATTAAGAGAAGACTTAGTACTGGAATAAAAGTTAATTTGTCATTATGCTGTCTATTTGTTAAAGGTGTTGGGTTTGTAGACTGGGTCACTAGCCAGTTTTACTTCCCAACTAATGTGCATTTACTCACTCGTGGTGAGAATATTTCTGCATGGTACAAGGCAGAATGTGGAAAAATTATTAGTCTTGCTGATAAGTTTGAGCGTGCAACAGGATCTGGTTGGAGATTAAAGAAAATCGAATATCTAGAAATTCGTGTCAACCATTGGAATGTTCTAAGCCGTGCATCATCATATATTCCACTACCATCCTGTATTGCATCGAAAAAGGCTGTTATTAATGTGAAAAATGTTGATCAGATGTGTTTCAAATATTCAATGTTGACGAAATATATTAAAGTGAATCATCCAGAATATGCAAGCAATTATGTGCAGAATACATCATTGTTAAAGAAATACAACTGGAGTGGTGTATCTTTCCCCACATCATTGGATGACATAAGTACATTTGAAAAGAATAACCTACAATCATCTGTGAATGTTTATGGTTTGGATGAGAAAAATATTGTCTATCCAGTTCGTATATGTAAAGAAGAACGAGTGGATCATACAGATATGCTCCTTATAACTGAAGGTGATAAATCACACTATTGTTGGATAAAAAATTTGGAGCGTCTTGTAAGAAGTCAGATCACTAAGGATCACTATCGGATGTTTATATGCCGTCGCTGTTTATGGTATGTCCAGGATCATTCTAAGTACCTGGCTCATACACAACGCTGCTCTGATAATGCTCCTGCAACAGTCATTATGCCAATGGAGGAGAATAAAATATTAAAATTCCAACAGTATAAACAGCAAGAATTTATACCATTTGTCATATTTGCTGATTTCGAGTGTATCCTGAAGCCTGTAAATGATGAATCATATGATAGTGATGTCAATGATGGAGAAATTATTAGTGATAATGATGATGACAGTATAGAAATTGGTGGCAAGCGTCAAAATAGTCAGCGACATGGTGAAAATATGAAAAATTGTAAGCGGCAATGTATGGAAGATGGTTCATACAGTGGTAATCAAAACAGGCCCCAAAAATCATCTAGTACTATTCCCATACAGAGGCATGAAGCATTTAGCTTTTGCTATTATATTGTATCAAGATGTGAAGAAGGTGTTGGGTTTAATTTTACATCGGAGCCTAAAATGTATCAAGGTCCTAATGCGACTAAAAAATTCTATGAATGGTTGGTAAAAGATATTCAAAAAATAGAAAAGATTTATCAGAAAAACACTCCGTTACAGTGGACGCCTGAGGATTTGGAAAAATATGATGCTTCATTGGTGTGCCACATTTGTGAAGGAGTGCTACATGATGATAAAGTTGCAGACCATAATCATTTGACTGGAAAATTTCGAGGTGCAGCGCACTCAAAATGTAACCTAGAGTATCAACTCCCGAATTTTGTGCCAGTATTCATACATAATCTGAGTGGATATGATGCTCATTTATTCATCAGGGATTTAGCGTGCGATGATCAGGACATCGAAGTAATACCAAATAGTGAAGAACGCTACATATCATTCTCAAAGTGTATTTCAGAAAAAATGAAAATACGATTCATAGATACATTCCGTTTTATGGTGTCAAGTCTTGAGAAATTAGCCAGTTATTTACCTGATAGTTCACTTCATCATACCATCAGGAACGTTGCGTCGCCTGATTTGCTTCCTTTATTTCGTAGAAAGGGTGTTTTCCCTTATTCATATGTGTCATCATGGGAAAAATTGGATGAAACAAGTTTGCCTGCAAAGGAGTATTTCTATAATTCCCTTACAAAATCAGATATTAGTGACAAAGATTACTTACATGCAGTGAATGTGTGGAATACATTAAATGTTCAAACACTTGGGGAGTATAGTGATATATATCTAAAGACAGATGTGCTTCTACTAGCAGATGTATTTGAAAACTTTAGAAGTGTCTGTTATAACATATACAAATTGGATCCTGCATGGAGTTTTACAGCCCCTGGATTAGCCTTCCAGGCAATGTTAAAGTTAACAAAGGTTGAATTGGAGCTCTTAACTGATTATGATATGGTTTTATTCTTTGAAGCTGGGATACGTGGTGGGATGTGTCAGTGTGTGAAGCGTTATGCCAGGGCAGAAAATCCATACATCAATAGTTATAATAATAATTCCAGTAGTAATGATGATTGTGGTAGTAGCAGTGGTGTAGATAACACTTTCATAACATATTTAGATGCAAATAACCTTTATGGTTGGGCTATGAGTGAACTTCTTCCTATGAATGGTTTCAGATGGCTTAGCCAAAAAGAAATAAGAGAATTAAATATTATGGAGATAGCTGATGATGGGTCCATTGGCTATGTGCTCGAGGTGGATTTGGAGTATCCTACAGGTTTACATTTGGTGCATAATGATTTACCTCTATGTCCTGAGGCTAAATCAGTTGGAAAATGTGTGAAATTAGTTAATACATTAGAAAATAAGTACAATTATATTATTCACTATAGAAATTGAAAACAAGCAATTGCATTAGGGTTAAAACTTCTGTGTGTGCATCGAGTCATTTGTTTCAATCAGTCTGCATGGTTGAAGCCATACATTGATTTGAACACTCTACAGCGGAAACATGCTACTAATGAGTTTGAGAAGAACTTTTGGAAGCTTATGAATAATAGTGTTTTTGGTAAAATGATGGAAAACGTTAGACATAGAATTAATATACAACTTATTACAAATAAAGTAAAATTTACAAAACTAGTTGGTAAAAGTAATTTTAAAGATCGAACAATATTCAGTGAACGGCCATTTCTGGCTGCAGTACATTTAAATCCTTCAACAATTAAATTTAATAAACCCATTTATATTGGGATGTCTATTTTAGATATTAGCAAAGTAAAAATGTTTGATTTTCATTATAATGTAATGTGTAAAATGTATAAGAATATTAATCTTTTATATTGTGATACTGATTCACTTATTTATGAACTTAAATCACTTGATTTTTATAAAGATATTAAAGATAATGCTCAATATTTTGATACAAGTGATTATCCTGAAAGTCATCCATGCTATTCACTAGAAAATAAAAAGAAACTTGGCGTATTTAAGGATGAATTAAATAGTATTCCAATTAGTGAATTTGTTGGATTGCGCCCAAAAATGTATTCTATAAGTATTGTAGATAATAGAGAAATTAAAAAATGTAAAGGTGTACAGTCTTCTATAATTAAGAAAGAGCTTAATTTTATTGATTATTATAATTGTGTGAATAGTGTGTGTGGTAAATTAAGTGATAATTATAAGACATATTACAATATTCAAAGTCATAAACATATACTGTATACCCTGGAGCAGAATAAAGTAGTATTAAGTGGTAGTGATGATAAAAGAATAATATGTAGTAATAATGTAGATACAATAGCTTATGGAAATTCAATGTATAATAAATTCCATAGAAAGTTTAATGTTGTTTTAGCTGAACTAAGAGCATTTATATTAGATAAGAATATGTATATTGCATGATTATATGGAGCTATGTATTATTATTAAGTGTAATATTAGCCAGTGTATATTTTGTTTTTATTGTGTAATAAATTTTGTATTAACAATTGTATTTATTTCTTTAATTTGTTAGATCTAAGAATGTGTGGGAGCTTAAAATATTTTGTATTTAGTCATAGTGTATAGAGGTGATGTTATTTCTAATTAAATAGTGTGTATGTAGTAAAAATTTAATACTTTTCCTTAGGATGGTGCATTTTTCATTAAAATTTGGAGCTTTCTGCCTAAAATAGTACCATTTATACTAAATTGTTATATTTTACTATAAAATTTGATGTTTTTGTGTCTAAAATGAGGATATTTTGTGTAAAATGGTCTTTTTCCTTTAAAATTTGATGTTTTGTGCTAAAATGTGAGTATTTTAGCCCTAGATGGTGTAATTTGTGTGAAAAGAGTGCTTTTAGTTTAAATTGAGCGCTTCTTTCTATGATACAATATTTATCTTAATCCCTGTTTGTGATGTTTGGAGTCATGTTACAGAAAAATTATTAGGTTTTTAATCTGGTGTTTGTATAGCAAGTGGTAGTGCAGCAGCTTAGGTGAGTTATTGAGATGGTGGTGTTATTTGGTTGGGAATATGTGCATTATGGAATTCTTGCGAGTGCGATTATATCTATCAAATAATAAAATTTGGGGGTGAGAGGTAGAATGTGTGCTTCATCATATTTGATTCATGCAGACAGTTTGATTTTCTAATTTTAATCTATACTATACTGGTGTATATTAGCCGGGTTGTATCTGTTATGATTAATAATTTTGGGGGTATAGATATTGCTTCATTGCATTAGAAACTGTACACATACATGTACATGGTCACCCGAGAAAAAAATCTCTGAGCTGAGATATATCCCCACATATATGTTGTTATTACAATTATTTTGGTTGGACATATATCAAATTATATACATGCAAACAAGCATTGGTAGCAAAGATTATCCCAATTTCAATTAATCAACATATTAAATTATTCTTGGAGACATATTTGTTGGAACAAGTGTGGTAGGTGTAATAATATTGGGTTAGCAAGTTGTATTAGCATTGGGTAGTTTATAATAAAGCACTTTCAAAGCATACACAAACATGAGCAGCTAGTATCGGTTAGCACAAATTATTACATTAGTTAGGCAATCATAAATATATCATCAACGTACATAGAAACACACAAGCATCTTAGCAAATTATTATATTGGTTTGGCAGTAGTAAATGCATCATCAACAAACATATAAACACACACAAAATGGTAGAATTGGTATTGGGGTTAAAGAGTTAATGGTGGGTAGTCAATAGTAAAACATTTTCTCAAAGCATACATAATCATAAATAACTAGTATCCGTTAGCATAAATTATTGCAACAGTTAGACGATCATAAATATATCATCAACATACATAAAAACTAGAATGATTACATAAAGCAACTTAGTAGGGGTTAGAAAAAAAAATTTAAAGGTAGCTGGTTAAAGCCTTTCCCCTAATCCATGTTTTGGTCGAGTGGTGTTACTAAGTGAGGGAGACCATATGCAGGTACTTCCAGAGAAAGCATGTGGTTGATTTGGGGTGTGATAGACGTTGAGATATATGGATTTAGGTTTGTAACAGTGAAGATGTGGCGAGCAGAAGAGTGTAATTGGAGTAGAACATAGTGGTGCAGTGATGAATGATGTGGAAAGAGTGTGATCATATGATTAAGTATTGACTCTTGATTAGTTGAGTAAAAAGGGGCGTGGTCATGCGACTAAATACTGGCTCCTGATTGGCTAATCTCCCAGAACGCAGGTTTCCTATCTACTCTATATATATATATAAAAATGAATGTATGTCGTTATGACGTTCTGTATGTCCTCAATAGACTCCGAAACTATCCATCCGATTTTTATGAAATTCGGACAGTTTATTTATGGGATCACGGGGAATAATATAGACGATTTAAAAGTCAAAAAAAATAAATAAATAAATTATAAATAAAAATTGATTGAAAATGTGGCCACCTGCGTCGAAGAGTATACTCTAGCTCAGACGGGTGGTTCCCAATATTTTTCAGTCCGCGGCGCACTCACAAGTTTAGTATTTTGTCTCGGCGCCCTAACCTAGCTAGCTAGTCGCTGCGGCGCCGATTGTTTGCGATCATCGCCACCGCAGCGGCTGGTGGAATGGTACCGAAAATGTAATGTGCTCTGCTTATTAAAATGTACAGATTTAATTGGAACGTAAATAATGCTGGCTGGTAATAAAACGGTATAAAGAATCGCCTCAAGGCGTACACTTTGGGAACCCATGCTCTAGCCAAAACACCAATTACCAAAATTGCCAACAGATGGCACCACAGTAAAGAAGCTACAATGTAAATAAACGTAGAAAACGCGTTACTCTTCATTCTTCGGGTTGTTTGTCTGGTTTCGGCGGGATTCTTTAATAGTATATATATATATTAATTATAACGTAATTCTTAGGCTACCCCCCATTAGAAAAAATTTCCCAAAAATTGTCCCAATTTTATGTAACGTTTGTTATATTTTATAGGATTTTTGTTATTGTTATTTTAAAAATGGCACAATTTTATGTAATGAAATATGTAACGGAAAAATGTCTTAATTTTATATAATGCAAGTTAAATGTTAGGATAACATTTTTGTGATTATGTTATTTTTTTTGTGTTGATGTCAGTAAGAATTACGTTGTAAATTTTGATCATTTTATACAGAGTATAGAAGAGAAAGAGACAGAAATGAAAGCAGGAGGGGTCAATGGGCACGACACCTTGCGAAGCCAAAATGGCCGAGTTATATACATATATGGGGCATTTCACGTCAAATTTCCCAGCGCGTCGCTCGAGCGCCAAAACGCTTACTTTTCAACTGATGATTACGTCATAAGAATCATACACATAAAATAACAACAACACGTTCCCGATGTATTTTTTCCTCAGATTTCCAACGAAATCATTCGTTTTTTTAAAATGTGCCTTTTTAACTTAAAAAAAAACAAAAAACAAAGCGTGTTATATCTTTTAAAGGGCATTTTTAATAGTTTTTAAAATACTCTAGATCGAAAAAGGAGGAGTTTTTACGTCGATATACCAATTTTCAGTGTGTTTTTTTTTTTCTTTTGCGAGATATTGAACGCCAAAGCAAAGACGAATCGCAGCGTTTTCTATCAATAATGTTTACTAAATATTGTCAATGAGTTTAATTTTCGACGCCCAAAAAAAAAGAAAGAAATGTTTACTAAATAACTAATTCTACTATACACAAGTACATATTATTTATTTATACATTGAAACATTCTTTGTACATTTCTGCAATATAATTACATAATGTATATTTATATATGTAAGTATCACAGAAATTTATTTATTTGTTTTCTTCGTTTTTCAAATTTTCTTTTGTGTTTGTAGATTATTATTTTTACATCGGGAATAGATGAATCTGATTTACGTTTATAAATTTCAGTTCTACAATTATTAAAAATTTTTGCTGTTTCTAGTATCGATGGGTATTCATCTTTTTTAAATGTGGAAAAGTTAAACAACTGTTTCGCCGATTAAATAGCATGATTACTTTTACCAAACGGATTAATGCATCTTGAATGAAAAACCGAGTATAGCGTTAGATAAAAAATAATAAATAATTAATCTATGATATATAAGTTAGTTAATTAAAGTTAAATAAATTAATTTCCGAGGTTATACAAGAAGCTCAAGTTTTTCGATGTTCATAAAGTAATACGTGCTTTCGACGACGCTCGCTCTTGTTATTCAGCACAATCACAACGATGGTAATCCATAACTAAATAAACGTTAACCACAATCCAAACTCGACGTCAAATAGATATTGGAAAAACCCAATAAACATTTTGCTTTACACTGCGCCGCATTCTGCAGCGTCAGTTCGTCTTTATTTTGACGTTCAATATCTCGTAAAAGAAAAAAAAACCAAACTCTGAAAATTGCTACATCGACGTAAAAAACCCTCCTCTTTCGATCTAGAGTGTTTAAAAAAATATTAAAAATGCCCTTTTAAAGATATAACACGTTTTGTGTTTTTTTGAGGTTAAAAAGGCACATTTAAAAAAAAAACCGAATGATTTCGTTGGAAAGCTGAGGAAATAATACATTGGAAACGTGTTGTTGTTATTTTTTGTGTATGATTCTTATGGCGTAATCATCAGTTGAAAAGTAAGCGTTTTTGCGCTCGAGTGACGCGCTGGGACATTTGACGTGAAATGCCCCATATATATATATATATATATATAGGTGTATATACACAGTCTACTCGCGAATATCCGGATTAATTGGGCGGCCAGCCGGTCACGATAGCAAAAAATCCAGATGCACCGGAATTCAAGGTTAAATACTGCAAATTAAATGAAAAAATGAAAATTAACTTATCCCATGATAAAAAAGTAAACATGAAAATTAACTTACGGTGGTACATTAACTAGTTTTTAAAGAAGTCTGTGATTAAGGTCTGCGGGTCTTTCGCTGCATTCTCTTCCTTGCCGATATATCCCGCCGCTTACGTAAACAAATGATATCAACCGGTGACGCTTCTTCCTGTTGAGTTACTCCAGTACTACTTCGATCGCCTTCAGTCCTTCATCGTGTGGTATAACATTTTGAAGGTGCTCGTTGTACATATTTTCATCAACTGGATCCTCGTTGAGTACCATAATATCCTCATCTGCCGCTTCTTCGATCTCGTCGCTGCCCATCCATTCTGTAACGTTATCCATATTACTACTACCCGTTTCATATGCTTGAATATTTTTTATTAGAGAAAGAAGCTTCTCGTTGTTGTTTGAACTGTCCAAATCACATTGTTTGTCAATTTCATGTCATTTATCACTGACTTTATGATCTAGTAATATTTTCCACGACCGCACTAATGCTATAGAACTAATCTCTTCCCATCCCTCAGATAACCCCAAGTGATGATAACATCAAGCATATCAACTGATTTTAAAGCAACCTGACAGAGTTCTCATCATTTTGATATTAGTCTGGTGAGAAGGCAGCGTCGATTTTTTTTTGTTTAAGGCCTCTGGGATTCCTTGATCCAAAGGTTGACAAACCGATGTAACGTTTGCTGGAAGAAACATTGCCCTTAGATCAACATCTTGTAACTGCTCAGTTTCCGGATAGGAAGGTGCATTATTGAGAATAAGGATTTGCTTTTTCGGTAAATGTTTGTTGGACAAATGTTTCGCAACTGCGGGCACAAACTGTTTGTGAAACCAAGTTTTAAAAATTTCACAGCATCTTCATTTGCAGCGAATGTAAACAAATATTCAGCTACGTAATAGCTGTGGATTTTATAAAAGCGCTGCTTTGGCTTTTTCTTCTTCTTTTATTTCTATTTTTTTTAAAAATTGATCCGGATAATAACGGATAATAGGGAATCCGGATAAACGCGAGTCGACTCTATATATAAATCAATTACGCATGTATGAAAAATCATAACTTGAGAACGGCTCGACCGATTTGGCTGTTTTTTTTTCTGTTGCGTCGTAATTGGCAGGAAAAGATTTTTATGAAAGAAAAATTTGGAAAAATCCATCGAAAAAGTCAGAACAATAAAAAAAAATTACAGAAATGGCATCACGATGTGACGTTTAGTTTGACAGTTCTGCTGTCCCATTATTTCATAACAAAAAATTTCGCACTGAATATTGATATTTTTTTGCAAAAAAGAATTACATTGAAAGCGATAGTTCAGAGTCTTATCATCATCGGTGGTAATCATATTTTTAGTGCATTCAAAACCGTAAAATCCATCAATTAAAATTTAAATAAAATAATTACTGTGGTAAATAATAAACTCTAAATAACATTTTATTAATTTCTGGCGTAAGTGTAATGTTACTATTTTTGCGTTACTGAAATCATCAAAGTTCTATGACGTGATCTAAACAAACACGTCGCACTACTAGCCTAATTACTACACTCATTGCAGAGAGTTAAAATAAAGGTTAACGTTTTCTATTCGCTTTTTACAGAGAAATAAAAAATCCGGCAACGGAATTTTCAATATTTACCACTACCGGGGGAAATGTTATTCACACTCAAATTCGGAATCCTTACGCAACTACAGTAATGCGGCGGTGCACTACAATTGATGAAAACGGATCCGGTACTAATGGACATAATGAAAAAACGAAAAACAAATTTCTTTGCACATTTTATGAGAGGACCAACATTTCACCTTCTGCAAACAATAATGATGGGAGCGGTAGAAGGGAAAAAGGGACGAAGAAGAAGAAGGACTTCTTCGCTCCAAAATATTAAGACATGGAATGGGGTTGCAATATTAGGAGAATTATTCCAGGTTGCAAGAAGTCGAGACGCATTTTGTCAACTGGTAGAGTCCATGAAAAGTGGTTAAGCTATATCCGAATCGGGTTGCACAAAGAAGAAGAAGGAGAATACACAGGCTAAGCACGCTCCCAGTCTAGCTGCTGTACTCATATTGTTTTCTATTATTTTTTAAGGAGAAATAAAAATTCCCGCATGAAATTTTTAATATTTTCTACCGCGAATGTTACTTATATTCAAATTTGAAAGTCTTACTCAGCTACTGTAGTTTGCTGTTGTGGTAATAAATTAATTTTAATAAGATACTCGAGACGGCGGAGAGATTGAAAGATAAGAGTGAAGGTATTCTCCTAAATGTGTAATTATGCGAGATCACTGTGTGGTGAATAACTCGCCTCCTTCAAAATGATGGCTGTGTATGCTGTTTATTTGAACGAAACTTTTGTTTAGATCTTGACAGATAGGTTGACCGATCAGCTGAACATGAAACGTGAAGGCTATTTTCTATTGGACGGTGATACACATGTTTCCCCCAAAAGAGAGAGAAAAAATCTTTTTAATAAATATAATTCCAGATAAAACAAAAAATTGTTTATTAATTTCCAAGTACAGATTTAAGCGAGTATTGATACGCGCGCGAAGCCGTGGGTAACAGCAAGTAAGACTAAAAACCGTTCGAGTACTTACCACTCAAGTCCATTCGTCTGAAGCAGACGAGCAATGGGAGAAACCGTTAGGGTACATACTGCTCAAGCACATTCGTCAAAAACAAACAAGCAACGGGAAGCATGATTGGAAACGAGAAAGGATCTTTACATAAATATGATTGCAGATAAAACAAACGATTTTTTTATGAAATTCCAAGTAAAGATTTAAACGGGTATTAATACATGGGCGATGCCGTGGGTAATAGGTAGTATTAAATAAAATAGCATTGTTCGTGTTTCGTTATTTATATTATTAATATCATTAGTAAATGGCGAAACAGATAGAAGAAAACGGAGTTCTCTTTATTAGGTAAAGAATATCGTTTCTAGAGCGATTGTATTACTTCATTTGAATTTATTAGTTAAAGAACCATTAACTTTCCAGTATCCGTGTAGTAAACTAGGTACAGAAATTTTAAAAAGACCTAAAAAGGTTTTTTTTTTACTTCTGCCTCAATTTATATTATTTGTAATAATTAACCATTAGTTTATCCATATACAGACGTACTTTCATATGATTATTATTTCAGTCCATTTTGATCTAATCGTATAATCGGAATAAATAATTTATCGTGCGTTTTAAGTTTTTGTTTAAATGCCGCTTGATATTACTAAACATTATGTTACAAATAATTATATAATTTTAGTTTAGCAGGGATGTTGTTATGTTGCGCACTTGCTATGGTGTTTAACTGGAGATCGGTATCGTTATTCGGAGCCATTATACCGGTTGTATACTTTTTCGGAATGTTTATTATACCAGAAACCCCGCAGTGGTATATTAGTAGAGGTGCAGTAACAATTTTTTTATTCATTTTTATTCTTAATCCCATCCCAAATCTAGAAGCATTTGTTTTATATTGGACAGTTCCCAGCTGGTCAGTGTCCGTTCCCCATGTTATACGGGCGGTTGTTTTAAAACAATGGAAGGCAACGAAAAACCTTCATCGAATTATATCTTCCTTTTGATGAATATGACAAGTACAAGAAAAATCACAACTGCTGCATTCAAGGGGTATGCCCGGAAAGGGATACCAGGCATTGGACGGTCATTGATGGCGACGTTAATTGACTTGAGCTCCCTCGTTTTCTTATGGGAGCGGAACACTGCAGAAGGAGGGAGCATATACTTGTTGAAGATGATCAAAAAGAAGATTTCCCAAAAAGAGTGGTGGAAAGTCAAAACTCTCTTAAAAACAGGAAAATTAGAGGAATTAAAGATAGAAATGATAAGGTTAAAAATAAACATAATGGAATTAGGCGAGTTGAGATGGGAAGGAAGTGGAGATTTTTCGAACGAAGACTATAGGATAATATTCAACGGAGAGAAAAAAGGAAGCAAAGAAGTAGGCGTCATACTAGACAAACGCAGCGGGCAAAGCGTCAAAACAATAGCGACCATAAACGATAGGGGATAATGATGATGATAACGTTACAAACAGAACCTGTCTCAACGATATTAATTCAGGTACATACGCCGACAGGCAGTGCCAAAGATGAAGAGACAGAAGAAATATATGAGAAAAAGTAGATGGTATATTACAAAAACAATCGGTGGTAATAAAAAAAATGTAATAATTATAGAGGATTTCAATGCAGCGGTAGGAGAAGCGCAGTATGGAAAAATAGTTGGAAAATATGGGTTAATAGCTTAACAGTGAATAATACTTTATTTAAAAATCATAAGAGGAAAACGCGATAGCCTAGTTGCTAGAGCGCTTGACTTCCGTTACGGAGGTCACGGGTTCGATCCAGGGTGACAACAGAACTTATTACAAAGAATTAAAATTAAAATATTCGCTAATAATCACGTGGAAGGCAATGGCAAACCACCACGTACATATGCGCGCTTGGTCAGTACACAGCCACGGGACTGCACATGTAGCGCGATAACAAGCTGCCGCTATCAGTTCCGAATGTAATCTTGCGCGTGTACTACACCTGTGTTGCATATAATAATTGCCTGGTACACAACCTATATCTGTACAACTAAAAAAATGTACGAATAGGTTGCGCTAATGCGCTATGTAGCGTACAGTATCTGAAGAAGAAGAAGAAGAAAAGATACACATGGATAGCACCGGGAGATGCGAGCAGATATTAAATTAATTATATATTAGTTAGACAAAGATATAGGAATCAGATTAAAATGTGTAAAAGTTACTCTGGAGCAGATATAGATAGTGGCCACATACCAGTCACATTGCAAATTGCAGATTGACACTAAAGAAAAAAGGAACTTTTAAAAATACCGGAAAATGGAACCTGGATGAATTAGAAAGGAAAAGAGAATAAGTACAAATGGGAACTAAAAGAATTGCTAAGAAATAAAAAATATAAACAAATAAATAGCATAGAGGAGAAATGGGAGAAGATGAAAGAGGCAATCGTAAAGGCGGCAGAAAAAACAATATGTAAAAACAAAAGATGCTGTTTTAAAGATCATTTTCTTTATTTCTTCCTGCCTAATCTCTCAGAATATTTTTATTGTATCGGATTCCTAAAGTGTCCTACAGGCCATCTCTTCTCCTCCTCCCTCCCACTCTACTGACTATGTAATCCTTATACGTTATCTACGTCATAATATTTTTCTCCGTCATTATCCAAATTGATTTTTTGTGTATACCTGGATAATCAGAGATTGAAGGCAATAACTGAGCAGATCGGCCAACTCGTTCAGCTCCTTCTATCGGAATATTTCTCAGTGTTTTTGAATCCAAAAATATCCCATTTCCTTTTGCAACTGCTCATTTTAAATTACGGAATAACTATTATTCTTCTTCATTTTATAATCCTTACTCCTTCTATCTGTCCCTTCGGTCAGGAATTCTCCTCTGCAGCACTGCAGCCTGTCTGCGTTCTACTCTCCTCTTTGACTAATGGATCTCCGTACTCTTTACAACACGTCCATCATCCTCTCTTTTCCTTCTCCTTTTATTTTACCGGCTTTTATATCCTTTCTGTGTGCGATCTTTGATCGCGTAGAGATTTGATTACACTTTCCTTTCCTTCCTCAATTCTTGGGCCAATGCCCATGTCGACTAACCAAAAAAAAATTATATATATATATATGTATTTTGTAACTTATAAATGTATAAACAAATATTAATAAGCATTATCTCTACAAATGTGCGTATTCACGCGAACATTGGGGTATTATTTTTGATTTATGATGAATATCTAACAGAGTTAATAAACGTAATACAAAAAAACCTTAACGATTAATTAAAATGTTTAAACATAATGTATTAAATATATTAGATTGTGCCGAGTGTGCAATTTGAAGCAAACGATTTTTCTTATCATAATTGCAAAAATAGCTGTTGGGGTTCATCGTATTACTATTTATGAAAGTGGAATAAAAGAGGAACTCGTAACTAACAACATTTGATATATAAACAGCATGAAATTTAAATTTGTACTTCCAATAATTTAAAAGCAGAATTAAGTTATGCATTAAATAAAAGTAACTTTCATTAATTATTCCGTTCTGCGTTACACCAAAAGGATATATGTTTATGTTGCAAATAAAGAGTAACGATCTGCTTCATATTGTAGTTGTTACATTGAACGAATTTATGATTATCATTAGCAGTTTAAAGTATTGCAACAAAAAATATCCCAGTAAACATTTTCGTTTATTATTATGTATAATTTTTAAGGTCATCTAAACAGATAGGTAACCGGTTACAAAGTCGAGAAGCCGCATAAGAAGCTTGAATTTTAGAATGTTCACACAATAATAATCAAATCAAATCAAATTTATTTTATACATAATATCAAAATTATAAAATGGAATACATCAAATAGAATTTTACTTTACTCCTGCTTATATGCAAAATGCATGAGCAGCAGGGTACATTACAGTACACAGGCTAGTTTAATGAAAAACTAGCCAGTGCTTACAATCTGTGCGAACGGAAAAAATATATATCTGTGTACAATATACTAATACACGCACACACATACACAGACACACACACGTGCATTCATATTTATATAGACTCAATGTGTCTACACATATGGATATACACTCTCATATGTACACACATACTCAAACATGTACATACACATTCATTTATGAATGTGCTCTCACTTACACACACATAGTAATACAAAACGTTAGATTAATTTATAAGAAATAAATTTAATGTTCACCTGTATAATTAACATAGAAAAGTGAATAATAACATGATATATATAATAGTAATAGCTAGCGAACAATAAGTATATCAATAGTAAGACAGGAATAATTTTCTAGAGGATACATGCTGGCATATATGGGCTAAAGATTATGTATATGAGTGCATATATCAAAAACTTAGTATTATTTAATTTTGCGTACATACTATTTTAACCCATATTTACAACAGAACTATTATTAATTTAGATTACTTTAAAAAATATCACACATATACCCCATCCCATATGACTCATATCCTCTTTCAGTGATGATAGGATGATATCAATGTAATATAATATTAATCTAATGTTAAGTGATAAAACTAATATTTATAATTATAAAGTTATAATAAGCATGTGTGTTAATTTTTTATTTATAATAATATTGGTGTTAGCAATAAAGATAGTAATAAAACTAAGAATTTAATTTAAAATAAAATAAAATAAAAGTAAAATTAAAAGACAAAATAAAAATAAAAAATAAAAAATCTGCGTTAATAATAATAATAATAACAATAACAATAACAATAACAATAACAATAACAATAACAATAATAATAATAATAATAATAATAATAATAATAATAATAATAATAATAATAATAATAATAATAACAATAACAATAATAGTAATAGTAATAATAGTAATAATAGTAATAATAAAATTAGTGAAAATCTTCATATTCATAATAAATTTTATAGTAGTGGATCCATTCATTTTGTGCACGGTCTATAAATTACAACTTTATTAACGATGTGTATATATATATTTATATATATATATATGTATATATATATGTGTGTGTACTAAGAGCTACACCCCTAAGGCCCTCGCTTCACTCAGGTCTTTAATCCCGACGTTTTATAATAAGTAATAAACTGTACACATCAATTAAAAACAAACAAAAAAGAAATTGTAAATAAAAAAAATAATAGATTTCAAAATTATTAGAATTTAGAAGAAAATTATAACAATAAAAAAAAAAAAAAAAAAAAAATCACCATTCATCATCGTGTTAACGTACGATAACAAACTTGATTATGGAGTATGTAACTCCGAAACATGTCGGCTACATTTTATATTTTTTATATATTTAATAAAATGACATAAACAAAAAAGTGGATATGAACATTTATATAACCTGCCATTAGAATATTCCTTGTACCAGCTCCGAAGTATTATTATCACGGAACTATCTGGTTCGCTAGTCAATATTGATGATAATAATAGTTTCATCGTTTGTGTCCACTGACCGTTCGTAACGCGGTTGCTCAGTAACGAAAAACTGGTTTCATGAAAAACTATTTCATTAGTTAGGTACATAATAGACTTGTCAAAGAATTTAATTTACATTATTATCACGAATATGTTTGTTAATTCGCCATGTACAATACTGTCCTCAAAATAATTTCATCATCAGTAGTGTGCAGTCGCGAAATATTTCTCGGATGAATAGCTCACTAAAAAAAAATCAGCATCATCTCCCGCAATGCAAACTCCATTAAAACTGAAATACTTTAGCCAAGTAAGCTAATTCACAATAAAAAAATCGAGTACGTGCAACTCGTTTCAGAAATAGAGAACTCCGTAGTGAGAATTGCTAGTATTAAAAGAATGAAATATCATGATTTGTGTAAATGAATGTATCAAAACGGGATATAAAATGTTAAGAGAAGTTGGTAGAAGGGAAAACAGTCAACAAAAATTAACATCTTCCCTTCTCTTTTAATGATTCAATGAAGATGTTATTTTAAAAAAGTAATCAAACGTTACGGGATGTTTCCCAACAATCCGGACAAATCAGAATGACATGTTGTACACACATGTAATGTGAATGAGCCTACTAGTCGAATGTGTCTGCCCGTAACAAATTACTTTTAAGACAGACGTAATAGTTTCTGTTTACCGGCAAAATTCATTATTGAATAGATAATCAGGAATGTACTGAACAAATCCGTTTTAAATATTGCACTTGTCGTCTAAGCATTTCTTTCCTTACTCATAATTCCTTCAACTCCCCTAATCCTTGTAGTGCTATATATTTTTTCATTTTCAACTCTCTCTGTTGTTGTTCCTCCTTTTATTGTTTCCGTTGTTTAAATAAATAATTTATTATTATTTTTTGTCAAACACGGGTCATTGCCCTTTATTGGCAGGCCCCCCCAAAAAAAAAAACAATCTCCGTAATGCTTTTTTGTAATATTCGTAATGCTACTACAGTTGAACATTAATTTATTCGCATACTCTTTTTTTATGTTGAAAAATAAATGAGAGACACCTCCGTATGCGGTTATTTTTCGTCATTAAAATAATTCGCGGTATGTACTTCGAAGTTTACGGTCGTGCCTCAAATTTAAACTTCAATTTTAATTGCGGTTTTTCTGTTCCAATTTCCAATTTATTTTTAGCATGTCAACTGTGTGGCCTTCTACGAATTTAAGAAATCGCTTTATTATTTCAACTACATATATATATATGCAGGAGTAAGAAAGTTTCGATCGTTCTTCTATGCCGTTACTAAGATCGCTGTCTCCGGTCATCACTTAATATTATTTTTGTGAGCATATTTGCACGAGCTTCTAATTAAATACAACTTCTGATCATTAAGTCTGAAAATGCACCCGGTGGTAATTCACGTAGCATTTTTAAGAAAGGTAATTTATTTTTCCACGTTTATTTCGTTTCAGATAGACATAGGCAAGGACGTAGAGCACTAAGACACTTGCGCGGATACGAAAGTGACATATGTTCGGAATATGCGCTAATAGAAAGAGCGAACCAGTTGGAAAGGACTGACGAAGCCGCTTCTCTACTTACAATATTTGAACGGAAATATACGCGACCACTGGCCATTTCGTTGGGACTTATGTTTTTCCAACAGATGAGTGGGGTTAACGCTTTCATGTATTACACCGTCAGTTTTTTTCGGGTACGAATAAATCGCTTTTTTTCGCCCCTTCTAATTATCTGCTCGCATGCCGTGTATAACTCTGCCCGGGTCATTACGATGAGCAAAGGAATTATTATCGAATGTCTAAAAGGTTATGTTGATAATAAGGAAAGTTAGAACTGTCCGAACCTGTTATGGATGATTAGCTAAGAAAATGTGTATAAAGGTTCGTCATTCTACTAGAACGATTGCATTGTTTTAGGATGTGTTCAACAGAAATTACCACTGCTGCATTGTCGAGTATGCAAGAAGTGAGAGGATGGACTCCCTGAAAGATATGATTGTGTTGTATATCCTAATCTCAATCAGGTTGAGGGTAGAGAATTCTTTGTTTGACATTTCAACGTTCAATTTGATGGTCTTTAAAAAGGTTGCTTGTTGAATTTTGATTCTCAATACACACATTCATTTGCTTTTGTTTTCGTCACACAGCACGTACTGGACGAATTTATTATTCATTCCGGCGCAGGAGCCCGCTGCAGTGGTTTTGACTGGTCTGCGGTTAGAAAAAATTTTAAAATTCCGTTAAATCAAAACCCGTTTTTCTTTCTTTTTTTTTTTTATTATAATTCGGTTTGTCGTAATTAATTTAATCAAGTTATAAGTTTGTTCTCCATCCGGATTTAAATGACCCTTGTTGAGAAAATGTGTTGAATTTTGTAATTATATTTTGTAACGTTAGATTCTGTTGAAGTATTAATGAGATTATCCGCGCCGGAAATTCCAAATAAAACGTTAGACGTTAGTTTATAATTTCAGGGATCTTATCGCAAAATTGAGTTCTGCAGAAAATAAAATTTTATAAATACTATTTTTACTACGATTATTATTATTATTATTATTATTATTTTTTATTACATTATTTAATGAAATATTAGATTTTTAATAATATATCTAACAATAACGGCCGACCGCTGAAAGACACAATTATCGGATACCGGCGACAAATTAAAATGATAAATAAATATATAAATAAAATCGTACGTATTACTGTTGACGACATGATCCGGAGTTTGAGTTAATGTTCCGGATAGCTCTAGGATCGATGTTTTGCGTTCGGTGCGAAGGTTGAATGTCAACCATCATCAAAAAATAAGTTTAACACATCCATGATGAAAAATAATACAAAATATTTATACGCCCAGATAAGAATCTATTAAAAGATTTGAGTGGGCCAAAAGAACATTTCGAATTTTAAATGCTCGTCAAATAAAGACTAATATACCTTACGGAAATGAAACAAACGTTGGAATATTTAAAAAAGAACGCCATTTATTGTACACTATTAGTTTTGAACAATACTCCGTATGAATAGTCACCATTTTGATTTTTACATTGTTGCAATCTTTCCTCAAAATTATGCATTACTTTTTTAAGAGTTGGTTTTTTAATCGCCGCAATTTCCTTCTGAATGGCCAATTTCATCTCGTCGGTTGTTGCTGGTTTACCCTCTCGTACCCTTGCTTTTCAAGTAGCCCCATAGGTAAAAATCTGTCGGTGTTAAATCCGGACTGCGCGGCGGCCAAAACAGCTCACAGTTTCGCGAAATCAAGCGGTCCTGAAACTTCTCTCTTAATAACCGCAAAACATCGTTACGAATATGTGGTGTGGCGGCCCCGTCTTGTTGAAACCACGTTTTAGATAATGCAATCCTCTTCCGTCTGAGCTCCGGTAGAAAAAACTCGTTTAACATTTGGATGTAGCGGTCGCCGTTCACAGTAACATTCGCTCCGTCCTCCTCGAAGAAGTAGGGACCGATTATCGCTTTCGCACTGACTGCGCACCATACCGTGATACGAGCGGAGTGCAAGGGTACCGGGTGAACGATTCGAGGGTTCTCAGTAGCATAATACCGCATGTTTTGTTTATTAACGTTACCATTTAAATCGAAATGCACCTCGTCGCTAAAAAAAACATAATCCAAATCGACGTCTTCTTCCTCCAGCATATCCAAAAATTTATTACAAAATTCTAACCTTCTTGGCTTATCTGTTGGTATCAATTCTTCTTGGGTTAGTTGTATCTTGTATGGGTGCATATTGAGGTCGTTTCGAATTATTCTTCTGAGTGAAGTACGGGGAATTTTCAAGGCGGAAGCCTGGCGACGAACGGATCTGCGCGGACTTCGCGACAATGCTACGCGCACTTTTTCGATGTTTGTCGGGGTTCTAGACGATCGACGGCGACCTTGATGGTTGACCGCCACCACACTACCGTATTCTCGGAAGTTTTTTACCCATTTGAGGATACTTTTACGGTCAGGGGGATTGTCATGACGTTTTAAATCAAATTGTTTTTTAAACGTGCGTTGTACCGCGATTACACTTTCACCGTTTTTCACAAAGTACTCGACAACGAAAGAGCGTTGTTTACGCGTCCACGACATCATGACTACTAACCAACTATATTTATATTAAACGGCATATTATTTAGCGCCAGATGGTGTTGCAATCGTCACGTTAACTCACAGTGTATGACTTTTTAACGAGCGTTTGAAATTCGGGATGTTCTTTTGGCCCACCCTATATCTATACTATTTAGTGTTATAGTGGAATGGTTAAATAAAAGGAAATACAAATAGAAAAAAGAAATCTACCAACTTACATATGATATCAAGAAAATGCGATTACTAAAATCCGTAAATTCTGAATCTTAACTAAACATAAAGATAATAATAAATTTCTTACGCAAACTACTAAACGTATTACTAGAATGTATTACAAAATTACCAGCAAACATAAAAATATCGAGAATAGAAATCAAAAAATAGATTATGAATAAAAATATTAAAATACAATAAAATAATCATGATAGAGATCTACTATACCTATCTATCTATCTATATTATTTACAACATAATTCTTAGGCCGATCCCCATTAGGAAAAATGCCCCAATTTTATTTAACGAAAAATTGTCCCATATTTTATGTAACGTTTGTAATACTTTAATGTTTACCGACTTTCAAAAAGGGGAAGGTTTATACGTTCATCGTGTATGCTTTTTTTTTATGTACGTTCGTGCATAACTCTCATATAGATATAGAGACACCGATTTTACTGATTTTCTATCCATTAGAACGAGTACCATTCAACCTAGGTACCATCTGAGTAATGATGAAAATCGCTCAACATAAGCTGAGTATTCGTCTGAAAACGTGAACAAATGTCGTCTCTTGAGTAATTCTTTTTTTTTCTTATTTTTTATTAATACAACAGAGGCGATTGACTTAAAATGCTGATAAACGCTTTAAACTTTTCTACATCTGTCGTTTTCGAACCAAAAAGCGTATCATCATGTATAAATGTGGTAAATTCTTTGCTATTGCACAGTTTGTCGTTCCGTTTTCGTTTTTGCAATTCACTTTTGTGTTCGGTGGCGTTTTTCGTTTTTGGAAACATAATGAATGCACTTCTTATTACTATGCAGGTTGATAAATAAGAATTCCCCCCCCCCCATAGGGAGAAGCATGTAAAGACCATATTGCTAATTTAATAATACCATGAAAACGCAAAAAAAGTATCATTTATATGTGTTGCAGTATATTAAGTTTCTATGGTATAAATTATTGGTTGTATTTTTTTTTTTTTTATTATATAAAATTGGAATATTTTTTCGTTATAAAACCTAATGGGGGTCGGCCGGCCTAGGACTTATGTTGTAAATTTTGATCATTTTATACAAAGTATAGAAGAGAAAAAGACAAAAATGTAAGCAAAAGAGATCAAGGGACAGCCCCTTGCGAAGCAAAAATGGCCGAGTTATATATATATATATATATATTTTATACACATATATATTTTATATATATAAATATAAATATATATATATATATATACCTAAATAGTTGGTAATGGATATGTGTCAGATATGTGTGAAGTTATATGGATACGTATGGGACAGTATAATTATGTATATGTAGGTATGTACATATCTATAGTATATTATACATTAACTGTACTAGAAAATTTTTATCAGAGAATGTTTCAGGTTAACAATAGGCAATGTTTTACATATGTAATAATAATAATAATATTAAAATATTCACAACTTCAGGGAAACGTAGAAAATTATTAAACAAAACTGATTATAAATATTATTGATAACTGGTAACATGTCTCCGAACTCTCTATAACAATTATGGTATGTTAACGAAATAGAGTGGAGGCATGTATTCATTTGTAGGGCCTCGCCGACAAGCTACACAGAGCTTGGCAGGATTCTCAAACATAATGCAAAAAAATAAAATAAATGAGTGACAGAAATTTTTAATTGGAAATCCCCCCTTCTCCAAACAATAAAGAGTATGTAATTATAATGTGTTAAAGGAACGAATGTGATGGCGACTCGGTTTCTGGAGTGAGTAATAGGGAGTTGTAAGCGGTTGCGTTTAGTTGTGAAAGAAGAAAGACTGCGAAGGAGTAAGAAAAGGTTATTCGATAAAAGGACAATTTTTAAAAGCCCCCGCTGCTTATGATTTTCGGAGAATAGTTGATGTCAAGAGAAGCGACAAAAAAGGGCGAAAACCCCTTCATCGACGCCGATATGAGAGATCTTACATCAAATCAATGGGGAAGGAATTCGCCAAAAAATCGTGCATTCCGGACAATATATCCGTACGATTGTTATTAATGAACTGTTTTTAATACTACTACGTTTATTTTTTAACGGTTGACATATCGAAAAGGGTATAATACATGATCTAAAACGTAAGTGACTAAAATAAATAATTATTTTCAAGCGATTATTATTTTGCAGCAGAAAAACATCTCTACGGATAAATTAATTAACGTTTCATTTGACGTCATCGGCGCAGGTAGATAAATATAAGTGTAAATTAACTGTAATACTGTTTACATGTAGCAAAACCACGCCGCGCGTTGATTCTATATTACTGAATTCTCCTTTTTCTTTTTATGATTTTTATTGACAGGAAACCGGTGGAACGATTGACCATTACACGAGCACTCTCATCGTAAATGTAGTGAATATTTTCTCTTCGCTGTTAGCGACTTTTTTCATTGATGTGGTTGGCAGAAAGGTGCTGCTGTCGGTTTCGAGTTTCATTATGGCAATCATGCTGTTCGGTATGGGCACGTACTTCTACTACAAAGCAAGAGGTGAACAAATGTCTAGCTTTACATGGGTTCCGTTGATTTCGTTAATTATGTTCATTATCGGATTTTCAGTCGGGTTCGGACCAATTCCATGGCTGATGATGGGCGAAGTATTACCAGGTGCGCATATTTTTTTAAGGCAATTTTATGATAATTCGTACACTTCATTTTCCAGACTCTATAATACTATGGGGGGGGGGCTCGACAACAATTGGCATTAGCCCATACTCGATAAAAAAACAACAACAAAATCAATTATTTAATTTAAATTCGTATGCAGTTAGCTATAGCGTCAATGAAGTAGCCAAGTGGAGGAACAAGAGAAGGCAAAGGAAATGAAAGAACTGATGCAGCACTATAAAAAGTAAGAATATTAAGTTTAGGGAATTACGAGTAAAAAATGTAACGCTCAGATGACAGAACGCAACATTCGAAAAGGATGTGGTCAGAATTACATTCGTGATTATCACTGGATGGAGGATGCAGAGAATAATAAGGGAAGAGTTTACAAGTGAAAAAAAATATACGGAGACGAAGAAAAGAGAGTACGATTGAAACGCAATCAACATAAGGAATGCCATTTACAGCAGAGTACTGCGAAGCCGCAATTTGCTGTGGTTTCGTGCCGGTCTTGTGTACATTATGATACTGAAAGAAACTCTGTTCTGAATCATTTTAGTATTTATAAAAATATTAAATAGACGCAGTTAGCCATTCATCAATTTTTAATATTAATTTCGGAACGGATTCATCAAGAAGACCGTTACCAGACGAGCCAGTCATTATTCAGTGTGTCAAAACCGTAACATTCTAAGTTTAAGAAAATGAATGAGAAAATAAATTTAAGTAAAAATAGGTTAACGTGAAATTAGTACAATTAGACATTTTTTCACACTGCATTCATTTGAAATAAGTTTTTCTATGGTTTTTAACTAAAAGTAATTTTATTTGTGTTTTTCCATTTTATCATTATAAACATTATAAAATTTATTGTTATTATTTTTGCGTACTTATAATAATAATAATCATAATAATAATAATGACCTCAAAAATCACCCTTAAATAGTGGTCACCAGCCCTTTAAAAATGAAATTCAAGATATAAAATTTTCATGTGTTTATTAAGTGTTTATCGCTTTCTATTAAGCGTTCTGCTCTCTATTCCATTTTATTGATACTTGGTCTTCCTACTCCATATTGCGCCTCTTATGTCCTATCTTTTTCCTCTCCACAGATTGTTCCTATTATTTGTTCCTTCCTCCTAACAATATCCAACCGTATCAATAGATATAATTGACTCCTTCCTTTCCTAATTGTTTCTGGGTAAAGATCCCCCCGGTTGACGAGCCCAAAAAAAAAAAAAAATGCTTCGTATGCGAATAATATTGATGTTGTTTACTAATAATTCGTATAAACCCACTACTATTCATAAAACAAGTTGTAATATCGCGAATTTTTAATTCTTTCAATAACTGAGAAATTAATATAAATCTGTTCAAAACTCGACCTATCTCAGACGGCCCTTAATGCGCGAAAGATTAAAAAAGTTTATCATATCGAATAATCCGGATACCTGAGTGTAATACTAGGCAGTAGACAGATTTAGATATAAATCAAATAAGTATAAAGACAAACAGAACGATTTCACTGTTAATACTGGCAATGAGTGTATTTTTGAAAACTCGTGTCTTGGTACCGAGAATAATTGTTTATAACTTCGTAATGCGAACTTAACTACAGTTACTTATTATTGCCCAATTCGACCATTTAATAAATATTTCAACTGATACCTGAAATATATTTCAAATGTCAATTTCGCTATCCTATGATGGCATTTAAACACTAAATTCCCTGCCCTTAATTAATATCACATACACATATATATTGTGGATTATGATTCCAGAACTGTCTTTGTTTCTACTCACTAAGCACAAATACATCTCCTTGTTGTTTATTTGTTATTTTAAATTGTTTGAATATTTTAAATTGTTTGAATATTTTAAATAGCAACATTGACGATTAACTTGGCTAACTCTTGCTCTCTTCACCGTATATAATTACGTTCAGGTTCTTTCATAAATTGTTCCTACTGTTTCAATGACAGTAAATTCTGTCCGTGCCGATATTTAATAACATCGAAGAAAACATTTTTCACATCTGATTTATATGAAGTAAGCAAATTTATGAATAGGCGTAAATTTTATCTCACTCACGTGATACTTCCATTTATCTTCTCTTTTCTTTCTGAATTCATTGCTTTTTATACCTATTATTTTTCATCATATTAAATTTTAATAAACATCGAAAAATTGGGATTTTAAATCTTACTTAGTTTCATATTTTGTCTTTTTTTGGGGGGGGGGGCTCATCAACCAGGGACCTTTACTCAAAAACAATTAAAAAGGAAAGGAATCAAAGGAATCAACTGTATTTTGATACGATCAAATGTTGTTATTAGGAAGTAATCAATATACCGGAAATATAATGTGTAGAAAAGGAAAAGACAAGATATAAGAGCCGCAATACGGGGTAGGAAGATCACAAGTCTCAACAAATTGGAATAATACAGAGTAGAACACTAAACAGAAAAGGATGAACACTTAGTAAATACTTGATCAGCAAGTACGCGTTTTGTATAAGTGGAGAGTACAGTGCGGGAGGAAAAGCAATGGAAAACAAAATGAGGAGGAAGATGGTAGAGTACGACTTAAGAATGAAGGCGAATAATAGAGACAACAACGTCACGACAAAGTGAGGAATTCATTAAGGAGGAGGAATAGTTTGAACAGATAAAAAGTGAATATATATTAGAAAAAGGTACCGGAAGCGAATATATCTAAGGAAGCGTACACATCCCAACAAAAGCTGACATGAAAACTTTTACACAGCCGAAGGAGATTAGAGGATGGAATTTTTTTGCCTTCTTTCTCATTTCGTTACCTTTCCATCTCGACGTTTCGCCAACTATGCTATTACAAAGAAACCAAACGTTAAATGTGTCTATGCTGTAAATACAACTTTTGTTTGCGACGCACTTACTACTGAGACCACAGTGTTCGCTTTCTTTTTAACATAACGCTGGAATCGAACGACTAAA
This sequence comes from Icerya purchasi, assembly GCA_039619475.1. Taxonomy (NCBI): domain Eukaryota; kingdom Metazoa; phylum Arthropoda; class Insecta; order Hemiptera; family Monophlebidae; genus Icerya; species Icerya purchasi. Next base: position 383,231,002 of record CM077115.1, read on the forward strand.
CTTTTTGGTTTTAAAAAAATCACTTACTATTTACGAAAACCATCAAAATCTTGTCAGTAATTTTTGAAGATTAATTCGAAGAAACGTACAAACGGACGGAAGCTTTTCAGCATAGTATTAATGATTGTACACTTTCACGCGAAGGTAAATAAAAAAATTCTGTAACAAGGTATGTAGTGTTTTTGCGTTACACTCATGAGATATTTATTTCATTTTGCCCTAGTCAATTAAGACTGACACGAATTATAGAAAACTAGCATCTGGGGGTCCAAGAGATCTTCCCTTGATGAATTCCGAACGATTGTGGTATATATACATACATATATATATATATATATATATATATATATATATATATATATATATATATATACATACATACATACATACATATATATATATATATACATACATACATATATATATATATATATATATATATATATATATATATATATACACATATATACATATATATACATACATATATATATACATACATGTATATACATACATATATATATATACATACATCCATATATATATACATACATATATATATATATATATATATATAAACTCGGCCACTTTGGCCTCGCAAGGGGCTGTGCCCCTTGACCCCTCTTGCTTTCATTTCTGTCTCTTTTTCTTCTATACTTTGTATAAAATGATCAAAATTTACAACGTAATTCTTACTGGCATCAACACACACAAAAAATAACATAACCACAAAAATCCTATTCTAACATTTAACTTCCGTTATATAAAATTAAGACATTTTTTCGTTACATTTTTCGTTTTATATTTCATTACATAAAATTGTGACATTTTTTAAATAACAATAACAAAAATACTACAAAATATAACAAACATTACATAAAATTGGGACATTTTTCTGGGACATTTTTTTGGGACATTTAGCGTTACATAAAATTGGGACATTTTTTTGGGACATTTTTTCGAATGGGGGGTAGCCTAAGAATTACGTTGTAATTAATATGTATTAATTACAACGTAATTCTTAGGCTACCCCCCAGTAGAAAAAATATCCCAAAAAAATGTCCCAATTTTATGTAATGTTTGTTATATTTTATAGGATTTTTGTTATTGTTATTTTAAAAATGTCACAATTTTATGTAACGAAATATGTAACGAAAAATGTAATGAAACAATATCTTAATTTTATGTAATGAAAGTTAAATGTTAGGATAGGATTTTTGTGATTATGTTTTGTTTTTCTTTTTGTGTTGATGCCAGTAAGAATTACATTGTAAATTTTGATAATTTTATACAAAGTATAGAAGAGAAAGAGACAGAAATAAAAGTAAGAGGAGTCAAGAGGCACAGCCCCTTGCGAGGCCAAAATGGCCGAGTTTATATATATATATATATAAATACATACACATATATATATTCGTAAGTTACCGATTATTGTTATTGTATTTCAGCGAAGATTCGGGGAGCTGCTGCTTCAGTAGGAACCGCGTTTAATATGCTGTGCGCTTTTCTGATAACAAAACTGTACTCGTCAATGCTAGTCTGGCTTGGATTAAGTGGATGTTGTCTCTTTTATGGAATAATGTGTGTGTTTGCGTTCATATTTGTAGTTATTGTAGTTCCAGAGACTAAAGGTTTAAGTTTGGATGATATCGAAAAAAGCTTGACCGGTACGGATAAAAATATTACAATTCGTCATGTAAAACGTATAACGGCGAAAGCGTTCATTAAACCTTTGCCGATGGCTTTATAGGGCGACTTTATCCGTTAATCGTAAATAAATAAATTTGTTAATACTTATCTTCAGCGTATTTTTTTGTCTTTTTCAATTATCTGTTTCAAAGCAATTCTGAATAATGCACTTTTTGGAAAGAAGTTTCATCATTACTACCCGCAGGCATAAGAAAAGAAAAAAAAAAAATCTTAAAAAATAACTATAAGACTCACTATGACAAAATTTAATTTGACGGACACTTTTTCCTAAACTTACATCGAGAACGACAGGCCAGGTTCGGAAGTAAGTGAGTTTGAGCAGCTATAACGGAATTAGTTGATGCAAATATCGGATTATCGATAACTTCGAAATCCACTAATAACGAACTGTAACTTCGAATAACTCTTAGCATCGTTATAAATCTGGAAAGAAACAGTATGTTACAAGCGACACACAGTTTCCTAGCTTCAATGGAAGTTAACATATATATTTATCTTCTATAAATATATATCGAAAAAAATGTGTTTCTGATTAACACATCTGTGCCAGACCGTTGCAAAATGATATTGTAAAAATTATCTTTTTTCGCTTTCAGTTTGAAATACCAATTTAGTTTTTTTTATAATAGTTTCCGATCAGTTCCGACGAAATTTCAATTTCGACTCAATTATAAAATTTCGGTGTTATAGTTTCAACTAAAACGTAAAAATAATTCAACCATAATACGGATATAAACAATAAATTAACTAGAAAACATTAATATATTAAAAATTATAACTCCAACATGTTTCGGAGATACCGCTCCACAATCATGGTAAATATATAATGGTATATTCACTATGATCATCATGTTGGTGTTATAATTTTTAATACATTAATGTTTTCTAGTCAATTTATTACTTACGTAATTATATAATACCGATGTTGTTAGAATATTGAGTAGTCGGAGGGTTCAAAAAGAAAAGAAAATTTGTGTAATCCACATTTGTTAATTTTACAACGTTACTAAAACCATAAATCTCTTAGAAGTTTCTCCGCAGAGTACTAGTTTACTGCATAAAAAAGAAGAGAAGGATCTGATAGCCTACATCTGTGTTTAGGTGGAAAATGTTAAAAACCGCTACTAATTTTGTGAGACAAAAGGGCATCGGTCTCAACGAAATTTTGGAAATTAGCTTATGACAGGAAATCGTTGAGAAGTTAATTTTCGAAAAATATTAATAAAATGCTTTAGTTTTCGATGTATTTACGTTGCATTAAATTAATTCACTATTCGATTCAAATTTATCATATTGTCAACTGTATGAGGCATCTGCGGCCTCTTCTAATTTTAATTTTAATTCCGCCCTTTGAATGTGACCGAGCTTAATCCCTTTTGGAAATATCTATATATATATATAAATTTTAACATATCTGTTAAATCCGTTTCATGCTGATTTTTATCGAATCACAATAGGAGGCAACATATAAAGTATAAAATATTGGTGTTTTCTTTAATCACACGACAACGTTTATTGTGGAAGCATTTAAATGTGAAATTTAAAAGTAATTTCTGTAAAGTCTCTCGCATAACGTCAATTAATTTAATCCTGTACGCACCACCATTAAGCTGAAGTAGTATAGAACGCGATATATTCTTCGGAAAAATTAAGATCCGGTTCGGCAAACCAAATGCTGCAGTCAACAAAAACATTTTAGATACCACTTAGCAACTGTTTAAACGCAGAGGTAAACTGTGTAGAAACACTGGCGTGGCAATTTCTTTACTAAAGTTTTTCTATTAACAGGTAAATAAGTACTGCATGTATTTTGGGTGAAAAAATGACCAAATGATCGTCGAAGAAGCATGTTTAAGCACCCATGTGTATGTTGTTGTAGTAGCATTTTTACAATTTTTTAGTTGGAGTTTTTAAATAAACTGCCAAATATGGAAGACATTTTTATTTTTTTTTCTCTCTCTTTTTTCTGTTATACACATTTGTCAAAACTTACGAAGCTAACAAAGAAAAGGTAGGTAGGGAATGAATGTGACGCACTTTAAGAATACTTTTAAAAGCGTTTAGCAGAAAATGTTAAGCGGAGACGAAAGCTTCGAAATGTGAAAAAAATGAATGATAATTACCCTTCAGTTTTAACAGCAGCGCAAATTCGTAACAACACTAAACAGGATAATAGTACTTAATTAATAAGAGAAGGGGTGTATAAATGGATGATTAAGCCTGATTCACGCGATGATCATATTTTTTCACCGTCGACGACCTAAAACTCAGACACAGTTTAAATTAAAAGTGTTAGATAGACATAAAATATTATCATTTTGTAAGTTTAATATGAAATTATTTCATAATTTTTATTCAGCATCGTGAAATGCAGAGTGATTAAATTAGTTCCAGAATATTTTTCCGGTCGATAATTAATTTTTCTTGGTTGCCTTCTTCTTGTATCACAAAAACGATTGTGTTTTTCTTCTTTTACAATCTGATATTTTTATTCTCGCTGTACCGAACGAGATTTATTTATTTATTTATTTATTTATTTATTAGTCGCTACAATACTATAAACGAAGCGTGTAGTATTTATAAACATTTGCATTAATACATTAAAAATTAAAACTAAAATAAACTAAAATTTAAAGCCCGTATCCCGAGCGAAACCGAACGAAATTACGAACATATAATAAAGGTAAACTCCCCTTGCCTTTTATTTCATGTCTTATTTAATCCGTGCTACTCTAAAATAATATACTCGTATAGAGTCAATGATGAACCTGAGAAGGGAGCTAATATAAGTAAACAAATTAAGTTTCTTTTTGTTGCTTTTTTTTTTGTAAGGAAAAATTAAATTATTAGAATTGTAATAAAACAATAAGAAAATAATTGTAAACAATTCTACTCTTTCTATGGAAATTAGGAATAATCAATTCTGTCAATGGATTTTGGGACTGCATCGAACTTCCCCAGCTGTCAGCATGTGCGTTCTAGCTGGATGCCCTCCGCTTTCCTGCTTCCGAAAATATTTCATACTGCGAAATATGTACCATCATTTCAGCCACACACGAAACCTCCCCCTAAAATTGGAACATTGTCTTCTTGAACCAAACTTTCTCGGCGACCCACTACCAGAATTACCGACCGACCTGCAAAGATGTGGTATCACGTCTGTACAGAGGTCAACACCCAGCCCCAATACCCTTATTCCCCCTTGGATCACTTTCCAGTTAAATATTGACCTGTCGCTGAAACAACATCCAAACACAACAAGTCCCCTCTTCGCAGTGGAAGCGGCACTTAAGGCAAAAGTACCCGGACCACCTAATTTACTACACTGATGGAGCTAAGGCAGTTGGCGAGGCAGGTCCACTGCCCGCAGCCTGTGCATTCGAAGGTCACGACATCTCATGCGAAACTCGACTCAATGATGACTGTTCCGCATTGCATGCAGAAATGTATGCAATTGCACACTGCTTCCACCACATCGTTACAACTCACACACCAGAGCCAGTGATTTCCTCCTGGTTACTGATTCCCTACAGTCTTTGAACATGATTAGGAGCCAAAAATGCAACAACCCGCTAGTTCTAAAAATATATCACTACTTGTACGAATTGCATCTAATGGATAGTCACGTGTCGCTGCTGTGGGTTCCTGAGCACATTGGAGTGCCTGGCTATGAGAGTGTCGACGGAGCAGCTCGTTCTGCCTTGCTCTCGTCAATGCCACAGGACGTGGAGCTACCCTCATCAATTACATATACATTCTTAAAGGCGTGCGAAAACCAGTGGAGAACTGAATAGGCAACTGCTACAACATTCCTAAGAATCATGAAGCCCACAGTTGAATCATGGTGGCCACCGGAAGGAACATCCCGATACGATTTTAAAATCCTCAGCCGGCTGCAAATTGGCCACATTGCTATTTCGCACAAACATATAATTGATAAAACGCCGCCTCCGGCTACATGCCCCTTGTGCACCCAGACAACCGTACCGACAGTTTCCCACGTAATACTTACCTGCCAAAAGTTTACTATGTTTTTCGGAGTCAACTTGGCCTACCCAGAGATATAGGGCAGACCTTCTTAAATGAGGTAATCTCCATTAACAGGATTATTGCTTTCATTAAAATGAGCGGCTTAACTCAGCACATTTAAATCATCCCCGCTCCCTTGTGTGTGCTGTAATGACCATAGTAGTTACACGCAGCGCATACAATTTAAGGGAAAGAAAAAACCAAAATTTCTGTCAATGGAGATTACATTTCGATTATTGGTACTTCTAGTTTTTTTAATCATATTTTATTTGGTTAAAGTTTTTGTTTCTAGAGGGGAGGGCTTGGGTTAATATTGTTGACAGGTTTTATTTTAAGGTTTTAATAATACATATTGTAATTTTAAAGATTTTTTTTTAATTTTCTTTTTTTTTTTACAAACAAAAATAATTACTTAATTTATTTCCTTTTTAATGCCGTATGACTTTTTTAAATCAAAATTTTTTGATTTTTTAAAATAAAACATTAAACATTTTCTATTAAGAAGGCTCGTTTTTATAACTAATTCATTTTGCATAACACAACTCCGCAAAAGAAACTTGCGCAATGAATATACAGGGTGGGCCAAAAGAACATTTCGAATTTTAAATGCTCGTCAAATAAAGACTAATATACCTTACGGAAATGAAACAAACGTTGGAATATTTAAAAAAGAACGCCATTTATTGTACACTATTAGTTTTGAACAATACTCCGTATGAATAGTCACCATTTTGATTTTTACATTGTTGCAATCTTTCCTCAAAATTATGCATTACTTTTTTAAGAGTTGGTTTTTTAATCGCCGCAATTTCCTTCTGAATGGCCAATTTCATCTCGTCGGTTGTTGCTGGTTTACCCTCTCGTACCCTTGCTTTTCAAGTAGCCCCATAGGTAAAAATCTGTCGGTGTTAAATCCGGACTGCGCGGCGGCCAAAACAGCTCACAGTTTCGCGAAATCAAGCGGTCCTGAAACTTCTCTCTTAATAACCGCAAAACATCGTTACGAATATGTGGTGTGGCGGCCCCGTCTTGTTGAAACCACGTTTTAGATAATGCAATCCTCTTCCGTCTGAGCTCCGGTAGAAAAAACTCGTTTAACATTTGGATGTAGCGGTCGCCGTTCACAGTAACATTCGCTCCGTCCTCCTCGAAGAAGTAGGGACCGATTATCGCTTTCGCACTGACTGCGCACCATACCGTGATACGAGCGGAGTGCAAGGGTACCGGGTGAACGATTCGAGGGTTCTCAGTAGCATAATACCGCATGTTTTGTTTATTAACGTTACCATTTAAATCGAAATGCACCTCGTCGCTAAAAAAAACATAATCCAAATCGACGTCTTCTTCCTCCAGCATATCCAAAAATTTATTACAAAATTCTAACCTTCTTGGCTTATCTGTTGGTATCAATTCTTCTTGGGTTAGTTGTATCTTGTATGGGTGCATATTGAGGTCGTTTCGAATTATTCTTCTGAGTGAAGTACGGGGAATTTTCAAGGCGGAAGCCTGGCGACGAACGGATCTGCGCGGACTTCGCGACAATGCTACGCGCACTTTTTCGATGTTTGTCGGGGTTCTAGACGATCGACGGCGACCTTGATGGTTGACCGCCACCGCACTACCGTATTCTCGGAAGTTTTTTACCCATTTGAGGATACTTTTACGGTCAGGGGGATTGTCATGACGTTTTAAATCAAATTGTTTTTTAAACGCGCGTTGTACCGCGATTACACTTTCACCGTTTTTCACAAAGTACTCGACAACGAAAGAGCGTTGTTTACGCGTCCACGACATCATGACTACTAACCAACTATATTTATATTAAACGGCATATTATTTAGCGCCAGATGGCGTTACTATCGCCATGCTAACTCACAGTGTATGATTTTGACGAGCGTTTGAAATTCGGGATGTTCTTTTGGCCCACCCTATACATATACATATATATAGCTGAAAGAAAAAAGATTAAATTATTCAAAATTAAAATGATGAAATTAAAAGCGCAACTAACAGAAACAGAAAGAATGACTGCGTCGCACCTGTATAGTCTTAAAGAGCGCTATGCATTTCTGAACAATCGCACTATGTTGATATTTGTGTTTTTGCCAACTGATTGCTGTTGTAAAAGTTAACAATCACTGATGTTATTATTAATCATTATAGTTAAATTCTTATTTTAATCAAGTGTACTACTTGGTATACACATTATTTCTATCATTTTAATTTGCGAAACGCACACAAATCCTTTTGCCCACCCCGCCAGAAGTGCCCCAATAATTTAGTACTCGCTACACTGTGATGGTAGAGTATTGTAGCTGGCAAAGTTATTAATAAAGTTATTATTATTAAGCAATAACATTCTGTATTTCTATTTTCCACGATTATCATTGTACTTTATCAGTTTTATTCGCAGTTTTATTCGCAGTTAATAGCAATGACTTTGGAAGAAATAGGAATGTTTTTAAAAATACTCCTCGTCCGAGCTGTTGTAGAACGATTTGTCTCTACTGTTGATCATAAAAGATTTCTGTATTTCCCATAATGTTTTCTTATCGTTGACTGGCATATAACGGTGCACGAAAAGAGAACTGATAACGATAACACCGGAAAGAAGGGCCATCGGAAAAATCATTGTCGATGTCTCGATGAAAACGTCGGAATAGTAGGCTACCAGCTGATACCAGAACGACATTAAAACCATGGATATCGACCTTATTTCAACTGAAACATTTTTACCGAATACGATACATTACGAGCTAGTCGACCGGCTACTAATGTATGTACAAAAATTTAACAACTAAATGTGCGAGTTGTTTTTTACGATTTAAAGTTATATGAGCAACGCCGTTTCTTACTTTAAATACAGCGTGTATTTTCTTTTCTTTACCGAGCTACTCCGAACATTGTGTCAATGTATGACGTTTATCACCTGTTGAGATATTTGGTAATTTTACAGATACGCTTTATATGCAGCGCTATAACTGGGTAAATAATTTTCTCATTTACCATAAAAGGTGCAATTACGTCGAATTGCGCAACACTCCCAGTGCTTCTTTGTCTCCTAAAGACTCGACATATCGTTCTTCGAAATCCTATTATTCGACTGTTTAGACAGTTTATCAGCGACCACTACACGGCATTTATAGGCAAACAGTTTTCGGTGGAAACTTCCGTTCTAGACGTGTAAAAGGCGACTTCGACTTAATTAGCCGCCCGATTATACCAATGACTTTTATGATTAGACACACGCATATATTTTTGTTTCTTTTCTCATGCAAACGCTAAAATTTATTCCAATATTCCAGGATCTAGAAATTTTCTTACAACCATTTACAATGTTTTTCCTCAAAACTCTATAATCTGGCTCTTTTCAATATTTCTTCGCTTTCTGTACTTAATGTTTGTACAACAACACCGGTAAATTCATCTCGTGTATGCAAATGATTCTCTGATTTGTAACTTGTTCCATCTTAAACGCCGTATTAATCAATTTACAGCGCGATTGTAATCTCGTAGTTCTTAATCTATAGCATATATCTTGTAAAATCCGCGCTAACAAGAGTTCAGTTACAATATTTACCTACGAAAGAATTTCAGAAAACCTATTTTTTTCTATGTAATATCGTGTTAAACGACCGGGCAGACAAATTTTAAACTGTAAGTTAAACCTGGAATTCGCACACGTGGTCAGTATATTTAGAAGCGGTAAAAAAGCAGTGAAATATTAAAAGGTCTATAAGTTCGACAGGCTTGCTAACTGCATGAACACATTGCATGTTGCACGTGTAAAATTTTTTTCTTACTATGGTTTTTGTTTCTCTAAATATAGTCCAAATTTAGCTACGTACAATAACTGTTTCGCAGATTTCGTGTCTCTATGTGTTTGATACTCGTTGCCTCTTTTCCAACATAATCTTTGTGTGCTGACGCACATATGCAACTAATAACGATAGAAGTCAATTACTCGCGGACGGTCAATTCATTACGAAATGGTTTTTCCGAATTTTCGTTGTCTACTCCAGATCGCTGGAAACTGGAGAGTACATGTTTGATGTACTTTCTTACTTAATCAGCAGCTGTTCTGATCTTAGCAAAAAAAAAAGTGTTGTAACTTCATACATGAACCATTTTTGTAATGTAAATAGATTTTCTACCACATCAGCATATTATTCATTGCTTTACGAACGTTAAACACCACAAGAGTAAGCAGGAAAAGTGACAGCCAGATTGACTTTTGATATATAAATGCCATATGTTTTCTGGAGTTGTTTCATTTCAGATTCAAGTCGCTCTCAGATTTAGGCCGCCTGAAATAATTGGGTACCAAAGAAATCTGAGAAATTAAAAGCAGATCCCAAATAGAAAGAAACTGACCCCAATATTCTCTTCAGATCCATTAGGCTTGGTACATCATGAAAAGCTTAATTAATCCATAATACCTTATCAAGGTTATGCGACTTACTTGACCTATATAGTGAAGAGCCCGAGTTGTCTAATAATTAATGCATCATTCGACTTATAACTCGCTTGGTTCTTAGCATAAAAAATTTCGTCTCTTCTCTTGCAAAACTTCTTAACATTTACAGCTGATTGCTGCGCCGCTAAAGGCTATCATCTTTCGTTTTTTCGGTGCAATAAAAGAGAACAATTTTATCGCATTTACTAAGTGTTTAAAAGCTCTATTCTACTCGTCGAATCTGCTGGCAATGTGCAATCGCTTTGCTCTGCTCAGATCAGTCGGCAGACTAGTAACATGCCACTGAATTAGTGGACGCCCATTGGACAGACAAAGTTTATGCTTCGAACGCATTTAATCTATCGCTTCCGCTAAGTGGTATTCAATCTCTATTGGAATTTATTATTTAATTAATTAATTTTTTTTTTCACAATATCAAAAAAGGGAAATAAATATAAAAATGTTCAAATTACCCGGTATTACTTCCACCATAAGGTACCACGGTGTCAGCTCGATGCCCATCGAATAACTAAACAACAAAATAATAAATGCCGATAACGGTAACTTTGTCACAGTTCGAAATTTCATCCAGTAATAAAACATGATGATTCCCATCGCCTTCAGCATTGTAAAACTGGATATATACCATAGCTTCTTAGCTCCCACAATGTGAATTAATAAAGCAGCTGCCACAGAGCCGCAAAACGAGCTTGTACTAAACACTAAATCGACCACATCCACAGAAACCGTTATTCTTGCTTTCTGTATAAAATACATATAAATTAACTACGGTATGTTTTGATTTAAGTTCGAATATGTAATTATTAATGATTTTTATTTTCGAGGTACATTTTCAAGATTAAAAAATGCACTACTACAGAACAAAAAAAGACATCTAAACAAAGAACTGACATTTTTTAAAAGCCAAAAATAGCGTTTTCTTTAAAAAGAATTTTTGTATTTGTATGGAAGACAAGTTAAATTTGTAAAAGTTCTCTTGAGCAATTCGTTGCTTGTTTAAAGTTTATCTGTGCTGCGTTTGTATATTTGCCGATTTTATCGGTGAGATAGTTGATTTTGTCTCTGTTTTGTTATATTTACATTTATTATTATTATTATTATTATTATTATTATTATTATTATTATTACATTTATTATTCTTATTATTATTATTATTAAGCATTATTAGCTTCATTATTGATATTTTTAACCGTCAATTCTCTTCTCTTTTGTTAAATTAAATGCCGAACACGTCCAACGAAGGAGGTAAACCTCCTCCGAACAATTCTCGCTCTACTGCTAGAACTGCATCCGACATAATAAAATCACCGAATAAAACTAAATCACCCGTTCCCCGTCTTCTTCCAAATCTCTTCCCGCTGCTCGCTCTAATAATAACGGGTTTAGCCCCGGATAAAATGGTCGAATCGGCCCTTAAGTCATTTGGAAAAGTAATTATTCATTATGTTCGGTATCAAAGGAAACACAGATTCCTAGATTTTTAGACCTCTAAACCCTCATAGGGTCCCTTTGTGGTTTTTAGATTTTTTACAATATCTCAGTCAATTTTTAAGCTAGGAAATTTGTTTTTCCTTCAAATTGTGATGGATTCCAAGCTCTACAAAATGGTTTTACTCAAAACAAAAATTGGCGCAAAATTCAAATTTTTATAACGTTTGAAAAATTTTAAAACTCAATTTCTCGAAAACAAAAACATACTCATTTTTAAAAATAAAATATTTTATGCGTTTTTTCAACCCTAAAAACCGCATATTTTCGATTTTTTGACCATATTCAAGCCTCTAAGTCTTTCCTGGTAACCTACTTGATACTCCAAATGCCATTTCTGACTTTATTTTATACTACCAAGATGGTAAAAATTGTTTCCGTAGGGGCGTTTCATCGTAAAGTATTATGAAACTTATAAAAACCACATTATCGAACAATCATTAATAAATCCTAACATTAATACCGATTCTCAATATTGATTATCATATTTCTATACATTTAGTACATGATCGACTACTTTTTATCGTTTATTTGTATGTTAGAAATTAATTTTAATTTCAAACCACACATTCTTACCTCCAAAGGTCAATTAGAATCGGTAATTATAGGTAATGTTATGATACATATTTCATTTTACGTTTAGTCGAAGAATAATATGGAATGAGACAACGAGAGGGAAAAATAAGACCTTAATACTGTGATGGTTTATTAAAATTTCACGAAAATAAAAAACTATATATTGGATTGTGTAACCTATGATCACGGACCGTTTACCAGTCATCGTCACTGTCTTCTTCAATAACAGGAACCACGTGCTCTTGCTCATAAGCCCTTGTGAGATGTTCGGCAGGTTTTACAATGTTAGACAGGTATCTGGCATGTGAGAAAAAATAAATAATGGCAGCAACTGATCGTTCTCATGCCGTTAGCACATTCGCAATAATAATAACGTGCAATGCCGTTAGCACATTCGTAATAAGAACGTACAATGCCGTTAGCACATTCGTAATAAGAACGTACAATGCCGTTACAATCAATCGTATCTGGTTTATAATGAACATAGCAGTTGTAAAATGTGCTTTCCACGTGCCTAGATCTCACTTGTATTTTGAGAATATCAACTGATGCTTTGAAATACCTTAAATCTGTTTCACCTTTCTGATCCATCATTTCAGCTAAGTAAGATATTGCTTGTTGCAGCTGATAAGTTCTAGCAAATATCCTATACTAGATCGATTTCCGTCATTTCAGGAAAATCGAGCACGTCAGAAGACTTCAATTTTTCAAACAAACTATATTCTTCGACTAAACGTAAAATTAAATATGTATCATAACATTACCTATAATTACTGATTCTAATTGATTTTTGAAGGTAAGAATGTGTGGTTTGAAATTAAAATTCATTTCTGACACATAAATAAACGATAAAAAGTGGTCGATCATATACTAAATGTATAGAAATATGATAATCAACCTTGAGAATCGGTATTAATACACGAAGCCGTTAGGACTTATTAATGATTGTTCGATAATGTGGTTTTTATTGGTTTCATAATACTTTACGATGAAACGCCCCTACGGAAGAAATTTTTACCATCTTGGTAGTATAGAATAAAGTCAGAAATAGCATTTGGAGTATCAAGTAGGTTACCAGGAAAGACTTAGAGGCTTGAATATGGTCAAAAAATCGAAAATATGCCGTTTTTAGGGTTGAAAAAACGCATAAAATATTTTATTTTTAAAAATGAGTATGTTTTTGTTTTCGAGAAATTGAGTTTTAAAATTTTTCAAACGTTATAAAAATTTGAATTTTGCGCCAATTTTTGTTTTGAGTAAAACCATTTTGTAGAGCTTGGAATCCATCACAATTTGAAGGAAAAACAAATTTCCTAGCTTAAAAATTGACTGAGATATTGTAAAAAATCTAAAAACCACAAAAAATTTGGCCTTATGGGACCCTATGAGGGTTTAGAGGTTTAAAAATCTAGGAATCTGTGTTTCCTTTGATACCGAACATAATGAATAATTACTTTTCCAAATGACTTAAGGGCCGTTTCGACCATTTTATCCCTCTAGACCCTTTCAGACAGTATCTGCGATTGTTGATCAAACAGACATGTACACCTTCACATAATAATCCGTCTAATTTAACTAATACGGAAAAGCAAACGAAGTTTAACTCCTCTTTAATTTTACTCCTGAACAACTACGAAGGGCAAATCGTTGTTCTGATTGAGAGCTTGGGAAATAAGAATATTGCCCATCTCTTTCCCATGTCTTTGGCCAGAATGTTTTATAAAAAAGTTAATGGTCTCTCTTATTTCTTCAGGTCAGGAAAAAATTACATCTTTAATTGAGGCCAATAATTTTATTCTCTCGGATGAAATACGTAAAGAATTAAAAATCCGATCTTTCATTCGGCAATCTCTGCTATTTCGACTTGGTATAATCCGTGACATTCTGTCCAATCTTTCTGTTGACGAACTCCTGCCCAATTATACACATACATCAGAGGTGCCTTGTCTCTAATATTCGTAGGTTGCAGAAAAAGTTCTTCGATCATTTTTTTATTCCTATTCCTGTCATTGAAATTATGTTTCAGGGCTTCTTCCTTCCTGCTTACATTTGTTTCTACGATTCATGTCATGTTAAGGTTGAGCCTTTGATCTGTACACCCAAGTTATGCCGAAATTGCCTTCGTTTTGGGCATTTCAGTGCCCCTTGTCATAGCAAAATCAATTTGTCCCGCTGTGTGCAGGTGGCCATTCGTCTTCGGAATGCACCATTATGCAACAAAGTGGCTCTTCTTTTGCGTCCATCGCAGAGAGAATCATTCTGCTTTGGACCCCAACTATCAAGTCCACAACAAAATGTTTCTTATTCTGAGGCCAAAAATATGTGCCAAGCTAAATTTTACTGTGCTGAGATTTCTAATTCATCTAACTGTCCCGTTCTTTCCAATTCCTCTTCTACCATTACAAATAGAAAACGGCAGAAAAATTCCATCAGGTTTCCTGCGCAAAGTCACTATTCTAACTCTAAGTCTTCTAATTCTCTGAACAAATATTACTCTAATTTAATGCTCAATGCTGGCACTAAAGGGTACCGTTATGGTACTCCAACTGTCTCCCACCCTCCTACAATATCTCTTTCTGTTCCCATCAACAATGTAACAGTTCCAACCGGCTATGCCTACTTTTCTTATAAATGTTTCCTCAGTTGTATTATTCTGCTGTGAAAACCTTTTCTTTACTCTCATCCCCCCGCTTCTTTCTTCCTTTCCTATTGCTTCAGCCTTCTAAATTCCTTCATCCTCTCTTATTCTCTTCTCCTAATTTTTCCCTCTCATCCCCAAGTCGATAACTTCTAGTCTTGTTCTTTACCATGTTTTGGCAGTTTAAAATACTTCAGTGGAACTGTCGAAGCTTTAAGATCAATAAGCTCTCTCTTGAAAGGCTGTCAGATCAACATAATATTAGTATTGCCATACTTCCTGAAACTTGTGTCAACACTCTTCTAGTTCCTAGTTCTATTGGCCTATCTCTTACGTCTCTTAATCTTGGTCTCAATTGCTCATGGAGCACTCTGGATGGCACTTTTGGAAGCAACCATGGTCCTATCATCATTTCCTTAAATCAGTTTCTATATTCTACTCCGAACAATCCTACACAGTTTCGTAGATGAGTGGGGTTTCTAAGATAGACTGGCCCAGCTTTCACTCCTACGTTGACTCTTCGCTTTCCTTAATTCCCTCGCACTAATTTTTGGATTGAAATAAAGAAAATACTTTTCATTTCAAATTTAAACGCGTAAAGTTTCGTTTTTGAATCGAATTAAAAACTAAATTGTATATGTAATTTTTTGCGTTCCGTCAAGGTAATAAAAAATCCCGCTATTGACCGCTCCTTCATTTACAAACCACCCCCGATTTAGAATTAAATTCAAATTATCGACTACTGTTTTTATGGAGTTTTAAAAAATTTCTCTGACTCCTCTTGCTTACATTTCTGTACTTCGTACAAAATATTCAAAATTTACAACGTAATTCTAAATCGATCCATATGAATATAATAACATAATTACAAAAATCCTTTAAAATATAACAAATGTTACATAAAATTGGGACGTTTCTTTGAGACATTTTTCATTACCTAAAATTGGGACAGGGTAGTGTCTAAAAATTACGTTGTAATTAATATGTATATCCGTCATTGCTTACATTTCTGTTTCTTTCTCTCCCCTATACTTTGTACATAATGCTCAAAATTTGCAACGTCATTCTAAATCGGTCCATATGAATGAAAGTTATGCACGAACAAACGTAAAAAAAAACAAAAACAAAAACGGGACGAACGTGTAACCTCCTTCTTTTTGGAAGTCGGACATTTCCATGATAATTATGAAAATTGATAGCACTTAAAGTCAACCATATCTGTTATACTAATAAAAAATATGAAGACAGAAAAATTTTCACGTTTTTTGACTCATACTCAATTTATGTTCACCGATTTTCATAATTAGTCACATAGTACCTAAGTCGAATGGTATTCTTTGTAACGGACAAAGAATCAGTAAAATCAGTCTATATAAATATGAGTTATGCGTGAACAAACAAAAAAAAAAAAAACGCGACGAATGTGTAACATTTTTTTTGGAAGTCTCTAACAATTAAAATATTACAAACGTTACATAAAATAAGGATTTTTGTCGTTACCTAAAATTGGGACATTTTTTCGTCGCATAAAATTTGGACATTTTTTCTAATGGGGACCGGTCTAAAAATTACGTTGTAATTAATTAATATACATACATGTATTATATATAGCGTGTGTGTACCTCTAGAAATGTTTCAAATGTGCCTATACTGCTTATTCCTATTTGAATAGCTTGTTGGAATAAAATTAAAACCATAATAATTATCAGAACTCTTCTGTATTTAAAAATTAACCAATAAACGCTGCGATTTTCGTATTTTTTCCGCATAAACTTATGTTGATGCACCATATCTCGATATTCTTTATCGGACCATTTCTTTCCACGTAGTCGTTTTAAAATTACTCTAGCACGTTGAGCTTCATCTATGTTAAATCAGAGACAAATCTATTATTTCCATAAAAGTAAAAAGTAAACTAAGTCCCATACCCTCAACAGGGCGTCGAGAATTATGAAGTTGAGGTTCACAATATACGAAGCCCAGCGACACTTAATAAGGTACGTTATTTTCTACTCGTATGTCGATGAAACGCGATTTAAAATTGGGTTTGTATTCAGAAGTAAATTTAAATAGATACTTACGTGCGCGCGTTACGTTATGACGACGTAATAACTGAACAGGTGTCGAATATTGCTTGAATATTTTAATTTCGGCCTATTAAAGTTCATCGATATCGATATAGACATTCCGAAATAGTAATGAAATACGTCCGAGTATGTTTGCATAATTCAAGCGAAACTGGTTGGACAATTTTTAAATGGTTTTTAAATATTTTAATTGTGTTTTTTTGAAGGTTTTAATTGTTTTTCAATGATGTTTTCAGTTTTATAAATATAACAAAGTTTTAGTGAGGTCGATCTATGTTCCCCACTACAAATAATCAAATATACATATATGTGTGTGAATAGTGAATGTAAATTCGTATAATGTAAATAATTGAGTAATTGCAACATTGGACTATTATTTAATTATTTGTAATATTTTATTTAGTTATTTTTCGATACCGTGTTGCTGCCTACAAATATTAAATTATTACGGCCCTTTTTCTTTACGAAAAAAAAAAACGTGCACGCTGGTAACTGGATTTACTTTTTTGCTCCTGTGTTTGCCGCTAGTGAAATCAAGTTTGCACTTGTTTGCGTTCTCTCGATAATTTTCATACATATGAAAACATAATTAAAGAGTCACAAATAATGGAGCATAATTAATGAACGATATGCATTTTTTTTTGTCATTTTTTTTCTTGCTCTTTTACACCTAGTCTTATCAAATATATTTGAAAATCTATGGAATCCAAGTTAAAATAACATGAATAAACAACGCATCCAGTGAAGGGTGCTAAAATTGACTTATATATGTATACACAAAATACATACTCACATACCGTGGTATTCTCACGTACGCATACATACCATACATACACGCACCCGTACCCACACCCGCACATACATCCTCACACATCACGCACACAAACATACATTTATAACTTATATGATATCTTGAGGTCGTTTTCTATTCAGCCTACGTCCCTCGCTTGGGTTACTCAGCAGTTCTTTTATTGTACTATTAGGATGTTCTTTCAATCTGGGGCAGCATATCGTCGAGCAGCAGTTGCTATTTCATCCTTTACAAATTTAACTCCAAGATCTTCATGGATTGTGATTATGTACCACGGAGTAGAGATGATCGTTCGTAATAACTTGTTCTGAACTATTTTGCATAATTGAAATGTTGCTGTTTTTGGCATAGTGCCATAATTGACAGCTGTATTGCCAGACCGGTTTAAAAATTTTCTTATAAAGTAGCAACTTATTTTCAAGACTATTCATCTCTTACCCAACAGCCAATGTGCTTCCTCAAACTCAAGCGTTTGTCGAGGAGTATACCAAGATACTTTACAGCTTCTTTCTGGAGAATCTCCGCTCCATTCATCATTATACTTCTGGGTGAATCGATTCTTCGGTTAGTGAAAACTACTCGAGATGATTTACCCTCATTTATCTTTTTGCACCATGATGTTACTTTATTGATTGCTGTCTGCGGGTTTTTTCTTCGGACATTTATTTTAACAGGAAATCGTTGTGTCATCAGCAAAAGTTGCTATATCAACGTGCGATGAACTAGGTATGCAATTAGAACGAAATATATATGATAAATGGATTATTCGAAGCAACTCAATTTCTCGATACATATTCGTTATAAAGTCGTCGGAATTCTATGTTGATTTACCGTATATATCCAATAGTAACGTCGTAAAAAGTTACAATTTTTAGTTCGTACTCATATGAATTTGGATCAGTGTTGATATTCATAACCTAACATTAGTGGTTAGATGCTTGATATTTTATGTTAACGTGTAATAGATAAATATCAGCTTACGTTATTGAAACATTCCTTATTAAAAGTTGGGGGAAACAAAAACAAGCATACACGAGTATTCAAGTGTAAATTATGATAACAAATAAGACTGATAACCTTGTGGAAATTTCAATTACCAAAACCAATGATTCAGTGTTATTACAACAAAAGTCCTCGTGCGACAAAAAAACAAAATTACGAAAAACTTGTAACATACGCAATGTTTTTAAGCACTTATGATACATTTGAAAACGTAGTGATAAATTTTTGTGGTTACTAACGAATAATATTTTTGTATAAAAAAGCAAAGAAAAATACGCACATGTAACTCTATAGTATTATAACAATCGTACCCTTCATAAGAAACCAATACGGTGTTTCAGGCAGAAAAAATAGCAGAACATAAAATATTAGCGGGATCATCCCGTACATTGTAGCTACTTGACGCCAATGCCAGAAGTACTTGCCGCTTTTAGACATTATTATACCTGGTAAAAAAATAAATATTATTTAAGGTCGATTATTATGCTTGGTAATATCGAGAATACAACAGTTTGGTTTGATTAATAAAATAATACAATTCGAAGTTGTATGATGCCTAAAAAAAAAACTGACGCTGTTAATGTAATCATTTTAGTAATTTTGTAATTTTTCACCCAACGCGATAAATTGCTTGCAGTAGTCTTAAACTTCTTTTCTTATTCGATGCTGGTGTAAAGTGTTGGAATAATGAAAACGAGTTTTTTATGCACGTTTTCAAAATTTTGCGGCGTCTTTAGCGTCCAGCTACATTATAGAGCCCTTACTTCTTATTTCATTTAATGGTGCCGCCGTTCGGGGAGTCTTAAAATTAAATTTTTTCTTACTATATAACGCTTATTGAAATGTTACATATATCTGAAGCATTAATATTAACATCGATATTTAATTTTTTATTAATAAAACAGCCCCTTAAGGGGAAACTGTATGGTTATTAATAATTTAGAACTATTTCTAAATAAGTAACATTTATAACTAAAAGTAAGTTAACGTGTTGCAAAGGAGTATAGTTCACTATAACTATTTTTTGCTATTTGTAATACATATATATATATATATACGATAAAACAATAAAAATTTACAACACGACTAGGTCATTCGGTTTTTTAAGCCGTCTTACATCTTCTGTAGCAAGCAAAAGGTCCAATGCTTCCGGGTTGGATATGAAGTCTTTTTTCGTGACGATGGGCAAAGTCTTTAACGACTTCGTCCACCCGTTTCATCCTTCAATTAGTACGTAAAAAGATTCGTTCCGTTGCAACCATCGAGCATTGGTTATCATACGGAGGAATTTATTTTGGGCTGCTGGAATAATGTTTCTGTTTGATGTTTTCGTACATCCCCATATCTATAAGTCCAAATCGGTCTTACGATGGTTTCGTAAATGAGTCGTTTGTTTTCAAACTTCATTTTGGAATGCCGCCCGACAAGCCAATAACCGTGTTGAACGAAACAAAATTGTAATTCAACCTTTTCGGCCGCCTATTTATTCTTACACTATTTTGTATTCGGGATTTTCAAGTTACTAACCTGCTATTATTGTTTAGAAAATCTATTTGATCGTATTTGTTAATAAATATTTTTTGAAACTAACTAAAAATATGTTTTTTTTTTTGTTTTTTTAACTAAAAGGTGTGTATGAGATTTTCCATGTACCGTGTTTAACTATATGGAGCCTACTTAAGGGAATTAAACGCGATAGTACAGACCGCTATATCAAATATGTATATAATATTTTTTTAAATAATACAAAACAGAAACATTACGATTTGTTTTTCCAACTAGTGACGTATTTTTTTTTTTTTTTTTTATAATACTTTTATATTTAATTACGCGAATAATATATTTTTTTGTTTTACTATAAACAGTGTAGTGCGAATACCCTGCTGTCCTCGCCGAAACTGGTTTCCTTCCTTTATTTATTCGAAGACTTCATCTTGGTGAAAGATTTTTATGATTAAACGTCTCTTCATATTCCTCACTCGAAACTCGTGAATTCCTATCAATTTATTCTGGACAACTGGTGTTTCTCTCCACGAAAAATTCCAATTCTTTCACACATATCCTCCCGACTTGTCCTATTTTCTCACTTTATCCTCTCCAGTATAAGAAATCCCCGTACTTCACTTACAACTTCTTAGAACTGTCGTTTTCTCCTAAGCTATTTTCTCTTCCCTCTATCATTAAATCGCTTCCGCTTCCTGTAATACATAACGAACTTAACCAAACTCTACACTCACTCTTTCCAGCTCACAGCACGGTTTTTACGGATGACTCAAAATCTGCTTCAGGTATTGGAGCTGCTTTTATTCTTCCTGATATCGACTATTCTCAGTCTTTTCAACTTTCTTCCTTTTCTTCCATCTTTTTAGTCGAATCCATGGTTATTTTACGTGCTATCCTTTTTATATCCTCAACATCCAATCTATCGAAATTCGTCATATGCTCCGATTCGAAAAATGGTTTTATTAGCCATCTCATCTCCCTTCCCTCTAAACCCTCGTCAGATATCCTATTATTCTTTATATTCATTCCTTAATTTATAATTTGTTAACATCCCGTTCTATCCTAATTGACCTGCTCTGGATTCCGGGCCACTGCAGCATCGTTGGTAACGACCTTGCTGATTCGTCTAGCTGCAGTAAATGGCTGTTTCATAGACAGATTTCCCTCCCAATGTTTTTGTCCTCTCTCTTATCGTTTTCACCATGACTTTTGGACTGATCTTTATTTCTCCAATCCTAACTCCTTTTACCTTGCTATACAACCCTCTCCACTACAAGTCTTCCTGGTTTAATCGTTTTCCCTGCATCAGCCGTTCTGTTATTTCTTCCATAATTCACCTCCGCTTTAATCACAATCTGCTTCCTGCCTCACTCTTTCGTTTTAATAGTGTCCAGTCTCCCTGGTGTCCCTTCCATCCTCCTATCTTAAATTTGACCTGTGATGTAAATTTCTATCTCCTCGGAACGCGCAGTCCTTTATTGTAATTTCCTTGGCCTTGGCCTCCCGACCCCTTACTGTGCCCACTACATTCTCTTCCTTCTCCTTCTGTTGTTCCTTTATTGGCTACCATAATTTCTTCTGTTTCTAATCGCTTCCTGATATAACTTCCAAATCTCTTCGTTTCATCATTTGATAGTCCTTTGTGTTGAGTAAATGTCCTGTGTTGACGCGTCCAAAGGAAAAAAAAAATAGTGTGATACTTATTAGATAACGTTTACAGTAGGTATAAGATCAAAATTTAAATCCAAGTAGACCAGCCGTCTTGGTGTTGATAAGGGGGGAAATAATTAAAAAATCAATGCGGTTCTCAAATTGGAATTTTTCGTTGCAATTTTTTTTTCTTCGGTGATTTTGAGAATTATGTCTTTGCCATCGTTTGACCCCCGTGCTTTATTGTTAAATCATTTTAAAAATAACATTTACTTACTGAATTTTATTCCAACCTGCGACATGCAGCAGTAGGTATTTCTGGTGTTTGCATCACTCACTTCGCCTAGATACACCGAGTGAGACGTTAGTAACATTCCCATCGAGTAAAGGCATACAAATCGAGCTATCAATATACTGCCTCCTTGATCGAGGACTGTGAGTGTCATTAGAGCTGTTTCAAAATGTTTTCAATCAAGTATTATTACGTGCGCGATATTTATCAAAATTCAGGGAAGAGAAGGTTTCTCCATGTTTGTAAGGTGTACAAATAAGTTTCTGCCGTTTGACGAAAAAATGGCGCCATCAGTAAATTATGGCGAAATTGTCAGATGCAAAACGTCTTGTCGTAAGTTTAGACATCTGGCAACACCGTCAGCTAAAAATATTTACCGATTTTGCATCAGTCAGTTATTTGTGTTGGTACGAACAAGTCGTGTTTTGAGTCGAACAAGCGTCATTTGCGGCAGCTTATGATTTGCTTTTTTCTTTGAAGAAATCATACGATGAGGCGCATCAAGTGCTTGTAGAAGTATATGGTGAGGCTGCTTTAAGTGAGAGAAGTTGTCGTGAGTGGTTTCAGAAGTATAAAAAGCGGTGAGTTTGACGTTGAAGACAAAGAACGTAGTGGAAAGCTGAAATTGTACGAAGACACAGAATTGGAAGCATTATTAGTGGAAGATTCGTACCAAACGGAAGAAGAACTTGCAATTACATTTAAAGTAACTCAACGAACAATTTCACACCGTTTAAAATCGTTCGGAGTGATTCAAAAACAAGGAAATTGGGTTCCATATGAACCGAAGCTGAGAAACATTGAACGCCGACTTCGCACGTGTGAAATTCTGCTTGCCAGGCAAAAAAAAAAAAAAAAAAGGATTTTTTGCATAGTCACTGGTGATGAAAAGTGGATCCACTACGATACGCCAAGGATGAGAAAATCATGGGGACCATCTGGCCATGCTTCAACGTCGACAGCCAAACCGAATATTCATAGAAAAAAACTCATGCTGTGTACTTGATGGGATCAGCTTGGTGTCGTGAATTATTGCTTAAACCGAGCGAAAAAATTACTGGAGATCTCTACCGAAAACAATTAATGAGATTGAACGGAGCACTTAAGGAAAAAGGCGCCCATTATGGCTCCAGACACGAAAAAATTATTCTCCTACATGATAATGCTCGTCCACATGATGCCCGGTCAAAATCTACTTGGAAATACTTAATTCGGAAGTCCTACCCCGCACCCGTCGTATTCACTAGACATTGCCCCTTCCGATTATCGCTTGTTCCGGTCGATGATACAGGCCCGGTCTACGCAGCGGTTTAAATCTCACGAAGATACTAAAAATTGGGTCGATTCGTGGATAGCTTCAAAAGATAAAGAGTTCTTCCAACATAGTTTCCGAATGCTGCCAGGAAGATGGGAAAAAGTAGTAGCTAGTGATGGGCAATACTTTGAATAAAATGTACCGTTCTTTCACAATAAATTCCTAATTTTTGATAAAAAACGACAGAAACTTATTTGTACACGTTATAGTTGAAATGTGACAGAAACTCGTTTGTTAAAGAAGTCATTTTTATAGATAAATTTACGATACTGCATATGAAGCATGAAAAAACTTTCGAGAGGTAAAAAATAATTACTCAAAAAAAGTTTGATATTAACCTAAAATGCGATAAAATTTGTCGCAAAAAGCCTTACTAAATGAATGAAATGTAATTAAAATTAAAACGGCGGATTTAATTTTCTAGCCATTCCAACGCACATTCTACTATCAGTTCGATAATCTCCTTCCGGTTTCCAAAGTTCGTGTCATTCTTTTATAGTGCGACTCATTGATTGCTTCAGTTCTGCGCGGTCTCATGTCGCTTCGCGTTTAAGTCCGTCCTTCATAATTAATCCACGCTCTTCATGTTCCGCTCGAAATTTATTCAGTTTCGTTCAGGTACACACCTCTTTTGGTAAGTTGAAACTTAGAAGCCTATCATTTTGGTTATGAATAATCCGTTTATATTGGGTATCCTCCATCGATTATTAAAGTTCTTCGCAGTTGATTTGGCTATGGTTTTCTATGTGGGCTTTCTTGGTATGTCTGTGTCCGAGCGTAGAAGTCTTCGTTTTTCCTATGTTTTAATTATCTTTTTATTGCAAAAGACACAATGTTGCTCACTATTGGCAACCATGCTGTCGCGGTGGATTTCAAGGTGTCTATTATTCGAAATTTTACGAAAAATTCTGAACACAGTCACCCTAACTTCCGGCTTCATTTCTTCTATTAAATATACGTTTTCGTAACTGAAGTAGTAGTATTTTTAAAACTTCTATTTGCATCTCTTCTATCTATCTACTCCTTCCAATTTTCCTTAGAGAAAACGGGCTAATCTGAACTAAATTTAAGCTTTGAGACTACTTCCGACGTAGGGCTAATTTTTAGATCTTTACCTTTTTCCTCTAAAAGGTATATTAAACAGGAAATTTTTTTCCGATAAATATGCCTACTTGTTGCAAACATCAAACGTGGTATTTAAAAATTTGTCGAATCGCATGATAAAAAATACGCGATGGAAATGTGAAAAAGCAGAAGCGGTAGTGATAGTTAAAAAAAAAATATATATATATATATATATATACTATATATACTATATACTATATACCCTCGTTAGTTTAAATGATTTTTGTGACATTTTTCATTGTTTTATCGTCTATAAAAGTAAACAAAAACAATAATCGCAAATAACTGTAGAGCGGTGCAATCAGCTATTGGATAAACCGAAATTGAAAGAAAGTTTAAATAATGAATATTTCGTATACCATTTAGAGTAGTCCCCCGATGCATACGGACATCTCCGTGATGCACGATTCAATGCAAACTAAATGCTCTCAAAATTGAAACATATTTGTTTCGCCCAAAAATTAATAATTTCATTGTTTTTTAACATTTTTGAAAATTATAAAATCGAACATTTTAAACTGTTCCCGTTTTCATTAAATTCCCGGTTAGGAGGTGTTAATTGCTCTACACTATTAAAAGTATTTTCGATTAATTAAACTTGTTTCATTTGTTGATAACTGGACACGATTGTGTGTTGATTGATTTGCTAGTGAAACAGTTATTTGAGGTTATTTTACTTTCATTTTTAAATACCGTCGAAAGTAGTAAAAAATCTATTACCCATACAAAAATGTACTTATTTTCGACTGCTTACAGACTGCAACTGGAGCTGTCGACATGACCATCACTGTACTCCGACCAAACAAATCAGCTAAATAGGCGGAAACGATACTTCCCAAAAGTAAACACAAGTTGCCGATTACTTCGATCGTTTTTATCTAAACGGACAGAATTTTAAATCTCTGCAGCTTAAAGTGTTTTACAGTAAAAGTCGGTTATCTATAGAAACGATTTTAATCGGAACCGGCAGAATTGCATAAAACTCTATGTTAATTTCTATCGGTTATTGCGGCCAATATTTCGGCACGCAGACGACACAATTTTTATAGATTTAACAAAAGCCGTATTTTGATCGTTTTTTCACGGGAAAAAAGAAGTTTCGATAGATTGAAAATCATTAAACATATCAGCGTAAAATATGTTGATGTTAATTTTTAGCTTTTGTATCCCTCCGCCAATCATTCCCGACTATGGTCGGACATTTATCCTTTATTTTCTAATCCCGCCTATCACCATCTTCAAATACAGCCAGAGTTCCCTGTTCTCAGCCGTGGTTTCAATCCTCTTCTTATCAACGCTCCGCAATCGTTTCCTTAATCAGACTGCGTTTTAATCACTCTCCTTCTACTCTCTTCACGTTTTCGTTTTTTCCCGTCGAGGTCTCCCGATTGCCCCTTCGCAGTTCCGTCTCTGCTCCACTATATATTGCAAATCACATCTTCTTTGAATGTCCCGCCTTTGCTTCTGAACGCCGTGTTTTGTACTCCGAAATCTTAACACTCAATCTTCTTCTGTTCCTTATAATTCTTCCTTTGTCCTTTCCTTCTCATCTCTAGGTATATATAATTCCTGTACTTCAATCTTTCCTAAGCTCTATTTCTAATCGTCTCTCTATTTAACCCTTTCTATAATTTCTGTAGTTGTTGGGTCAAAGCCACTGACGCACCTAAAAGAAAATATATAAAATAATATTATTATTATTTTATATTATAAAAAAAGAAAAAACTTTTGTATCGCTTGTATTTTCGCTTTTTCATATTATTAGTGACTCTCTCGCGGTTCATTAAATTTTTTTATTAAAAAATGTTACACATTCTGCTTTCTTAGCATTAGAATAAAATACTGAATACGAATAGATTAATTCAGTTCTAGAATACCCATTTTGTATCAAGCGATTTGCACCGTTATTCAACACTCTGTGAGAAGAATAAAGAAATTAGAACAAATATTTGGATATGTAGCGCTTATCTTCTTTTAATTTTGAGAATGTAGACGAATAGCTGGGAAATAGTTGCATTTTTTCCGTCACGTACTGGGACGGCAGTGCGACATGCTGGTCCGAGCGATCGCTCAGCAGAGATAAGTCCGCAACAATCAGAGTATCCTCCCACGGGAGTTCAACATACTGATGTGTAAGGTCAGAGTTCTAGTTAATTCCCTTTTCCTTAAGGCGGAATAGTACACTGGGGAGGGGATCGTTTGGAAAGGACGGTAGTGGACTTACTAAATTATCGCTGCGATGTAGAGTGAACAGACTTCCAACGATGGCGACGTTCTATGCGCTCCCGAGATAATGCGTGCGGCAGTGTGATAGATTGTGTCAAGCAATTTATGTTTTCTGGAGAATAAATTTGACACCCGTAGGTCAATTTACTTAAGGTGAGAGATTTGTGCACAGTTAGCAGACTATGTTGTATTTCTGATTTGACAGACGTTTTAGTATATTCAAGGATTTCATGCACTTATTCTTAAGATGGTGAATGTGATGTAAGCAGGACAGTTTTTCATCAAACACAAGACCAAAGAATTTAATGTTGTGCAGAAACGGGAATGGCGAATTCTTTAGGAAAAGAGTTATGTCGGAATCGGGATGACACAGGCGTTTCTTGTGAAATTTCACACATGCGGATTTTGTCGGAGAGAATTCCAGGTCATTGTTATCAGTCCGTATTTCCAAGTTATTGATTGTTAATTGAAGGATTGATCTTGTGTTAGACGGAAGGGATATATTAAAATCATTAATATATATATATATAAGTGGGCTGTAACTGGCAGCCGTATATAATCTGCCCCCGTAGAATTAATGTAATTTATAATCACTTCTATGAAACAGGATCAGGCGACCAACCTACTTCGTAAATATCTGAGAAGAGCTGTTTCTTTTTGAAAATAATCCCCCTAACGTCGATCGGCAAAGGGTTATTACCATACGGAAAAATACGCATCTTCAATGCTGTGGATATTCCACGTGGTATTTTTGATTTTAGCAACTTGTATGCTGAATTCAGAGCACATGTACAGCGAAACTTTTAAAATTTTCATTTTGCAACTGGACAACCATAAAATTGATAGCTATATTTATCGACGTCAAAGCGAATAATTAGTGCAATTTAAGAATATGCGTACCACGTCCGGTTTTTTCCAGACTTTGGTACCGGTTCGAATTTGAACGTGATACAAAAGTTCAGAAATTAGTTTAAATCCCTATCCTTCAACAACAGTCCCATCGTACGAAATTTCATCGATGGTAGATCCAGGGGGGGAGAAATAGGGGATACCCCCCAAAGAACCAAAGCCTCTGTGAAAAAATTTGTTATAACAGAGAAACTTAATTTATACTATAAACGATTTGTATGAATTTTACACCTACGGATTTTAATAATTAATATTTAATACTGTTTTCTAGTAAAACTATTAATGTTACACGTTTTTATTCTATTTTAAACCCAACTGTCATCGATCTTTTGCCTTTCTTATTTATTTTTTGAATTTTTATTTTGTAATTTTAATTAAAAATAGTTCTTCAATGAGAAATATATATATTTTTTGTATTTGCTCATAAAGAATTAAGATCGGATTACTAACAAAAATAAAAAAGAAGTAAAGTGTCTAATAAAAATATACTATGTTTCTTACTATTCAAATTCTAAACTACCATTCTTTAGATATAATTTTATAATTTCGTTTTATTTTTCACCTAAAAATAAAACTAAATTTAAATTAAATTGTAATAATTATGTATTTTTAAAACATCTTTAAATTTCTAAAGAGGTCGTTATTTGATTTTCTTTATGAAACAAGGTGTTTCTCAAATCTACTGCCTACCCGGTATAAGATATTACGTAATTATATAATCCCCCTCTTCAAAATAAAAATGTCTCACTGGATCTGACCCTGGATTTCATAATTTTTTAACATTTCATGTCAGTAAAACGATAATGTTGTTTATTAATTACGGTGTTGAATTTTTTTTTTGTCGCGAATAATCTTTATATTTTACGATTACCAGGTGACTATATTACTTTAAGAATAAAAAATTTCGTTAATTATTTTCGCTATCGTTTTATTGAGTCAAATTTATACATACGTCATCCGGTTCAAGTTGAAAGTATTCTATATCAATATTCATTGGATCTGTCCAAATAATTGAAAATCCAATAACCGCTGAAGCAGTAAGTATAGTAAACCCGAGGTATACCTGGCATTTATGAGAAGAAGGTCGCATTAATATTCAAATCTGCTCTACATACACAAAAATACTATAACTAACAGAAAACTAGATCTTATTTTTTCTTTTTTTTTTTTAGTAGCCGTTTACGTCTTCACTATCGAATTCGGATTTGAGTATAATCAGACAAATTTTTTAAATTATTAAACTCTAATCATAATGTTTCTTATAATTTCTTTGAAAAATAATATTTTTCATTAACATTCGGCTTGTGCTATTTATATTGGCCTATTTCTCTGAGAGTAATATTGAGATATAAAAAGTGTAAGAAATTTTATATCAAAAAATTGTATCTGTTGAAAAACTTTTCTTTACAGATGCGGGCTCAAATTTTTATACGATGCGTTATATTTACAAAAATTTTGTTTGACAGAAATAATAAAATAAAAAAAAAATACAATAGTATTTTTTCCCTACCCTGGGCGCGCCAGCGGCCTTGACCTAACAATTGATAAATCAAGAGATAGAACTAAATAGCCAGGCGGTCAGAAATGGAACTTACAAAAGACAGCAGGAGTGGAGCAAGTGAAGGCAATGGGATGGAAAAGATATAGGTATCGTTAAAGGGAGTAGGAATACCGAAAACTAAAAGTTGAGCATAAAGAAGGGAGTGTTCGTTAAGGAGTACAGAACATTCGAAAAGGATATGATTTGAATCACAAATACAAGGAGGCTCAGAAGCGTGAAAAGAGCAGAGAAAGGAAAAGGGGACAAAACGAATCGAAAACAAGAAGGAGGGATTAGAGAATGATTGATTCTGAGTCTAATTAAGGAAACAACCGTGAAACGACGGCAGACAGGAATATAATGAAACCAAGGCAAGAAACGAAGAATCGGTTGAATAAGACAGTAGTATGAATAATGATTAGAGAATAAAGATGGATACATGTCCAACCAAATTCTGGAATGATTAGAGCGTGATAGGGAAAGAATGTCTGAAGAAGGGAAAGAGTCGAGGAAAGGATCATTGCGGGCGGCTGAGCGAGCTAAAGAGTCAGCTGAATCACTGCCCTCAATATTGGAATGATGAGGAACCCATAGAAAGTCTATGAGAATGGAACGGGACTAGAACAAAGAGAAGACGATAGATCGAATAGAGAGAACGATATCGTCAGAGGAATGAAAAGGAGGAGAGGAGATGGCTTGAAGAACGCCTTTGGAGTCGGAAACGATCAGGAATTTGTGAACCCCACTTGCAGAGGATATAAAATAAATGGCACAAAGAATTGAGATCGATTCGGCCGAGAAGATAGATCAGAAAGGAGGAAGTCAGAAAGACTCAGAGTGCACGAACGTAGGAGTCACTTTTGGAACCATCCGTGAAGATCAAGACATGGGAGGAAAGAAGAGTCCAGCAGCTGAAGGAATTCAAAGTTGACTACATTGGGAGAGGAAAAATTAGCTCGAATCGGGAGGGAGGAGAAATTGATAGGGTGCCATATGCTATTAAAATCATAGTACGCGCATCTTGAAATAGAATTATAAAATTATCCTTTATCTATGATTGTATAATACGCTTTGTTCGTTTATATTTGCGGGGTCGTATCCTTGTGACTATTAATTTAGACTTCTCATTAATAAAAAAAATAAAAAATAAAATGCAGTTAGGAGGCAGATTTAACAAGAATTCGAAAAACTCTCAATCATACTATAACAATCGATCAGTCCCCCCCCCAAAAAAAACCCAAAAACAAAACAAAAAAATTAAAAAAAACTGATTGTTGTTGATATTACGCAGCCGCAAATATGCTCACGGTTTTACACTCATAATTATATTGTTCTGTTTCTTTTTGCTTCCGAACTTTCTTTTCACCGCGCACAATAATTAATTTGTATTTGATCTAACATGCATCGAGTCTACTAATTTAAGCGTGCATGTATTCAAGAGATATTTAATCTATAAGGAACTAAAACCCGGCAATGCATAATTATATATGTAGTTGATATGCTTATATGTGCTTGATATGGTAGATGTATGTGTGAAGCACAACGGTAGGCATGTGATGAGCTGATGATAATGTTGGTATAAGTATGTGCGTGCATATAGATATATGCGCTTCCCAGCACCCAGACCTATTTACGAGTCTTCACCTATTTGGCACATTTTGTGTAATGCGTTGTTGCTCAATGCAAATTGAACTTTAAAAGCCCGTTAACACATATCAAATCAAAGATGTTGACGAGGTATAATAGTACATAACGAGCAATAAACATACAAAAAATAATTTTAACACCTAATACTATAATTTCTTTGTAATGAGTGAGATAAATAATTTAATTAGCAAGTAACGCACCTACATTTTTGCAGGGCTAAACATTCTATTCTTCACCCAAGTTTCTATTACTTGGAAGAATAATTAACCACTTAAGAATTCTATACTAGCTTTATTTTCAACCAACACAACACTAACAGTTATTCACTTTAATCACCATACTATCACTATACACCATTTTCAGGTAAAAATCAGTAATTTTACTGCAAATACCATAATTTAATATAAAATATCCCAGTTTAGTACAAAAACCAACATTTTCGATAGAAAACGTTAAATTTGACTACAAATGACACATTTTAGAGGGGAAAATAGGCTAATTTTTACTACACTTACAACATTTTAATGTAAATAATACCACCCCCATAACACTGAAACTAAATTTATACAAACTATTCGAAGGTCTTGCATAAACAAATTTACCAAGTTAATGAAATTAACACAATGCTATTTCGTCAAAATATCATATTTTTCCAGATCCTCGTTTGTCCGCTGCAAAAGAATATTTTGCTGATAAATCTTTTCTATTTTGTATACATCCTGCACCAACCATTCTTAAAATATTTTTCTTGTATTAGAATCACAATACATTTTAGGCTTCGATGTAATACTAAATCTTACATGCTGTTTACAGCTGAACATAATATACTAATAAAAACTAAATGTTTCAAGGAATAATATTAGACATTTTTTGAGAAATATTCTGAATAACATCATCCAGACCATTTAACATACACTACTGTTTACATTTTTTTATCATTTCCTTCGTGTTTCTAACCTTTTTTGTTATTCCTGACCAAATTCTATATCATCAGTATCGCTATGTTTCCTATACTTCTCATATTGACTATCGTCATCTACAGAACACCGGATGTCTTATTGTGTTTAGTGCAACACATTTGTTGATCATAGTTTAAAGTTCAAAACGTTCAGTTTATGAATATTATTATTTATGATGTGTGATATGTTGCCAAATGGTAGCGATAATGTTCGCTAAGATTTTGAATAGAAATATTACGTTGCACAGATGCTGAAGACATTTTTATGAATAATATTAATAAAATTACCAAATTAAAATGAATGAAACTTTCAATTCCGGTAAAAACACATTTAATCATTTCCAAGTATATAGACATATCAACAAATAGCTCGTTGACAGCTCCTCTTACACTAATTTGGTAAGATACCCGCCTTAAAGTGACTAAAATTAATTAAAAATATCAGTGTCAATTGACAGAAAAGGTTCATAGTGGGGAAATCAATGATAGGCGAAAAATAGAGGTTTCTGACTTTTATTAACAAAATGCATTTTTCTCTGTATATAAAAACGACAAGATGGACCTTTTTTCTGACGTAAGTCCACATGTAATAGCGAAATAACGCGGTCCAGAAAGATTTTTAAGTAACTATCTTGAGCCGAATTGCTTTCAGTGTTTTATTTCACTAAATACAAACACCTGCAGCAGATCTATGATGATAAAAAAGATACATAATTAGTAAACTGCTAGAATCGTCTTATCTTTTTTAAACGGTTTAAAATAAGAAAATTATTACTGAAACCACAGCTTAATGCGAAAGACCAAATAAACAAGTGAGTACTCTGAGATAAATCCTAGTAAGTAAACCGATTCTTACCTCTGAATTTAATAAATTCGGTACGCTGTTGCTGCTGCTTGTAGATGTTCTGCTGGACATGTTGTATTCGTAGTATTTCAAATACTACATCGCTAACACAGCACTATCAACCCATAAAAAAAAGAAAGAAATGTAAAATTTCAGTATTGAGTAATTTATAATTTTGTCAATGAATTAACTATATTTATAAAGAAAAATGTAATAATTTTAATAACCGATGTATTTTGTAGTTCCATAATCGTAGCTGAATTATACAAATGTAAAATAATATAGAAAAAGAGTAAATATGTATATAATAATAATAATGATAATAAACTCCCACTCGAATCGAGTTTAGTTTTCTGATTGTTTCTGTTTATGTCTCACCCGTGAAATCAAAACTGCGCGTTGAGCTGATGTAAAGTTGCACAGTTGACAAAAACTATTTTTTATCTTCTAACAGTACTATTAAATGACTGGACTTTTTCTTTTCCCCGACAATTCAATTCAGTTATTTTGATTGTTATGTTGAACTTAGTTAAAAAGTAAAAAAAAAACCATACTCACTAATAGGAAACGAATCCCAGCTTGCTATCCGCAATAAAATACTATTATACAACCAAATACTCGGGCCAATATGGAAATATCGTTGTCAGCTGTGCGGTTGTAATGCAAGAAGAAATATTGAAATAATACAAAGATACCGAAACACAACATTACGAACAATGATACGTTTGGCCCTATGGCACATAAACAGTAAAACGATACACACTGATCTAAATATGGATTATGTGAATGAAGCGATTAAAAAATCTGCATCAAAACATAAAGAAAGATTAGAAAATCATACGAACTGGATGGGGCAGTTAGTCTATTGAAGAAGGACGCGGATATCTAAGTGCGCGGATTAAAAAGAACTTAAGGGTAAGCTGTTAGACGGGGGGCACCAGTTCATTTTTGGTCGAAATTTTAATTCGTTCATTTTCGCTGTTATTCGTAGTGCGTCAACTAACACAAGTTACGAATAACGGCGAAAATGAACGAACTAAAATTACGATCAAAAATGAATATGACGTGAAAAACAGCGAAGTAACCCAACGATCATACGAAAGATAGCGCGAAACGTAGTGAAATAGCGCAAAGGGAATATTTTGAAAATAACGAACATACACTGTAAATGAGGTAAAAAAATTAAAGTAACGTAAAACGAAAATAATAAAAATCTCGTTAAAATAATATAGAACGAATATGAAATGTATTTTAATTTTAAAGAAGATGAGAATATTTAATATACTAAATTACACATACCTTAATGAGCAGGATAAACACATTAAACAAAGCTCTGTATATTACAACTGACAGAAATAAAAAACAGATATGAGCAAGAAAAAGTTCACTATAAATGGAATTCTTATTTTAAATATTATTTACACTTACTTTTTTTTTATTAATAAAGTACTATTTCAACGTTAGTTTATCGCTCTTTAGCAAATAAAATTAGACTGCCGATCCACCGACCACACCGAAATTCCAAATTTTTATTAATCATTAGTAGACTTTGACACGCCGAGCAAACGCTAAACTTTGTAGAAAAAAAAAAAAAAAAAAAAGTAAATTTGTTGAAACTAATTTGAACCTAAAATACGGAAGAACCCGTTGTCAGTACTGAATTACTTCTTCTGCCGTAAATCGTATTAATTGGTAAAACATGGGGATTACACGGCGCAATTCGATTTCGGTGGGCATATTTAATAATAAA
The DNA here is from genome assembly GCA_039619475.1 of Icerya purchasi. Lineage (NCBI taxonomy): Eukaryota > Metazoa > Arthropoda > Insecta > Hemiptera > Monophlebidae > Icerya > Icerya purchasi. The sequence goes on from CM077115.1 coordinate 383,265,579, forward strand.
ACGAAAACAAAAACAAAAAAAACCCACAAAAAACGGGTTAAAAAAAGGTACCGCGAAAAATCTGGAAGACCGTCTAACATTGATAACAATTGCACGCGCAACAGGTTCTATTGAAATGCTAATAAACGGTCGATCACATGTGGTGACATGAATCACCGCATCTATAGCGGCCTGGGGAATTCCCACCGGGAATAATAATTGTAATGAACAAAATCACGCTGTTTTAAAATTTATAATTAAAATTAACTTAACACTTTTTTTTACTAGCGTAGAATTTTGTAAATATCTCCGAAATAGTAAATTAAAATTTTTAAAAGAAAATAAATAATTTTTTCATTCAGTATACAATAGTTTAATCACAAATGTATAGTAGATTTTTTTTAAATTGATTGCTAATAATCACATTAATTATTCTAAAATTATTCTTTCATTTTTAAGTTATATTATTCGTAACTGAAATTATTTGTGTAAGTTAAATTATAATTTATATGAAGAATGAGGAGCTGTCAGATTTCGGTTTTTGAATTTTTAGCCATCCATTGTTGGAGTAAATTTAAATTATAGTTTATATGAGGGAATATCGAGTAAATTTGAAATATTTTAAACACCGAAATATTTTAAGACCAATAGATCGGGGAAAATATTTCAAAAATTTCGAGAATATATTTCAAGAACAGAAAATTTGGATTATTATCAACAAAATTAATATTTTTATTTAATTTTCAATGATTTTCAATGAAATATGAACTAAATTGTGACGAACTAAAAGATAGCAATAACGTGCGTATCACTACGAACTGTAAAGACAGAAAACTAACTAGTGCTGCGTAATTAAATACTTACCGAAATGAGGATTAGAAAAGGAGGTAATGTAGGCTATTCGACCATGATTTGAGGTGTGCTTGTTTAGATGACAGAAAGGATATTGTTAACAGGAAACTTATTGATAAATTTGCCGTTAGAGGAAGCAGAGCGAGCAAACGAGTCAACTAGGTTGTTGCCCGCTATGCCGCTATGACTGGGAATCCAAAGAAGATCGATTTGAATAGTATGAACTAAGAAAAGATTGTCAATTAAGGAACGAATAGAAAGGATAATGTAGTCGTATGAAGAGGATGGAAAAGGAGAGGATATGGCCTGCAAGACACTCATCGAGTCGGAACAGATAAGGTTCTTATTATTATAGGAGAAAAGTGCAATGAATAGAACCGCATGGAGTATTGCATACGATTCTGCAGTAAAAATAGAACAAGAGGAAGGAAGTTTATAAACTTCGTAGTGTGGAAGGGAAGAAACAACTAAAGAGGCTCCGTCTTGGAACCATCCGAAAAAGGATAGAAGAAGAAGGAAATAACGACCTCAAAGCCTCGTAGAACTCGCTTAAGACGATTGGAGATGAGCATTTAATGTGAGAAGGAAGAAACAATAAATTAGGAGGATGTAAAAAATCTGAAAAGCTGAATGTAAAGAACGGAAGTTTATGATATGTATAGATAAATGGCGAATAAGCATAAAGATGCCGAGAAACATAAGAAAGAATAAAAATTTTCAGGGAGGAAACCCGCCAATAGCCGAAATGCAGGAATAAGCAGAAACTAATTTAGAAGACTTAATAGGAAGACGTCTTATGAGGAAGCGGAAAATTGTTGAGATTAAAATTAGGAGAAAAGTACGTGCATACTATGTTTATTGGGCGAAGAAAGATGGAAGGAATAGAAATGAGAAGGTGACACCGAAGATAAGTGTACATTATGGGATTGGAAATGCGTGTTATTTTTAATAAGGATGGCGGCACCACCGTAGCCATCTATTCTATCAGATCGAACCACGGAGAAATCTTTAAGATAAATTGTTTCAAATTGTTTGAACCGTGACTTGGAAATTAAGGCAATATGACTTGATGTATATCAAGTAAACTCTCCAAGGAAAGTCTATTAGCTTTAAGGCTAATTCCACTGGAGGATGTTAAATTTAAAGGACATATTGAAAAAGGGAAAGAGACATAAAAGAAAAAGGAAAGTATATAAGGAGAAAATTAAGATAGAACAGACTTAAAGCTAATATAGAATGTGAAGAAAAAATGTATTTTCGAGTGCAAAGGTGATGAAATGAACAAGGTAAAAGTTACCAGAGAGGAAAGTGGTAAGTTAGCAAAGTTTGAAGAGGAGTCAATGTTAAAGGATGCTATTAGGTCCAAGATGGCTGCTGAGAGATTATTGATGAAAGCAGTAAATTCAGAAGAAGGGAATTTAGAAGGATTGTTAGAAGAATCGCTATTAAAGGGTGGGTTGTGTTTACTTAGTGTCCATCCATTTAAAGGAGAAGGAATACGATAGGCAGGAAGAGAAGGAAAATGAGGAGTAAGCTTAGAAGAAAACTTAGATGGTTCGGAACGTTAAAGATTTCACCGGAGGTGAAGAGTGAATAATAGGAGAATTGTGAGTATTTTGAAGAGGAACAGAAACCGATACGCAATTTGCATATGAAAAGGCTTGAGAGGATAACGAATTATCCTTGTACTTAGAAGCTTCATGGAAAGACAGATTTTCATACGCCATGATTCTTTCTAATCCACTCGGGGCATCTACGGCCATAGGAACAGCGATCACCCTCACAACTACGACAAACAGGAGGATTTTGAATATTCGGACAGTCAGAGAAAGGATGCTTAGAAGAGTAATGGGAACAGACAGTATAAGAACTGCAGAAGTGCCTCGCAATATGACCAAATAAGAAACATTTGAGCATTGTGTAGGAGGCCCGACACTTGAAAGAACTTGAAAACGAAGTTTAAAAATGGAGATAAATTCTGGAAGGGAAGATTTGGTAAATTTAATTTCAATTGATTTAGTAGGTATCTTTATACCTTCGGAGGTTATTAAGATACGTCTGATAGAAGAAACTTGAATAGACGATTCAAGCCCTTTCAAGATTTCCTCTTTAGAAAAGGAAGGATCAACTCCAGAAATAACACCCAATTTATAAAGGGAATTAACTATGATAAAAGCTGTTAAATTGTGAGAAGCAAAAAAGGATGAGTTCTGAAGGAAGGAGGTAGCAGAAAGAACTGTAGGAAAGAAAACAGATATACGATTTCTACCTAGGGTAGTAATATTAGAAAAGGAAGAAGAGACTGTACCAAGAAGTCGAGCCACTGCCAACGGATGATAATTCCCAATGTTATTTTGAATTGAATTATATTCTATAATTATGGAATAAGGTCCTGGATGGTCTGATGAATAGACCTCCGGACTATTGCGAATTAAATGATTACTATTATTTACGTTAACACTATAATTATTATCATTATTATTATCCTGAGAACTTGTAGATAAAGGACTGTTAATGCCATCCGGGTCAATTCTCTTTGTCAGTGAGTCCCCTTCCCCAAAGAACATTATTAATAATGGTAGTAATGATAATAACAACAATAATAATAATTGTTCTTTGGGGAAGGGGACTCACTGACAAAGAGAATTGACCCATGTTCGATAAGAAAGAAAAGTAACGCTGAATTAATTATTTAGAATCGTATACAGTCAACTATAGCATCAACGAGGGATACGAGAGATAGCGAAGGAAAGGAGAGGACAGATGCAGCACTATAGGGAGCAGGAATATTAAGTCTCAGAAGTTGAGAGTAGAGAAGTAAACGTTCAGACGACAGAGTGGAACATTCGAGAAGGATGTGGTTAGAATTACATTCATGAATGTCATTGGGAGGGTGTAGCGAACAATAGGCAGAGTCTAAAAGTGAAACTCGAAAGCGAGATGGAGGAAGCTATATATGATCGAAACGCAAGCGACATAAAGAGAAAATAATATAGCGCTGCAAGGACGGGAATTTATAAAACCAAAAATTAACTGGAAGATACGACTGAATAAAAAGATAAAAAGAAAATTGGCTAGAAAAGAAGGAAGGGTATGAGTCTGACCAAAACCTATAATGGAATTTTTTAGACAATGCGAGTAAATTATTAACAGTGAACTTATTAATAGGGAGTCCATTAACAGCTGCACACCGAGACAACTGATCAACTCTTTCATTTCCTTCTATACCAACATGGCCTGGAATCGAAAGGAACTCAATCTGGATGTGGTAAGTTTGGAAAAGGTTATGGATAATCGAACGAATACGACGAATGGATCACAAGAAGGATGCAGAAAAACAGATGTAATAGTTTTTAAAACACTCTTAGCATCAGAGATGATTAGAAATTTATTATTGTTTCGTACTAAGAATATGAAAATAATGGCTCTTAATATTGCAACAGACTCTGCAAAGAAAATAGAGCAGGTTTTTTTTTGTGTTTTTTTTTTTTTATTTTTTTTCAGGTTGGACGAAGTCTATAACTTTTAAAGTAGTTGTGAACAGAATACAGAAAGGATGCTCCAACGTTGTGAGGACCCTTCCATCCGTCAGTATAAAGAAGAGAATGAAAAGGAAATAGAAAGTTAATAGTATTAAGGAAATCTTTATTAAGTTGTGGAAGGGATTTAAAGTAAGGGAACAACAAAGATAAATTAGGAGGATTGTTGCTGTTATTGATATTGTTCTTACATCCGTTGTTGCTATTATTTTGATACTAAAATTTTCAGCAGCTCTGGTGACGGTTTCGTTATTATTATTATTATTATTTTATTTTTTTTTTTTTTTTATGACTACTATTATTAATTATATTAATGGGGAGATTGAGTAGGTCGGTTTGAGACAGCCGTAGATCCTTGCTAGGCAAAGACACGGTCGGCGAAAGGGGGCCGGAAGGTTTACGCTTTACGGCAACGTCAACCTCCATCAGGTTGAAGGTTAGATTGTTTTTAATTGATTTTGTATCTTTTAAGGAGTCCACCGAGCAGCCTCCACTAGACGAGATCATCGATTAATTAACTTAAAAATAAAAAAAAACGACAGAATTACGATCATCTAAAGTAACGAAAGAGAAATTAAAATTGTAAGACGTTGAAATGAGTAGGCGAAAGACGAACGCAGAATAGTTAAATCGGAACAATCTCACCGGTTTTATCAGTTACAATGATATCGAACAATGCCGAAGAAATCGAAGATGATGTTATCGGAGAACAATTGTTATCTGATCTATTGATAGCTCGCAAGCTAGGAGTAGACAAGAATAATAAAGAAAAAAAAAAAAATGTTGTCTCACACTTTTCCAGTTGTGTGGCAATTTTTTTTTTTTTTATTCGATTTATTGTTTTACAAATTGGCCAGTTGACAATAACGCAGCCGTTATCTTAGCCGAAATGTTATACATCATTATTTTCGGAATTTGATCACCTTCCATCTTCAGTACATTCCCTATACATTCCATGCGCTTCCCCCACTAACACTGTTCTATTGATCGACAGGTTGCCCTGATCAAAATTTCTTCATTTGATATGTAATCCATCTATCTTATCTGAGCAGTTCTTCGTAAAAATCTTTGCTGATAACATCAAGTTTCTGGAGTTGCTTATTCATTAACTGCCACATTTCATCTCTATATAAAAGCTCCTCTAGTATGATCATTGCTTTAGATACGGCTAATCGAAATATCGTGCGTTTTATTGAGCCAAGATGAAATTACACTATCTGAACGTCGCACTTTTTTCCTACATTCCAACCAAATACTTCAACTCTTCTATTGAATATACTTTACTCCAATTAATATGTTTTCGTCATTAACCTTGTATTTTTATTCATTTTATTTATTTATACATATACATACGGGAGTGTACTCGAACTTTTGTTTACGGGTGGTAAATTAAACTTTTTATCTTAGAGACCACCCATGGTCAGCTAACAGAGAAATCTCTCTTAAAGAAATACATTTTGTAAATGGAGATAACACTTTTGCAATTAGCATAAAAGTAAGAAAAGAAAAAAAAAAGCAAGCAAGTTAAAAAATCTAATCTGTAGTTTAATTATTTATAAGAATTAAGGCTCCTCCCTATATCCCGATACAACAATTTCAGTTTTAAATAAGGCGATTTGCTTAAAATAATAGTAGTTACATTTTTATGAAGAAATTTGTTCTAATGTCCGATGTTGTTAAATTCTCAATTTTAATCCATTTCCAACCATATTTGAGAGGTATTTCCATTTGCCATGAAAAGGGAATAAATCCTTTTTTAATTTTAAACAGGCACTCCTATAATTAAATAACGCAAATGCAGTTGTGCGAAAAAGAAAAATGTTGATAAGAGCAAAAATACCTCGATTAAGACTCGCGAACTCGTAATTTTTAATTAAAAAGATGGTGTACTTGGCAGTGAGATAGGTCGGTGACTAAATATGTCGCGAAAAACTGTGAATAGCATTTTTTCGCGACATCAAAGAGAGGTCGAATACACACTATTCCGCAAAAACGGAAGTCGAAAAAAAAATGGACGCTCTTTATGTACTGTTTATTCGGCAACAAGTAGCAGCAGATCTAAAATAATTGCTTCGAAATTAGTAACAGCCTTACAGGAACGAACAGGGAAATTGGTTTCAGCTGAAACCCCATATACGCAGAGCGCTCAAAAACATGGGATACAGTTCAAGAACCGCTAGTAAACCCATCATACCTGCCGTCAACTGTAAAAAGCGGTTAAGATTTGCAAAGAAGTACGTGCATGAGAGCGAGGAATTCTGGCACAAAGTATTATTTACCGATGAATCGAAATTTAATTTTTTTGGTGCTGGCGGAAAACAAAAAGTGTTGCGTAAGCAGAATACAGCATTGTAGGAGAAGAACTTGATTGCGTCGGTCAAACATGGTGGGGGAAGTGCGCTGGTGTGAGGGAGCTTCGTGGCTACCGGCGTCGGGACTTTTGAGTTTTATCGAAGGAACCGTGATTGCTGCCTCTTATATTGAGATTCTGAAAACCAATTTACGTGCAAGAGCCTAGAAAATGAGTCTACAGAACACGTTTCAACTGTATCAGGACATTGACTCGAAACATAATGCACTCGACTCGACACTCGGTTATGGCTGCTCTATAATTGCCGCTCTGTCACGCCAGCTCCGCCACAGTCTCCCGACTTAAATCCCATAGAGAACTTTGGGACTTTTTGGACGGGAAACTACGTGAGAAGACAATTACTAATCGTAACCAGCTGAAAGAGCGCTTACTGGAGGAATGGAGTGAAATTCCGCCAGATTACTGCCGCAAATTGATTTTCTCGATGCCACGTCGATTGAAAAGTGTGATCCGGTCGAAAGGTTAGCATATAAAGTTTTTTTTTTAACCCCCCCTTTGGGCACGTCAGCAAAGGATCTTCGCCCACAAACGACACAAGGGAGAAGGATCAGTTAAATGCAGATTAGGTCAGCTATTGATAAAATTAAAGAACTGAGAATAGGAACAACGGAGATCGACGGAAACGATAAGATATACGAGGCACAATGAGTAGAGAGTTTGAGTGATAACAGATTGGAGTTCAAAGAAGTGCGTTCGTTCACGAGGGAAGGACATTCAAAGAAGATATGGGCAGGATCAAAGACGGCTTCGTCATCAGAATGAAGAGAGCAACAAGGGGATAAAGCGAGATGAAAACGATAACGTGAAGAAGGAAGAAGAGTATGATTCAGACGTAAACGGATAATAGGGGCAATAACGGAGCGGCGAAGCGAAAGAAAATCGTAAAACCAAGGCCGCGTGGGAAGATTAGGTTGGATGAAAAAATTTAAGAGGAAGGTTGATTAGAAAAGGAAGAAACGTAAAAATCTGACCAAAATTTAACATGAAACTTTTTGCACAATGGGAGTAAATTAGAAACGGGAATTTTAGAGAAAAAAAAAAACGGGAGGATACAGCTATCTGAGCCAAGGAATCTGCCATTTCATTATCCTCTATCCTCATATGACTGGGGACCCAGAGCATATCAATGCGGATAGCATGAAGAGAGAAAAGAGTGTTAATGAGGGAGCGAATACGGCAGATAAAAAGGTCAGAGGAGTGCGAGGGGAAATGTGAGGAAATAGCTTTAAGAACACACATGGAGTCGGAGATAGTTAAATATTCAGAAGGAGAACGATGGGAGGAAATATAAATTATGGAACGCAGAATGGACATTAACTCGGCCGTAAAGATAGTACAAAAGGAAGGAAGACGAAAAGATTCGGAGAAATTAATGCTCGGAAGGATGAAAGAAGCTCCAACTCCATTAGGCCCCTGTAGATCCCCTCTCATTTTTTATCATGCTATCCGAATTATTACTGGGAATCCGATAATTAAATCCATTGACTAAATAATTACAATTATAGCATTAAATCTATTATGATATATTAGGTCCGAAGTCATAACATCTATTGTTACTCTGGTAAGACCAGATTTTGAATTAATTTCTGTGGAAAATTTAAATTTTTTTATGTCGCGCTTTTCCTAAAAGTTCAGTGGTGAAAAGTCTACACATTGAGAATACAGAGCATCGGAAATAACGTCGATATTTTCGAACGAATTGCAAATAATTGAATGTAGTTAATTTTTTAACAATTTCTGTCGCAAAAAAAAAAAAAATAAATCCCCTTTTTGCGCCGATTTAATACAGTCTGCGGATTATTACCGACAGGCCAACTGTTCTGTAGAAAGGGAAAAGGTTTACCACGTGCTAACATAATGATTTTTTAACTATAAATGTAAAAAAAGTAAGAATACTTGAATGTTTCGTTTTTAAATATACTCTTCTGTTTTTTAAAGAAAAAAAAAATTGATTCAATAAATGGAAAAAGTGTTTTTTTCGTTTTTCTAAAGCTGAGATAGTTAACTGCCGATAGATCTCGAATTCTACGTTCTGACTAGATACATTCGTCATTTAGAACCAAATGGCGTTGTAAACTTTTACATTATTAATCGCGTACGTTTTTGTAAACTTTTGAATGCATTGAGTTTTATTCGTTTACGCTACGCGATAAAATTAATTACATAGAATTAATCGCAATTAACAATACGTACTCGAAAGATTTATTCTAATTCGCAAAATTTCTTTGAACACCATTTCTATTCACGGATACGTACGCCCGAAAAATCAACTACATTTTTGAAACATAAAGAATAAACTCCCGACGCGGTTTTATTTCGCAATTTTTTCTTTTCCTGATTACGAAACATACGCTAGCGACTCATGTAAACAAAAACAAATGATCCGAGAATTTTTAGTGAAATTTTCAACAAACTTCTTTTAACGCTACTATTTTTAAATAACTTCAACAAACAGGCAGGGCAAAAACCTTTAGTAAATCAACTCCGTAAAATTAAGTGAACACCCGGAAATATCGGAATTAAAATGAAAACATCCAACTTTAGTTATGTGAAAATTTTTCATCACGGAATCAGGAGGTGGATTATTTCGAAAAAATCTTATACCACTGAACAGCCTATTTATGTGCAGCTATTGAAAAAAATGGTTAACGCGGTTATTTATTTTTTATGACAATTATTACTTCTTTTCTGAAAGTAAGACGTTTTTTCTAATAATTTTTTAGATCATAGACGTGTGTTGGTTTTTTGTACATTTGTTTATCTTTAGCATCATCAACTTTAAATTTTGATCAATACGTCTACTTTTTGAGCTATTCCGTAAAAAAATTAAGTTATTCATTTTCTGTACATATTTAAAAGATTCTTTTCATTTATACATACAAGAACGGATCCAGAGAGACATTTGGGGTGGGGGGGAGTTTCTTTTTTGATTAAGAACTGTTTTTCAATAGCGCTTTTTTTTACAATACGAGTTTGCGTACAAAGACGCCAAACCAAGCACCGCCCTTAGGCTTAATCTTAACCTAGAACCTTCTTACAATAAAACTTAAGTAATAAATTTTAATTTTTTTTTTTTTTATATATCGGGATTTGAGAAACTTAATGCTACATAATCTGGTGGGTTATACACTGTGTACTTATTTAATAAACAATAATATTTTTACTATTTTTTTTTTTTTTTTTTCTGAAAGACGCATGTGATTGATTTCGGTTTGATTTACCATTTCGGCTAGATTGTCTTCTCCGGGTATTAATATTGAAAATTATATATGAAGTAGATTTTAAGTGTAATGTTTTTTATTTAATTAAGTAATATAAATCACTGTAGGTTGTTATTTTTGCCAGTAAATTTTGGTTTTAAAACTAAGAACGCGAATTTTTGAAATTTAGTTGCCGAAGTTGAATTGCTTGAACTGAGGTTTTCTATGTCAAAGTGTCTGATGTCGTCATACTCACTGCAGTAAAAGATTACATGATTGGCGTTTTTAATTTTCCCACAGTCACATTTGTCGTCTTCAGTAATTTTGTATTTTTTTAAGTAGGCACCGAAGTGTCCGTGGTCAGTGAGGAATTGGGTATTGTAAAAGTCAGGTGTTAACTGTAAGCCTGTTCTAATATCTGGGATTAGCCTGTGGGTATGCCGACCTGCTGTATCTCTTTCCCAGGAGTTTTGCCATATGAACAAGAAACAGTTTTTAATATGTCTTTTGAGTTGTTTCAGTGACATTTTTATATGTAAGTCATGGTGGATTAGCATGTAGGAACTGTTCTGAAGAAGATTTATTGGAGGTAGAAAGTTCATTATTTGATAGACACGCTCGTTAATATATTCAAAGTTTTTATGGTTTTTTATGGTAAAAATGATTGATCTATACTTAATTTTTAGGTCTAGTGAAAGGACTCCTGTAAGAGCAATAGGGTTTTCTTTTTTAGTTATTGGAAAAACACAGAAGAGTAATACACTGTATACTTAACAAGAGGACTTTTACAGTACAAGTCTGTATCTGTAATAAAAGCCCCATGTATTTCTGCACACTTCTAGTAATTGATAGTATCGGTGTAGTCTATGTGTTGTTTAAAGGAGAGTTTATTGTCTAACATAACTCCTAGGTATTTAAAATGTTCGACTACTTTTAAAGTGACCCCCCCCCCCAACCGTAAAATACTTTCATATTTTTCCTTTTTACTTTCAGGGAGTTTGTGAAAAGGGACAAAAAACATTTTTCAACTGAAAGATTAAGCTTTACTTCATTTAGCCAGGCTCCGAGTAACTCAAGCGTTTTGTTAGCTGTTCTTTCGAAATTGACTTTTGTATCGTCCGTTATTATGAATAGTAAGTCACCTGTACATGCGCATAGTATATCTTCTATGGTACGCAGTAGATCTGGAAAATACGTTGTTTCATAAAGAAAATCAAATAACGACCTCTTTAGAAATTTAAAAATGTTTTAAAAATACATAATCATTACAATTTAATTTTAATTTTATTTTATTCTAGCTAAAATGGTAGTTTAGAATTTGAATAGTAAGAAAGATAGTATCTTTATTGGACTTTACTTCTTTTTTATTTTTGTTAGTAATCCGATCTTAATTCTTTATGAGCAAATACAAAAAATATATATATTTCTCATTGAACTATTTTCATTTACATTACAAAATAAAAATTCAAAAAATAAATAAGAAAGGCAAAAGATCGATGACAGTTGAGTTTAAAATAAAATAAAAACGTAACATTAATAGTTTTACTAGAGAACAGTATAAAATATTAGTTATAATTAAATCCATAGGTAACATTTATACAAATCATTTATAGTATAAATTAAGTTTCTCTGTTATAACAATTTTTTTCATAGAAACTTTGGTTCTTGGGGGGATGTCCTCTATCCCCCCCGTGGATCCGCCGCTGATATATAATATATATACATATATATATATGTAGATGTATGTATGATGTACGTGTATAAATAAAATCCTCGCGTAATTGTAGTTTAAATTTATTTTTACAGACCACTACTGAAGATCGAGAAATATATTCGAATCCGAAGACTGCTTAATTGATAGAAACACCGCCCTAATTTAGCTAACACTGCAGAAAAACTGAAACTCAAGTTTCAATTAAATGTTCTATTGCAATTACGAATTGTACACTTCAGTCGAAGGTCGATAACGTTTTGCAAACAGTTTACCGAATGCTACGAGTATAATTCCTTTGCATTTTCATTTTTACAGGTTGTTGAACTGACTGGTATAGTGTATTCGACCGACCAAGTACACTGACAAAAGCATCCAGTCACGTTATTGAAACGTTCTGCAGTTTTCGCATATCGATATCACGTTATCATTAAATTCCTTCACAGTTTAATGTCAAAATTTAAATTTTTTTAAATTTTTACTTTGTTGCCCTTTAATGTCGATAAAGCAGATTCGTGAATTGAGACCGAAATTGAATATTCGCTTAAAACGAATAGTCGAAAATTACTGAGATCGGAAATTGAAACTCGGAACAAATCTTTGCAGCTGTTGCACTTCTTACATAGATTTTGTAGCCTTCATTCCTGTGAAAAGTTTTTCTTTTAAATTTTGTGTAATCGATTTAATCTTTAATTAATTGAATATTTTTTTTAATCATTCGAGACATTTAAAACAAACATGAAAGTTGCGCATCTCTTCGTGACACTTAACATTGAAACATCACCATTCCTTTTTGCTAAACGAACAAACAAACCGGACTTGTAAATTCAACATTATGTCTTTGGTTTTAAAAATTTGACATAACTCAATGAACACTAAATGGCGGAATAAGTACATGTATATCAAAAAATTTCTCTTCAAAAAAAGTTTTTAATCACTTCGAATTAAACTATTTTTTCATACATATGATTTTTCGTAATCGAAGAGCATTTTCTAAAGCACGATGAAATAAACACTGCCCGCCCAATATTATAACATATTTCTGATTGTAAATGAAAATATTTGTCCAATTAAAAGTAAAAGGCACGTGAATTGTTGATAATAAATTACATTTATTTGTTAAAAAAAAACTTATTAAATGCATTTTAAACTTATCAGTAATGACACAAACATTTTAAAAACATAGAAAATTCGAACAAAAAATCAAGTGAGTTGAAATACAAAGAGCGCATAATTTTACTGCGGAGTCAAAAGAAATTGTATTTTATCCGCTAGATCTTTACGGTTTATCCGTAGACAATTTTCTTTAATGGCTGCCAAATCGATTCTGTCTATTATCGGACAGCTGTAGGTTAACTGAACAGATTTTTCGATGAGTTCTTCCTGTTCTACCGTTAAGGGTAGACAAGCTGAGGAAAATATAGAATATTAAAACAGAGATGCCACGTAAATAATTGTAAAACATAAAAAAGTAGAAAATGTGATATTTTTTTTCTTAACAAAATGTAAAATTAGAAATGTTTATCGTGCGCTTTAATTCACTGCATGCTCTTTATTAAACCGCTAAAAGTGAAATGTTTTTATACTTTGAACATGATTCTTTATGATTTCGAAATTTTGTCAGAAATAATTATTTTCAAAAGCGATTAAATATATATCGACGCGTAATACAAAAACGGAAAAATACCGAACATGATATTAATGGAAGTTCTGTTCTGCCCCGCTGACAAGACGAATTGATTCATAATTGTTCAGATTAGTATATTAAAAACCGATTTGAAATCAAAAAAAAAATTAAGTATAACTGCACATTAAATTATGAAACGAAAAAAAAGGTGTTATATTTTTGGACAAAATTCGTATATGACCCGCTTTGAAAAGTTTAATATACCGCTGTACAACCCCCCCCCCCAAAAGAATCCGTATAAAAATTATTTTCTAATTTTAGCTGACACTTCTTAAATACATTAAAATTTTTAGGATGATAAAAATTTCATAAGTCTCTTCATGAATGAATTCCTACTTTTAAGATGAATTAACCATATAATATCTCGCACGAATTATAAAAATCTCTCATATTTCAACCAGTACTCTCATTGTCCCTCACATCCCAGCGAAGCAGTTGTTTATGATGCTAATCACATTTTCTTTGAGTGTTCTGCTCTTTCTGCGGAACGCTCTTCCTTTCATTTACTCCTTTTAAAGTCAAGGCTTCCTACTCCCTACTGTGCTTCCTATATCCTGTCCATTCTGTCTCAGTCTGTTGTTCCTGCCATTTCCGATCGAATCAAGTTTTAATTAGTTAACTCTTCTTCCTATTGTTTCTGGGTAAGGTCCCTGGTTGACAAGCCCCAAAAAAAAACAACAAAAAAAACAGTACTATATCAATCCAACTCTCAGCGTACTTACACTATCAATTTCTGACTGAATTTTTTCCTTTGTCGCTGAGTGGTGCCCCCCCCCAAAAAGTATAATCAAAGATAAACTTCTATGCTATAATAAAAACGAAATTAACAAGGGAATTCCTCTGAAAAGACCACCGTTTTAAAATTAAAATATTAAATTTAGCGACTTAAAATTTACAATGCTACCGAACAAAAACTTACTGATGTTTAGGGGTAGGTTTCTAAAGAATATAATTTCTCGAGAAAAAATCGAGAGATTTACAAAATATCAAATTTTTTATAACGCGCAACAGATTTGTAGTCAATTGTCATCAATGAAAATAGCATAATTGAATTAAATGGATTCATCAGAGAACCTTGTTTTAAGATCCATTCTGTGCTGCTGTCACAATCCTTTCGACTAATTTTTTAAAATATCCTTTCCAAGAAGAAAAAGAATTTTAATAATTTTAAATAATATACTTCCTCTCTTCCGGATTATCCACTAACGCCTGCTTTATTATCCGGTATAATATATACTACCGCATTTTCTGCACCGCTTTAAAATATTTTTTCCAAATTTCCGAAAACTTGTAAAACTCAAATAAAATTACTCATTTTTAGGATTCCGTAATAACATACGGAATCCTAATAAGATGGTACACAAATGACAAAAATATTGAATAAAAATCAATAACTCACGAACAGCTTGACTTATAAACTTAAAATTTGGAACATAAATCACAATTAAAATTCTCTTTAAAACAATCTATAACTTGAAGATGACCGATTACCCTGGGCGGCAAAAAACCCAAAAAACCGTCAAGAATATATAATATGATACATAAAACGACCTCAAAAATCACTTAAAAAATCATAACTCGTCACTAGATAAACTTATAACGCTGAAATTCAAAATATAAACTACAATGCAGGAGTACTTTCATAAAATCAAAAAATTACGTTACAAAAGTTACGTAAAGTTCCCCAAAAGTTCAAAAAACCGCAAAAAATGACGTGCCCCCCCCAGCGCCGCGAGTATTGTAGTTAAAAATTTTGAACGCGGCTAAAAATACGCGCATACCCGTATATTTCTCTAGTTTGGAACACCCGGCCTTCCAACTTTAAACCTGGACCTTCGGGGCGCCGAAAGCTCGAAATTTTGGAAAAAAATATATTTTTTCCCGGGCATGTGATATATCGTTGGAAAGATTGCTATCTGTCCAGAAGGAAACCGTATTTCATATCCTTAACAAAACTTTCCAAGTTGCCGTAAAGTTCAAAAAAGCGCAAAAAATGACGTGTCACCTCCCTCTAGCGCCGCGAATATTATAGCTATAAATTTCGAACACGGTTTAAAATATACGGCTCCACGTATATTTCTCTAGTTTTGAACTTCGAAATTTCCAGCTTTAAAATTAGACTCTCAGGGCGCCAAAAGCTTGAAGTTTTCAAAAAAAAATTTTTTTTCCCGGGCTTGCAATATATCATTAGAAAGATCGCTAATTGTCGGGAACGAACCCGTATTTCATTTTCTTAACAAAACTTTCAAAGCTGCTGAAAAGTTCAAAAAAGCTCGAGCTCTAATTTGTAGCCCCCTCTTGCGAGGTGACTATTATAGCTATACATTTGGAACAAGATATAAAATATGCGAATCCCCGTATATTTCTTTAGTTTGAAACATCCGGCCTTCCAACTTTAAACCTGGACCTTCGGGGCTCCGAAAGCTCGAAATTTTGGAAAAAAATATTTTTTTCCCCGGGCATGTGAAATATCGTTGGAAAGATTGCTATTTGTCGAGAACGAAACCGTATTTCATATCCTTAACAAAACTTTCCAACTTGCCGTAAAGTTCAAAAAAGTGCGAAAAATGACATGTCCTCCCGCTTAGCGATGCGAATATTAAAGCTGAAAATTTTAAACGCGGTTAAAAAAATGCACATCCCTGTATACTTCTCTAGTTTGGATCATCCGGATTTTCAACTTTAAAACTGGACCTTCGGGGCGCCGAAAGCTCGAAATTTTGGAAAAAATATTTTTTTTCCCCGGACATGTGATATATCGTTTGAAAGATTACTATTTGTCGGGAACGAAACCGTGTTTCGTTTCCTTATCCAAACTTTCGAATTTGCCGAAAAGTTCAAAAGTGCGAAAACTAATATGTAGCCCCCCGTTTGGATCGCGAATATTATAACTATAAATTTTGAATGGGGTTGAAAATATGCTCATTCTGGCATGTTTGCGTAGTTTATTTAAAATTTTTGTGTATATATCTAAATAAATTTTATTTAAAAATCGTAATCTAATAAATAGTGACAAACAAGGAAGGTGGTTTAAGTAATAATATTCAAATATAACTATATAGAAGTTCGGAAAACAAACAGTACAATTACAAATTTTCAAATATTTATTGAATTAACCCTTCCAAAAATCTAGGACTAAATAGCGTTTATTTATTAGAATTTTTTTTTTTTTTGCAGTACAATATGATAACACTGCGTGATGTGTGAAAAAGAACTGGACTAAAAATATCTGTTTTGGAATTATTCTTGTTTTGAATTTAGTATTATGTAAATAAAAATTATGGTTATCTTTAACTTAACATACGGAATCCTCAGCGCATGAAACTTCATGCTTGACTGAACTTGTTAAGAACTAACATTTAAATAAAAAAGAAAATTCACTATCGGATTTGTTTATTTCTATGATAGCGAAAAATTTAATTTTTGTAAGGCAGAATGAAACAACCAACTCCACAAATCGCTAAGTTAGTTGCTATTCTTTATTCTTACCACTGGAATAACTGCGTTTATATATCTACACTCAACTTACACAGGCAGCAGTGTAATTCGCAAACTATTAAAATAACACACACTCTTTATAAAATTACCTTTCGTAAGTGGAACCGTTAATGCTGTTTCCCAGGCATTTTCGAATATTTTCGAGTCCAACAAGTGATAATTATTTGCAAAACTTGATAATGCCGACATCAACTGTTTAACCTACGGGCACATATATTAACTAACTTTTTAAATTTATTGGGATATACAAATATGTTATAAACGTACACAAGTATATTGCGCAAAAAAGTTTTTCAGACAAACTAGCGAATTTTGTGTTTTTTTTTTCCCTGTATAAATTTAAACATTTTACTTGAAATGTGTAACATTTAAAAAGCGAAAAGATTTTTCGATACTGTTATACTTGTTAGAATCAAAAATAACAAATTTTTCGGTAAAAACGATTTCAGCAAATGATAACTTTAAATAAATTTAAAAAACAGGAGATTAACTTATCAAGCATACTTCAGTTAAAATTAGTTCAGCTAAGAAATACAACTAACAGAACAGAATAAATTCAGAATTGATTCAATTATTAAATTATAAGAGATACGCCGTAAATTTCAATAATTAGATAATAGTTTATCATAATTGCGCTATTTGTAAAAGTATTAAACATACGGAGAAAGAAGAAAAAAGTCACTTACCATAAGCAACTTGATCATAGAATTTAGCATTTTATTCCAAATGAAGGGCGTATTAATGTTGAAGGCTTCGCACACACAAAATGCTAATGAAACGCTGGATGTATTATTCTTATTAAGCAATGATTGTACTAGATCGCTTTTATCGCAATACATAAAACCCTGCAAGGAGTACGCCAATCCAATTTTTTCTAATTCCGATATAAACATTAGATTTTTCATGTATGCTCTAAAAAAGGAACATAATGAATAAACCCATTTTCAATATTAATAACAGTTCAGGTAAAAACTTTTCATTACATGAAATTATATGTAATGATAAAGCATACACTTATTTATTATTATAAAGTTCTATTGTTTTATTTTATTTCTTTTAAATAAAAGAACAAAGATCTTCATATATAATTATATATCCAAGTATGTCAAGTTATATCAAATAAAATTATAGTTTAAAAAACTAAAAACATATGCTTTATATGTAAGGTGCGCTAAAAAGCGTAAAAAAATTTAAATTGGAGAAGTGGACATTAATAATTAATTTTATCTCAAAATAAAAAGTTCTTTTACAATATTATAACATAAGAGTGAAGAAATGAACATAAATAATTAATTTTAATTCAAAATAAAGCCACATGGGATGATTTTATCAGTAGTCATTCGATCCCTCCATAAATGTAAAATATATAAAACCAGCCCATGCTTTATTTTGAATTGAAATAAATTATTTATGTCCATTTCTTCACTCTTATGTTATAATATTGTAAAATAAATTATTTTTTATTGTGAACTAAAATTAATTATTAACGTCCACCTCTTCACTTTTAAGTTGGCATTGTGAAAGAATTTAAATTATTTCACGCTTTTTAGTGCATCTTAAAATATAAAGCATTAGTTTTTAGTTTTTTAAACTACAATTTTATTTTTAATTTTCTAGTCTTGAAGGAAATGTAATAGAAGGATCATATTTGATTATAATAATTTTCTGCGTTTAACCAAAGCTACACTTACGCTATTCCGTTTCATCTCCAGTTCACCCTTTCCATAAATTCAACAATACAATACAGCAATCTAAATCCATTTTCACTTACTTTCCGAGGTCCGAATAATTCGAAATTTTTCCTAATTGTCAGCACCCGATGACAATGCAATATTATGCAGAAAAAAAGTCCTACACCCACAAATAAATTTAAAAAATGTAAATATTTATAAACGGAATGAATTTTATTTCCAGCGAAAACACGGCGGCTTGATGGAAGCAACGGATCCTCAGCCGGTCTCATTATGTTTCCTGCCACGATACGATGGCTTGGAGAAAAAAACCGGCTACAGACCCGTTGCTTTCATCAAGCCGCCACATTGTAATGCAAAGCATAACGAGACCGGCTACGGTCTTTTTCTCCAAGCCGTCGTATCATGGCGGGAAACATAATGAGACTGGCTGAGAATTCGTTGCTTCCGTGTTTTCCCGGGAAATAAAAATGATTCCATTTATAAATATTTACATTTTTTTATTTTATTTGTGGATGTAGGTGTTTTTTTTCTGCATAATACTGCACCATCGTCGGGTTCTGACAATTACTAAAAATTTAAAATCATTGGGACATCGGGAAGTGGGTGAAAAATAGATTCCAAAGTTGCATTACAAAGTTATCGGTAAAGCTAATATAAGCCGCTGTGTTTTCACAGGAAATAAAAAGTATTCCGTTTATAAATATTTACATTTATTAAATTTATTTGTGGATGTAGGTGTTTTTTTTCTGTATAATATTGCAGTTACCGGGTTCTGACAATTATCAAAAATTTCAAATCATTCGGACATCGGGAAGTAGGTAAAAAATGGATTCCAAAATTCCATTACTATAATAAAAATTACACGTATTTTAATATAGAACTTGAAAAGCAAATATCGAGGTTCAAAGTTCACTAATCCTTAAAATTTTACAAAATAATTACTTTTCACGTAGTACGCATCACAGCGACTGAAACATTTTTCACTTCAGAAAAGTACGATAACCAATAATAATTTACACCTAAGTATGTTACATCATTAGTTTAGACACAATTAAATTATTAAATACTTCCTTTGAAGACGCAAATACGTTAATCAACGATTAAACAGAACAAAATAAACCTGAAATTAAAGCAGCTATCAATTACGATGATTAATTTCAATTCATTTATAACCGATTATTATAATAATTAATTCGCGCTTGAAAAATTAAAAAATCTATGTAATTGCTCTTATTCAAGTATTGCTATTAATCTAATACATAAGTAAATACCGAAATAGTAGAAATAAAATAAAAAAATATTAAACGACAAAATTTTATCTTTAGACATAAGTACGGAATTAAAGAAAAGCTTTCTTTTCCTTTTTTTTTTTTTTTTTTTTTTTTTTTGGTTTAAATTATGAGCTATATTTTTGTGTAATTTATGAAAAAACACAAAATCCGTATGCCGCTTTATACGATGACATTATAAATAATGGTTTATTACAATTTACTGCTTAGGTGATTTTTAATGCGTTACTGAATTTTAAAGCATTTAAAATTAAACTCAATAGTTATTAAAAATTTAAAGCTTTCACAGTGATTACTCATGATAAATAATTTTCGGAAACAACTGTGTTTTTAAAAAGATATTTATTCGCTTAACGTTTCGACCACCTTACAGTGGCCATCATCAGAAGCAAACTGAAGAACGGAGCGAAAATTGCGATCGACAATAACATTAAAATAAGAATCAGAAATCATGAAAAACCCAAATCAAAACAGATAACCTACCTCTAAACAGGGAAACCGATGTAACGCAATAACAACAGATAGAAAAAATATAAAAACATAGGAAAAAAAAAAAATAATAAAAGGAACCAAAATCTAAACGGGAAAAACCGACAAAACGCATAACAACCGAAGATAATAAAATGTAAAAACATATGAGTAAAAAGGTATTAGAAAAATTTACAAAAGAAACAAAAAACATCGGGTCACAGTTTGGGCAGGGGGGAAAAACGAATAACAACTTATAAAAAATAAAACTGAAAACGTTGGAAACGCACGGAACAACCAAGTGAACAGAACAAAAATATGAAATATTACAACAGAAACAGTTGAATTACCTGAACAAGGACTGGGAACTACCTGAAAATTGCTTGGAATCCTCACCTGAGGACCCACTCGAAACCTATCCGGAAGAAGCACTAGAGGGCAAGGCCCCGGGCATTGGACCAACGGTAGCTTAACCAAACGAAGTAAAACAAAGCAAATCCAACCGAAAGAAGAAACCACTCGGACCGGCGGTATGTGGGAACAAAAGACCAAGAAGAAGTGAAAGGCGCTGGCGGACGTCAAGGTACCTAAAGGGACACAGTCAAAATTAAAACCAAATAACCCAGAGTTGGAAAAGAAAAATGAAACCTACCTGGTCGCTGTTATAGATGCAAGTTCGTTAACCGTATGACTGTTTCCATGCCGTGGGAACATGTAGACCTTCTTCTCTGTTAAAATTAGGCCATTTCTCAATTTCGATGGCTTCTCTAACCAACCTCCTGCCGGTGTGAACTTCCTTAGCTAAAGGAACACTATCTTCAAATTTGATAGTATGATTCGTTTTCAACTGATGTTCGGCTAAGGCGGATTTGTGCACCCGCCTATGCGCGCAATCAGCCCTGTGCTCCTTCACCCTGGTTTCAATAAGCCTACTAGTTTGACCGATGTAGCTTAATCCACACGAACAGGGTATTTTGTATACACCGGCACAGTGTAACCGAGGTAAACTATCTTTTGGACCTCTTAACATGTTTCTTATTTTCATACACGTACCGAAGACTGGTCTTACATTGTTTTTACGTAAAATCCTTCCAATTCTTTCCGTGACTCCTTTGATGAACGGTAGCACAACACTAGTAGCAAACTGTTCAGATTCATTAATATTAACATGACTATTGCAACTAAACTTACTGATATACCTACTTGCTTCATCCGTGCTATACCCATTTTTGACCATAACACCTTTAAGATGTCTCCGTTCTTCAGTTTGCTTCTGATGATGGCCAGTGTAAGCTGGTCGAAACGTTAAGCGAATAAATATCTTTTTAAAAACACAGTTGTTTCCGAAAATTATTAATCATCAATAGTTATTGCTAAACAACCATTTTGTACTTCCTAATCTTCAAGAGAACACTGATTATAATTGATAACATTTATGCTAAATAGTAAATCATAATGCATATTATAAATATAAAATTTACAAATACTTTCCCTTCTTCTAAAAAGTTATACGTACAGAAAGCTAGCGAGTGTTATAATCGAACTGATCATTTTTGTATGTTACATATTACTTTAATTGGCTCTCACAATTCCTAATATGATTAAAGCCGAAATGTAAAAATTAAAAATTTTGAAAAAGTAGAAACTATAATAAAAAAATAAAAGAATTGAATTTAAAATAAGAAATAAAATAATTTGTACTTCGGTCAGTCATCAAGGGAAATCTACGAACTAAATTAATTTATAAATAATTATAAATAAATGTGCATGAGATTATTCTAGCTCAAGATGAAACAATGAAAGTGAGCAATATGTAAGTATTTATATATATTAATTTTAATTTTTTTTTTTTTATTCTAGTTTAAACTTTCAAGAGAAAACAAAAAAGGGAAACAAAAAAACTTACTTTATTTGTTCGACATTTTGTCCGACTAATTCTTCCAAGTGTTCTTCAGTCATTATGAAATATAAACAATGCAGTGCACGTAATCTTACCGCAATCGGTTTGAAATCGTCCGCATTTTGACTTAAAGCAATATTGATAAAATATGGGCCAAATTGTGATATGTCGCTTTCCAATACGTAGCATGCTCTGCAGAAGATCAAGCAAGAATAAGGCATTAAATAAAAAATAGATCGTAATTTTTTCAAGTTTCATAGAAATATATATAAAATACATCGAATTATTCCTTTGCAGTTTATAATTCCGATTTTTTTTTAAAGATACCAATAAATTAACAAACACATACCGCGCACGAGTTCACACATAACACACACACACACACACACACACGCGTGTATATATTCATACGAATCCACTTTATTTGTTCAGGAACTAATTGATACGAACTCAGTTATTTTATCTACTGGACTATTCACCCGCTCTTCTCTTCTTCTTACGTCGACCGCAACTTCCCCGGACTGATTTCTTTGTTTATTTAGGTCCTTCATTCGGGACCCAGAAAATTCTGGATCCCCAGAAACTTCTGTTTTCGCAATATTTGACTAGAGTGAATAAAATTCTGTCAGAATCATTAGACTTTTAACATTTCTTCATCCAACAAGGGGAGGGCACGACCTCAAAAATTCATTTCAGGACAAAACTCTGTATAATAATAGTACTCCCTTAGGGTGTTTACCCTTTAATAATAATAGCGTCGAATGGCCAGTCAATTCGGAGAAAAATGCCTTTGAAATAGTAATAAATTTATTTATGCTCGGTTTCGAAACACGTGTTTTTTTTAAAAATTCGTTTAATTAATTATTTTTACAATTATCTGTTATTTATAAATATCAATAATTTAAATAAAAATTATTTTATTTTGTTTAGAAAAAATGATTATTGAATATTAAATATTTTAATTATCGTAACTATTTTCTTTTTTAAAATATAAAATAACTAATAATACTTATAAATATTTATTATAACAAGTAAAAAGTTTAAATTGTATTATATGAATTTTTGATTACAAAAACAAGAACACGAATGATAATTATCAAAAAAAACATTTAAAACAATAAGTTTTTTTGACATCTAACACAATTAATAAGAGTAATTATTGCAAGAACAATGTTCTTTAAGAAGTCCAGTTGGAATACAAACATATTTACATTCAAGAAAATTTCTCTATCTCCGAAAGTTTAGCAGCGTACCAAGGATATCGCGTATCATTCTATCAAAAACTAGCGATAACAATTAATGATGACAAATTAATCGAATTTGAATACAGTCTTCTCGTGAATTTATTTCTCGATTCTATTCGATTAAATGTGCTGAATTTTGTAAAAATTTAAATTTTAATATGATCAAAGTAATCGTAGTTACTATATTTATACGTATTATTATCAGAACTATTAGTTATTTTATATTTTAAAAAAGAAAATATAATATTTACTGTAATTAAAATATTATTTAGTATTTAATAAGCTTTTTTTCTAAACAAAACAAAATATTCAACGCTATTGTTATTAAAGGGTAAACACCCTAAGGGAGTACTATTATTATACAGTCTTGTCCCGAAATTAAATTTTCGAGGTCGCGCCCTCCCCTTGTAAGAGACAATAGCCCGTCAAAACCAAAGCGCAAACGATAAAAATAACATAACCGAATAAATTTTTCTTTTCACACGTGGGCGGGGGATCCGTGTTTGAGTGTTCACTACTTCTTTAACGAATTAAATAAATAAATTAACATGATGTCCGATAACTAAAAAAGAATCTCTTAGGGGAAAAAACACTTTTCTTCCCGGATATAGCAATGCTTTCCGGGAATCCAAAAAAGGGAAAAAGAACATAAAAATGATGAAAAGCGACTTGACTTAACGGCGTACCATGGTATACGTAAACGACGTCACCCCGCGTGGCTTGCTGATTAGAATGAGTTCATGTCAGTTGATCGGCGGATAGATCAACTGTAAAACGAAAGAAGACATCGATTAAAGCGCTGTCTATTGTTTTTTTTTTATTTTATTATTTTTTTTTTTTTTTTTGGAGGAGGGCGTCAACTTTGAATATTTACTTGGGGTAAATGAAATTTTTGAAAGAGTCGATATGCGACAGCGGGATATCAGGTCCTAGCCGAACGCATTTCCTAACCAACTGCGCCATGATGGTTGGTTTAGCGGAATTTGACAAATCTTCCCTCAGTTCTCACTGCTGCCAGTAACAAACGATGCGCATACACCGTGGACGGACGCTACCCTGCTGTCGCAGACCACTACTAAAAACCACTTACACTACTCACAACGCTCCACAAATCGAAACGTTGACAATGCGTGGAGTTTTCAGCTAAGTAAACGTTTTTAATTGTATTCTCTGACGATCGCGAATAATGCCAGGTTCTACCTGAATGAAACACCACTTCCTAACCGACTACGCAAACTGGCTAATATATCCCTCCCGATTAATTTTCGAGATATTCCAATATTTCAATTTTTTACCTTTTTAGAAATTAATTAAATGGTCGTATTTAGATTTTCGGGAACTCTCTGGAAACTAATGGCATGAAAAAAAGTTATTAGATGTACAATGTAAGAAAATATAAAAACAAATCTTGAATGCCGCTTCGTAAACATTCGTAATAATGAAAGGAAATCATATAAAGTATACATTCTGTCAAATGTCTACCCAAAATTCCCGCATAAGCCTATTGTCACAAGTGTATGAATGGTACAAAGCATTCAAAAGTGGTCGTCAAGATGTTAATGATTTGCCTCGTGCGAGCGCTCCAAGAACGGCTATGACTAAAGAAAACATCGCTTAAGTGAAGGAATTGGTGCTTAAAAATCGTCATTATAGCTTGAGGGAGATAGCACAAGAGCTGAACATTTCACATGAATCAGTTCGTACGATTTTGGACGATATTTTCGAGATAAAACGCGTCGCAGCAAGGCTTGTTCCAAAAGTGCTGAATTTTTTGCAAAAAGAACATCGAAAAGCGGTTGCTGAAGACATGCTTTCTCGAGTCGCTAGTGACTGTACATTCATGCAACGCATCATAACTGGTGACAAGACATAGGTCTACGAGTATGACATGCAAACAAGTCAACAATCATCCGAATGGCGCTACAAAAACGAGCCGAAACCGAAAAAACCAAGACAAAGTCGATCAAAAATTAAGGTCATGCTCACAGTTTTCTTGGATTATCGTGGTGTGGGCACTTTGAATTCCTCCCGCAAGGTCAAACAGTGAATAAGGAATACTACTTAGGCGTTATGTCAAAAGAGGCCGGATTTGTGCAGAGACAAATCTTGGATTTTGCACCATGACAATGCACCACCTCACAAAGCTACCATTGTGAGCGAGTTTTTGACCAAAAACTCAACTAATTTGATCGAACAGCACCATATTTACCAGATATGGCTCCCTGAGACTTTTTCCTGTTTCCTAAACTCAAATTTCCACTTCGAGAACATGTTTTGAGTCGATTGAAGCCATAAAAGAAAATTCGAGGAAGGAGCTGAAGTCGATCCCAGCTGCGGCCTATAAAAAATGTACGGATGATTGGATTAATCGTTGGCATAAGTGTATTGTCTCAGAAGGGGACTACTTTGAAGGCGATAAAATAAATTTTGATGATTAATTTAAATTTGTTGTTTTATTGAGAAATTCCGGGTAGACATTTGACAGAATGTACACTGGATTATTGCTAAAAATCAATGATAAAAAAGTAAAAATGTACGCAGCAACAAAAAACCTAATGCTCTGGGGCGAATCTTATTCGTCCTAGTCCAAGATTACGTGAACGGAAATTTCTTGGGAGTTCGGTTTGCGAAGTTCCGATTTAAAAACTCAAATAAACAATCAGTCTGGGTAGCTTCGGAGGGAGGCCGGATGAATTCCTTCACTGATAATTAAATCCGTGTCAAACGACACAGTAGTCAAGAACCTCTAAAATAAATACCGAATTCATATTAAGTTACGCTTCGAACAGTGGGCCCTTTAAATAATCAGATTCGTAATTATTACCGAAAGAAATAATTACCCTATGTTTTTTTTTTTCTTAACAAATGAAACCATTAAACGCTAAATACTTAAAAACATTAAAAAATTCAGATATCGTATAAAAATTTTCGTAATAAAAAGAAAAAAAAATAATGAAAAAAAAATCACAGTTAAAAGAATATAAGGTAATTTATTTTAATAAATTAATTATAGTAATTATCTCCCCGATGCCTTATGTAAATTATCACAAAAATTAATTAACATTTTAATGTTTTTAACCAGATACAAATATATTCAATAAAATCCAAATAAATCTGGAAATACTACGGGAAAATATAACATCTCTAGTGCAATTCAATTAAAATTTATTTTTTTAAAACTGCTCTGGTAATTATTAATATTAGAATTTATTTTTTTAAATTAAAATCGTGCCAAACTAAAGACTATCAGATTTTTAAAACACGCCTGGTATGGTTTCAACCAAAAGACCGAATTTTAATAGTAATTTTTTTTTTTTTATTATTATTATCTAATTAATGAACCACATGGCTACACAGAAGGTGCCACAACTCAATTAGGAAAGACATGGGATTAAATGAGATGGAAAAATTTGGCTTGTTTAAGGAAATTTACCGTTTTATGTATGAAGTTGGAGGAACCATTAAGAGCTAGAACGCGGCTTGAAGGAACATGGAAGGAGAATCGGAGAGAAGCTGTTTTTAAGCATGTAAAAATATGGTCAGCTGTTAAGAACTCTTCGCCACAATGAGGACAGTCGGGGGAAGGGGGATTTGATAAAAGGTGGGCGTGAAAAGTTTAATAGTTTATTTTTATTAAATATCGTAGAAATAAAATAATTAAATATTTATAAGATAAAAAATACGTTTTACCGTTGCAGGTTTTCCGAATCAATTTTTGACGATTGAAGGGTGTTGTTCAGAAAATCAGCAGCATTATTAGCGTTAACATTTTCATCCAAAGAAAGGTCCCGCATAAAATGAACGGGTTGTAACCATTCTTCCAATAATTCTGTTTTTATCTGAATCACGTCAATTCCATGTAAATTACCGATACCTTCTGCAGCCTTATTTATATCTAGTGAAAAAAAGGATAATATTAAAAAATTATACTGTAGATTTTTACTTTTATGCTACTTTATAAAAATACTGAAAAGGATAAAGTTATAATAATTGTCCATCACAGAATTAATAACCTTTTTTTGCTTTAAAGTCCTAAAGAATAATTAAATATTTTTATACATTTCATCTATTTAGAAGTAGCAATTTTGTCAAATAATTACTAGACGAGATATCTACAAATCTTAATTCACGTAATAGTAGACTGAAATACTTTTAAATAAAAATTTTAAATTATAATCAAGAAGAAATAATGTATAAAAAGTGGGGAAAATATATTGATCATTATTTTTATATTAAAAAGATCTTGTTTTTTTTTTTTCTTTAGTAGGGAATTGTTAGTTGCGGGTATTAATCCATCATGGTCAATAAATCATGAGTAATACCACTGCCTCACCAAATACGCTACAAAACTGACTCTTTACGGTGTCTTTCGCTTATTTTAACCCATACCATAAATTTTAAATGTTTTTTGTTTTATATTTTTTTTTAAATGGCGTTTACCCAAATTTCATAAAACTGTATAACTCATATTACCTTTAAATGTGAAGATTTATTTTCTTTTAATCTTTCGAAAATGATTGAAATTACTATAGAAAACTATATTTAAAAATTAAACTACTTTAAAAATAACAAATGTGTATCTTATGTTAAAAATTAGCTTTTATGAAACTGATTTAAATTTTAAAGTTATATAAACTAAACAGTATTAAAGCAATACAGATTGTTACTTATTTTAAGAGTAATAGTACAAAAAAATAATTATTTTTTTTTTTTTATACATTTTCAAATTTCATTACTTCAATGTTAGATGTAAGAATCATGTTAATTATCCAAACAAGACATAGATCATTTACATATATTACCAAATTTGATAACCCTGTCCTAGAAATCAGAAAAACACACAGAAAAAGAAATAAGAAAGAATCCTCTCCTTTTCCTGCAATACTTTCAGAAACTAACATTTATCCTTTACACATTCGCAGTTCGTTCCTCAGAGACCGCTTCCTCATAAACTGTCTTCCTACTAAGTCCTCTAAATTAATTTCTGCTTATTCCTACACTCTAGCTAATTGACGGGTTTCCTCCCTAAAGATTCCTATTCTTTCTCATGTTTCACAGCGCCTTTCTCCTTATTCGCCATTTAATTATACATATCATAAACTCTCGTTTTTTACATTTAGCTTTTCAGATCTTTCACATCCTCCTAATTTATTTTTTCTTCCACCCTACACTAAATTCTCACCTCTAATCGCCTTAAGTGAGTTCAACAAGGCTTTGAGTTCCTTATTTTCTTTTTTTCAATTTTTTTTTACAGATGGTTCTAACAACGATGGGCGGGCCGGGGCCTCTTTCCTTGTTTCTTCCCTTCCATACTATGAACTTTATAAACTTCCTTCCTTCTATTCTATTTTTACTGCAGAATCGTATGCAGTACTCCGTGCAGATCTTTTCATTGCACTTTTCTCCTATAATAACAAATGCCTTATCTGCCCCGACTCGATGAGCGTCGCGCAGGCCATATCCTCTCCCATTTTCCATCCCCTTCATACGACTACATTATCCTTTCTATTCGTTCCTTAATTGCCAAACTTTTCCCAGTTCGTTCCATTTAAATTGATTCCCAGCTATAGCAGCATCGCGGGCAACAACCTAATTGACTCGCTTGCTCGCATCCGCCAACGGCAAATTTATCAATAAATTTCCTGCTAACAATATTCTTCTTCCATTTAAATAAGCACGCTTTAAGTCATGGTCCGATACCAACATTACCTCTTTTTCTAATCCTCATTTCTGTTATTAATTAATACCTCTCCCCTCATCGCGGTCTTGGTTTCATGATTTTCCCGGTCTCAATTTATTTTCTCCATAACACGTCTTCGTTTCAACCATAATTGTCTTCCTTCGTCTCTTTTTCGTTTTTCTATTATTTCTTCATCCCTTGAATCACGACATTACATTTGTGATGCGGATCATATTCTCTTTGAACGTTCTCTTCTTGTGCAGAAGCGCTCTCTTCTCTACACTAAGTTCTTGTGTCGTAAGCTACCTACACCTTTTTGTGCTTCCTACATACTTTCCTTTCCTTCACCAGATGTTGTTCCAGCTTTAGCAGAGTTCATTTCCTCCATTTTCCTATATATTAAAATTTAATCCTTTTACTTCTTCCTAATTCTCGCATGATGGATCATTTCCGTCAATTCGTGTGCCCAAAAAAGAAGAAAAAGAAGAAAAAGAAGAAGAAAAAAGAAATAAGAATGAAGAAAAGGCGGAAAAAATAATTTATTACATCACAAATCCGCGAAGAATGGTAACGAGTTTATTCTCTAGTGGTAGGGAAATCACGGAATTCGCTACAAATTGTATTCATTTGGTTAAAAAGCATATGTTGACTTCGAAAAAAAAATTACTTTACATTGTGATTAAAATTTGTGTCACTTTTATACGAAGATCGATTATTTTAAACGTCTTATTACAACAATTATATCAGCATATAGTTTTGTTAGCGATTTCCTTTAAAATAGGAATTAAAAAAAATATATGTATATTAAAAGAAACTGCATAAAGCGGCGAAGTAAATTTGCTTAAAAAAACAAAACGATTACAGTACATAACCTGGAAAAGAAGTTGTTTGAATGAAGACGTAAAAAATCAATTGAAACAAAAACAAACATTCTCAGCACGCCCCATACTTCACCATTTTTTTCGCTTCCCGGAAAAAAATTGAATCATGTATAAGTTTTTAGTCGTCGAATTTCTCCTGAATTCGTCTTTGTATTTACATGATTCAATATGTTTTGTTTTTTTAAAAAGAAGAAACATAATCGCATGGATGAGCTTGTCGAAATGCAAACAACGGGTACTGGGTTTTCATTTATGATCGAGGTACAAAGATTCCAATTAATTTCTGTCGTCGGATCGCCTTCGCTAGTCTATGTCTTGCCGTTTTCAAATCAATGTAATACTCGAAGCATACTAAGCCATCTATATTCGGATGCGTTTATCGTAAGGAATATGGTAGGTTTACCCAACTGACAAGACATCGCGAACACATCTTTCTTGCGTTGCATTCAGTACTGCACGAATCAGATACTGATTTTATGAACAAAAAATTTCCCTCGATACAACCTTTCGTAAACTGTTCGTTCTTTATATCGGCGTAAGCAAGATTATCATTCATCACTTCGATGGTAGATTAGAAACTTTCGAAGAATCGAATGCGCATAATTTTTGTCATTTGCAGAACGTGCTTGGGGTTCGCACCGCATTTATCTTGTCCACGAATCTCAATGGTCGCCACCGTAACATTTTATAACAAGTTTGACACGAAACTTCGTAAAGTCTTCGTTCGAAAGCTCTTTGCGTAGAAGACTTTCATTCTTTGTAGGTGCTTAGCGCAAATCCTGTTAAAAGCACAGACGGTCGCACATGGAACGCTTTAGTTTCTGTTCGACAACAACCTGTTCTTCCGATTGCCTTCGTTCGAGTGTCCCCGTTGCAATCTTGAAGAGCAAACTAATTCGGTATTCTGTGATCTATGAATTTCTTTCTTCGATTCATACTCCGGCATGCCTAAATTATCAATTTTTAAATCGAGCACTAATTTCCGTTTTTTGTTCAATGTATATCGTTGTTTCCACTTTCGGTCATCTATCTGCTTTTGTCGACGTCGAAATTCGAACATTTCAAATTTTCCTTCTTCAGCTGTCGACAGACTGAACGATGTATCGATTACAAATTGATGAAATTCTTTACGTTCATTTTCAACACCTTTACGTTCGCGATACGCTTTTCATTTCGCACCGTTTGATATATCAAATAAATAAAATTATTAAAATTGTAACAATACGAACTGTAAATAAAAGACTCTCAGTTTTAACTTGTTAGATCACATTACCTTCATTTACATTTTGCATAGCAGTTCAGAATACAGACTTCAAGATTTACTTTACGATGTTTCCGTGTAGCCAAAAGCGTAACGCGGAATCATCACGCGAATGTCAAAATAACGCAAAAAGCGTCACAAAAAGATAATGACGAAAAAATAATTCTTGTCCCCGGCTCAAAATTATAGTCTTTCCACAAAAACAGAAAATAGCACGATCCGAAAATGTGTACATTTATTTACAAGTTTAATAACAAGGTACACAGCAGGAACATTTTTGTAATATTAAGTAAAGGGGACATTGAAACGGAATACTACTGCGTGGTCAAATGATCAATGTAAAGCATCAACGGTTGTATTGTTTTCGGCGAAATGTTGTGTCGAGGTTGTTATTTAATTCGGGGAAAAAAAAAAGTCTCATGTATAAATTTTAGAAATTCGAGATCGCGAGAATATAAATCGACGTTTAGAATTATAGGTATTTGATAGCAACCTCTTTTTTTCACAGCATTAAAAACCGCTATTGAGAAATTATTATAATTTACTTAGCAATTTTTAAAATTTCTTTGTTAATGAAAAAATTAGCTCTTATGATGAAGTGCGATGCAATAAACGGACAAAACAATACTGACTGACGAGTAACAATGATCAATTTTAAAATTACAGATCACGTCCTTTTGCCACGCTTTTTCGTTCGCGCAAAATTGATGACACGAATTTTTGGAATTACTTTCAGGTCAAGGTAACGCGAAAGGTGTCCCACAAAGATGATGAAAAAATAATATTTTTGTCCCCAGCCGGAAAACATGTGTATATGTTAAAACACAACATCGAATTTCGAATGGAACGTAAATAGATAAAAATACAAAACTATACAATGAACTTCAAAGTACAAGGTAGAAAATCGACAAAATATAAACTCAAACTTGTTAGGGTAGAGAGTAGATGAAATGCAAGATAGACAGAAAGAGGAGATTACAGGCGAAATTAATATCAGAACAGGTAAAATGGGCAAGTATCAGCACGGGAAAAGATAAAGTAAGCATATCCATATTCATTACATTATCGCGGAACTGATAATATTAGAACGCGGTAAAATTCAACTACCAGCCGCTAACTGTTTTTTGAGCATGTGAACGATAGTTTTTGGTACATTATTTGTAAACTAAAAACATACATACCCGGCATTGTAAATGTGTCTGCAGTATTACGTTGCAATATGGAAGGGTGATGGTAAATTGCGTGGATGAGTTCAGAAGGTTGTAATACCAGCTGTAAATACTCCGGCATGCCTAAATTATGTATGTACAATATGTGCGTGGTGGATACCGATAAATACTTCTTTTGTACCTAAAATTTTTTTTGGTTTTCATTTATTTATTTCTTACACGAAAAAAAAAAAAAAAAACTATTAATAAATGTCTATCGAAGTAGTGTATATTAATTAAAAGTGAAATATAAAAAAGTAAATTCATACGAATTTATTTAAAATTATGAAAATATAATAAACACCGATATTAGTTTCGGATTCACATGATCCATATTCATAGTTTACAATATTTTAAATATAAAATTGCAACATAGAAAACAAATAGCAGTCGATAGCATAATAAACCGATTGATTATGCTTATTGATTCACTATGCTACCGATTATTATTTGTTTTCTATGCTGTGATTTTATATTTAATTTATTATATACCATGAATATAGATCATATTGATCCAAAACTAGTCGGTATTTTTTATATTTTCGTATTTTAAATAAATTTCTACGAGTTAATGTTTTTTATAGTTCGTTTAATATTACGATTCACATAGCACGGTGTGGTAAATTATATGATTTATAATAAATATTAATCGCACATTAATAAAAAAGAGTTCAGCGTTTAATAGAAACAATATCCTATCAAGTATTCCAAAAAAAAAAAAAAAAAAAAAACAGAATGCAATTTCGAATTAAGTGAAATTGATACAATTACTTATATTGAGAATGGTTATTAAATAAAGCAATATATCAAATAATAATATGTGTACCTCACCATTAATTCAGAACCAAAAATTTTTAGCCTAAAACGTTTAAACTGAATATTAATTAGTCAGCTAGTTAAGAATTTTTCTTAAATATGGATATATAAATAAACTCATTGCAAAGATTCAAATCGGATTCTTCATATTACAAAGGGTCTAGCCGGTTAAGGGGGATAAAAGTGCCTTTGAACCAAACTTTACAAAAAAAAAAATATATATCTAGAGCATGAAAAAAGTAGTTGATGCTGAAAATTTCAGACCCCTAGTCCCGCAGGGACCTGTTGTAGTCACCATTTTGTGATTTTAGTTTTTTTCC
Organism: Icerya purchasi; assembly: GCA_039619475.1. NCBI lineage: Eukaryota > Metazoa > Arthropoda > Insecta > Hemiptera > Monophlebidae > Icerya > Icerya purchasi. The sequence goes on from CM077115.1 coordinate 383,299,177, forward strand.
CGATAGCTCAGCCATTTTTCGATGAGATTTTAAAAATTCTTATTGGAAGTTAAAGATAATGAAATGTTCTATAACGATGAATTTTTTTAGACGCTAAATTCAAATTTTTAGAAACGTTTAAAATTTTTAAAATGACATAAAAAACATTAAAAAAATTTAGTAACGACGAAAAAAATATATAATATGTATTTTAGTATAAACCATCCACTGAATTTTTTTCAGATTTTTAGAAGGGATGGAAGAGATTCAAAAAAAAATAAAACAGTTTTGGCTGAAAAACCTCTTGAAATTCAACTAATAACAGCGGAATAAATATATGTTACGTATACTATAATAAAATGTATTTCTGAATTTTTTCGGATTTTTAGAACAGACGAAACAAGTTCAAAAAAATGAAAACATGCATTTTTGGCTGAAAAACCTCTGAAACTTCAACTGGAAGCAAACTATAAAATGTAAATTACATAATTTGTCATTGTGTTACCTAATTTGCTATTATGAGAATTTTAAATTCGTACAGAATCTCTATATTTTTTTATTTTTTGAAAGCAGTATTTAATTTTCAGTTACAATAGTTTAAATACATTTGTCATATTTAGAACAAAGAAAATCCGTAAGTTTTTTTAATACTCTTTAAAAGTGAATAAAACGGGGAAAAAATCGGAAGCCCTCATTTAGTTATTTTTTAATGACTTGTAATAACTAAGCTAGCTCAGAGCTAGTCCTGTGCAATAAGCACGTGAGTTGGAGACAATCGCCTCCCTCGCGGGCTCCCTTATGAACCCTATGTCTCTATATTTCGCGCCCCAACGTATTTTTGTATCTATGTAGTTTTTCGCGTATTTTTAAAGTCTGTATTTGAAATCTTACGTGTAAAATCGACTAGTTTCTCCTGTGATTCTTATTTACAGGACTAGCTCTGAGCTAGCTTGGTTATTACAAATCATTAAAAAATAACTAAACGATGACTTCCGATTTTTTTCCCGTTTTATTCACTTTTAAAGAGTATTAAAAAAACTTACGGATTTTCTTTGTTCTAAATATGACAAATGTATTTAAACTATTGTAACTGAAAATTAAATACTGCTTTCAAAAAATAAAAAAATATAGAGATTCTGTACGAATTTAAAATTCTCATAATAGCAAATTAGGTAACACAATGACAAATTATGTAATTTACATTTTATAGTTTGCTTCCAGTTGAAGTTTCAGAGGTTTTTCAGCCAAAAATGCATGTTTTCATTTTTTTGAACTTGTTTCATCTGTTCTAAAAATCCGAAAAAATTCAGAAATACATTTTATTATAGTATACGTAACATATATTTATTCCGCTATTATTAGTTGAATTTCAAGAGGTTTTTCAGCCAAAACTGAATGTTTTTATTTTTTTTGAATCTCTTCCATCCCTTCTAAAAATCTGAAAAAAATTCAGTGGATAGTTTACACTAAAATACATATTATATATTTTTTTCGTCATTACTAAATTTTTTTAATGTTTTTTATGTCATTTTAAAAATTTTAAACGTTTTTAAAAATTTGAATTTAGCGTCTAAAAAAATTCACCGTTATAGAACATTTCATTATCTTTAACTTCCAATAAGAATTTTTAAAATCTCATCGAAAAATGGCTGAGCTATCGGGAAAAAAACTAAAATCACAAAATGGTGACTACAACAGGTCCCTGCGGGACTAGGGGTCTGAAACTTTCAGCATCAACTACTTTTTTCATGCTCTAGATATATATATATTTTTTTTTTATAAAGTGTGGTTCAAAGGCACTTTTATCCCCCTTAACCGGCTAGACCCTTTATAATATGAAGAATCCGACTTGAATCTTTGCAATGAGTTTATTTATATATCCATATTTAAGAAAAATTCTTAACTAGCTGACTAATTAATATTCAGTTTAAACCTTTTAGGATAAAAATTTTAAATTTGAAACCGATTACAGTTTTATAACGTAAGTAACCGGTAGAAAAGATTTTCAGCAAGAATAGTGGTACAGTTACTTACTTTTAATACAATATCTTAATGTCGAAATATAATTATTTTTGTAATGTTGTATTCGATTTGAAAGCCCTCGGGGATTCCAACTACGAGATCCTTTAGAACTCGTGGATTTCAATTTATTTTATTCTTAATTTATTATTATTAAATTGAATTTATGTTTTATTTTTAAAGATATATTTTCGATTAATTTCCTACACCTACCTTTCGAAATCGGTCGACCGCTGAAAACATAATGATTAAATATATATATATATATATAAATAAAAATAACGACGATAATTAATTAAACAGGTAAAAATTTGCATTCTGCTGCGGCTTGTGGTCGTTGTTCTCTTGTTGGCAGACGGGCGTACGTTGGTAGTTCAATCTGGATTCCCGTTAATCGTGGGAAGGGGACGCGACAATCGAAATTAAAATCCTTTACGGTTAATTATAAACTTTATCAATTACAAAAACCCTAGTTTCGGAGCGATCGGGTTACTAAGACCTTCTTGGATTGAACTTGTTTCGATAACCGGACGGGCTCATTCTTTAGCTAAAAGATGGGTATTGTTCCGCGACTGGAGTTGATGAATACTTGAAGACTTGACCAACTCTCGACAAACACTGACCATTTTCTTTTGTGATTTTTCTGTCTTTTCGTTTTTTCTTTCGAATAATCCCCTCTTACCGCTGAAGTGTGAAGCAAAGGCAGCCGAGAGAAAGGAACTGGCCCCCTACTATCATTAGTGCCGTTGGACTTAGTACATTGTGAACCTTAACTTCACAATCCCCGACGCCCTGTCAATGGGATGGGACTTACTTACTCACCGCTTTTTTTACACAGTCAACTATGAAAATATATAAAAAAAAAAACATGATTTAAACTTTTTACTTTTTATATCATACCTTCTCAAAAGCGTAAAAAACATTTAAAAAAAACTGCATACTTAAACATTCCATTATGTTCTAAAATTCTTTCATGCGCTGATATACGTGCAAAATTATATGGAAAAAAACATACCTTTAAAAAGCCGGTTTGGGCATTTTCTGATTTTTCTACTTCCAGCCACTGTTTAGCATGCAAATAACATAAATTAGCTGCCGCCAACTGGTCAGCTCCTGAAAAAGGAAAAGGAAAATGAAAAATCAGTTTTAATAAATTTAATAATTTTTATAAAAATAAATGTTTTGAAATCGTCGTAATTTACTTAACCAAATCACATCTCTTGAAGCAAAAGCACTAAAGCAACTTCTTTAATATAACTTTTACATTCTGAAGATTTTTATGTACGAAAACTTTCAAATATATTAACACATTTAGAGACAGTTCAAAAAACAGGGGAAAAAATTATATGTTTTAATACAATACCTGGTGGAAGATGATTAACTACAAAATACAAAGAAGCGGAAGCCATTTCTAAATTTTTGATATTAGCCACGCACGACTTTACATCCTCTAATAGTTTTTGATGTCGCAAGTGAATATTCCACTCCATTTTGAAATCACGATTAATTGATTCATCCATAGTCTAAATAAGGTAATCATTTATTTATTTTTTTTAATGCCCATTTTAATGTTAATACATTATCAAAAGTAAAGTAAATTAAATTTAAAAATATACTATTGAAGCAATTTTCATCGATTATTTTAAATAACGGCGAAACAACAAAAATATTATCATAACGTTCATAACTAAAACATAAATAATTTCTAACAACTCTTCACCAATAATGCACCGACTTTAAAAGTAAACGATTCAAAATAATTCGATACATCAATTTAAGCGTAAACAAATTGTCTCATCAAAAAATAAATAAAACCAAAAACTATCTTTAAATGAAGAACAAAATTAATTTATCAATATTCACTTACGATTTGGTTAACAGCTAATGTACATAGCATATCCTTATTTAACGAAAGGGCGTCTAACAATGTAAACCACTTTGTATACGTCGACCTGTTTAATTCATGCTCTAGAAACATTTCAAACCATATTAATTTTGTAATAAAATATTTATAATTTCGTACGGTATAAAAAGTAATCCTTATTGACATTTTATAATTAGAATATTAATTAATAATATAAGGAAAGAAAACTGAACACAGTTACACTAGTTTTAAACATCATTAAAAACAATTTTCTTTATAATTAAAACTAAAGTAGATTCCAAATCAATTAGTATCAAAACAGAACACAATAATGTTCTAATTCAATGTTATATAAAGTGTTTACAAAATTACACTTTCATCAAAAGTACTTTATTAACTAATTTATATTTTTTTGTTTTTTAATCATTAATAAACGTTTCAAACTAAAAAAAAAACGCTTACAGAGAAAATGTAACGGAGAGAAAATAGTAATTGAAAAATAAGTGATCCGAATGATTGAAATAACAATGAATTTAAAATTGACGTAAAATAAATAAACTTAATTTAAATTATCGGAGAATGTATGAAATGAAAACGACATATATAATCAAACCACTTCTCATCAAATCAATTCCAACCTTTTATCATCTCTTTTCCCTTGTTAGTTTTTTTTTTTTGAAATACAATCGCTAATTAAAAGATTAATATACAGTCACACCCTCATAGATGAGTGTACAATGGCTCACAAGAAATCATTGGAAGCATTAGACCATATATTGAAAGACTTGCAAAATAATCAGGTTTCATTTGTTGGAGCATTGGTGTTACTATCCGGTAACCCCAATGATACTTCGCTTAGCACCAGCTGACGAATTGCATGCTTGCTTAAAATATTCAACTTTTTGAAGCGCAGTAAAAAAAATCATTTAACAACGAATATAAGAGTTCAATTTCAAAACCATCCAACAGCTGCCAAATTTTCAAGGCAATTATTCGAAGTCAGTAACGGTATACTGTACCTAAAAATCCATAAACAGGAAAAATCACTTTCCCCTCTAATTTCAGCAACATCGTAAATTCAAAAGAAGAATTAGTAGACAAGGTATTTCCAAAGCATCGAAACAAATTATCAAAATCACACATGGTTGAAGGGGAGAGCCATTCTAGCTGCTAAAAATGTCAACGTACATGATGTGAACATCATTCTAAACAGAATCGCAAGTGAAACAGTGACATATAAATCTATTGACTCTGTGATAGACCAACGTGAAGTAGTGAATTTTCCAATGGAATTTCTTAATTCACTCGATATTCCTAGATTACCGTCACACATTGTAAATTTGAAAATTGGAGTGCCAATTATATTATTCCGAAACATCAGTCAGCCAAAGTTATGCAATGGTACACGATTAGTAGTTAAAAAATTGATGAGTAATCTATCTGAAGCAACCATTCTGATCGGACCTCATAAAGGTGAAGACGTACTATTTCCACGAATATCACTTATTGCGACAAATATGGCGTTCCGAGTTCAAATGACTTAAATTTCTAATACGCCTTGCGTTCGCAATGACTTTATTAATAAAGCGCAAGGACAACCTTTGCAAGTGTTTGGTTTGAATTTAGAAAATGAATGCTTCTCTCATGGGCGATTATATGTCGCATCCTCCAGAGTAGGTAAACCATCTGATGATCTTCATATGTAGAAAATGGACAAACAAAAAATGTAGTACATTCATTAGCTTTACAATAAAAAACGATTTTCAGTGAAAAACATTTTTCTTTCTTTCCTTTTATTCCACAGCATAGCCATAGCAACACAAAGTATGCTATTAAATTTAATAATGTGTTTTCTCGGGGGAATCGATGTTTACTAGAATACGTTTATTTACTTCCGCAATAATTAATATTAAACTAAGCCACAGCGAAGCGTGGCAGGGTTTAGCTAGTATAATATAAGTTAAAAATAACAAATAACTTTAACTATAAACAATCCAATAGATATTGTTTTAAAAAAAATGTAAAAGTAAAATAATATTACTAGAAATAAGTAAAAAAAATAGAAGAAAATATAATCCCCGTAATTTAAAGGGATGTATTTAGCGGCGAATTATTAATAAATTTCTTAAACTCGATACGAGAAATGTAAAATAAATCTGATTTCTCTAATACATTAAATATTTTCATCGCGTGAATATTTATCAACATAGTACGATGTAAATAAAATAATTTCCTATTTCTAATGTTATTTTCGGCTGTTAAAAGGTTAATCTCATTTAAAAATAGTGCCTGACTTAGTTATTGCACAAATCGCACAGAAAGTGTAACTAAACTACTTTTCTTCCTGCGGAGAACGCCTTAAAGTTTCAGGTTTAATTATATAAAATTTTTTTTGGATTATTTATACTTCATGCTAGGTTCAATTTCGTTCTTTTCCTCTATTTCCATTGTATGTTCTATGGTTACGAAATCCGCGATTTAAATAAATAGAAGCTAAAAAAAAAACTGGTCAAGACAGAAAATGTAAAAGTTACGTTTAAAAAATCACTGACGTTTTGTGTTTTTAATGTTCGTGTAGCGCTTCAAAAAGTAATTCGAACTAGTTTATTAAAACATACAGAAACGAATGAAGTCTTAATTTAATCGTAATAAAATGAATGTTTCTTACAGTATTAGGAAAATGATTTAAATTAATGCCGCGAATAATATTAACTTACGTATAATTTTCCAGACCTCTGCACCAGGTTTAATAGAACGAGTTGAAAAAAGCAGTCGAAAGGGTAATCGATATTTCGAAATTGGCGGTAAACTACGCGTGTTCGGATATAATTGGAACCATGTTTCTTTTTCATACTGTTGCGGTTCGCTGAAATAATTGAAATAATTTTACATAGTTATTACTATCTACATTCGTTCATATCCTTTTACAAAGTGCATATAATTTGTGTTCTAAAAGTCATATATGGTAATCTTTGAAAATTCTATCCTTTCAGTCTATACTAATTAAAAGCAAAAAATAATCCATTTAGTACGTTTAAAAAATTTCCGCAGAAAAAAAAAGCAGCCAAATTAAAGATAAACAAATAAGACCTTCCTTGCTTCGTCACAGGCGCATGTATAAAAGCACTGACTTTTTGACTCTAACCGTTTCCATAGGTTAACGTAAAAATGTTTCGAGAAAAAATAAACTTTGTGTTGTATTCTTTACCCTTAGGAGGAAACAAAAAAACTATTAATAAAAATTCGACGAAAACAGCGGATGTCATTTTATGCTGTGATAAATTAATCGTAAAATAAAAATTATTACTAGTAAAATCATTTCTTAAATTATAATATCCAAATTTACACGTACAAACTAATAAACTTAACAATGAAGAACAATATGATAAATTCACTATTAACTTCGGAGGACTGTCTCCTTGTAATAAACATCTTAACTCGCGATACACTACATTTTTTACCCCATGATTGTACCCCGTTACTTTATATAAGATAACAAAGGTTGAATGCTGTGTTGTACAACTGCTAAGATTTTTTTTTAATAAACGACGGGGAAGGATATTTTCTCCCTTGGGAGACCCGAAGAGCAGAGTTTTATATATACATATGTATAAAAAAGAGAAATACTCTTTACGTTCATCATTTACTAACAGACCCTTTGTAATAATAAACCATCTACGTACGGATCTCGCAGTAAACAAAGGTGTATCCGGTTTAAATATTACTTAATTTCGGAAAAAATTTGACGGAAAATCTTTATGTCATTTCAACAATATTTAAAATCTTGCTTCACAAAAGCAAATCTTTTTCTGGGCCACACGAATAAATGTTGGTAAAACTACACAGCTCGCTAATAAATTTCTAGATTTTAAAAGTGGTTGATGGTTAGACCGATTATTTTACTTTGCATAATGTTATTCAACGGTACTTATATGCGGTTTTCTTTTTATTTGCCCCCCCTCCCCCCGGAAACGTTAACAAAGAATCCTTGTCCAGAAACAATATGGAGGAAAGAGAATCAATTAGATTGCAATTCGATCAAAATTGATAAAATGAAGAAATAAAAGAAGGAATAGTGGGAAAGAAAAAAACGACAAGTAAAAGAAGTGCCATAGGGGTCGTTAAAAAGCTTAAATACTAGCACACATAAGAATAAAAAATGAAACTTTCAGTTAAGAGAAAAGGACTTTCAAAGAAGATATGGTTGAAATCACTGAAAACTTCATTGCTTCGATGAAGAGGACAACACGTTTGAAGATGTCAAGGAAAAACGAAAGTGGGAAGAAAGTAGCAAAATGTAGTTACAATAAATTACTTGAATGAATTAAATGAATTTTTGTCCTTTTACGCATCAGATCACTTATTCGAACGAATGTGAGAGCACACAACATACCGATGATAAACAAAACTGGTTATTTCATTAATAGAAAATTATTACTATAAAATTAAGTAATTTAATTTTAATTAAAAATATAAGAAGAAATACCTTATTCTTTGATAAGTACTTAAAAACATAAACACGGCTCTGTATGTATTGAAAAGTGTCTTTTCCGGTTTAATACCTTTTTCCTCTAACAACGCAATTAACACAAAGAATACTTCGTAGTGATAATAGTTTACCTGGAAAGAAAAAGAAAAAAAGGCAACTAAGTTAATCGTTTAATACAACTTTCGCGAAGGGTGATACGTTTTGACCAGTTAAGGGACAATAATATTAATTGGAGCAACTATTTATCAAGGGGAACAAATATTTTAAAAAGCAAAGATATTTTTAAAATATCGTTTACTATTAGAGTATATTAAGTGACACTTGAAAAGCAATTTTACAGACAATAAACAACTTTTCATCGTTACGAGCTCCGGTGATTTACGATAATTTTGATATTTCTTTTATCGCAACAAACCTTTTCGAGGAAATTATAGTGTTCTTATCCCTTAACTAGACATTAGTACGATAGCAGATTAATCGAATTTTAATTGCAGGTATTTTAAAGTTTGGAAGCGTACACTAGTAAATCCGCACAAGAAATAGTAAGATTTAAATAATATAACTTTTTAGAAAATTGTTTATTTATGAATTCTTTAAAGTATTTATCAGAATAAATCTAAAAACATTATAAAATTTTAAGAAAATACATTAATTTTGATGTATCGTGCCGAAAAAATCACGTGAACTTGTTAAAAAAAATATTTATAACATTCTAAAGTTTTTATTTTGTAATATTTAAAAATTTAAACTGAAGATGTTAAAAAAAAAAAAAAAAAAAAAATGTTTCTAACATTTAGAATTATTTAACAAGCTAAATCATTGCCCACTGGGAGAGGTCATTTTTTTTAAAATTGACGAAAAACGTACAAATTATACAATTTATCGACTTCTCGATAAATGGATAATTATTATTATAGGCTATTAGGGTAATTCTAATCATGTTAAGTGGCAGTTCAACATTAGGGAATATTCTGCTTTCTAAAACCACATAAAATCACTAACGCCAATTTTGTGTATTACTTTAAAGTCCCTTAAAAAATATTTTCGCTAAGAATTTACAGTCTTAATAACTAAAGGAACGCACGATGTTTTCTCCTTCTTAAATAATATTGTATTCGAAAAATATGACTATTTTAATTATAGATATTATAAAAAGTTTAAAACATTACCACAGTGTATTAATAAAATATATTATAGATAAATACGACGACCAAATTGCGGACAATTAAAGTTTACAAAATATCTGTATTCCGAACTGTAGGATTACAACAAGCTACACATTTACTACAGAAGTAGACTTAATTCGATAATGTCGGCTCATCAATGAAGTCAGACCGCCGGAAAGCAAGGAAAAGAAACGAGTGTAATTAGCGTGACCTTACCAAAATCAAATACGAGCAACTCCATTCTTATGTGTAAGGGGGAAAAAATGTTAATACAGTTTTGAAAAAAAAATCATCGCGAAGTTGCAAGTGTCATTAAGAAATTAAAAAAATGAAATAAAAAATATATTAAACGTAACTATGACAATAATTCAAAACGTCGTTAATTTCATAAGAAGTAAAGGTTTATTTTAAGAGAAAAAAAAATTAATGTAAAATTTAATTTAAACCCATATTTCTTAGAAAACTTTTAATGTGTGCGTAGTAACTATTCAGTTCATCGAACCATTGAATGTCGAAAACAAATCGAATCTTTAATTTATAATTACAATTATTGTTTTATTTTCGAATCGATACATCTTAAAATAAAAATAAATGTTTATTAAAAATAACATATTAATGCAAGTTATTTCTGAAATTAAATAGTTCATTTGTTGTACGTTATACCTGATCCCATATGTATATTCCAATAATCTCGGACAACTCTTTCGCATCCGTAATTAAAGCTACGATTTCCCGGCACTGAGATAGCAATTTCTGATCAGTTGGTTTCACAACTATTTCTAAATAATTTAAAAGTATTCTACTTTAATATAAAATTTAATACGCTATATTCTAAAAACTAAATTAACAACTTATTTACTGCTTTTGTTTTAAGGCACTGACGAAGTAAATTAATTTAAACAAATTTGGTTCCTAATTTAATTGTACAGTAATATTCCGAAATTTTAATCACTATAAATCCAATCTTTCATCGGAAAGACTGAACTAGTATTTATTACTAAAATCAATGTATCCTTTCCCGAGAGGTTATTTGTCGTTCATCCAGAAACGTAAATAAAATGACAGTTTGCACTTTCAACATGAAAGTAAGTAAAAGGAATTGAGAATTTTCTATATATTAATTTAATAAAAATATAAGAAAATAATAATATTAAGATCATAAAGGATCTCGCGTTTATGGCAAAATATATACATCACCGTAAATAAAAGGGCGTTTAAAGAAAAACTTACCTCATACCATTAACAGGGTGTCTGGTAATTTTTATTAACCTTTCGTTGGTTGCGCTATGAGGGAATCCCCGCCTCTTTTTTTTTAAATGTAAATATTTAATAAACTACTTATAATTTACATAAAATAGTTCAGCTATTCGTGTATTGAAATGCCACAAGTCGATCTAAAATATTTATATAGTTGTAATAACTTTAGTTTTTTTTATAATAATTTTTTATTGTGAGTAGACCGTGAAATCGCGGGGATTCCCTCACTGTGCGACCACAATCATAGGTAAAATTTAGTTCGCAACGTTGCCAAATATATAGAAAAATAATTAGAATAATAAGTATTTTTTAATATTTATTAATTAAAACTGATAATATAAAATCTTGTTAAATAAAGAAATTTTAATTTAATAACATAACTGATTTTTACTTTATTACGTTGCTGTCCAACTATCTTTTAAAAAATTATAACTGTTTCAAAATTCCGCGCGTAAACTGGCAACGTCGGAGTAAATTTTACATGGCGGGGATTCCCTCACCGAGCGACCAACGACGTTTAGAAAGTGGTGCGCGACCAACGAAAGGTTAATTTAAAATGAATTAGGCAAAAATGGAAAAAGATGTATATATACGGTAACGATTAAAAAAATTAAGCCTTTTTTTTTTTTTTTTGGTGCGTCAAGTATGGACATTAATCCAGCGCGAGTGAAATTTTTTAAGTGTCAATCGGCGGAATTCGAACCAGGTTCTACCCGATCAAAAAGCCACTGCCTAACGAACTACAACACGCAAGTTGGCTACTACAAAATCTTCTTAATTGTACTTGGAATAGCCCACTATATTAGCATATCAATGAATGTTTATATAGTAATATATTTAAATTTTTCGATGTTAGAACATAATTTTCATGACAAAGCACGCATGAATTAGTTGTAAAAACTTAAAATAGATTTTATATATACATATATGTTTTTTTTAATTATTTGATAAGAATTTGTTTATAAAATTAGGCCACCAAAAAGACAATGCTCTCATAATTTTAATTTTAAAATCAACCGCTTACAAAATTTGAGTAAAAAAATACTGAAGTGAAATATATTATTAACCTAAATTAATATTAGCTAATTTTCTAATTATATTCTGTGGCAAATAACTAATTTTTTTAAAATAAAAGAATTTTAATTAAACTTTGATAATCGCACTAAGTAATAAAACCAAATTACATTATCGTAAAATTTATTTCAAATTAAGAAAGACGAAATCTATTCCGTCATTTATGCAATAATAATAATAATAATTGAAAAAAAAAAAAACAAAAAAAAAAAACAGGAAGGCTAATGAATTATACATTTTGTAACATGATATGTAAATAGAAAAATACCTATGAATACGAATATTTTTGCACTTTTAGTACAGTCGTAGTTTTTATCATTACTTTATATTACTTTTTTTATCTGACAACGTTACAGATAATAAAAGGTCATATTAATTTAAATTATTTATTATTTTAGAAATGGGGAAAATAAAATTACACTACGCGGTTCACATTCATTAATTACATATTAATCGAGGCGTACCTATTTCGCCGGTTAAAGGCTTAGTGACGACAATGAACTCTGGTTCCCAAGATAATGTAATTTGTTTTAAATACATTTTCAAACATTCTTGATAATCGAAGTTTATATCTCTGCAGTACTTCCACAAAATTGAGACCGTCATCGTTGGTACTGACATCAATTTCACGAGTAATTGTTTTTGATCGTGCTCCGTATCCCTAAACGCGTCTAGAACAATATTAAACAAGATAGGAAACAGGAAATATAAAACGAACATACAGGAAACCCAAATTTATTCATTAATTATTCTTTCGTTAGGTGAAAACGTGCGTAAATAGAGAAATAACAAAATATGAAAAAAAAAACAAACTATTAACAGATGAATGTAGTCTCTCACCTTTGTACGATATACCGTATTCCGAGATTTTCTTGCCCCACATACACTGTCTTCGTATTTTAGAAATTTCTTGCAACTTATCGTAACATTTATTTTGTATATAGTAAGTCATTCCTAATTCAGAGACAAAATTAAGTCTGAAAATATCGTACTTGTAACTGAAACAGAAACAAAATCATTATATTTACCATTAAAATAGAAAAATTCCACCAAAAAAATGTATTTCTGAAACGAAACAATTTGTGTTTTGTGAAAACAGTTAGTAGACATGTTAGTTTTCAGAAAGAACGGAACATCAACATCAAACGCTCTCTTCTCGTTTTAATAATTTTCCTTTTAAAAGAACGCCCTAACAAAATGCTGATCTTTTCAGATGAGTCGTTCGCTGCTGCGGTATACAATACAAACCCAATCTGTTAATGTATTGCTATATAAAACTTGGGATACACATGTAATGAAAGTCTTTACTATTACTTCCTTTGCAAACAACTTTTTTTTTTTTTTGTTTGTTTAAATACTACAATTGTATTAAATATCTTTTTTGACTATTCAGCTTGAAATTTAAACGTCTGAAGCATTAATTGAGCATCCTAGCATTACATTTTACGATGTATATAGAAGAAATATAATTTTTAGGATTCGATCTTGAATTTTTAAAGAACCGAAAAATGTACACGATAAATTAATCAACGTAAAAGTAACTGAATATGATTACATCGTTTAGCAGGCTCAGATACCGTGTTCGTTTTTATTACTAATTCTTTACTTTTCTAACTGAAGACAGAATATTGCCGGAAACGTTTCCAGCGAATCGATTTATATTTTCGATGTTTGCGATTTATGTGTATGATTATTCATCATTTTATCTTAATAAAAAATAAGTATAATAGAAATATCTCAGCCGGGTTAAACAAACGAGTACATAGGCAAATACAGAACATTTTTACATATAGAAAAAATTCTGCAAATTACCTAACTTTAAGGTACCTTACCACTATTATATACGTATGGATTCATGCTCATGTAACAAAAATTAAAAATAGGTTCGGCTTTAAAACTACATAAATTAGTTTAACAATCGCATGTTGTTATTTAACATAACAAACTGCGAAGTAATATTTCGGTAAAATATTTTAATATTAAATGTTACACAAAACAATACCAAGATTAGCCGAATATTTATAATTATTTCAAAATGTGAATATTCTCAGAAAATGAATTATAACAATAGCTAGAACAGAAAAAATATTGTAGCATCTGTTCGCTGGATCATACAAACGCATCTTCTTGTTAAATTATTCTTATCTATACTCATTTGTTGTTGCGATAGTCTATTTGCGAGAACCCTTAGCTTCCGTTACGAAAGTCTTGTGTTAGATCCCAGGTGACGACAGAAATTATTACAAAAAATTAAATTAAAATAATCGCTAATAGAATCATACGGAAGGCAATGGCAAATATGCATATCGTGCATATGATACATGCTAGTAAATAGAACTGCATTTTTATACAACAATATAAATAAAACATTTACAGTCATTTCCAAATGTAGTTCTTGCGTCTACGCTCGGTCGCTTATAACAATTACCGTGAACAATACGTCTATGTCTGTACAACTGGAATGTACAAATAGACAGCTATGATGCTCGGCATTAAGCAATACGACTTAGTAATATTCATGTTTAATTCGGAGTTTAAATCACCTACTTTTCTTAAGCGTTATAATCATGCAGAATATCACAAATTACTTGGTCCAGTGAACGTTTCGGACTTTGGAGTTAAAACAACTTGAATTTTCGGTGTTAATAAATACTCCTTTTCAACTCGTACAATACTACAAAATGACAATACTTTTAATGAACCATTTCAGAAAATAATACCTTTTTAAAGCTTCCGATATCCAATTTGAACCTTCCGCTACAGAAAAGAAATTTAACAGCGCCAATCCTCGTTGAACATCTAACGGCCTTAAACCGATGCATTTTTTCAATAGGTGAGAAACTGACCGGCTAGACAGTTTCTTCGTTTGTATTAAAACAGCGTTATCTTCCTAGAATTATCGCAAATACCATAAAAATACCGCAAAGTTTTCATGTGTTTTTTTTTACTTATAATCAACTAAAGGCTGAAAATTGCCGTGTAAAAGAATACTCATTTAAAACCTAATACACTGAAAATAGTAACGACTCAAAATTTAAGTAAGTAAAGGTCAGGCTACATATAACATCATCGACAGTTCTCAGTTTTTAAAAATGTCTGAGAATCATAAAAGCTAGTCGATTAAATATACACGTAATAAGAAGAAATAAATGCATATTCTGTGTATTATTAATATACCCGTTTTAAAGACTATAATACGACGTATAATTGAACGACTAGCCTTGTTATCTTGCTTGCAATGTCCGCGATAGTTACAAATATAAAAACAAATTCTTACGAAGCGTAAGTCTCTAGAATTATAAAAATTCACTCAAATCCATACCGAATAAATATATCAATTAAAATTTCACAAAACAAAATTTAACTCATGTGGCACACATCCCGCTAACCTTCTGAACTTTTCCCATTTCTCGAAAGCGATTGGAAACAGCTTGTTGACTAACGCTTAATTGCTCTGCGAGTTGTTTTTGTGTTTGAGCGCATCGTCTTCATCCAGCAATGCTTGCAATTCTGCATCGTCACACATTTTTGGTGGGTTTCTGTATTCCTTGTCAACAACATCGAAGTTACAACTTTTGAAACGCGAAAACCATCGTTCACACGTGTCTTACGATAAAGCATGTTCACCATAAGTTTTTCAAAGCAATCGGTATAATTCAGCAGCCGTTTTTTTTCAAATGAAAGCAAAAAATTAATACTGTCCGCGAATGCTCTTTATTTGGCACAAATTTGGATATACTGAAATACTATGCAAACACTTTTTCATATTTTCATTGATGCGCGTTTGACACACGTTGATGGAGCAACAAAATGCCATACGTGTCAAATCTTTATACTACACACTACATTGGTGAACATCTGGTTTCTCAAATACCCATTTCATACTTGTACACCTGATATAAACTTATTAAAATATAATATAAAACCATTTTATTAAAAATAGTCGTGTAAAAAATAATGGGCAGTACATTTCATATTAAAAATAATTTTGTGTTCTTTGTATCTTAAGTTGTGTTTTTTTAATGTTTTGGTTTCTTTTTTTTTTGAGAATATATTAAGGAGATCCTTATTTTTCAACAGTAAAGCATTTTTTTCCTTTGTTTTGGCGTATATTTATTGCGTACATCGGTGCCCGCATATTACTGTAGCTCACTGTATATATATTTATATATATTTATATTAATTACAACGTAATTCTTAGGCTACCCCCCATTCGAAAAAATGTCCTAAAAAAATGTCCCAGAAAAATGTCCCAATTTTATGTAACATTTGTTATATTTTGTAGGATTTTTGTTATTGTTATTTAAAAAATGTCACAATTTTATGTAATGAAATATGTAACGAAAAATGTAACGAAAAAATGTCTTAATTTTATATAACGGAATTTAAATGTTAGAATAGGATTTTTGTGGTTATGTTATTTTTTGTGTGTGTTGATGCCAGTAAGAATTACGTTGTAAATTTTGATCATTTTATACAAAGTATAGAAGAGAAAGAGACAGGAATGAAAGCAGGAGGGGTCAAGGGGCACAGCCCCTTGCGAAGCCAAAGTGGCCGAGTTATATATATATATATATATATATATATATATATATATATATATATATATATATGCATGTATATATGTGAGGCGTTCGCGCTGTTTGGTGAAACTGCGAGAAATCTATGTGGGAGGCAGAGGAGGGAAATGCAAACAGAACTCTGTTTTCCGCGTTCTAATCTGATCAGTAGAACTTCTGTACGTACATGTGAAACATGTCGTTGAACGTTTCCAAGCTGTTGAGTTACGAGACACGTACGGTCACCAAATTTCTGACAGCTGAAGAAGTTGTAGGTGCAAAAATTGATCGCAGACTATGCACAATATACGTGTAAACAACGTTGTGACACGTAAGTATGTCTCGGATTCAAAGGAAACGAGTAAAGTGTGAATAATAAAAGTTCAACCAGGTCCGCCAAAAACCAAAACTGAACGCTCTGCCGGAAGGTTCTCACAACCATCTCCTGAAACCGGTGCGGACTCCTACTATTGCAATTTCGTACACCGAAGGAGGAGTACATTTACCATGACACTCATGTGGCACTTCATCAAGCGATTAATCGGAAGAGACATGGCTACCGTCTGAAGAGCAGTGCTTTTGCACGATAATGCGCGATCGCACACGTCTGTTCTTGTTCGCACGTGAATTAAAAATCAAAATTGCAACGAATTTTCACATCCACCATACTCGCCTGATGTGGCTCCTTGGATTTTCACGTTTTCCCCATTTAAAATGCGTGAGAAATGTTTCGTAACAGACGACGAAATCACAGGAGCAGTAACGAAATTTTTCGCTAAATGCACCGCCCTGTTTTACCATGACGCTATCGATAAACTCGTGACCTGGTACGATAAATGGCCTAATGTTTTCGGAAATTATGTCAAAAAATAAAGTATTTCTTCTAGTTTCTTTGGTATTTTTTTCATTATTTTTGGATGCCGGGGAGGTTATTTTCGAAGTCACGTTACATTATTTATTAAACGCCCTACGTGTATATATATAAATAAAAATAAATGTTTTACTTTATAAAAAATTTTATCTGGTTTTGAAAAGAACTAACAGCAAAATTTAAATGTTATTACATTTAATCATCATTTTAAAATTTCACTTATTTAATATATCATAAACGTATGAAACCGAAGAAAAGCGAATGATTCCAGCATCAACTGTGATGGTATTTTAACTATGAAATTTATTGTAAAATTTTAAAAAACATATGGAAATAATTTTTGCATTACACAACTTAAATCCAATTTATTCGCTGAACATACTTACTGCATTTGATTGTTTTGGTAACAAACGACATGACAATGACCAGTGTAGATTTACGATCACTCGGAAATAAATTAATTCTTGTTCTTGTTCCGATATATACTGGATCACTTCAAGTAATTCTGACGATAAACTAGAATTACTCTTTACCTACGAAAGGAAAATTATTGAACCGGATCATAAGTAATTAGAGGTACCAATGTCTCATATATTTCGATAGCTTTTATATATGCAATAAACTAAATACATTATTTTAAACTTATAAAATCTGAATAAAATAATGTATTTTCGAAATGCTTCAATTCCAAAGATAAAATGCGATGAAAATTTAAAGGCCTCTTATAAATTTGCCGTTATTTTGTTTAAATATTTCTTTAAGATATGCATGCGTCTTACATTGGGTAAAACCTTAAATTGAATGTAAAACATATTCCATACTTTTATTAGAAGTTTAAATTAAAGTTAATTTATACAAGATAAATTTTATTAAATTTATAAACTAAATTTATTCATTTTTCATCCTCTGTACAGAATTACATTCATATGTGAATAAAAAATAACTATATTAGTATTAACGAGTTTGCTCAAATTTTAACCGTTAGAATTATATATATTTACCTTACAAAATAATTTTTCATCCACATCTGAAACTAATGCTGGTAACTTATGCACATCTAAAATTCGAATAAACAGAATATTGTTTTAAATATTATCTGCGTGATTTGCTGTATTACATTTTCCAATGGATTGTAATTTATTAAAAAAACAAAATAAATAACATTAAGCAATACTTGAAAAAGTTATTAAATTGAGAATAATTATAAATATTTTTAAAAAAAAATATTTAATATTCTGAAATTTTTTCGATGCGTTTTAGCGTGAATTCCAATAAAGTGCAATATATCGGTAACTCTCTTTCGGAAACCATAACCTTTGCTAGTCGGACTTTTCTATAATTTAATATTTATAATACTTTCATTAGTAAAAAAATAAAAATAATTTGCTAACCTAAGTATAAAATATATGACGTTAACAACTGTATCAATGTAGATTCAATTACATTATTATTCGAACCAGAACATGAAAACATGTCTACCGTATCACCGATCGACGGTATTTTTTTTCTTTCATTCGATACTAACAATTTACACCAGTTACTAATCTCCATTGCTTCTCTCAAATAACCTAGAAGAAAGAAAAAATCAAACTAATGTATTATGAATCCGATAAATTAGTACTACTAATATACAGAAACAAATATTTATCGATTTTCTTTTAAATTGAAAAGTTCAACTATTTCCTTACAACCATCTTAAATATAAAAATGTCACTCTAGATTTTAACACTATGTCAGTACCAAAACATGTTTTCAAATAAAATAAGTTGTCAAGATAATGAAATTTCATTCAAGTTTAATATATTACTCTATATTCCCGAATTATATCAGTAATTTTATAAAAATTTAATACATATTTCTGTTAAACGGATATGTTATTTGTTATACCGTGTTAAGCTTCAAATAATTATTTTTCGTTTTTTTTTTATAAATTTGCACATCGTTGTACTGAAATCAATCATTTATTTACTTACATTATTAAGTCTTTTAAAATATATTAATTTACAAAATTATATTTACAATTTTATAGCGTTTATGCATGTTCTTTGTCAATTAATTAGCATTTATTTTCGAAGGAAATAGTTAACGCTTTAAGTTATTCCGGAGTGCAGATATGATTTTTTTATTTTTCCTTTTAGTGGGTATTGATTTATTCTCTTCGTTAATAATTCATCTGAAGAAATAATATTAGATCTTACTATTAAGAAAAATATCTTACCTATCGTTTTTTGTTTTTTTTTTTTTTAAAGCTTATAAACTAAAATATTGTGTGTTCCTTCCACATACACTTCAAAGCAAATTTGTTTCCATGATCATCGATTTAAACAAAATCTGTGCTTGTACAATTCGTTAACACTGTAGCAGTTTATGACATTTTCGCAGCTTAAGTATAATAATAATAATATAACTTGCTACAACACAGTTTCTCGGCAGCTAGTTTATGCTACAGTTATTGATGTTATGTATCATCATTCAATACATATACTTTATCACTTTTTCTACTGCCTTTATAAGAGAAATTAACATGCAGCAAATTTTTCACATTGATCTAACTTTTTTTTCAACCCTATCCTCCTAATGAAAACTTTTTTATGTAAACTTGCATTCATGGTATTGATACAAAGCCATTTTTATTCATAAAATATCGGGCCATGACAAAAATAAATGTATATGTTGCAAAACGTTATGCTTAACGAGTCAGTACAAGTTGAAAGTAAATTTTAGGATTTCACGGAAAGAAAAATTATTCCAAAGAATATACAATTTAAATGAGTGAAAAAGTACATTAAGTTATATGTACATATATAAAATGATTATTTCGACCCTTCGCAAAAGCTTTTCTATTTCGTTTTTAAAATACAAGCCATAAATTTAAATAATGTAAAATATTTTTAAGCGTGAATTTAAGTTACGATTTTTTTTTTTTTTTGATTTTTTTAGGAGGGGGGGGGGGATAAGCAGTTTATAAACGCGGAAAAAATAAAAGGAATTAAAAATATTACGGCAAAAATACTTATAATATTGTGAATGAAAGACTCTAAAAGATGAATAAAAAAATGTTAATCATTAACAATAGAATTGACAAAATCATGATTTTTGCTGTTATAATACTTTTAATTCAAATATAAGACCTTCGAATTTGATTTTGAAAATATGTATTTTACTAAAATTAATAAAATTCTTTTGAAATGGGTCGAATTTGGAAACAGCAATAAGCATATTGTAAAATCTTTAAGTAAAATATAAAATTTTTGAATTTAATACGTCCGACTTTAGGAATATATATTTTATTTAAACTTGCAGAACTCTTTCTACTTGAGCCCGACCCTGAAAAGAACAATAAACATTCGAACATATAAAACATGAATAATAGCTCGCGGCTTAGAAAGAATTTGCGTAACAGAACAACTGTCTAGGCATCACTTTTAGTGTGAAATTTCCCATCAAACGCTCGGTTGCCGAAATGTCCGATACCCTTTACTGCTACTAATATTTAATTGCAAGCCTCTCATTCATTTACACTCGCTTTTATTACTAACGTAGACATACACGCAATGGCTTAAGTCTAGGTGAGTTCGCTATATTTATCGGAATTTTCTTACGCAACCCGATTACGTTGCTACAAAATTCCACATCTTCGGTCTCAGCACATTCATCGTTAACCCAACTTAAAATATATACATATATACACACAAACTATTCAAATTTCTTTATTTTATTTTTTTGAATTAATTATTTAATTATTATTATTGTAATTTCTATAATTACCATTGTTTTTCCCCTTTTTTATATATAGTATTTAAATTAAAACCCTATCCATTTGGTTGTTACACTATGAATACAAATAAAATGTTTCTTTACATTATTGAGATTTTTTTTAGACGGATATGACTAAGGGTATTTTTTAAAGAAGAGAACAATCCAACGTGAAATATGAAGAAGGAATTCCAAAAGAAAATAGAGAAATAAATAAACTGGATCAACAAAATATAAATTACAATAAACATGTACAACATATAACCTTTGAAATCAAAAAACATTACAAAAAACTGAGATCGCTGTACAATGATAAATTTGGATATGAAGATAATACTTTCTTCCAATGAATCATAGAATACGGATCTTTAATCTATTTCAAAAAATTGAAAAAAGCAAATGTTTAAAAATTTTTATCATTGCTAGGACTAATAGTTCCGAGCTTTTGTGGATTTTCAAACGGAACAAGTTAATCAAATTAAAAGTCCCAAAATCTAAATCCAAGCTAATAAATCACGTACAAAAATGCCAATAATTAAAGAAAAGAAAAAAAAGACCGTCGAATTTGGCAAGAACAGTATAAAAAAAATACTACAGGCCGACGCGCACAGGTGTTAATACCCAATATTGAAACTAGATTAAAAAATAAAAACTTAACATCTAACTACTTCTTAACACAGTACTTAAGGGATAATGATAATTTCACAGTTTACCTAAAAAGATTTAAAATTCCTGACAATAGCCTTTGCAGAGAATTTAAGGAATCAGAAGATACTCCAGACCGCACATTTCAGATATTAAAAATTCAAAATTATCACAAAGAAACAACATCAGTGTTTTTTTTTTTTTTTGAAAAATAATGAATGGAAATATAAAATTCATCATGGAAATTCTTAAGGAAAAAGGAAATATAACATAATGAACCACACAGAAATTTATTTCCAAACTCTGATTAAAAAACCACGTGTAAAAGTTCTGAGTCAGCCTTCACAAATCTAAGTAAGTTAAGTTAGAACTCACTTGTCTCGAGCAGATAATGATAATAAATTAAAAAAATAACGGGCACCAGCAACTGCACTAGGATAAGCCTCTCGCGGAGCACTAGGCTTTTTTCTTAAAGAAACTACCGGGAAATAAATAAAAAAAAAAAAAAAAAAAAAAAAATGGAAATGATTAAAATAAGACGACTTTGACTTGATCCCACCTTAAAACAGCGGCGGTCGGTCTCTCCACGTTAGAGAGATATCACGAAGATTTCATACCACGTGTCCAACAAACTACACTTTGTATAAAAAAAACGTATATTCAATAAAACAGCATATATAAAACCAGATTAAAAAAATTGACTAAGATGGCACGTATGAAATAATAAATAGAAACAAATTTGCACAGTAAATTTTAAACAAAAAGAAACGGTTATATTCGCGACATGGCCATTTACGGTGCACAAAACGGTACCACCAGCCACACTTTGATTTGTATAGTTATCATATTACAGAGAATAGGTGAAACCTTTTTGAAAAGATATAAGATAGAAAAAACAACCATACGAAAAAGAAATACATAAAGAAAGTTATAAAGAATGATAAAAGAGAAAATAGCGAGGGAAGAGGAATATAAGGTGACGAGTGGTATAAGTTAATATAAAGAGTTAATAAATTAGTATAGTTCAGATTCTAGGTTTCAATTTTAAAAATATTGTACTATACAGTTCTAAAAAAGGGATGATATAATTAGTTCTTAAATGTGTAAATATTTCGAATAAACGATACAATCATGCTGATTACTTCCAAGTGGAATTTACCTCGTGGAACCCGTGAATTATCTACGTAATAAATAGACAAAGAACTTCATAATTTTTTATATCCTTATGTTATAGTAGAAACTTTTAAAGAACAAAGAACAGATATGAACTAAAAATATTAATAAATATTCCTAAAAATGTCCAGAGCGGTAATAAAAACACGAAGCTTGCAAAAAATGATTACTTAATATTACACCGAGAAAAATCTTTAGAAAATCAAACTAGTGTATAATCGAATTAAGTTGTTAATAACTAAATCTTTTGATGATATAATTATTATAAATAATGTAGGAAAACTGTAGAAGTAAATAAATTAACTGCATAAAGTAAAAGGTTTAAAAATAAGCAGAATTAAAATAATGTCAAATGAATTTAAGCGCACGAAAAAGAAAAACAGTACTAGAAGAGAAAAGAGTAAAGAAAAAGTACCACAAGACTATTAAGCTCAGATTGACGATGTTTGATAGGAGTATACGGAACTGTATTTTTAAACAGAAATTATCCAATTATGTTAATTCCATTATTTTTAAATCGTCAATGTCACTATTGTTAAAACAATAAATATACCGAAAAATACGGAAATAAACTGCATCCAGTATAAAAGTCAATAAAATGATAAATATTTTCGGATATAGTAACGGATAAAACAAAAATAATTAATTTGTTATACAATTACAGACAAGCTGTATAGAAAGAAAAGTCAAGATGAACTATAAAATTATTTATTAAAACCTAATGAAAAACCTCGCAAAACGAATGCGCACACAATGGCACTACAAATTCAAATGGCAATCAGAAGCTGTGTAAGCTCCAATCACACGAAAATCGTGTAATATCAGTGATGACAATAATGATAAAAATAAAAGGGAAAAATGAATAAAAATAAACAATTAACGTTACCGATGTTAAAACAAAAACTAGGGCTAAAGGAAATAGCGTAGCGTGATGGTCATAGGAATATGTTAAATTTGTAGTTTGACTCAGATTACAAAAAAAAAGCTAAATAAAATTAATTATGAATAAAATCCGTGAGGTTTTTACTATTAACCGTCACACTGTAAGCATTAATTTTCTTGGGTGTACCGGAATTACAAATTTAAAAAAATAACTTCATAGATTAATCGTCATGAAAAACGCAAAATGGTGCCTTTTTCCATTAATACAAATACAGCATTATTAAAATTCTTATATACAAAAACAACCAATAAAACATACTAGGTGCGCAATGTAATAATCCGGTAGCAATTAAACTGTACACCGCTTCCAACGATAACTTATTCGTTTGACATTCAGCAGCAAAAATATAATGAAATAACAGGCGCATTCCTAATGTAATGGCCTTCTTCGATACGGATGCAGTAAACTCATCTAACTTCAATAAATATCTGCAAATAAATTAGACTAAACTGTGAAATTGTCTATCACTATGTCATAACACTGATCAATTGCCTGAAAAAATTATTCATTCACCTAATACAACGATAATAATAAATAAATAAGTGGATTCTTCGTTATTGTAATCCATCATATGTTACATATTTATAACTGAAATGCCAAGATCATAAAAAAAATAAAAAATAAAAAATAAAATAATACGCATATGACTATCAAGTAATAATGCAATTTTTAAAGAACAATATTAAAAATCGTTGTTTTTCTGTGTGTACGTATACAAACGCGTACTAGGGCGAATAATAAGTCGGCTATGAAATTTTTCAAATGTTTTAAATTAAGATAAAACATTTTTCACACTCAGTTAAACACGAAGCTTCCTTGTGAACATTTTCTTTGCTCGTTATTTGTTATAAAAGTTAATACAATTAAAAATTTCTGGAATCCACTATTATTAAATCATTCTAGATTTCGTTCTCTTTTAGTGTTAAAAACAACAATGCGCCGTTCAATTCTATCCATTAAATAATTTTAGCCGATCGCATTTACTTTCGAACTGTTGAAGTTCCTGATTTTTCTTGGATTGTTAATATGTAATGTCTTTAATATTAAATGTAAAATATCAGCAAAGAAAAAAATATTTTAATGTAATGTAACGAAAACCACTTTATCAGATCGGGAACATTACAATAAAACGAAGTTATATGTTAATGTAACATTACAATTTAACGTTATGTAAAATCTTTAAAATTAGATTAAAATACTGTTTACATACATGATACCAAAACAGAAACACGATGTTATGTTATCTTTACAAAATAAATGTTCTTTTGCTTTTATTGTTACGTTATTTTTGCTATTCTTTGTCGTTAAAATATTCGCGAGAAAGATAAACGTATAGAGGGAGTATCAGAACAGAATAAGAATTTGCAAAACCTAAATTTCTAAGCGGTTCGAAAATTGATCTTTCTCGTTTATCTGAATTACTGAAAACATAAAATTAACTTTTCTATAAAAATTATTCTTGCGTTTAAATATTTAGAAGATATCCTTCTTTATCGTATCGATCCAGCAGAAATTCCGCCCTCTTTAACCATAGTCGTCCGCCTCTAATTATTATTAAACTATTGTAGCTTTTCCGAGTTCGTAATTTAATATTTCAAATATATTTTTTAATTCCAATTGATACGTATAATAAAAAATATGTGAGTTGAAATAATTTTAAATTTATAACATTATAAACTATGGAAATATAAATTAATGCTATGAAATATATTAAAATTTTTCTTTTAAACGAAGCCTACAAATAAGCGCCTTTCTTATAAATTATTTCTTTTCGTACAATAAAATGGAAGAAAAGAACTTCTTTGATAAAGTTAGAAAGCAGTTAACTATTTTCAATCAATAGTTTACAAAATCTATAATATGAACTCTAGGTAATGCAAATATTGGAATAAAAAATGAAAGGCGGAGTTTTGTTTAAACCAATGCAAATCTAAACAGAGTGAACCCTATTTTGTGAGATCAAACCGATTTTAGTAAACAACATAGTGCAAATTAACAATTTAACGGGCCGTTTTATTTTACTGTAAAGTACGGTACGATAGTAGACGTCAAAAAGATTGCTTTTTAAAACGAATCAGCTTTATTGAAAAATGGAAAAACGTGTATAAAAATATATTTTAAGAATATGACAAAATAATAAAAACTTCCTGAACAGAAAGAAAGAAAATATGTAATAAATTAAAGATAATCATTAATCTTTAAGACAAAAAAAAAAAAAAAGTTAAGCATTAAATATTTAATAAGTAATGATTTTACGAAAAAAAATTTAGAAAAAGAGAGAGAATGGTCACAACAAAACCCGTAAAAAGATATAAAAACTTCGGCGTTCAATAATAGCAAAAACGGATTAAACTAGCAGGCGAATAATGAATCGAAATAGAAAACAGTTTTAAAGTAGGACACTTAACTTTAGAATTAACTGATAAACTCCATGTAGAGTATAAATAAGGATTTCAGAAAATCTGAATTGCATACTAATTTTATTATAAATTGTTGAAAAAGGAATGTATAAAGAGGAAGTTGCAACATCTGTTAAAATATTCAAAACATGCGTACGTCAATTACTTAATTTTGTATATATCTGTATAAAAATAAAAAAATATAGTATGTAAGTCCATACACCGGTAATAGACAGTAACAAATATATTACATAAGAAACATAAAGCAAGTTTTGAATATCGCTTAAATCAGTGAATATGTAATAATTTTACATCCGCTTTATTGTCGCGCATTATAATAAGCCATAATGCTCTAACATTGAAATAAATAAATTACCCGATTAAAAAAGACACGAAACTCAAATTGTTCTGCGAAACGCACACGTGTATAAGTCTGATACACACTTCTTCTTGAGTCAAGCTCAATGAGCGAGCTAATTCCGTTAATTTCAAACAACTTTTCTGAATGTCGTTTGGACGAGCGATTAAATCTGGAGGGGAAAAAATACAATTACTTAGTTAAAACTAAATACTTGTTCGAGTCAAATACAGATTAAATTAAAAAAGCAAATCGAAAGATTATTAGCACTTTTCGCAAAAAAGTCGAACATTTCAATTATACGAAACCCTTGTAGTCTGAAAGTAAGCATAATAAATGAAAAAACGTAAAAGCTATTTTATTTTCAATTTTGATTCTCGCCACCAAACAGGACTTCATTAAATAATAACTATACTATTCTTTATTCTATATAAATGATTACAAATTAAAATGGTTAATATTAAATCAAAATATAAGTTAATTGGATGTTGTAAATTTTAGATGTTAATTAAAAAGTAAATAAGCGCAAAATTTTAATATTTCCTTCTCGAAGAAAATTAGACATAAAATTATAGAAAACAAATATGATTCAAATTCGTTTAAAAACTTTTAAGAAATAAATATCTCTCAGTTTCCGGGGGTTGAGAAAATGTTATTAAATTTTTTATTTTTCTTCTATTTCTGCAAAATATGTAGAAATCGTATTTCAAGAGTGTAACTATACAAGTTATTAGGTAGAATCGAATACCACACAGTTTTTACACATCTAAAAGCGAATGTTCACCGATTCTAATTTTGAAACTTTTAATTTTTCCAATTTAAAATTTACTCTACACGGCTCTAAAATTTAATGTTAAAACATAGCCTTTTATCGGTTCTTTATAATAAACATACTAATAATTAGAACGTTTTTTTTTTTTAATGCATTTTAACGTTCGTAAAAACAAATTATATATCAGATTCGAAGATCGCAATATAAAAAAATAAAAATACGAACTCATCCAGCAGTCTTTTTTTAAGTAGTAAGCAACATTTCGTATTTTTAGCATAATCTTCTATGTTTGTGTGCCAAATTCGTATTAAACTTCTTTTTAGTTTTTTTTTTTTTTTTTTTATTTATTTATTTTTAAAAAAAGGATTGTATGATAAATATTTTTTTTCGAAGCTTCCCTTTATACAATTGTTTTCAGTCAATATAGCAATTCCATGAAGTTCCTATTGAATTGAAAATGGTTTACGATAAATACTGATGTAACAAATGTAAGAAGAGTAATGAACCGAGTATGTCAATAGACCAAGACCAACATACACGGTTGTAAAAAATTACCAGACAATTTAATTGATAAGATCACGTTGCAGCGAAAACAATAAAATAAGTAAATAAACGGAAAATACTTAGCAACCATTCGTTAATCACAGAAAATAAAATAAGATGCAATTAATTTAAAAATAACGTTATCTAAAAATTATTTTTTAAGTTACTAAAATATATAAAAAAAAAAAAAAAGGTTAAACATTTTGATTACATTAATTAATAATGAATGAAAATAAGTAATTCAATGAAACGCAGAAAAAAAAATTGTCCAATTTAATAATTGAGAAAATTTACTTCTAAGCACTCTGCCCTCTCTACCTGCGCCGACCGTGATTCGAACTACTATACATATATTGTTGTATTAGTATTTTGAATAAATAACACATCGAAACAACAAAAATATACTCGCTTACAAATCTAAACATGTTCAGTAAAGTTAATTTCTCCTTCGGCCGACCATATAATAGGATAAGCATTTAGAAACACCTTAATTATATTTAAAAGCAATTTCATACGGCGAATTTTTACTGTACATATTCTAAATAAACAAAAAGCAAAAAGGAAAAAGTTTTTTTAAAATTAAATATCATTACTTTTTAAAATCTGTGCTAGGCAGACGTTTAAAATGAGCACGTGTTGTTCTCGACTGCTTAAACTCCACGGGGAAACGCGCAAATTATAATTATTCTGTAAATCGAAAAATAAAACAAAACAAAAAAAAAAAAATATTAATAATAAAAAATAAAATGTTTTTAATTTTAAATCAAAACGAATATTACTAACAATATTAGATTACATTTGGTGCTTAAAGGATATCGCAACAATTATAAAAAAAGACAATTTGTAATAAATTTTTCAGGACGTAAATAAATAGTACACACCTTCAATATTAAAGATTTTAAACTAAAAATGAAATTTTTGAAAAATGTTTGTTTTTCATTTTTATTATTTCAGTTTTTTTCTGCTTCTATTGCGAAATAGTCATAAAAAAATTTAAAAATCTAAACTAAACAGTTCATTAATATTCTTGTTAAAAAGAATAATGTTCTACCATAAATTCAACGAGCTGGACGAATATTAGTGTATAATAAAATTTACGAGACTAAAGAAATTACATAAAAAAACACCAGAACATTTTTATAAAATCTGTCCTCAAAATACATTCGAAATTAGTAACTTTATCAATTATTCAAGTGCTTACTTGATAATAATGAATATATTTTAACTGCGGAGCAACATGCGACGAAATAATCGTCGTTGTTTCTTCTTTAGCCTGTAGCTTCGACATCGCTCTAGACAACTTTCCGTTCACCGAATCTAATATATCCACATATTTTGTATATACTTCAGATAACACGTCACATTTAGACATCGAATGCACACGTAGAATAATGCTTTCGCAACAGCATTTGACTGTTTTCAACGATAAACGATCGTCATCCAGAAACGTTAAAGCTTGTTCCAATTCGCTTAAAAAATAATAATAAAAAGGTAATTATTCAAATTTGCCTTGCGCCACATTTATAAAGAGGGACATGGATGCATCCAAGATCTAGAGACATTGACATACTTTAGATTACATTATATACCGCCGCACTTTCAGAAACGAGGTGCACATTACCGGAGCAATACGAGACGCCGAGTGCGATACTAATCATAGGTTACTCAGATCCGTTATACGCATGCATGTTCAAAGAAGAAAAGTTGCTCTTCATCCGCCTCAGTTTATTTCAGAAAAATACAATAAAAATAAGCTAAATAATAAAAATATTCAAAATCTAATTGCTCTATATCTAGACGAGGTAATTAATAAAGGGATATTCATCAGAAGGCAAAATCAGAGTTCCTGTAAATTGTCATAAAAAAGGTGATAGTCTTTGGATAATGATTAAGGACACTTTGTACATAGCGCGTGATAAATTCCTCGGCTTTATGAAACGTAACAGACAATATTGGTTTTCCCATAACAGTACTATAATAGGCGAAAAAATTCTACAAAAACGACAGGCATTCATCAACCGGCAAAATGATACTTCTAACAAGCAAAAAAGCGCAAAGTTCTATAAAGTAACGGTACTAGTTCAAAAAGAAATGCGCATTCTAAAAAAAAATACTTGGAAGAAAATAAAACTACCGAAATTCAGGATTATGCGGACTCCGGTGATTATAAAAAATTCTTTGATTCAGTCGAATCCATATTCGGACGGTATCTCCATTCTAAAACTCCGCTTCGAGATAATAATGGCATCTTAATTACAGATAGTAAGAATATATCAGACAGATGGAAGTAGTATTTTTAAGAATTATTAAACATTCCCTCAACAGTAAACTGACTACTCACGTTGTTGAATGCGTACCAGTTCTCCAAAGTTAGAAGAATTAGGTAAAAGTATAACCATTGAAGAAGTAGAAGTTGCATTGAGACGATTCAGCAGCAGACCCTGATAACATTTCGCCCAAAATATTACAACTGAATCATAAAAATCTAGTCATAATTTTACTAACTATTATTGTTTAACATCTGAAAAGAAGAATACATTCCATCTAATTTTAAAAATTGTTTTTAAAGAAAACTCTAATGGAAATTCCCTTAATATTTTTTTATATGCATAACAAAAAAAAAGCAAAAAAAAAAAAACAAAAAACCCACAACTGTGACAACGATAAACACATAAATAATACTGACAGACATTGCTCTAGGAAACATAATTCCTTTAGGTCTTTGGAAAAGTTGACAAATATAAAATAATTTAAGAGTCAATTATTTTATTTCGTATCAATGGTGAACAAACAAAAAAAAAAAAAAGTAACTTTGAAGATTCGCATGCATTTTTACTATATATACAACAAATTTTAAGACATTTCCAGTTAATTGTAAAAAACCGTAATCCTCAAACTTACCCAGCTTCGATTAAATACTTAACATAAAGGTTGTACACTTCTATTTGTAAACTTTCATCAAATATCGATGTTAATTGCAGTGCGTCTTCTAACATTGTGCTTTGACCACTCGCGAATATATACAACAATATTCTTTGAATCTAAATATAACAGTATTAATAAATCTGTCTGAAATCATTACGCTCGTAAAAAAGAAAACAATTTTCCCTTTACAAAAGCAAAACGGACTACATTAATGTAGTCTGATAATAAAAAGATCGATTACAAAAAATGAACCACTTACCTGAAATGGAATACTCTCATTGTCACAAAGTGCTACTAAGTTCCAGCATTATTCCTCTATTACTGTACTTTCATACCATACATTATTTTTAAATACGCATATTCCCGTAATTATTTCGAGTTGTAAGAAGTTCGCGATTCATTGAAGTTTTTAATCGACATAAAATTAACAGAATCTTTAACTTCATATTAAATTACTAGCCTATAATGCTCAACACATCTTTACTAACGCGGTTCCGAGTTATCTAATTTTATGGGTGCAGCTTTTTTTATGCTATACCCCAACTATTTATTATTCAATGTCGAAGCAAAAAGTTGATGATGGGTGTTCGCATGAAATAAAAAGAAGAATCGCTCGAAGCAAGGCCGAAATGATATGGCTAAAAAGTTTAACCTGTAACATTGATTTTCCCAATTTTCTTGTATGCAGCCGAAACGTGGATGATCAAAACAGTGGATAAAATATCGCATTGACGTGTTCGAAATGTGGGTTGGGCGGCGAGTGCTGCGTGTAGCGCGGACTGAAAGAAGAACAAATCTTTCAATACGGACTGAAGTCGACGAACCGGAAGATTTGCATAGATTATACGAAAAACAGATCCACCAATTTTTTGGATATATCGTAAGATGCACAAGAGAAAATCTGGAAAAAATATTACTACTCAGCGAAGCACCCGGTACAAGAGAAAAGGGGTAGAGTGCCCACTCGTTGGACCGATGGCTTACGGAACCAATTTAGTGCGGTAACAACAGTGATCAACACAGCTCAAAACTGGAAACAATGGAGAGCACTCGCAGGTAGAGATGCGCAAATCAACTCCGCTAGAGGAGTTGGATATATATATGTGTTCATTCCGACTGCGGATATATATCCGCTTCTCAACTCCAACTCCGGCGGAGTTATCTCATATCCAGCGTATAATCACACTCTTCGTTGCGTAACTCCGCGCAACACTCCTAACGCACAAAGCAACAAAACGTCTTTGAACATGGTGTGCATTTTCTTCGCCCAGTTCCGATTTACCGACAGTGGATAAAAAAAACTCTCTCACACATACATACTGTTTTCTACTAAATAGGATATTTCTTATCAATAAGCATAAAATAGCTAGTTCGCATCGCGTTACATAACATCTAGCATTAAATTCGTGGACCATATTACTCACTCGATTTAAAAATTTTAAATCACACCGCGCTATTACCCCCTCCATACTGCAGTCTACAAACACGATGTAATTCCGTGAAACACTAATAATAAGGCAAATTTTAACAGTTGCACGCGCAGCTGTCGCCTTTCGGAGTGGAGATATATCAAATCACTCCGCCAAAAGTGAATTCAACTGTGTCCGGAATGACAATATTTGTTCGCTGTGTGACACCGTGTCCAACCACAGATATGTTTCCGAGGATATAACTGTGTCCGAAGTTACCCATGCCTACTCGCAGATCATTCGATTAATCAGTAGAAATGATTTGAGAAAGATATTTTAGTTCAATTAGGATACAAAATTTATTGAAATAACTTCTAACAATAGTATAGCCAAATATTTTAAATTTAAATGAATAACTTAACTTACATAATCATTCGTAAATTTGTTGTGCTTCAAATTATATTTTTTCAAAATTAATTTACAGGTCACATATTGCTGTTGTTCTCTTATTTGAGCAATATAGTCGCTTTTTTTAACGCTTAACGATTCTTCACATATATTCTTGATAGTATTGCTCCATGGCACCGGAGCGTGTTTAAGAATACAAAGCACGCATTTCATCTGCTCCTAAAGTAATTAATAATTGCGAAAAAATTAACGGAAAGTGGAAAAAATATTTTTTGGTAGACGAATCGAAAATAATTGTGTCAAATAAAAATTTGAATACCTCTAAATTCAAAATGCATTTTACTAAAACAGCAACTTGATTCTCCCATGGTGCTTCTCCCCAATACCACCAATCGAACGGCCCTTCCACTAAATACTGCAATTCAATTTACATTGATAATGAAATTTTTGATTCACCATGTGTAAACAAGAAAAGTTTAAAAAAAATTATATATGTCCTTACATACACCCCGCACGCATACGCATATATATATATATCATACGCAACACATAAATTTATGTTGATCATCAATTTACTGTGCAAATTATTGGGTTTATATATTTCGGTCGCGCTGTAAAAGTACAAAATAATATTCAATGATTTCAATAATTTCCTTTATAATTTTCACTGATGTCGTCAGTTTATTATGTTTTCGACCACGCAACTGGGGAAAAACAATTTAAATCATACTTTTTCTTTTAATGCGAAATAATTTAAAACAATACACCGGAATACCTTAATGTTCAAAACAAATCGGAATTTTATTGTACTTTTTGAAAACAAAATGAAATTTTTTAAAATTAAATAATACAAAGTAGGATACACACCAGTTTTTGCTGAAGAATGATTTAATTTAGCAATATTCCCGAATTAAAAAATTATGCTGCGTAAAATTTTAAATGTATATTAACAAAGAAAAATTTTAAGAACGTATAATCAACTTTCAATCAAATAAAATAAAAACTTATACCTGAATGTACTCCGATATTACAAGATCTGAATTTAAATTATGCTGCAGCATATACTTCTCCAAGAATTCGGCTATAAATTCTTGTAATATATCAGAAGGAACTTTATCGAGTATCGCAAATACTACATCTTGACCGACATCCTGCGTAAATAAATACAGCCCTTTACTAATTACTTCGAAACATAGCGTTATAATGCAATATATCCAAAATTATTCGCAGAGCCCATCATCAAGATGATATCAAAATTTTTAATTAAAATAATTCAAGTCCATCGATCGAAAACAAAAAGCTAGCACATTCTGCAAACGGCATCGTACTTTTACTAAAAACTTAGAAAAAAATTCGGGCAATCGCGCAAACGGTCGATGAAAAATGTTCAAAAATAGTCCTAAAAATAAATGTAAACAAAATTAAATATATGTCTGATAAATTTGTAATAAATAAAGATAATGTAGAGCGTGCGGCAGAAAAACCGAACGTATTTAAAAACGCAATAGCAAGCGAACAAATAATGCTAGGATTTTTTTTTTTTTTACCAAATGAAAGAGAAAGAAAGAACATTTTTTACCGTGCATTTAAATTTTTTGATAGGTTTATTGTTTTAAAAATTACTTCGTTTAAACGATAACCTTTATTTTCAATACAATTACGAAGACGAGTTTCGAAATTTTCATACACTTTTGTCGATATACTATACTCGCTAGTGTATGGCTTTGGAATACCTCCCAATATCAGATTTTAGTTCCTACAAGTCCCGCGGTTCATTCTCATAGACTTTGGCTTTCAAATAACCGTACAAAAAATAATCGCATATGGACAAAATCGATGAGCGCAACGACCACACAATTTCAGAGCTGCGCGAAATTATGCGATTGCCAAACATCTCTTTTAATAACGACGCCGTCTCGTTCGCAGTATGGCAGGTGGCTCCGTCCTGCTGAAATCAAATTCTAGAATATTTCCGCCGTTCTTCAGTTGTGGTTTGACGAAGTCGTTTAGAAGAACCTGGTAGCATTCTCCGTTAACGGTTCCTTCAAAGAAATACGGACCAATCACTCCCCATGCTGCAACGCCCATCCATGCAGTGACCTTCGGTGAATGGAGGGGTTTCTTCCGAATAATTCTCGGATTTCTCGCACACCAGTAACGTAGATTCCGTTTATTCAAATCACCGTTTAGGTAGAAGTGCGCCTCACCCATTATCAAAATCGTGTTCAAAGAAATTTCGTTAAACGCGATTTTTTTCAACATCAACCCACTCAATTGAATCCTAGCGACATAAGCAGCCGGTAAGAGTTGATGAGTATATAAAATTTTATAAGGGTGATAATTTAAATCATAATGAAGGATACGTTGAACTGTTCTGCCAGATATGTTTAGATTTTTAGCGTGTATACGCGCCGAACGACTGGGACTTTTCTATATTGCTCCACGAACTCGAACGATGTTTGGTGTGGTCCGCACGGTTTTAGGAACCCCTGAAGGGTTTTAAAAAAAAAAAAAAACACACAGTCAGTCTTGTGAAAATTTCTGATTCAATTACGAAACGTCTTCTCAGAGAATAGAGTTTATTTTGGTGCAATCGAAAACTGTTGACGAAATTTGCGTGTTGTCGCCACGTACGGCTCGTTCCTTCGAAAAAATCACTCAACTGCGAACGTGCGCTGCTCCGCACTCCAGTCACCCATGTTGATCTTCCCCGCTCTTTCAAATGCGACTAAAATCATTTTTGGATGTTGCCTAAAGAGGGCGCTGTTGTGTTTTAAAATACGTTCGGTTTTTCTGTCATACCCCGTACATATAAATCAACAAGAGTAGCTAAATTCGTTTATTTAGACTAATTAAAGTAACAATTTAGAAGATGAAGTATTGAGAAGGACACAAATAACATAGCTTTCCAAAACTAACAAACATATTTAAAAGTGCTAATATATCCATGAACCCGAAAAGAATGTATGAACAGTGTGTACTGTCTTAAAATATGATAGCGAAACACAGATATTAACGAAAAAAACTAGAATTAAAGGTAAGCATAAATCAACGAAAAATGGAACAATCGATGCTAGGTATTAATTTGAATGTCAAATAGACAAACAACAAAAGTAACGGACACGATAAGCATTATTAAAAAAATAAACAAATAAATGAATATGATCCAGTCACAACATTAGAAGTACAAATGATCAATGAATAATTTTATTGAAATCATGGAAAAAAGCGAACTCTGGTCCGGCCGACGAATCGTTGGGAAGATAGTTCGAAAGTTCCGATTAAACTGGTGACAGGAGGCACAAGATCACTACGCTTGGAAAGAACTAGAGGAATTTGTATAACAGTGGACCAATAACGGCTAAAGAAGATGAAAAACGCGCGAAACCTTTTGTGAAGTAATTCTGAGCAGTAATAGCCACAACTAATTATATCATATCTGAACCATTTCTTTTTTATATAAAGCTGCGTGAGAAATGAATGTATTCTACGATTGTTCTAAAGGAACTGGTAGAAAGCAAAAATAACAGAGACGGAAAAAATAAACTCGACGCAGGATTTAAATGGGAATTGTTGAAACGAAAAAATTGTTGACAAATGTGAAATATCAAGAACCCGCCAAATGACAAAATGTTGGTTATGTTTTTTTTTTTTAAATAACAATTCACTCGTTTTTTAATTTATTTATTTTCCCAATAAGTAACTGTTTTTTTACGATTACAAGGAATCTATTTTTGTCGTTTGATGATCCTTCTCACTGAATTGCATTAATATTGATTATTTTCAGCAGTACCCTGAGTATTCTCAATGTAAACATTTTAGGAGAATGTATTATACTAATATTGTTTATTTTAAATATTCAAATTTAGACGGTACACACAATAAGTAAGTTCTTACAATCGTTATACACCTAGAGAATATATTTGCATATAATTTAATTTTATTCGTATCATGATTATGTCATTCTACTGATAATTTTCATCTAATCTAGGGTAAGTTTCCTATTTCACTAAAACACTCAAGTATACGGTATTTCATAGTATTATTGCAGAACAGCTATTTCCGCGCATATAAAATAAAATATAATAGTTTAATACCTGAATATTTTTCTCCTCTCCCTCCTCCATTTATTTTTTACGGTTTACACTTTGGAATTAATAATAAAAATTCAAGGAGCATTTCCTAAAGTGATAGTGCGTTCTTATTAGTTTTAATATTACAAATCTTGCATGTGATAAAGAGGCATTTATTTTCCAGAATGACGCAAATTCGAAAGCGTTCTTGTTTATCATAAACACAAATATCGTTAAAATATATTTATGATTTTTAATTATTTTTTAAATTACGGATACATTTACACAAGCACTCCCACTTCGTTAAAGGCCGTACCACATTTCTTTTGTTTCTTCTTCCTTTAGCTGGTCGATCACCGAAATTGAAAGTTTTTACAACATATATATATATATATATATATATATATATATATATATATATATGTATGTATATATATATAAACTCGGTCATTTTGGCCTCGCGAGGGGCTGTGCCCCTTGACCCCTCTTTCTTTCATTTCTGTCCCTTTCTCTTCTATACTTTGTATAAAATGATCAAAATTTACAATATAATTCTTACTGGCGTCAACACAAAAAAAATAACATAATCACAAAAATTCTATCCTAACATTTAACTTTCATTATATAAAATTAAGACAGTGTTTCGTTACATATTTCGTTACATAAAATTGGGACATTTTTTCTAATGGAGGGTAGCCTAAGAATTACGTTGTAATTAATATATATATATATATATATCGTCGCGTTTGGCCTAGTGGTCAGAGCGCTTGACTTCAGATCTGGAGACCTCGGGTTCGATACCGAGCGACGACAAAATACCCGGCGCTAGTTTATTAGTATACAGCAGTTGAGACACATTTAGACTGCATTTGTATATCGATGAATCAAGCGACTATAGTCAGTTGCAAATGTAGTCGTGCGTGTGCGCTAGCGTTGCATGAATACATATAGCCGGCGAATGATCGCATCAACGTGAGTAGGCCAGTCGACTTGGCTTCGGCTCGCCACTGATAACCTTTCTCACGTTGGTCGGCAACATGGACGCTAGGTTGTACCCCTGTTTCTGTGCTACTCAAAAGCGCTGTTACTTTATCCTTACAGATAAAACTCATACTCGTAAACGGGGGAAAATAATTATAATAATAATATATTACATATATACATATATATATATATATTTCAGTCCTCAAATGAAATTAATTATATCAATTAAAATTCGTATAACCAAAAAAGTGATGAGAAATTAATAGTGATTGTGCCCGTTGAAGGAGTTCTAACATTCAACTATTTTCGAATGATACCCGGAACTGAACTGAACTAAGTAAAATTATAACAAAACATATTATATATTACATATTTTTTTCTAATCGCCGCGATAGCCTAGTTCCTAAAGCGCGTGGCTTCCATCACGGAAGTCTAGAGTTCGATCACAGGCGAAGATAGAAATTATTACAAATAATTAAATTATAAATAACTGCTCTAAGAAGCAGAGATCATATAATTTACCTGAATATATTCGGAAATGGAAACAGTAATGCCAAACTTGTTACGTATTTCCGAGATATCCGACAAGATTTTTACTTTGTATAAAATATGTTCTAAATAATTCGAAGAGTAAGCCAAATTGTTTAGACGCAACAGACGCGATTCGTCAAAATTACTTTCTATTCGAATTATTTTTAAAATTTTTTTTAAAAAATGTATCGCACATTCAGGCCATTCCGTCTCAGATCGCAACTGCATCAAACTGCAAGAAAAAAATAAATTTGATCAAATACAAAAAATGAACTATTGCACCCAAATTTCACAAATTAAACTAAATCAATATCGCTTTTTAATTTAACAATAGCATAATTAGCGTAACAATTGCACTTTCAAAAATATTACTATATATATGGTCTCACTGCAAATGTAACTTTACCAGATTAAACAAAAGTGTTAGATCGCAGTACGAAAAGGTTATATTTAAATTAAATTACAGCTGTAACTGTAAAGCTTACGTACCTGTAAAGAAAAAAATTATTTCAAGAATAGCAGCATAAACAATTTCTAATGAATTTAGAACGTTTTTTCAAGCTCAATAAAAAAAAAACAATAAATATTTCTCCCATCCGTTTTATTTTACCATTTATTTATTCATGTTTTAAGAATACACAAAAAAATTACCAAAAATAAAATTCAAAATTCAAAAAGTTACAGGCTGATGAAGTGGAGGGGTAAAAAAAAAGGGCGTGTCCAGGTGACACGATTCCAACCCTTCTAGTCATCTGAAACCAAAAAAAAAAAAAAAAAAAAAAATTCTTAATTAGTAAAGATGTTGTTTACCTCAGAGAAGAAGGGAAAAAAATTCTCATAAAATAGTGACTGTTTGAAAAAAAAGGTTGATTTTTTATCTGTTTTTTGACTTCTCTGAATTTTTTAAAAATAGTAAAAATCAAAATTTTGACTTTATGCTAGTAGAGGATATAGAGGGATATATAAAGAAGATCCATACCCAATTTCAAGTAAATCAGTTTATTAGAAACTGAGATATCATGTCAGCCGTGTTGAAAACAGTAGTTTTGAGAAAAACGAGTTTCAAGTTTTGAAAGTTTCAGGCGATCTAATTCATAGAACGGGATTCCTGTTTCATACAATGGACCTTATTCTACTTCAAATTGTTCATTTTCTGACGTTCTTTTTACTAGACGAGCAGTCCTAGCTTCCTTTGAATCATCAGAAGCTCGGATTTCAGAGCGTTCAATCTGAATTGCATCCCGCCCGACAGCGAACGCATGAGCTTCCGGACCGATTATGATTCCTATGACGTTCATCATTTATAAAATGGGTATGAAGCCTTCATTAAAAATGCAAACTGCTACATAATTTGCAATTTCAATTGTTCGTGGTCCTGCATGTATATATTTTGGAGCAAAAGTCCGTATCAGTGAGTTTAACGATTCACTGTTATTCTGAGTTTCTGAGCCCAAACATTGTTGTAATAAGGTTTCTGCAGACAAACTTTCATAGATTGGCTTTGTAACTTTCAATATTTCGTCAGTCGGAGGGTCTAGAAGAACACTTCTACGTAAATGGCCGCACACACTACCCTGCCTGCAGCTCAACGTCATTCAACACACAGTATTCTGCGCTTTCACTGCAAGCACAAGTCACCGTCTCAGCCCTCGACTACTAACCACTCAGACACCAACGCGTCTCTACTCTGATGCGACCGGACTTACTACCGAATACGAGGATTTTTGGTTTTGGCCGAATAAGCATCCTTGACGCGACAAAGCGGCGATGCAACCTAGAATGACGTTGGAGAGATCGTGAATTGATGAACAACCAGAGATTCAATTTCTAACTCAAATGCCATCAAGAGACAGCGCTATACCTACCGAATCCGTATCAATATATAATATATAAGAGTTTGATTTATCCTCAGGTAATTGAAGAATGTCTACCGTCTATTGTTTGATCCGCTTCGACTGATTCGATTTAGTTGCCGCGTCACGAAAATAGCTATAACTTCGTAAGTAATTTTAATTTTGAAAAATCCTTTTAGGGACATATTCTTAAATGTCTAAACTTTCAGAACATGCAAAAAAAAAAAAAATTGATTTTTTCATATATTTAGACTAGAATACCCCCTTAATGAACTTTCTTCCTATGAACATAACCGCAAAATAAGACTAGTACAAAAATAAAAATTACAATTTTGTCTAGTTATTTTTTTAATTCAACATCACATTATTATTTTAACAAAGAAGTGATTACCGATTTAGAATTTTTTAGAAGAAGTTTCGAAAAATATTATTATCTTCATCTTCGATTTTCCACTAGTTCGCAAGCTCTTAGCATTTTTGTCTTGTACTTTAATTTTTATATTACAATATAATTCTGATACATCTCTAGTAATCCTAATCTTTTTTCCATTTATTCTATTTAATTTTCTTTCACTGCAATTTTAAACACACCATTTCGCTCCCAATACTTGTTCTATTCTCGTTTCTTACTTTTTTTCCAACTATTCTAATTTCCTTAATATCTCTCCATTTTGAAACTTATCCCTCGCTTGACTCCCAACATCTTCACCCATGCGTATATTTTGAAAATCGAACGTTTCCTCTTTTATTTTTTTCACTACCCGAATTCCTCCACTAAAACATGAAACCAATAAAAAGTTACACAGCGGCGAGGATACAGCAGAATTATTTGCTAAACATTTTGCTAAAGTATTCCAACCACATCATATTCAATCCAATGCACACCCAAGAATTATCCATCAAACTGAATGGCAAATTAAGCCAGTGTCACCGTTAGAAGTGGCCAAGGAGATTGACATCAACCCAAAAAAAGGATCTAGCATAGATGAAATTTGGTCTGGTGTTTTAAAAGAACATTCACGCAAAGCAATTGTATTATTGAACACGTACCTGAGTGCTTCAAAATAGTTCAGATAATCATGCTCAAGATGCTAGATAAACTAGAAAAAGTTGCCTCGTACAGACCAGTTTCATTATTGCCGGCCATATCAAAACTGTTTGAAGGATTATTCCTTAAGCGCCTCAAACCGCTCACAGCCATTCCAGATCACCGGTTCGGCTCCCGGGACCAACATTTTCAATCATTGACCAAGTTCATCGAGTTACACCAATAATCAACAAAGCATTTGGATTGGCGAAAATTAGCCAACAACTGACAGAAAGATATTGTCGTCTGCTAGAGTCACATCTTTCTAGCAAAAAAGTTCAGAGTTGCATACGAAAGAGCGAAGTCAACAATTTCTTTCTACACAAGCTGGAGTACCGCAAGGTAGCGTCCTTGAACCTATTTTGTACCTCTTGTATATGGCTGGTATCCCAAGAACGGGTAATACCACCACAGCAACGTTTGTTGAACTGCAATATTGTCTGTGCGTGATTCACAAGTCGAAGCGAATAATAACCTGTAAAATGCTTTAGACCAAGTTTCAAGATGAACGAAGAAATGGAAAATAAAATTCAACGAGCATACACCCATTCACATTACATATGCCTTAATAATAGTTAATCCGCAGTATAGTGTTTACATCAATAGCCAAAAGATCCCGCAGAAGAATTCAGCTAAGTCTCTAGAACTACATCTCGATGCCTGTCTAACATGGAAGCATCATGTGAAGCAGAAAGGGGAACAAACCTGAATTAAAGTTCATTAAATATGGTGGCTGTTAGTAAGAAATTTGCAACTGGACCTCTACAGTAAACGACTACTTTACCAGTCAATTATCAAATCCATCTGGACCTATGGGTTTTAACTTTGTGGATGTGCAAAACCTGCTAACCGAATAGTCATTCAGCGTAGCCAAAAGAAAGTTATTCGTGCAATTACCGATGCAGTATGATATCAAAGAAACGAGTATCCGCATACAGATTTGAATCTGAAGTGGGTAGTCGAGGTTATTCGTGACTTCGTCGTTAAACATGAAAAACGACTTCATCAACATCCGAATGTTGAAACGATCCAGCCGCTCGACATATTATCAGATGTTAGGCGTCTTAAGCGATTAAAACCGAACGATCTAGTAGTGTAAATAATATTTACATATTATATAAATAATAGAAATTAGTTAATGAACTAATATATATTCTATACGTGTTTAATTGCTAGTTAGTTATATAAATATATATATATATATATTGATTATTTAAACAGTAGTTAAAATTGCAATACATATTCATGGTGGCCACTGAAATATAATTTTTAAATTCTCGGTTTATATTTTCCTGGTCAAAATCCTCCCAGTTTCCTGATTATTAGAATTGTATTAAGAAAAAAAAACAATGGAACTTTTAACCACTGATAATATTTGACCACTGCAGCATATTTTATATGAATAAAACAGAACTTCGTAATTTATTTTGAATAAAGTACATTAAAAAGTGCATTCGTTTTTCGCTTCAAATGATTTTTTCTTATTAAAAACATTGATTTTGGCTATTTTTACTTTTTCCCCGGTTTTACAACAAAATTCCCGGCTTATTCCCGGTTGGGTGGTCACCTTGATATCTATTAAAAAAAAAAAAAAAAAAGAAGTCATAATTCATGTCTAAAATTCGTATGATTTACGTTTCAAAAGTTCCACCTTATCAATTTTAGTAATCGGGGGGATCCTTTTCTTTCTATTAAACGTCTATTTCAATATTACACTTTCCCCGTCTACTATTCGATTTCATACTTCTCGCATGTTTAAGTGTGCTCTATACTTTTTTCATACGATTGATGTATGAACGATAATAAGGATTACAAGCTCCTTTGTTAATCTGCAGGGGAAATTTTAAATTTTATCAGCTA
Source organism: Icerya purchasi (assembly GCA_039619475.1). Lineage (NCBI taxonomy): Eukaryota > Metazoa > Arthropoda > Insecta > Hemiptera > Monophlebidae > Icerya > Icerya purchasi. The sequence continues at coordinate 383,342,174 of CM077115.1, forward strand.
GAAAACCGTAAATGAAAAAAAAAAAAAATCCTTTATAGGAGAAAGATGATGACTTGATAATGAGCAGACCATTAGATTAACTGTACAGACTTAAAAATTAGTTAAAAACGCCAAAAAAATAAGTTTTCACGAAGGTCTTGTGATAAGTAGAATTATTCAAAACGAACAACGCTCTACCAGAAACTTATATATTGCATAAAACTTAATAAGGAAATGAGGGAACAAAGCGCAGTGTATTGCTGTGCAAGAGAATATCTGTGACAATAAAATTCAGATCAGTGGTGATGCGCGTGTGCTTAAAGTTCATAACAAGCGTAATGTGGTCGGAGCCCGTCAACTCAAAAAATAAATAATAATACTTATTTTAAACACGATAAACGTTATTTATCTGCGATAATAAAAAGGAAAAACAATTCAGTAAATATTTTCTGTTCGGACACTTTTTAAAAATCTTCACGAATTAAACATCATTTCTAGCATTATATTTCTGATTATAGAAGGTGAATAAAATTATGATTCACTAACAGTATAATATTGTGTAGAACATTTATTAACCCCAGGTAAAGTTTAGATATTATAATTGACGACTAAAACAAATATTACGTTTTTAACATTTCATTTAAATTAGTAGATTTTCACAATTTTCAAATTAATTCCTCACTTCACTTTACGTTCCCTGTCACCATTTTTGCCCATTTCTATATACAGAGATATACAACGCATTTCTATAAAATCGTAAAGCTGGAGAAAAAAAAAAACAATAATAGGAATAAAACTTGATTTTGCGAACTCCTACTAAATATCCTTTAAAAAGGTAAATATACTTAATTATAAAACTAATGTTTAAAAATTCAGATCATTATAAAAACAAGTATTAAAATAGTAGTACAAACTTACTTTATTTTTTCATTACACCAAACAATAACATCTGACAATATATTAGGAAATAGAGATAAACAAACTGGTAAAAATATTTGTAACCAATCTAACAACTGAACTGAAGTTATCCACGGAGGAACAATTCTCAAAAAATGAATACACTGTTCTTTTGTTATTTTATTTCGTAATCGATTTTCATGTCTCGTCCAGATCAGCACCGCTTCTGTTACATTACCCTATTGATTAAAATTTAATTTCTTTAACGTCTTTTAAATCGGCACCAGTAAAGCGTTCATTTAAAAGGTGTACTAAAGTATAATCGTACATAAATATCTTTATCGTTCAGTACTAGAAAAAAGGGATAAAAGAAACCCTTATGAAACTTCGTTATCCATCTGTGTTTATGTTATTAGTGATATTTCAAAAAGCACTATAACCAGCTATTTAACACACAGAAGTAAAACTTACTTGCTCACTCTTATATACTATTGACCAGGTGCTTTTATGCCGGATATAATATGAAAATTCATATAACGTTTTTTATTTAACGGAACTGCTTCGTGAAAGCTGCGAACAAAATCCGCTAGTTTATAATTAACAGACGACAGCTAGAAATTTCTATGCAAACACCGCAGATTAAAAAATGGCTGTCACTTAAAATTGAGCTTCTATAAGAAGAATTATGGAAGATTTCATCTGAAGGTCCACAGGGTATTCCGACGGTGAAGTCCGAAGGGTCAATTTTATATTATATATTATTTTTCATAATACATATAGATAATGTGATAACTGCTTAAATTAAGAAAATTAAAAACGACAGTTTAATAAATTTTTCGACGATTTTATCTCGGCTAATATCCATGTAGGTCGAATAGCGTTGCCAATAGGTAGTTAACATGCTTCTAAAAATTTTAATTTATCGTTTAAAATAATTCCAAATATTTAATAAACTTTACCGCAGGTAAAAGTTTATTACAAAATTTATGCTAACGCACAAATCATCTGCAAAGTTAATAAATTCCGTATTATATCTGTTTTCCGCAATAAATTTTTCTAATGTTTTACGAATAGAAAACGTTTCATAGAGTAAAACCTAAAATAGAACCCCCTTAGAGGAACTGCACAAGGAATTTTCTATCTATTGTAAAGTTATCAGATAACATTCTTACTTTTCTATTAGTCAAATAATTGATTAAAATATAAATTAGATAAGACTTGAATTTCTCTAATTTTAGAGTGTTAACGATTATCAAATGCGCCCTTTACGTCGGAAGTTATTACTACGCTTATTAATTTACTACTTTTCGCTTTTATAATAAAATCATGAAGTTTCTTAACTGTCATTTCAATGGAACAGTTACGTGTCTAAATTCGAAATAGTTATTATAAAAAATTGACTTCCATTTCATTTAACAATTTTACATTAATGATCTTTTCATATAGTTTATCAACCGAATTTGAAAACGTTGCCGTCTATATGCATTACGTTTTGAATAGTTGTATAGGATTTATTGGGTTTATTGATAAATTTCATTTACCTATTTTCCAAATATTAGGAAAGATCTGAAATTTTAACGAAGATTTGAATAGATCGAAATTTCCATTATTAATCATTTTAACAACAATGTTAGTGACTTTATCAGACGCCGATGATTTACTGGCATTTAATTTATTGACCGTGGATAAGTATGGTGGAAAACATTTTATTATTGCCGCAAGGTAAGCATAATTCGTACTACGATACCACAGCTTGCTTGAAAACGACGTTGTTCTACCCACGTTCGGGTATTGCTTTCGTAAAATTAAAACATTCAATACATCTGCTGATTGTATGTATCTGCTCTTCTCCCCATCTTATTTTTTATACAGGGCCGCCTCAATACTGCCTAAAATGGATCTGATATTATGCGTCGTATTCAACAATAGGCAAATGTTTGAAAACTCTTCAGATATGGTCTAAAGTGTGCTGCACTATCAAGCACCGGTACGTCAGTGATACGTCTAAATCTTTCACTTATGAAATCACTTATAAATTCCAGGCGGCAAAAGAAACGTTTTTTTTTGTAAGTTTCACAGAGGTAGTAGTGGGCAAATTACTTCAGTACCATACTTGTAAATGTATTTATTTTACGGTATTGTGATCTCCGCTTAATTGCAGAAGTAGCCGTATTACTTCACTGTTACAAATGTAAATTCTTACATATGAGTCAACAGAGTTCATATTACTTCTATATAAGAAATTTAATCTTGAATCATAGTGGATGGAGTGGTAACTGTTATTATTAATTATACTGCATCTATAATTCTGTAAAAACGTGTTGGCTACTATTAAGAACAGTTGTGATTATATTATTTCAACATTAAATATCCTTTTAATTTCAAAATATTACGCATTTTACGTAAAGCAATGGCCAAGTTAGTTCAATACTGCAAAAATAGAAATAAGCAAAAAAACAAAAACAAAAAAACAGCTGTTTGTTAAAAGTTAAAATACACTAATATTAACACGTATTACTGAACTTTTTTGTTTACATAATAATTAAAAAACGAAAAGAATTAAAAATTAATTACATTTAAAACCCAAAGAATTCGATTGGTGCAAAATGTAAAGTAAATTTAAAAAGTCGTGGTCGGTCAGCGTTCGAACAAATTGGTTTTTGTTGTAACAATGTATAAATTTTATTAAAGACAATATCATTCGATATATCAGAAACGTGTGTAAGAAAATGATTCTAACGGCAGGTAATTTAGATCGATGTAGGGGAAAAGTTCTTGCTTCCATTTTTGAAGAATTGAAGGAATTAACTAATTTAATTTTTCAGAAGGAAACTGATAAGGTTTTGGTGGTGATGTTCCCTCCTCTATTTTCAGACGGTTAAGTGAATTAAAACACAAAAATCGAATGATAAAAGTCGAATGAGTTCATAGACGCTTACGATAAGTTTATATATATAGTTTTAATGAGAGTGAAGGATCTGGTAATTAAACTAGATGCATAAAAAGATATTTAGATGAGAAATATAAGAAGAGTCTAGTCTTAAGTGAAGAAGGAGTGAAGAAATTGTTTCATACAATACAGGAATTTTTTGTCTAAGCTTGAATCAAGTATACGTCCCCACAACCAACTAGTTATCATTCATGTAAGGAACGATGTACTCTTCATCTAAATATACTTTGAATTTAAAATGAAGTCGTTTTAATGAGACTATTAAAAATTAAGTAAGTAGTTTTAAGGAAGCGAAGGATCAGGCAGAAGGAAGAATTCGTATTGTACTGTATTATATGATCTCAATATTAAATTCATATCAGAAGGAAGTTTTGGATACTATTCGCAGATTTCAGCGATGAGTGAGGAAATGCGAGAGTGTCGATAGAAAGAAAAATAATTTTTAGTGTCAGCATCGCCCACAGCAAATATTAGAATTCTTACACTAAGTGATAACCACACTGACAATATTGCGGGGAAAATTAGGCAAACTACTCATATTTCGAGGCAGTAATAATGTCCAGAATTAAATATGGCATCGGAATTTGGGGTGAAGCAAAAATTATAGAAATGAGGAAAATTAACAAATTGCAAAAAAAAAAAATGTTTAAAACTGGTCTTACACAACGAGAGCAAGACGCATTAGCTAACATCGCTTGGTGGAACAAAAATAACGAAGTGTCACCAAAAATGTTATATTGTTACAACACGTTATTAAGTGCTAAAATCGAAAATAGAGAGTTAACAACTAGAACAAGAATGTACAGGACTAGAAATTAGGATAAAACTCGTTATGTATGATGTAGGAGGATTAACAGTAAAATAGACAATGTAGAGGAAGGAGTATTAATAATATTAATGGGGAAGATACCAAAGGAAATTTAAGATGAAAAAAAATTTGGAAAGATGGAAACACAAGGTGAAAATCTCGTTAACAGCGTGGTGTAAAGAGTAATAAAAATAATAACAAAAAAAATCATACTAAAATAACCACAACGAATTTTCTTTTTCCTTACTTTGATCTCTCTTCGATTATAACATTGGCTACGTTGCCATGAGATACGTTACCATCTCCAAATTTAAGTTGCTAATGAGAGAGTGGTAGTTGTATAAGTTAGTATACGGTGTATATTGTACTATTGTAATATAACAAATTAAGATATTAACGTATTGTAATAGAAAATATTATTTCAGACGATGGTGCTATATTGTAACATAAACAATAAATTAATGAGAGTGTGATGGTAGCAAGAATATAGCGTAAATTATTTTATGTCATAGTAATATATAAGTTAATATTTTTTTTTTTTTTTTATAATAGAAAGTATTATTTAAGTTGATATTATATTGTACGAATAAAAGATATAATTATGTTGGAAACTCACAGACGGGCTAGTGCCAAGTGGGACCCGCAAATTACTTTTTTTTTTAAAAAAAAAAAAGAAAAAAAAAGGCCACTTAATACTATTAAAATCCAAAATTGTTATTAATTAATTTATTTAGAATTTTTCTTTTCTCGTAACAAATTATATGTCCAAATACTGCTGAGTAAATTTAAAAAATTCAAATAATAAAAGAGAAAAAAAAATAAGAAAACAACTAAACCTAATTGCATGACACAATAAGTTAAAATGAGGCGAGTAAAAATAGTATGAGGTCAAATATTTTCAAAGATGAAAATCCGCATATATCCCTTCCGACATGATGCAAATGAAATAATTTCTATTTTTGATATAATTTTCTCGTACGGAAAAAAGCTATCTTACGACAAAAATAAATTTAACAATGAGTGTGAATAATAAATACAGTGAAAGCTATCTTAGTTAATAACGAAAGCCTGCGGAGTGTATTCTCATACTGTTTAGAAAAAATGTTTTTTTTTGTTTTTGTTTTTTTTACATACAACATGAAATTTAAATGGTTCGTAAAATATTATGATGCTCAGATGTAGAATATATTTCTGCATATTTTTATGATGAAAACCTTACGAAATCTAAACTGCATTTTTTCAAGCAATTTAATTGATCCTAAAGCGAAGGAATTTTATGTAATTACGCAGTATTCTAAATTTGAACCGATAAATGAATAGAGTAACATTAATATCAAATACCATCAAAAGAGCTCTAAACTCATTTATTCTACAATAAATGCTGCAAAGATGTTAGACACTTTAAAATGACAAAATTTTACGAACCAATTACGTACTATTTATGTATCCGACGTAATTTTGACTGTTCTTTCTTCTTTTTTTTTACAATCGTAGTTACGTAATAAGTTAGCATTTATATAAAACTATTTTATTTAATATTTATATGAGTTGAAAAAAAAAGCAACAAATACCTGTTTAAGTTTCAACTGGCATTCATGTAAAAGATCAGCTTTACAAAATGATAACCACTTCTCAGCTGTTAACGGTTTATCTGATACAATCGAAAAGGTACCCAAGCAGAGTATCATATTTCGAATTTGGCACAATAAATCTGTTAATTTAGAGGAAAACTGTGAATCCTAAAAATATAAGTTATACAAGAATAATTATTGTATATATTTAGCAATTGTGTCGTCGCGGTAGCCTAGTTGCTAGAGCGCTTGACTTCCGATATGGCGGTCACGGGTTCGATCCCGAGCGACGACGAACTTATTACAAGAATTAAATAAAAATAAATAATCGCTAATAGTCACGTGGAAGGCAATGGCAAACCACCACGTACAACATCATATGCGCGCTAGGTCAGTACACAGCAGACCCACACCGGACGGACTGCACTTGTATATCGATAAATCAAACGATTACCAATCAGTTCCGAATGTAGTCTTGCGTGTATACACCTGCGTTGCATATTACAATTGCCTGGTACACAACCTATATCGGTACAGCTAAATGTACGAATAGGTTGCGCCAACGCGCTATGTAGCGCACGGCAACGACAAGAGCAAGGCTCTTTAAATATATAAGATAAGATTTAGCAATTATCGTCAATAGGTCGCGAAACTCATTGGAGTAAAATTTTTATTTTTGCCGAACCCAAAACTTAATTTTTGATTTTTACAACACATTACTACGTTCTGTTTTCGTCCAATGGATGCGTCTTTTAAACACATCTGTGGAACGAATAGATTTATTTTCGAAATGACCCGATTTTTTATAAATAAAACTGTGATATTGATATTACGAATGCAAGTTATATTTAAAAAATTTTCACCAAAGGAAAAGAATTTAACAAACAATTTCAAAAATTCACCCCCAGTAAACCACTGGAGGAGGATCAGGTTAGTAAAAAAAAAAATACGAAGCGTATTAGATCCCCAATGATTATATACATAACAACAATAATTGTAGCACAAAATATCTATCGACAAACTGTTATAGCTGGTAGTATAACATCATAATATACAGGACGTGAAAATACCAACGAACTCTACAAGCACAAATTTTTAATTAAAACGTTCATCGTGGAAACGAAGATTAGATTACTTTAAAGTGAATCGAATATGGAAGGTACGCAGTACAGCAGCACTAAACCTTTTTCAGTGTTATTAATAAGATACTAGAGTGAGCGAAAATTTTTTCTTAGAACTTCCATGCATTTTTTCCAAAGATATCGCTAGGACCCGAAACATCGTGTTATGAAAGAACGAGTGTTTATAGGGGAGAAAAAAAAAAAACAAAAAAAAAAAACGGGCTCTTATATGTACTAACCTAACGTAAAAAACTTTTAAAAACCGAATGAGGTGCTGTATTTCTTTATTTATTGTTTGCAACTGATACATGAAATTAACTGTATATAAGAGTTTACTTTAAAATCTATTTTAAACATTTAGTTTTTGGAATTTTTCACAGAAAATTTACGTTTGGTGTTCCGCGGGACTCAGTTTAAAAATCGTTTGCACTTATCATCGGTGAAATTCACATTCAACAATACCTTAAGAAGTTTCTCGTTTTTTAATATATTTTTTTTTTTTTTGCTTGCGGATAACGTGTCGATATTTTATTTCCAATAAATTCAAAATCTGAAATCCGTTATATACCAATTTAATAATGAAAATAAATGTGACGGTCGCTGAGAAAAGGTACATAGTGTCAGAAAACAAGTTTTTAAGGAAAACGCGTTTAAAATTTCACAGTATAATACACTTTAAGGTAATTTTAAACATATAATTATGATTTACAAGAGACAAAAGTTTGTTTTAACCAGTTTGACCGATTTCTCACGTTTATAAAGAGCATGCTAAAAAGTGTCCGAAATCGTTGTTAAGTCAAAACCGCATTTTTGACACACACTATGTACACCTTTTCTTAGCGACCGTCGCAAATGCATATTTCGAACGTTATTGTATCCGAATTTATAATAATTTTGAATATTTTATAAGTAACTAATATACAAAGGGTGGACCAAAACAACTGCAACCACTCTCCGTACGGAGTATGGACGTTATCTAATAGACAAAAAAACGAGTGAAATATCATGTTCATTCTTTTTCCAATAGCAGAACAAGAGCAGAACCATTATAGCAATACGAACCGAGATGATACAGCTGTGTGAACGAAGTGTGGCTAACGTTCGCATACAGACTATAATATACGTGTATTGCGCGTCTATCAGGTGATAATCGAAACCGAACAAAGATGTGCAATTCGTTATTGTTTGAGATACAGCTGTGTGAACTATGCGATTTTTGGCTCTTTTCAGTCCTAAAACGCATGCTGTGAGGACGTAGATTTCAAACACGGACGGAGATCGTGAGAGCTGTCAAGGATGCTTTGAAGTCCAATCCTCTGCGGAATTCCGGAAAACGATTTTCGAAATGACCCAAAAGGATGCGCAAGTGTATTGCGAAGAACGGCCGATACTTTGAGGAGCCTGCGGGTGCTGACGACGAATCAGATAAACAATTTGAGGTAATAATTGCTTAGTTTGCATACGAATTTTAACTACACTTCGTTCAAAACAGCTGTATCATCTCGGTTCGTATTGCTATAATGGCGCTCGTTCTGCGCTTGTTCTGTAGGAAAAAGAATGAACTTAATATTTCACCCGTTTTTTGACCGCTAGATAACGTCCATATTCCGTACGGAGAGCAGTTGCAGTTGTTTTGGACCACCTATTATGTATAAGTGAAACTTCTACTTCATTCTGCGTATATTTTGCATATTTAAAAAATTTCAATAGTACATATTCATTATTAGTATTATTCTTATTTTCGTGTCCGAGACGCTTGAGGACTAATATACAAAACAAATGTAATGAATAAAATAAAATAATGTTAACAGCAGATTTATACACTATCATTTCATGCACCAACCATTTTTATAGTCTCGTCAGTTAGGTCTGTACTCCATCTCTGCGTAATGCCTAAAGACGCCAAGCTACACAAACAAGTGTCCATGGCTCTGCTGTTCCCCGCACTTGAATTTATCATTTTCAGCTAGATCTCATTTAAGTAAGTTCACGGTGGTTCCGGCGCAATCAGAAAGAAGCCTGTTTAAAGTTTTCCAGCTGCACCAACTTAGCGGGCGCACCTCGGGTTCGGTTTTTCTTTCAACCTACTTCCGTTTCCATCTTTTCCCGTCCATCTTTGTGCGCGGCCTTTTTGCGGTAGGTCATCTAGTCGTCTTGAGCAGTGTAGAAAGCTTTTTCTGGATTTAAGGCGCGATATGCTAGCCTTCTGACCAAGCATTGGGTGCCTGTAATACGTCTCTAGCCTTGTTCTTTCTGCATTAGTAGCAACGGATCGCCGAATACCTGGCGAGGCTATGCCACAGGCAAGATACAGCTTATCGAGTTTAGTAGGTTTTAAGCATCCAGTGACTATTCGGCACGTTTCATTTATCGAGGTATCAACCTTTTTAGTATGCACCGATCTTTTCCATATATAGGGCATCCGTATTCAGCAGCCGAGAAACATAGCGCTAAGGCTGAGGTGCGAAGAATCGTTAGCTTTGCTCCCCATTTAAAAGATACCAAAAGTTATCCCTAGCTTCTACTTTCATTTTAAGATTCTCGCAGTGTTTTCGGAAAGTTAACGATCGGTCAAGAGTAATTCCGAGGTATTTTGGTTCTTCGCAATACTCGAGTTGATTCCCGTGCCAAAATAACTTTAGTTTGCATTTTGCTTTTACGTTTTTGAGATGAAAAGCGGAAACCTGAGTTTTTGCTGGATTTAATCGGAGCGAATTTTCAGTATAATATTTATCTAGCCCATCCAGTGCTTTTTGTAGCTTCACCTGTACTTCTTCGAACGTTTCGTCCTGTGCGGTCACTGCCAAATCATCTTCATATAAGAACTGTCGAGTCTTCTCGTCGACAGGTTGGTCGTTGCTATAAGTGTTGAATATTACTGAAGCCAGGATGCTTCCCTTTGGAAGACCGTTTCGATGCATTCGCCATCCACTTTTCTTTCCGTTGAGTGTAACAGAGAACCGCCTTACGTTCTGCAGCATTTTCGTCAGATAGAAGTCTTTAGTAGTATCGTACACCCCCTTTATCAATCGTCTGTGATTAACGGTATCGTATACAACCCTTAGATCTAAAAATACTGCACCAATGATCAGTTTTGCTTTAAACCCAACCTCGATATGTTGAACCAAATTTGCTGCCTAGCTAACGTAGCTCTTTCTCTTCCTGAAACCAGCCTGTTGGGGGAATAAGCGTGTTGTCGACAATGTTTATAATCCGGTTCATTAACAGTCTCTCAAAAACTTTAAACAAATGGTAGAGCAATAATATCGGGCGATAGTTTTACGGCTTCTCTGGGAATTTTCCAGGTTTTAGTATTTCCACAACGTGAGCTTTTCTCCATCCATTTGGTATTCTTTCAAGTCGTACAAACAAAGCAGTAAGCCATTGTATAGTACCTGGGCTAAACATTTTAATTTGTTCTACTCGCAAATAGTCAGGGCCGGCCGCCTTCCTGTTCTTCTACATCCTTATTGCATCTGTAACTTCAGACTTTGTAAAGGGCTTATCAAGGTGATTTACCTCTACTGACTGTCCATTAATTTCAGACTTCTTGATCCTACCTAGAGATTTACCTGTCCAGTGCCAATTTCCCAGCTATCATTTAACAAGGTGTTCACACAAATGTAATTTTTAAATTCCTGATTTCCCTGGTCCAAAGGTCTGGATTTCCCGATTAATAGAACTGTACAGAGCTTAAAAACTCAGCGTTGAACAATGTTATTCTTTTTAGACACTCCCGATGAAGTAGGAAAAACGTTTGATTAATCTTTTGTCAGACAAAATTAGAAGCAACAGGAAAATAGTCATTGGTGTGGCTTTGTTGGACATTGCTATAACTTTGTTTGATGGTGGTAAAATCGCACATCCCCCCCCCCAGTTGCCTATCAGTCTAAACCACTGTGAATCACCGTTATATAGCTTACTTAAGCAAAGTGACATGTGTCAGGTATTATGAATAATTCGATTATTTTAATAATCGAAAAACTGCTAATTTTATTAATCGCTTTTTAAATAGTGATTTATGGTATTTAATGCGTTTTTTAATATAATTTAAGCTATCAGCAGTAATTTTTGATATTTTACAAATGTTACAGTTTATACCTTATATTCTATACCTTATACTCTATATTTCATATTTTAAATTCATACATTTTTCCGTTTGAATATAGAGATGATTTAATTCAAAAAAAGAGGTATGCTTTTTATTTAATGTTATCTACGTTTACATCTTTTATGAATTATGATCAAAAATTATTATTCTTAATATGGTAAGTATGGTTACGTTATTTTTAACTACTTTATTTTTTTACAAGATTGTGGTTTATTTACAGTCTAAAGTACAAACTGTATATTTATAAATTTGTTGTTTCGTAATTTGAATAATTCACAACAGTTACATTTTAAAACAAATTTTATTATACTTTTTACATCTTATTGTAAAACAAAAGTAGTGTTAGTTTTAAATATTCTCATGGTTTGTTTTTAATTTATAGTTTAAACTATTTTACATAACGAAATAAAACAGATACTAAAATTTCATTTAATACCCAGATAATGCAATCGAGAATAAAAAAAAATTTAAATATTGAAAAGGAAACTAGTTCTTGACTAATTTTGTTATTATTAATTCATCTATAAACCATATTTTTGATGCATAATCTTTAAAAATTCTAGCTTTTGACAAATTTGTAATTTATAATTCTTTGTTAATTAAAAGAAATATTAAAAATATTTCCCACGTATACACAGTACTTCTAATTTGCTTAATAAATAGTCTAATTCGTTCTGCACTTTCACGACAAAGTTAATTTAACAATATCTAATAGAACTTTCCCTTAAATATACGAAGTTAAGTTATACAGAAATTTAATACAGAGATATAACTTTTTCTTTATGAATTAGTTAAATATTGTATTTTATCTCTTAAATATTAGGTAATATACCCAATTCAAATTCTTTATGACTGATCTTAAGCCGCCCTAATATTATATCAAAATTAATCACTTTATTTGGTATTTTCATAGTTCAAATTGCGAAGAATACAGCGAAAATAACAATATTTAAAATAAGCATTATTTGAAAATAATGGTCAGTGATTATAACAGGAATCCATTTTTTTTTACTACTAAAACCAAGTTTAGATACAATCAAGGTACAATGGAAATTTTTTTTTGACATGTTGATGTAATGAGACTCTTTGTACTTATTAACTATTCGCGTAAAAACGTTCTAAAAAGAAAAATTTAATTTGCAGTACAAAATATAAAGTAATTAAAGTGATCGTTAAATAGATCCTTCTCTTATTAATTTTCTAATGAATTTGGTAAAACAATCCTTAAGTTGGCAAAAGTGGAAAAACAGGCTACTTATTTATTGTTTAAAAACCTCCTAATCATTTGGAAACCTATTAATGAGCAGATTTATTATAAAAACTTCTAGTGTTAATTAGTCAATTACGTCCATCATCTAATCCAATGTATATGGATAATAAACAATATTTTTTTTTTTTTGAAAATAAAATTTTAAAACAAAAGGAAAATAAAAGAATTAAATTTATTCTAAAGAGCTGTTAATAATAAAATAGTGTTAATTTTTAAATCGCACCAACTAATTCAAGAAAATAGTTCAGCGTAATCAGAAAAATAAATTGCAAGTTCATAGTAGCAAAAAAATGCTTGTTATAAATTTATTAAATAAAGCACTTTAATAAAAAGGTGAAGGAAAAATCTAAAAAAAAAAAAAAATAAGGGGCACAGCTATTTAAAGGAGATAATTTGTCGGTATCACTAAAACGAATAATCTAAAAAGTTAAGTTCTTATTTTTTAATTAAACACAATAATAATATTGAACATATAAACGACTATTTGTAAAATTACACATAATTACCTGATTATTTATCGATAATTTAACTCGTTCTTCTGCATACAATAGTAATTCTTTAGTTAAAACGAAATCGGAAGTAATTATATTCAGTGCACAGTTTCCGATGAATTCTACATCCTGAAATGAATCATATCTTAAATCGATGGTTTACATTAGATAAAACAACAATATTGAGAATCTTAAAAACACTTCTAGGTAGCGTGCATAAATTTGTATAGTAAAAATATCGAGTTGAATTTTTTTTTTTTTTTGGTTAATTTCAAACATAAAATTTTTTAGCCCTTAAACTATGACTTATTTATCACACCATGAAATATCGAGGCGTTTTAATATAATTATCACAACAGTGTGAGTGGTGAAAGGGTCAAGCAGAAATATCATCAGGAACCGCCTGAAAAACTTTCAGAATTTCAAAATAACCGCATTAAAAAAAGTCTACATTCGTTCCGAAAATTATCAATACAGGACCGTTTCATAGAGGCGAATACGAACATCCTTACTGTTGAAGAAAGTATATAATCTTCCAAAGAAGTTCAAAAGGAACTTGCGATTATGGGAATTCACCAAATTCACTGACCCAAAAACTTCGTTTTAAATTTGCCATATTTGATTTCCTCAATCAACCATTAAAGTTATTAAATTAAAACCATGGAATGCATATAATATGTGTCTAGTAAAATTTTCCTATCGTAAATTGTAATGTATAATGAGTCAGCCATGCAGATACTAAGAAATTATGCAGCATATATAATACGCATTAGAAAAAAAAAATAGCTCCATTAAAATTGTTATTTATCGGAATTTCATACGTATTATGCCAAGAAATTTAAATATAAAATAAACAACATTCTGAAATATTACTTTTCAACAAATAATAGTTATAATGTATAAAACCTGTATTTTCTGTAATAATTCTTTCAGTTTTTCTCCAAGTTCGGTTATTGATAAAGTAGATTCCGTCCACGGTTGTAAATCTGTCATCAATTTTTGCACACGTGACTTGTACACAATTTCGACGTTTAAATTAAATAGTTTTGCAAATTCTTCAGCTTCATTATATTTTCCTCTTTTTAGTATACGTTCTAATCTAAACACAACATGAAGTGTGATAATAATCGGATAATTCAACGACGCAAAAATATATATCATAAATAGTTCGTTTTTCTTTATTTAATTGTATCACCAATTTCGTATGACGTAACATTCGAAACGATTTAGAACAGGACCCAAGGTAACCTTGATAAATAGAAATTAAGATAGTTTCAGAAAGGGTTGCTAATGTTCGAAACAATTTTTCACTTTAAAAAACATCAAAAAGCTCGAAATATTGAATAAGGGAAATTATAAGGTAATTTCCCTTATTAAAAATTAAGAGACTAACGAAACAGAATCCAATATTCAGATTAAATTCAAAGTTAAATTTCATAACCTGAATGTTAAACAAAAAAGTGCTTAATCTTCACTTTCCCACAATTGTGACTCGGAAGTATTATCAGGAAGCAGAAAAAAATGTTAACAGAAGATGAAAATTAAGATAAAAATAATTCAAAAATCGAATGAACTTACAAAGTAAAATAAATTAGAACGCGAGATAATAAATAAACAAAAATGAAAACTAAATGAAACTCATTAATTAACATTAAAAAAAGTAATAAGTGCAGAAGCTAAATTAAGCTATTACTGCATAATTTGTTGACTAATGAAACAATGTGTATAAAAAACTTTAACTTATAAAATGGGATAAATGCGTTAATTTGAAAAATTAAAAAAGGCTTTATTAACTAAATAAATACGCCAGAAAATGAAAGAATTACGCAATAAAATATAGCGAATATCCGCATCGTTTAGGAAAAAAATTCATGGACACAGCTTTAAAACAGCTACAGGCTATCTTTCTTAATGTTTAATAGTTAAATAATTCCAAAAATTAAATTTGATAAATGTTTTACATTTCTCATTAAAATAATTTAATTAAGTACACTGAGCTAATTTGATTTCTTAAAAATAAAAAGAACGCCTAAACTAAATGATGTAAACTAAAGCAATTTTAACTATATTTATAGTATAGTATTTGAACTAAAAATTTTTGTACCTTTTTTTCGTGCTTACATTTTTTTTAATTAACTTTTTTGCAATTTAGATGAATTTAACTTGAAAATTACTAAATCAGTTTCGATTAGCTCCTCATATTTTTAGACATAAAATCTCAATTCATAAAAGGAATGTGGGAAAAATAAAATTTAAAAAACGTTTTCAAGTTAACGTGATTCAGCTAACTGTTATATTCAAAAAAAAAAAAAAAAAATCTCAATCTATTTAATTCTGTTGCATATAATCAACATTAACACCTACACATTTCCTTTAACGATGTTTATTTTAAATATGTTCACGATACGAACCAACTTAAAATAAAATGTTTAAAAAATGATCTGAAACTTTAAATATTATTTTCAAAATAGATATTTCCAGAATATTAAAGGTATTCGTTTTCATACGAGAATCAAAATTGAGTAATGATATTCTAAATCAGTACGTAAGCGAACAATCATCTGAAAAATATTATCCCTGATAACATAAAAGATTTATGCTTTGGCTAAATAGCAAAGAAAATAAAACATAACTACTTGGGTACAATCGTATTTAAAAAAAAAAAAAAAACAAACAAAACAAAACGCAATTATCCACAAACATCGATCTCGTCAATTATTTACTAACTGGAAAGGAAAAATTGCACAAAAGTAATGTACTACCCTCTACAATAAACTAACGTCTATATTTTAATCTTTAACCAATAAAACATATTTTTAATTCTGAATTAAACATAATGAGTCGCGTATCGGATTAAAACGATAATACAAAACGCATGTATTAGGGTAAAACAAAAAAGTACAGTAATAAAAAATAATTAAAATTAAGGATTAGTGGGAAGTGACAAGAAAGCATTCTTGTAAATTCTAAACAATAAATGATAAACTTTATTGGTTTATTTATTTGCTTCATAAATTAATGAATAATTCAACTTCAGTTGCTAATTTTAACAACAAAAACTGAAACATATTCCCCAATGAAGCGAAGAACATATAAAGTATGCATAAGAAAATTTCCATGTATCGGCGAATCAAAAAAATAATTTAATGAAAATAATTGATCAGATTGGTATACTTTTAAGTTAAAAAAATAAATAAATAAATAAATCAACAGTAAAATAATACGATACTCTATAGTAAAACTTTTATAGCACTAGTTAGGCCTGTTGTCCAAAACAGCGAATAACGCAGAATGTGAAATCTTTGTTCGACAGCTCATTGTGGCAAGTTCGCTTAATTAGGAAATTCTAGTGTGTGATTAAATTAGTGAATTATTTTTCATTTTTTATAACCGTTCTTAAATATTTTTAGTTTATTTTCGTAATAAACGTAATTTGCTTTTATTTGATATTTTTTATTTTTATGTATTTTCAATTTTATTTTATTTTTAAATATTAAAAGTAATTTCCTTTTATTTACATAAAAATTCATGAGATTTCTAACAACTTCAGTTAATTTCTCCACTTTTCAGTAATTTGTAAGTTAAACAAAACTAATTAATAATAATAATATAAATTAAAGCAAATAACGAGTAATTATTTTTCCTCGCTCACATTTTTTGACTATTTCTCGCTGCAATGAGCAGTGCTATATTTAAATGCGCGGTAATCAATTTTTAGAAAACACATTACGTATTTCACATTCCTCGCTGCAATGGACAATGAGCCTCGGTTAGTAGCATGACTGTTTTACTTCATTTACTCATTAGAAACTTCATAATGTAAAAATCGCTAATGTATCCATTAACTGATACGGCGAATTCAGAAAATAGAGAAACAAAAGAAATGATAGTGATTACAAAATCGTTAATCAATTAATTAATAAAATTTTTCTTACAAACATTATACTTATTGAAAAATATAAAAATAAGCAAAATTTCAATTTTAAATTTTGGATCGATACAATCACTATACATGACATTTTTACTTGAAAAACTAAATTAAAATATTTTTAATAATTCAAATAAAGACCTAACGAAATAAAAACAATACCACCCTTCAAAAGAATCATAAACTTTTGACGTTTATCTGAATAAACATCTTTTGTTTTTTGTTGGTTTTTTTTCAAAAAAGAAGAAAAAAAAATGACACGGATATGAGATGAAAATAACTCCTTAGAAGCAAGTTGTTTTTAATCATTTAATAAATTGAAGTTTCATTTTTGCCCCCCCCCCATATTAATATTTTAAAATCTAAAACTAAACTACGTAAATTATAAAAGTTCACTCAACACTGTTTTTATTTTTAAAAAGAATAAATAAACGAAAAAAAATGACGTGCAGAATTAGTCAAATTTACTGATAAAGATAAAAATGTGTAACTTCTAATGAATAAAATATTCAATCGAAATTTAAAAACTTCATACAATTTAACTAAAACTATTCGCTTAAATGTGTTTTTAAAATAAGAATAAATATTTTGAAATAAAAAATACATTAAAATTATCATGAATCAAATACAAACCTATACTCAGGACAACTTTCACTGACCGACTTTACATGCAACACATTTACTTTGTTTAATTCAACTTGTGAACTAATTTCATCTCCATTCTTAGAATAAGCTTCTAAATAAAACAAATCGTCAAACGAAGATTGACCACTTGGTAGAAAACTTACATAATTTACATCTAATTCGAACTTGATCTGAAATCCTGAAATTATTTACACAGATCACTATATAAATGCAAAACAATAAACTGTTTCTGTTGTATTTATCATCCATTATGATTCGTAATTCCTAAATAAATATATCAAAAATATTTATCATTCACCTTTAATTTAGTAGTACTGCTCTTTAATTCTAAGCGTTATCGTTACTTATTTGTATTTTTTCGGTGAATAGATATAAACAGTGCTCAAGCAATTTTACAAAACTACACCCTAGACTGATCGTAACTGTTTTTTTGATCACAAGTGTAATCGAAGTGTGCGCGCTTACACATTTTCTTCGCACATTTAATAAGATATGTGATTACTGACGTTACTTGAGACTACAAAAAATGTTTTATCTTCGTAATAATTTTTATTTGTCATCGCCAAGTATCCGAACCCAGGACCCTAATATGTTATGATAATTCAATGTTTTGCTAATCAATTACCGCGATAATTTATATAAGCTAAATATATTTTCTCAAAAATAAAAAATAAAACTAACCAGGAAGAACAAACAGTTGAAACTGACATTTTGGATATCTAGTAAACACCAGCAAGTTAGTGGAATCTTCATCGCGCATTACTGCAAAATCAGTTATTTCGGTTTTAATCCAATTCATTATTGGCATTAATGTATAGGGACATATAATTATTAACGATCCATGCGTAGTTAACCCAATCAGAATGCTACAAGCAGCAGACAGTTAAAAAATTAATTGATGCAATATAATGAAACAAATTTTTTTCAGTAATTATTACTAAAAATAAAATACCTTCCATCAATATTCGAGTCGATTTTTTTTAATTCGTAATTCGAAGGAAAAGGTTGAGAATTTACAACTCCGTGAATAGGTGACCATAACAGTAATTCCAATTGATCCTTAAATTTTGTTAGTAACAATAGAAATGTATTTCCAGCTCTTTGAAAATGAAGTGATGTTATAACCTACAAACAAATAAATCTTTTTGCTTTTAGAATTGAAAATAATTTTTTTAAATTCAGTTCCATTTAACATACATATGACAAAAACGAGAAATTTCATTTATACTTACATATTTTAGATCATTTATTTCAAAATCAGATGATACTGGAAATACTTTTTCCACATTTATAGAAGACACTATACCGTTTACAGCATCAGTATCTGAAGATAAACAAGCCTCTTCCAGTTTCGTTAAATTTAAGTTCTTAACCCTACGCGTTTAAAAAACAGCAAACAGATATTTTACTGTTTTTCAAATAGAATTACTTTTTGATAACAATAAGATGCTTTCAAAATTGAAATTATACCCTTATAGAACATATACCTAAAATCTTAGCGAAAATACATACATTATTATAAATAACATTTCGTATTTTGTAAAATATGAAATTAAGAGGACTAACCGATAAAGTTCACTGGAAGCTGTAACAACAAACAAATCGCATATTCCGTCATCGTACGTTAAATAGATACTTGAAAAAACCTTATTATTTCGTTTACCCGAAAATGTACTAAACAAAAGCAAATACGCAAAAGATTACATTTTATTATATGTTAAATAATTTTAATTTTAATTTATTAAAAAAAAAAAGAAAGTTTATATATACTAAATATAATTTTAAACTTCCGTGGTTCATAGATACAACTGTGTTAATATTTTCGGTAAAACCCACGTCAAAAGTTTTATACGCTAACGTTTCGAACAGATAAGCACTGTCCATCTTCAGAACTACTGTTAATAAATACGTTTATATGAATAATGTTCGGTTTCAATATTTGCAATTACTTATACGCTTTATAACTGTACGAAAATGAAAGTTACTGAAATTTAAAAAAATAGAAAAGTTAACATACTGTAAAAGTACATGCTGGTCGTTCGATTCAAAAGGAACACAATATAAATCACCACTGTTTAATCCAATAAATAGAAAATTTTGCTGATTCACAGAAATCAAGCCGGTGTTTTGTAAGGAAACAAAATAATCTATAAACCCATTAAAAGAGTAATGTTTTTTTAATTCTGTGCACAAATCGTCAAAAACAATGATACACTGACCGACCGAAAGTAACACGCCAGACTTCAATAATGCATGTTTTATCAATTTAACAGACAAAACATTACTCGAATCCTCTTTTTCATGCTAAAACAAACGAAAAACTAACATTAAAAAAGAGAAAAAGAAAAAATAATCTTTTAAATTCCAAAAACATTTTAATATAAAAAAGTCCGACAATTCTTACATCCGATTCATTCATTACAACTGCCAATGTATTTGTTTCAAAAATGGCATTATTGCAAACAGCCATTGCCCGAGTTCCAAAATTAGCAGTTTCTTCTTCCGCATCAAAACCAAATAAAATTTTATCCCACATTTCGAATTTTTTATCACTCTTATCAACTGCTTAATAAAAATCTAAGTTAAAAAAAATAATTCTCCATTCATAATGGATTTCACGTAAAAACAACGTAAATTTTTCAAGATATGAAAAAAACAAAGGAAAAGAAAACCAAACAAAAATACATATTAAAACTTGTCACAACAAAATTAAAATTTATTCCGTACTTAATAAAGCAGCGGGAAATCCATAATAAAACTTTATCGGCTTTAACAGTCTGCTTTAAAATCGAGTTGGCTTCACACTAGTTAATAATATATTGTTACTTGTGAGCGCTATCTAGTAGCTGCTAATATTTATTTATACGCTGGAAGTATTTAAAAAATAATTTTTTTATTGCACCATTATTATTCGAGCATAAAAATAAATGAGCTCCGTAAGGATAAATTTTCTAAATTACTTTTTTTATGTGAAATTTATCTTTTCAGGCACAAATTAGGTTAAAAAAGGCATTTTGATTTTGATAAATAGTAATTTATTTTATTGGTCATATATATATATATATATATATATATATATATATATATATATATATATTAATTACAACCAAGGCTTGAAAGCTGAATAATAATATGGCTTAAACTTAATACGGCTAAATGAACTTGAAAAATACAGCTTAAGCTTTCGGCTTTTGGCTGTTTAAATTTAAAATACGGCTTAAACTTTCAGCTCTCAGGTTGCAAAATTAATTTCAATAAAAGTTAATTAAAATCATTTACTAATTACTATGCATCAAACTATTTAGCATTACTATTGAAACTTCAACTTTTTTCTTTATGCACAAAAATAAAAGCTTTCAAAAACAATTTCTTATGCGAATAATTATGTCTTCTTTTTCTTCTTCAAGTGCCGTATGCTACATAGCGTGTTGGCGATCACTATCCCATTTGTTTATATAGTTTGCCGGTCACCGCAAGTCAGAAAATGGTCTCCATGTCTTCAATTCCATTCCATTGATGCAGATTTCCAAGCCATGAGTGCCGCTTCCACCCAATTCCCCTTTTTCCTTCCATTCTGCCAGTTATCACTAGTTTTGGAATTACATATTTCTGTCCTCCTAAATATGTCCCAGATAAGCAGCTTTCCTGGATTTAATGGTCTCCATGATTTCTCTTTCTACTCCTGGCATGTTTCATTACTTCTGCGTTCGAGACCTTTTCTATCCATGGTATATGCAACATTCTCCGCTGTAACCATATTTCGCTGGCCTCCAGATGATTCATAGACCTAACTTTCAACAACCAAGTCTCAGCCCCATATAGCAATACCAGCCAGATGTAGCATTTGACTGTTTTTATTATCAGATTGAATGGTACGTCTGTACATTGCTAAATACACGCGCAATTTTCCATATGTGCTTTTTACTTGCCCTACTCTGACATGTACTTCTTCGTCGTTGTCGCCTTTTTCGTTTATCATTGCACCCAGGTATTTGAACGATGGCACTCTCTGCACCTGTTTTTCATCTATTTGCACAGTTGCGTCTTCGTTTTTTCTCTGCTGACGACCATAAATTTGGTTTCCTTTATATTTATAGCCAAACCATACTGGACTCCGACTTCGTTTATCGCATTTATTAAACTCTGTAGGTCCTCGATGGTGCCTGCGATAATTGCCGTATCGTCCGCATATCTTAAGTTGTTAATGGGCTTCTCATTCACCTTGATTCCCTGTTCTACATTTTCCAAGACAATATAGAGCACGTTCTCTAGGTATGGTTAAACAGCATCAGTGACAATATGTACCCCTGGTGTACACCCTTTCGCACCCGGAATTCATCTGTTGTTTGATCGCCTCTGATACAGACCTCTGCTGTTTGTTCCCAATAAAGATTCTGAATTATTCTGATATCTTTATTATCAACTCCTGCTTCTCAGAGAAGGCTTATCGTGATATCGTGCTGTATGATGTCAAATGCTTTCTGATAATCTATGAAGCAAATAAACACGTCTTTTCTATAGTCACAAGCCTTTTGCAGTAATATTTTCATGAAGAACGGGACTTCTCGTGTTCCTAGCCCTTTCCTGAACCCGAACTGTGGCTCGCCGCTCAGTTCTTCACATTTAGGGAACAAACGCTTATGAAGGACTCTTAGGAATGTTTTCAAGGCATGACTGATTAGGCTGATCAACCTGTAATCTCTGCAACTTTTAGCATGAGTTTTATTTGGTATTGCCACAAACGTTGACTTCAACCAATCTTTTGGTATTTTTCAAGTTCTGTATATCTTGTTGAATAAGTCCGTGAGCAGTTTTGGATCCATGAGTCTCAGCACTTCAGCATATATTTCATCATGTCCAGGCGACTTCCCATTTTTCATTGCCTGTAGTGCATTTTCCACTTCGAGCTGTAAGATATCTGAACCCGTCATTTCTTCCGTGCTATCATCTTCGTTTATGGCTTCATCTCTTTCATCGCTAAACAAGGACTCAGCATATGTTCTCCAAAGATCTCGTATTTCCATTTCATTGATCACCAACTCATCTTTTTCATGGCAAAGTGTCATTAACTTCGGTTTCCTATAATTACTGGTAATTTGTTTCAGTTTTTTATAGAAATTGAAGGAGTCATGTTTTTAGTGCAATTCCTCAGCTTCCATACATTGCTCCATTAGCTAATTATTCTTTGCCTGTCTCACTTTTCTTCGAATTTCCCATTGTAATTGTGCATATTTTTCCCTTTCTTTCTCTATTTTTGCCGTTCTCCTTTTTTCCATCAGCAGCAAAATCTCATCGGTCATCCATACTTTGAATCCTGTAGCTCTCCATTCACCATCTACCTTCTCCGTCATCTCTTTCATGTTTGATCTAATTATCTCCCATGTTTCTTCTGCATTTGCGTCTGTTGGTATTGGATTTTTGTCGAATTTTTCTTTAATTCCTTTGACGAATGCAGTTTTTGCTTCTGCTTTAATAAGTTTCTGAATCTCATACCACTTTTTACAGCCTCTTTTCAGAGTTTTGGGGTAAAGCAGCAGTCAGCTATCAGTGGGTTATGGTCAGAACCTATGTCCGCACCTGGGTATGCTGCTACTCTAGTGATGCAATTCTGGAATCGTTGGTTAATCATAATATAATCAATTTGATTTCGAATTATATTTTCATTCTTGTCACATGGTGATGACTCTGTATACAGTCGTCGTGAAGGCAGCTTGAAGAATGTATTTTTGACTGCGAGATGGTTTCTCGAGCAGAATTCCACTAATAGTTCGCCCCACTCGTTCCTTTCTCCTAGTCCAAAAGCACCAGTTACAGGCTCGGTCATTATATTTCCAACTTTAGCATTCAAGTCTCTGCATACCAAATTAACATTGTGTGCTTTGAGCGATTTGAGCACCGTTTGAAGTTGATCATAAAAGGTCTTGATTTCTTCATCTGATTTATCCGTGGTAGGCGCATATACTTGAATTAGATTCATGGTGATTGGTCTTCCTGCAATCTGAATTAAGATTATGCGATCGGATATTGCTGTGATGTTCCAGACGGCTCTCTTCACCTGCTCACTGACGATCACTGCAATGCTGTTTGAGTGTCTATCTTTGCTGTTTCCACCAGTATAGAACATCGTTGCTCTGTCATGAAAGCAAGTACCACTATCTGGCAATTTTACTTCGCTGAGGCCAAGCTCATCCATTTTCAGCCTTTTCATTTCCTTGCCTGCATTTTCCAGCTATCCCGCAGCAAGCAAACTTCTGACGTTCCATGTTCCAACCCTAAGTTTGTGTTTACTCATGTCACGGGGGGGGGGGGGGTATTCTTTGCACCCTCTAGTGACTTAACACCTGCCCTGGACTGAGAGCCATGGCTTTATGGTTTCCTGACATATGTAAACAAGAGGTGACAATGACTGTCCTGGGGAAGGTTTTGCTCCAGTAGTTTCCCATTGCTTTCCAGAGTCGTAAGACAGTAGCTCTCCTGACTGGAACTGAGGACGTCGCCCCTTGACTGTCTGAGTCATTGTGCTGCTGTCTCTAGGATAGGTAACTTGTTCCTGTCCCTATCTGGTTCGGTCAGTCCATTTCCCCTGATTGGATCTGGTACTTGCATTGACTGAACCCCCCTTATACTCTTTGGTTAGCTGACCTGGCTTCCCACTAGGATTGTGTACCACAACCTTCCACCAAGTTGCTCAGCATAACAGGGGCACCACATGATGGCACATGCAGGGTGGAAGTGGTGAGGCTGAGTGATCTCTGGTGATCATGTATTCGCGTCACACTTCTTGGGGTTGCCCCCATAATTATGTCATAAATCCAAAATCAAGAAATTAAAAAAAAAAAGCTTAAGCCGAATATAAAGGCTTATTTAGCTTTTTTAGAAATACAGTTTAAGCTTTAGGCTTTTAGCTTATGGAAATTTAAATATGGCTTTTGGATTAAGCTTATGACATCTAAAAATGATTGGCTTTCAGCTTTTAGCTTTTGGCTTTCGGCTGGCTTTCAAGCCCTAGTTAAAAGTTGAAAGATGTTTGAGGCAAACATTATTTATAATTCCTCGATTGTAACTAGTAGATGAAATAAATGCTTACCTGAAATACTTCACTTTTTGGCGACACATAAAGAATTAATTACAAATATGTGTGTATGATTAATCAGCTAACTTATTCTTTTATCAATTGCTGGGAATTGGGAATAAAAAGGTGCTGGTTCAACTTACCTCAGGATAAAGGTCATTACCTCATAACTTCTGCAATTTAGTGACATCAAAAGAAGAATTGGTTGAAGAAGTATTTCCCAATATTCAAACCAATTATAAGAATCACAATTGGTTAAACGAATGATCTGTTCTCCCTGCCCAGAACAAACGTGTTTATGAATTTCATAATATTATTCAGTCTAACAATTGAAGCAAAGCCATCACATACAAGTCTGTCAACATTGTTGTGGAAACAGATGAAGCGAGAAATTTTTTTTTATTTTTTTTTTATTTTTATTTATTTATTTATTTTTTTATTGGCCTGAACAAATACAGTTCATTTGGCCAGTATGGAACAGAAGTTTTGAATTCACTTGATTTGTCATGGATTCCATTGCATATGCTGCAATTGAAAATCTGTGCACCTATTATCATGTTGTGAAATAACAACCAGCCAAAGTTTTGCAATAAAATAATGAATGAGCAATGTCATAGAAACAATAATCTTGACAAGACAATGCAAAAGAAAAGATGCCCTTATTCCATACATTCCTATAATTCCAAGGGATATGCCATCTTAATTTAAGAGATTGCAATTCCCAATTTGATTGGCGTTTGCAATTACAATCAATGAAGTTCAGAATTAATATTCAGAAGTATGTAGTTTAGATGTAGACACAGGTTACCACTTATATGGGAAATTATGACACCTAGCTATAAAACATATACATGTTAAAAAAAACTGAAATTTTAACTATAATGCTGAATCGTTTGATGTGTAATAAACAGAATGTAATTATTTCAGTTAACTTCCATTAAAATTAATTTTGTAAGCCAAAATTTGAAAGCTTAAACAGCCGAAAACCAAAAGACTAAGCTGTATTTTTCAAGAACATAAGTCATATTAAGTTTAAGCCATATTATTATTCCACTTTCAAGCTCCGATCTATCCACAACACAAGTTTGTAGCATTGTCTGAAATTTGTGTATGCATGAACACAAGAATTTCCTTATTTGTGCTCAATTAAAAACTAGTTTGAAATTTTTGACTATAATACTTGTGCAAGAAACGAGTATTTTTTTTTCATGTTTATTTGAATTTTTCACAAATTTTGATGTTCTACAAAGAATCCAGGAAATATGATATCATTAGTTCCAAATAAAGAGTTTCTATTAATAAGTCACTCACCCAGAAGTCTTTTCTTTTCAAAAAAGAACAAAAAACACGGCTGAATATTTAATATTTTTTTTTATGTATATAATATATTACTAACCTATAAAAGTATTTGTCATTTAAAATATTGAAGCGGGGAATAACGGATGACAAAAATTTCACTGCATACTTTATACAATCATTTATAGGAATTTTAATGTAAACGATAATAGATGGAATGTAAATTAGTAAAAAATAGTTTAACAGTTATCAGCAATTTAAATGATCGGCTTTCAGATTTTTTCTTTTGCTTCCTCTAATTTAATGATCAAATATTTTTTACTATTAACAATAATTATGATACAGTACGTAGTCGCGTGATTTATTGCGGCTTTTTCCCTAAACCATTTTTAATCGAATTATTAATTTAAAAAAAATCTCAATTTTCATATAAATTAAGGCTTTTAATCTTTTAATTTCCAAGCTTTGTTTATGTTTAAAATTGCTTTGTAACCAATATAATTATTAATTATAACCGAAAAGTTTTTTTTTTTAAAATTATATTTATTCTTTTAATTTCCAAATTTGAAATAATTTCATAATTTTGATATAATCATTTTTAAAATTATACGCTTTTGATTAAATAAAAAATTAATTTGATTTAAAGTTAAATATTAATTAGTTCAGTTCACTCTTTTGATGGCGGTAATACAGAAAAAAGTTTACGGAATAACAATATTTTGGTTATGTTGACACTGGAGTGAAAATTTGAAAAACACTGATAACTTCTTAATACTAAAGTCGTTTGGAGTTTAATTTCGATTACTTGTTGGTCTAAATACTTAAGATTAGTTATAATTTGAAACAATGAGTTTTGGTGACGATAATAATTCCTTATGGGGTAGTCTATCTCTTAAACTATTATTAAACACAGCTTCACATCCATTTGAATACGCTAAAGTTTTGATCCAGGTGATAATTTTGTATATTCACAAATAAATTTCAGAATACATGTTGGAGGGATCCGTTTTACTTTAAATTAATATATTGGATTTTTCATTATATTTATTTTATTGGTAAAAATAATAATTTGAAGTTTTTAAATTTTCCACATACACGCAATTTATCGTAAAAGTAAATAGTAATAGTGTTGAAATTTATTAGTTTTTGTATTTCAGATCGGACATGAACCGTTGCCACCGTATCCCACGAAGACTTTATTTCAAAAACCAGCTTTAGGATTACCAAATGTTTTACAATACGGTATGATTAATTAAATTATCAAATTATTTTTGAATATTTTACGATATATCGAAATAGAAAATTTAAAAGTTGTCTAATTTACCCGGTATTAATTTTTACGCTAAGTATTAAATATTTTTTATTTTCTTTTATGTAATCGTACTTTTAATGAAATGGTGATTTTTGTTATATATACGTAAAATTATTATTAATGAAACTTAATAAATGTTAAAAGATGTTTAAGATATATTTTTCGTTAATTTTTCTTAGCGTTTTAATGTTATTTTAAAATATTTTCAGTGAAATATATTAAAGATGTAGATGGAATTACCGGCTGTTATAGTGGCTTACCTTCCCGGCTACTATCAAATGCTATTAACTTCAGCACGTATAAAATAGTTTCTGATGTCACATACAAACATAGTTTAAAATATGTCAACTATTTTAATAAAGATGAAATTAATATGACCGAAACTGACAGGTAATTTTTTTAAATTTTTATTTTAAATTATAATTTTAGACGAAATTGAGGGTGATTATAATTTGCAATGTTAATAACTAACATTTATTTTCGCACTGGTAATTGTAATAGTTCGATCGTTAAATTTGAATAATGAACTGCAAATGAAAAATTAACGATTCTGCTCTTGGTTTGATCGTAATACATAGTTTGAACGTTTTATATTAATAAATATCAATTGTTTAACACGTAGAAGTTCAGTTTTCTTGTATTAAGTACATAATGTATTTTGACCTATGATAATAGAAATTTTGGGAGTTTTTTCAAATTATACAGAAGAAGTAATATTATTACTTTTAAAAAGATTCTGCAAAACTGTGCTCGTTGCAAGGTGGTTTATTACAAATTTTCCTTATTTTTATTGTAATTTTTCAACTCATCATTTTCACATTTCTATAATTAAGTTTTTATTACAGTGTATAGTCTCTATTAATTTGATTAAAGTTAAGATAATATGTATACATACGGAATTTCAACTACGAAAGAAATAAATAAAGTTAATGTTAGTTTCATCAGTAGGTCACCGATGCATTTTTTTTGTATTTAAGATGTTTTATTATTTTCTGTTTATTAAATGATTCCATTCGATTATCGAACAGAATACCATAATTTATGGATCATAGGTGTTAAATGGTGTATGTAATGAAAATAAACGTTTCGCTGTCAACTAGGATTAATGTACTTTGCTACGTTTTCTTGTTTAGATTTGGAACATTTATAAACATGTAAAATTATTTAATAAAAATTCAGCTTCACGTTAATACCGTTTATGGACAGAAAATATTACGTAAAAGTAATGGAAAAGTAATTGTGAATAAAATAAGTTTAGATATTTGCAAAAAAATTAACAGTATTTAAATATATAAGTTTAATAGTACGCTGAAACACTAATGATTATAATTTCGACTGCTACTTGTGTCATTGCGATTTATTTATTTTCTATTTCAATTTTTAATGGGCTGTAATGTATTTCAACTAATTATTTTAATCGTGACATGTTTTAGGTGGCAAAAATTTATACATGAAACGCTGGTAGAAATAAGTGGTAAGATATGCGCAGTAGTCGCTAGTCAGCCAGCTCAAGTGATCACTATTCGTATAATGGCTCAGTTTGTCGGAGGTGAAAACAAGTACAAGTAAATACAGGCATAATTATTAAGTAATAATATTTACAAACGTGTTCTGTATTATAAAAACAAAAGTTTTTAATTGTGTATATTATGATTATTAATTAGTGATTATCGTTGGATTATTTAAATAATACCATATCGCTAATAATTACGTATCAATTTTTTGTACAGCTGTTTTGTTAAAAACTGCTAAATTAATGAACACTGTATATAGAACTTAAACAATTAAGGTATATAATAAATTCATTTTTGGGACAATTTCATTATGAGCCAAAGAATAAGTACTACAACGGAGATTTA
Source organism: Icerya purchasi (assembly GCA_039619475.1). Classification (NCBI taxonomy): domain Eukaryota; kingdom Metazoa; phylum Arthropoda; class Insecta; order Hemiptera; family Monophlebidae; genus Icerya; species Icerya purchasi. Next base: position 383,371,484 of record CM077115.1, read on the forward strand.
AATAGAAATTTGTTTCAAATCTATGTTCACATATTTTTTGATTGATATTGAGATATTCTTACTAAATTTCTAAGTTCAGTATTTATTATATATCCTACTTGTTTAGTTGTTTATTAATTATATTTGATTTGATTAGTTTGCGCGTGCCTGTTTTATTCAGCCATTATAAATATCAGAATGTTAAAATAGCCTGGTTTTATATTACAGTATATAGTGGGTTTCGGTTATAATTAATATATTGAGTGCTTGGTCGCTTTTTGTTGTACAGTAATATGGTATATATGTGTGTGTGTGCGCATAAAATTGTGTTATTATACTTTTAGCTATTGATAATATATATATAAAAATAGAAGAACGTGCTAAAAAGCATTCATTATTAGTAAAGTACCGAATAAACGTACAATAAAATTAATTAACAGAAAATTAATAGAAAATCGAATCTGTAAGTTAAATGGATTTTAATTTAAAATATTATGACTGTATTTCCGATATTAAGATTTATTATATTATAATTTTTACATCTATGAGTGTCGCCAGTATTGTTGTGAATAGTATTAGGTTATTTAATTTTTTCGTTTTCACAATTAATGATATCGATAGGAAGTAAAGATGGACGATTTCGAAGAATCTGTTTATTCTTTGCGAAGTATATAAAATATTTTTCGGAAGAAGTAAAATGTGATTTAATAATGCACGAATATTCGTGTTAAATATTTTATTCATCTAGGTAATATTGAATATTTATGATTTTACAGGGGTATAATTTCATCGATAATGCAAATATTTGAAGAGGAAGGTTTTGCCGGATTTTTTAAAGGGGTGATTCCGAGAATATGCGCGGAAATACTGTTGTGTGTTTTTGTCGCTGCGTGTACTTTTGCAGTTAAACGCCATCTAAAAGAAAAAGATGAATTCAAGAAAATATGCAGCCTTCCGATTTCGGTATTTTTTCCACATTTTTACCGTATAATTGATATCAGTACGCTTTTGCCGTGGCGCGGCACGTTCAATTAAAAGATAAATTTTAAACATAAAGTTCGTAATATGGCGTTTAAATCGTATAATACGGTAAAAAAGGGAAAAATGGTATTAAATCATTCATCGGTGACAGGAGCAAGGTTTAGTCGAAATTATGCCCTAAGAGTAAAAATAATAGGAACAGTTTTTTTTTTTGCAATTTATTAAGTATTTTAATCGATTTACTGAAGAAAAGAAAAAACAACGATTATGTAATAAAATGTAACAAGTTTTCTTCGGTTTGTGCAACATTATTACGGGTAGATATGCCTCGATGGGCAATAATGTAAATGAATATATATTAGTGACAACGCCATTCTTAGTTCGGCGTCCAGTCACGAAAATTTGTTTTAAAAAGTCACATGCTATGTATATATAAGAAAGCAAAGTACGGATATAATTGATTCCTTAACGTTGTGTCCCCACTATTTGATATGGAATTTTTTGATGCGTATCAATTTTAACTCCAATTATTTTACCACAAAATTGGCGCGTCGGATGTAAAGCATTGGATTGATTTTTCGTGTATAACAACTTACACTTTTTTTTTTTTTTTTAAAGTAATACTGACCAAAAAAGAATGCTTACAAGGTGAAAAAAAACATAAGACGGGGTGACCAGCCAACCAGGAATAAGCTGGGAATTTTGTTGTAAAACCGGGAAAGAAGCAAAAGTTGCCAAAAACGATATTTTTAATAAGCAAAAATCATTTGAAGTGAAAAATAAATGCATTTTTTAATGTACTTTACTCAAAATAAATTACCAAGTTCTGTTTTATTCGTATAAAATATTCTGCGGCGGTCAAATATTATCAATAGTAACAAAAAAATTACATTTTTTTTTTTTGTACAATTCTAGTAATCAGGTAATCGGGGGAGGATTCGGATCAGGAAAACCGGGAATTTAAAAATTATATTTAAATGAGCACCATGTAGGGAACGCCTTTCCTTTTTTCTATTCAGTAATTTTTTTTCACAAAATAAAAATATTTAAAAACAAAAGGAAAAAATGAATAAAATGAAAAATAATTAAAAAAAGGAAACAATATAATGTTTAACTGCGGTTAAACGGAATGAGTTTCTCCGAAATAGTTTAAAATTACAAAAAAATAATCGTATATTTCCAATGGTGTCTCGTATTTTTATTTATTTTGCGTCTTTCTGTTTTATCATGGTTTCTTTTATTATCGCCGAATATTAAAAAATTAAAATTGCTTTCGTGTTTTCAAATTAAAATATTTATTTCGGTAATTTCAGATTGTAGGAACAACACTTACGTATCCATTTCATGTGGTCAGTTCGTGTATGGCTGTTAATAACTGCGGGTATGTATTATATTTCGTAATTAAGAATATCATTTTTTTTACTCGGTAAGTTTAAAAAAAAATTAAAACGAGTCCTGCGTTTTTTGTTTTTTTTTTTTTTTGTTTTTCGACAGCGTGTCGAAGATTATGAAGTTAGACGGTACTGAAATGCTATCGATTTCAGGTTAGGTAGACTTGGGTGCAACTTGAGTTTAAAACAAGCAGTGTGCGAAAATGTTTAACTACATTAATCGATCTATGTATTTGGTGGATCCTTATAAAATATTCCGAAGTTATTTTTAAGTGATTTTAATTCTCTACCCCTTAATGTTGTGTGCTTGTTTCCTAACCCGCTGTTCCTAAAACGTCGCGTTAGCGAGGTGTAGAATATTTATAAATAAATAATACTGAATTTTTGACGAATTGTTATTCCTTAATTAAAGGAAAGGTAGAATAACGATGATTTATTTTTTTGCGGCAAAAAATATTTTATCATAAATTAAAAGCTGTCGCGCGACATTTATCATTGCTCGTTTCCGTTGTTCACATATTTTCCGGATGAAATCAGTAACTATCACTTCCAGTGTAAGCTAATTCGTTTATAATTGGGAAAGTTTTCGCTTTTTTGGTTTTCTGGCCATTCAAATTCTACATTATTTCACGTAAGTTGGTCAATTTCGCATCTCCTATATATCTTTTTATGTTTTGATTTTCTTTCCTACGCTGTTATTTATGTAGATATTAAATATTTAACCGCAGATTTGTTACCATTTTTTTATTCTATGCTCGTCGTTGCCGTTGTCCAAGTTTGACGAATTAAACACATTTGTTTCCTTCCTTATCTTTCCTTATTTTTATTTTCAAACATTTGTCTTTTCATTTCCCCTTATGCTTTTTTAATTTTATCTGTACCTCGACCTTCTAAATGCTAGTCTCTTTCGTTCTTTTTTATATACACTTTCTCCGTTTTTCAGTTATCCGGGACATATCAATTTGTAAATTTGATCGATTTATCTTTTCCGTAAGGTCATCTTACATTGTTCCTCAATTCTTCTTTTTTTCTTCCACAATTAACATTTAGACAAACTTTACAGATTCTGTGGCAGATATATTTTAAATTATTTAAGTGTTTTCTGACATTTTTGATAACAACGTGTTTGTCGAAATTCAGTTTTTCTATAAAACATATAGTATTTCACTTATTTAATTGCGCTTAACTGATTGATAATAGAATTTCACTTTGTTGATACTCTTATCGAAATATTTTTGATATCAACTATGAAAAATGAAGGAGAATAAGAATAAATAAACGAAATTTTGTACGTGACGAATGAAAGGAATACTTATTTTTTTCTAGCGATAAGTCAAATATAAAATTATTAACGATAGACTTTAATAATATTCAACAAATTAAATTGGAACAACGGTTATTAAAATTTTTTTGTCGGAGAAGTATTTTTTTTGAAAAAGAAATGTAAAATTTAATAAAATCTATTTCAGGACATTGCATAGGCGAATTAGAAATGTTAATAGTTGTCTACATTGTTTTTTCATAGCACGCTATTAACGGGTACCCAGAGTTGCAATCTTTGCGCCTATTTCTAGCGTTGAAATTAAAGGTGGTACCAATGTTATTTTCCGCATCAAATATATTCCGTGTTACGTTTCACGAAAGATTCTGTAATAGTTGAAAAGATTGCACTAATGAAGTTATTTTTACTACTGGACATGTTCTGAACTCGCATTTATTTTTCTAATATTTCTTCTTTTTTCGCATCACGAATCATGTTTTTTTGATTAGTGTACATACCTGTTTTTTTCTTGTTTCTAATTAAGAGGTTTTTTCGTGTGTGTGTGTGCCCCCCCCCATTTGAGGTGTCTAAATTTGAACTTTTTCCGTTCATTTATTTTTCAACATACGAATTAGTGCCGTATTTTATAATTTACAAGTTTTTATTTATTTCTTTTTAATACATTGTTTACGGATTGGTTGGCGTTTTTTTAGGTTAATTGCTGGAAGTCCTCCTCAGATGCCTATTTATAAGTCATGGATTGAATGCTGGGTTCATCTTTCGCGCACCCAACAAATAAGTCGAGGTTCAGCGTTGTTTTTCCGTTATTATAATGGACCGCATATAGCTAAATCGCGTCACACGCTATTATTGACGAAATAAATATATTTAGATCAGATTAATTTTTATTATTAAAAGTGTAAAAGCATTCTGTTGCATTTCAAAAAAATAAAATAGTAATTAAGTTTGTACAAGTATATGTTGAATGTTAGTTCGAAATATGTAGAAATTGATACTTGTGTATTAAATTTTATTTTAAATATGTCCTATGTTATTGTTCTACTGAAAGTTATGTTGAAAATATGCTTGCAATTTCGAAGAAAATTGCCGATTAATATATTGTTTATAAATTTAAGTGCAATTTAAATTTACGTATAGAATTAATGTGGCACTCAGTTAGATCTAATGAATATTTTGGCAAAGAATGTACAAATTTACTGTTGAATCCGCGGAAAACAGTTAAGTAGAATAAACATATGATTGAATTATCGCATAATTATAAGTATTAGGTAAACATGTTACATTATAAATAATTCTTTATAATAATATTTATTAATTTCTTTAAATAATTCAATAACTATGTAATATTCCATAAAAAAAATTGGCTTCATTAAAAAATTTTAGAAATTTAAATTGCAGATAAATTATTAAACAATCCTGCAGTAGGAATTTGAATACTTTTATCATTAGAAATATTTACTTTTAAATCTTAAATCCTCGCTAACTATTGCGGTTTGTTGTTGCAGAATATACTTAAAATTTGTTTTAATTATTACGTCAGTAATAAGTACAAAAGAAAGTAAAACGGAATAAAAAATATATACATTTTGGGAATATATTGTAATGTGTACATATAGGCCACATACAAAATAAAAATGTTTAAAGGTCGAGCGTGTTGAGAGTATGATAGTGTGAGTAAATGAAAACCAGTTGATGGTTGTGTTGTCGGATCCAGATCGATTTCGCTTTTGAGCGGTGTGTGCGGTGATTGAACAGTAAATTGACACATCAATTATGGGAGAAGAGACAGAACACGAAATAAAAACGGAATTTGAAAAAATCGTCCGAATTAAGAGATAGTTTTAGTTAAGTCGCCGAAAAAGATTGACCACTTTTAGACGAATAATGAGATCGTCGTCTCGCAACCGAAAGTAGTTCGATCTGGCAAGGTTCTTCAGATCGCCTCGAAAATCGGTTTTATAATTAATAAAAATCTGTAAAATTTGTAAAATATAATAATTTCGATTACCGCCCCCCCTCACATGTTTATCGGGAATCTAGACCAAACCATCAACGTACACCCACCTGCCGACAAAGAACGACAAACCAGCATCCGCAGTAGAGTGATACCTACCATCTATATTATTTTTAATTAATCGCGTTATTGCTCGTTTCCGTTTGCGTATATTTAATCATTGTTTGTTTTTTTTTATCAGCGATCGGCCGTTCGGGAAAAATTGGTATGTAAGAAATTAGACAATATACATAGGTTGCCGCAAAGAAGGTGAGACTAAATTCCACACAGACAGCCGGCACTACCTACCGACTGGAAAACATACTAGAATGAATATTTTGTTAATTACCTATCGATTATCGAGTACTTGACAAGGCCAGTTCCTTGAGAACGAGCTATCGTATGAAATAAGTACGCATGCGAACTCCTGCAAGATTTTTAAGAATGGAAAGAAGTGAATGAAATATAGCAGTTTTTATTCAGAATCATTAGAAGCAAGTAATTAAATATCTTTTTCAAAATGTGCATTCTTCGCAGCTTAACACGTGTCCGTTGGTCTTGTTATTTAGTGGACGTTTTTGAGAATTCATCCTCGGCTATTTTCTTGAAAAACACCTGTTGACGATTAACATGACTTTCCCTGCGCTCTCTACTGTCGCACTTTTTTCTTGCGCGGCGACGGCAATGATTCCATGTGATACTTTCCACTTTAGTGGTAAGATCGAAGCAACGGATCCACGTTTTGTCGGCGGTAATGATCCTGTTCAAGAGGGAAGTGTCATTTTCGATCAGCCTCTTCCACTTGGTGCAAGCATCAACTCGCTGCTGCATTTGATCTCTCGTAAGCGTGAGGATAAATTCTCGAAAACGTCCACTAAATAACAAGACCGAATGGTCCGTGTTTAGCTGTGAAAGGGGTACGCTTTGAAAAAACTATTTAATTACGTGCTCTGCTAATGATTTCGAATAAAAATTGATATATTTCATCCATCTTTCTCCGTTGTTAAAACTCTCGCAGGGCTTCGCACACATGCTTATTTTTATATAGCCACACGACAGCTTGTTTTCAACGAACTGAGCTTGTCAAGCGCTCGGTCGATAGGTAGTGCTGGCTGTCTATACGAAATATAGTCTCACCTTCTTTGCGACAGCCTATGTAAATTTCAAAAAAACCATAAAACTTTTTATTTTCTAATTAATTAATAATATTAAAATAAATACGTAATCATTTTTACATCTACGAGTTCAAAAGGATCTCGTGGTTGGCATCCCTGAGGATTTCATAAACGAATCGATCGTTTCTCAATATTATGCAGTTTACTTTAAAAGAGGAAAAATGAAAGATTTAAGTGGGAAATATAAATTTTAAATAAAATTTTGTTAAATCGTTAAATCAATAACTTTTAATAATATTTATTTTTCAAATGGATACGTAGTTTAGTAACTATTTCGTATATTAATAATGTTCTGTTAAGAAAAATAGGTTTCATTAGAATATTTTTGAGAGATTAAATTGCAGATAAACCATTAAAGAATCTGACCACAAGTTTCAATATTTTGTATACCTAAAATATTATTTACACAAATCTTAACTCTTCGCAAATAATTTGCTGACGTGAACTACGCTTAAAGTTTGTTTTAAATATTACATTGGTAGTATGCTGGGAAGAAAACAAAAATTGAATAGAGTAAATAAGTCTTTAGTGTAAATATAATAAAAAATTCAAGGATTCGAGCATGAACATTAATATGCGGGGGTAACAGCTAGTAAACACGCACACACATATACGTAAAAATTTATACAATTAAACTTCAGTATTTTCAATAAATGTGCCGCGGGAAATTTCCATTAAAAAAAAAAAATTAAAAATTTGTTTTGGGTACTAATCGAATAAAAAAATAAATTTATCTGCACATCAAATGTAGCGAAACAAAGTATATTTGCAAAAAATTAGAAAATGGTTATCAATTTATGTTCAAATAATATGCAGATTTTACTCCTATGTTCGCTATAAACATGTAGGTTTTTGCATTCGTAGCGGGAAAATAAAAAAATATCGAATATCGTCTTTTAGTAAAATCCTAATTCGGCGAAAAGTAATTATCTTTTGAATGTATTTTACCTGCCAAGGTATGCGCTGCTATTTTATTAATTAATTAATAAACATTCCTTAAAACTTTCAATTATTATATTATAAAAACTTTCATCGACTATTTTTACTCGGACTCGGAACTTCACATAATACTTAAGGTTAATGAAAAATTATATAATTATCAAGCGCGATTTATATTAATTTACACATTTTTGCTTTTGTGCAATACTGGGAACGAATAAAAATGTTATAAAAATCGAAATTTTAATCTACTGCTTAATTTGATGAGTTCGTAATATTTAGAAGTGTTTTTTTTTTTTTGAAGAGTTAAATTATTCTATGACCATTTCATTGTAAAAAATATCTCATATATTTAAATGTTATCCAACATTCATGTTTTTTTTTTAAATACAACCATTTCGCTGCCAATTTATTGGGGGAATATTATAAAACAAGTGTAGAGTTCGAACGTTCCATCGTCGTTGTTACAATTTTCACGAATATAAGTTGAATCAGCTACAACATTTTGTAGTCAATTAAAAGCAGTGATGTTTCAAAGATCAAAAATAATCACTCAAAATTTTTTTTAAAAAATAGAAAAGACAGGTTAAAAATATTTAAGAATAACCTAATAAAATCATTACGCGTAAAATGCGAATTTTACGAATATATCTAAATACGCGAAAAAACTAAATTGTTAATGAGGAAAACCGGTACTTTTTGCACAAAATTACTGATAGCAGTGAATGGATGTTTTATAGTGTTGGACGAAGAAATTGAATAAACCAGGTTTCTTATTAACGATAGTGCTTAGCGAACTAGTTTTGGAAAACACCGCAGGTGCCTCGTAAAAAAATCGGAATAAACGAAATCCCGCATTGCTCTCGCCGAAAATAGCCGGTCACCGTTATAAAATGCCGTATTTTCTATATACCCGGTTCTCCGGTATATACATATGACGATAGTCTGTCGATAAAACTTCTTTTTAAATTTCCCGTAGCAAACTTAAAAATAGGTGAAGTCTACGAAAAAACACGGAACTCTTTTATACACGTTTTAATAGTGCGAGATATTATAAAAGATATTTCAATAACGGATGGAACATTGTCCAACTGCTTACTTCCAATGAACCGATTAATGGGCGGTTTTTCAAGAAATGAAAGAAAAACAAAATAACAATACCGTCGTAAAATAAATGGGAAAATCTTTGTTTTCTGTTCTTTCGAGCCTGTTAACAAGCGATGAGATTACCTAACAACATAAGTGTAAGATCCATCCAAGGAAAGCAGACCCCTGGAGCGCAGAATTGCAATAGAGAAAAGAGTACCTAACAACCAATAGAAGTATGTCAGGGTACGCAAGGAAATACTACGACGCCTGGAGTAGACTCGGGATAAACTAATACGGATAAAACAAGATAGGAAGTAAGGAATGCTCAAAGTAAACCGCCAGGAAATGACTAGTATATAAATTGAAATGTAGAAAATTTCAAAAAAGCAAAGAAAAAAGAGAAACAAAAGCGGGTTTCACCACAGCTATCAGGATCGGTCGCGTAGGTTGTAAGGTTCTCGCGGTTAATTGCTACAACCACAACACCAGGCGGATAAATCAGATTTTAAGAGTAGTTCAGTACTGCAAGGGTTGATATTTTCATATTGATGTGGAGTATTTTCATTTCACAATGATAAAACGAATGTTCACGTAAAATATTTGCAACGATACGCTTAATTGAGTCTTTAATATTATAATGCGCATAGAAATATTCCAGATATTGAAAGTACGAAATTTTGGAGGGATTACAATTTTAATAAGTTTTCCGCTGTTTAGTAAAGTTTATTAAAATTTATATTTCATCATTTAATATTCTGTATTTTATGAAATTGCGTTACACTTCAAATAAGGGGGTGAAATAATTTACAAATTAAAAACTCAATTGGAAAAAATGTATTTCACAATTATACTCGTACTTGAAAATTACTAAAGTAATTTGAAAACAAGTTTGCTTTTTTTTTTTGCTTTTTTTTCTTACCGTAAATAATAAATAGCGGTAATAGAAGAAAATTAAAAATCGAAATTCGTATATTTTGTTTATTTTAATTGATATCTAGGTCTAATTTATTTAAACTAAAATAGTACATCATATGTAAAAATTTATGATTCGCTTTAAAAATGTTAATAGGTAGATGATTCTTAATGGGTATAACCGACGCTAAGTTACGACTAAAAAAATATACATGTAGCGCTTCGCTAGGAAATTTGTTCTCGATGAATTGCTTTAAAGAACTGTTCCATAACTTAATAAATTCCCATTTCACGAGTTAATTTCGTAAAAATACCATTTGTTTCGAAATGTAGAAATTTTATATCATAAAATAGATCAAAGTATGATAATTTCATCAAAATTTTTAATGTCGGTTAGTAATTAAATCGCTTCCATAGACAGGCTAGTTGTTATCCACGGCTTCGCCCTTGCATTAATACCCGTTTAAGTCTGTACTCGGAAATGAATAAAAAAATGTTTGTTCAGTCTGAAATTTATAGACAAATATAGTGAACATTTTTTTTAAATCTTTAATTTATTTTATCCTACTTTTCTAAAATTTGTACATCCTTTGCAAATTATTTATTATAGTCAACTCAGTGACATTTCTGGAGGTCCTGTAGCTTTCATCATTGTAATCATCTGTTTTTTATTCTTTATTCATCAATTTAATCACATCTTTCTCTTATTTTACAAACGACCCCCTTACCCAATAGCTGTTTTCTGCAGCTTCACCAACGGATTTATATGTCTTCAATTTTTTCTCTTTTTTGTATGTGGTGAATTATGTATTTTTATTAAAAATTTATTTCTATTTAGTGTTTCTTTTTTCTTTTCTTTGTTTTAATTATTAATACAATAATTAAAACAAACCTTAAATACATTCTACAACAGTAAACTACGGTATTGTAGGCAAGGTTTAAGATCTGAAAGTATAGAAAATATTAAAACTTCCGTTGCAGAATTCTCTTTATTAATTTCTCCGAACTTTACTGTGTTTAACTAACATTACTAATACGCTGCATAGTTACTAAATTTTATATCGAAATTTTGAAAAAAATTAAAAGATATAAAAAATTAATTATAATGTAACGTTTTTGTCTAATTAATACTTGTAATTAGGTATTAATTCAATAATATGTCTAAAGCTGATTCCTGCGATTTCATCTTCCTTATTGAAGTATTTATTAGAGACAATTCCGTATCTGAAAATCAAATTGCTTTCATCATCACAGTCATTTGGTTTTTACTTCTTGATCACGCAATTTTCCTTATACCATATTCACTTATAATCTGTCCATCTGTATTCCCCCTTGATCTTTAGTATATGTGAAAAACGTTTATTTTTTATTTTTCGGTTTATAATTAACTATCTGCGCCCGCGGCGTTGCTCGCGTGAATTATGATTCTAAAAAATTACTTTATTTGTTAAATTACACCCGCGCGGAATTCAGTTCATGACTGTGTAAGAGAATTAGTAAATGATTATTTGTCAAAAGATTTTTTATTGGCTGTGGCGGCTCCTGAATATTGGGGAGACTAACTTTTCCAGAAGCACAGCACATACCATTAGGTTCATTGGCCCATTTTTTGGCAGAACACTTAGAGCAGATCTTATTCATGGCTCCGATTTGGACGGAAGACTGTTGAGCATAATCAATCTGTGAATCGTAACTGAAAGCCGATCTGTTACTGTGAGCTAAAACTCGATTACGAACTCTAGTCGTTGACGTCTGTTGTCTTTCACTCTGATCTCGAAGGCGTTGGGAACGCTCAGAGCTCGGTTCCCTAGTGCAAGCTTGTACATTTCTAATATTTTGCTCTTCAAGCCGCTGCAAACGCTCCGTACTCGACTCTCGCGCGCGGACTTGAGAGGTTCTTAAATTTTGTTCATCAAGCCGCTGCGAACGCTTGATACTCGACTCTCACGCGCGTACTTGAGAGATTCTCCACTATTTCCATTAGCGATGAACTTGTAAACGATGCTAAGGCGATCTTTATCCGAATTTCCATTTCCATGGTAATTAACATTGATATTTTAATGTTTTATAAAACAAGTTTTTGCAGCGCACGCGATGTAAGGAATTGTTTAGCTCATTTTTTTACACCTTGGGTTTCATTATTGGAGTTTTAGCAAGGATCGCTAATTTTTTTCAAAATATAATGTAGCCTATGTCACCCGCAGATAGTGTAGCTTCCAAACGGTGAAAAAATTTTTCAAATCGGTCCAGTAGTTTCGGAGCCTATTCAATGCAAACAAACAAACAAACAAATCTTTCCTCTTTATATTATTAGTATAGATATAAATTTATATAAATATTCTTTCTCTCTCTGGGAAACCAATTTATTAAACATAAAAGATGGCTTCACCTTTTATGTTCAGCCGAAAATTATCGTTTTTTTTTATAACCTGTCTGTCGTAATTTAACAAAAAGTTTCTCTCAAATAAATGGCACATACAGTCATCATTTTGAAGAGGGCGACTTATCCGCACGGTGATCTCCCATAATTACACATTTAAGAGAACATCTTCACTAATATCTTCCAACCTCTCCGTCAAGAGCATTTTATTAAAATTAATTTATTACCATAAAATCAAAATAACAGCAGTAGAATAAGGATTTCAAATTTTAGTCCGGTAGCAACTATTAAAATTCTGTTGTAGGATTTTTTATTTTTCTGTAAAAAATAATAAAGCACTACTGTTTTTTTTAACCCCGCAGCCGGCTGAGGATCTTAAAATCGTATCAGGATGTTCCTTCTGGTGGCCACCGTGATTTTTAGTAACGCAAAAAGTGAAGAAACAGAACGCGGTGTATTTACTTACGCCAGAAATTAATTAAATGTTATTTAGAGCTCTTATAATTTACTAATAGTAATCATTTTATTTAAAATTTTATAAAAGTGAATGTTTGTTCCATATGCATTTCTGTACCGCTGGTCGTATTATAATTCATTGTTTAACTATTTAAAACCTCGTATTTCGTGAAGAAGAGCAAGTGGAAACTCAACTGTATATGAAAACCTTCGTTGGGACAACACGAATACACTTGGAAATTTTCAGAATGATCCGTCCAGTGGTACACGAATGCATACGGGACAAATAAATATTCACTTATATATATATATATATATATTTAGGGGCATATATAGATAAGAGTCTGAATATCGTTTTTTGTTGTTTTATTTATTTTATATTATTTTACAAGTAACAAGTGACGATAGGACGTAAATAATGCTGCAAAATCGTATAACTTTTTTAAGACTTCGATCGAAGTAAACCGAAAGGTGTAATTAATTTTTGGGCGAGATGAGGAAGTTTTTACGGATATTAGAAATCGACAGAGCGAAAAAACAAGATTATTTTTTAAGGACAAAAATTAACTGCCACGTTTTGTTTCTGAACACAATATTATTTTTTTACAACTCATGCGATTTAAATTAATTTAAAACTGGATTTATGTCACTAATAGGGAATGCCATTTTAAAAACGGTAGTTCGTCGTCAGTTTTATTTTTGAATAAAAATCGTTCCCGTAAAGAGATAATTTTTTGTAGTGATATTAAGAATTAGCGGGAATTTCTTAAATATACTTGCCAATAATTTTGGTACGTTTTAATTTTTACCCGCGAAATAATTAAGTAGTTTATTCTTTTAAATATACTTTGAAAAGAGTAAAGTACGGGGGGGGGTGTTTAATTAAAACTCGGCCGGCTTTTGCAGTTTATCAGGCAGCACCAGAAACACGTGGACCGCGGTATTCGTTTTAAAACAAAGCTATCAGCTATTTCAGCATGTGCAATTTGAGTAAGTGGTTCGTGAGTGACAGTCGTTTAAAGCTGTTCACGCAAAAATCGCTTGCACACCTACTACGGAGGACGAATTTAGAGAACACAGGTAAGCGATTCAATTTTGTTTCAAGCTGAATGATACGTTAAAACACAAGTGTATGCAACGTTAACTGTCTCAAAGTCAACGTATTAGGAGTGGTATCGACAATTCAAGGAAGGTGGGCTAACGGCGCTCCAGCTGAAAGTAGGCACAACTTTAACGAAATTAACAGAGGCAGATATTAATACTGACACTGTCTTCATGCAGCAAGATGCTCGATTAACTGCCAGACAGCTCGCTACAATTCCGGATATGTCCACAAGGGTACCGTTCACCTTTTTTGGTAACACCACAAATATATGTGGTGTATATCTCTTTCTCTCTCTCTCTGCAGTTGTATTGCTCGATTCCGAGCGCGTCGTGACCACGGTGTATAGACTTGGAATAAAAATAATTAAGATCTAAGATTTAATAAATCTCGTAAAACTTATAAATTATTCGTTTAATCTGAATTCGGAACATCATAAATATACAACTATTTAACAAGGTAGTAATAATAGCAAAATACAAAGGGAAAGTGAAAAAACAGACGTATACAATGTTCTTATACTTACTGTATTTAAAAATGCGAGTTATAAAAAAACAACAACAACAACAACTAATGGTCGCGATAATGTTTCCGCTTTTCTTTAACGTGCAATTCCAGTTCATTTACCGTGTTCAGTATCTGCAGCAGTTCATCCATCAACTTGTTGTGAACATCGGTTAATTCTTCTTCATTTATAATTACGAACGACTCTGTTTCATAAAGATTAATAATTAGACATTTTTTTATCTTCTTTTTGTTGTAAGTAATAAATAATTTAAACATGTCATTCAAACAGCGTGATGAAAATTAACAAATCGAGAAATGTTAATTACGAAAACTGCGTGTTTAATTCGCTTCTGCTCAATACGGAAGCAGAAAAATTCAATCGCAGATTTGTTCAATATTTAACTTTTTTTATTTTTTCTTAAACTGAATTAAGTAGAAAAAAAACCAGTCGAAATAGCTTTGATAGATTATAGAGTGATTAGTATTCGATGTTCGATTTGCTGTCATCGGTTTTCTATATTGGTTATTACGGTATAAATAAATATATTCCGTTTAAAGTTTAAAAATGCGAGAGAAAAAAATTTGGCGCGGACCGAAAAACACAATTTGGGCTTATTTTGAAATTATACTGATAAAAGTGGCACTATACGTTTACATATATGTCATTTTTTGCTTTCTTTAATAACAAAAAAAAGGTAACATTTTCATATTTTCCGCAATTGCAACAAAAAAAAAAAATCCGATTATACAAGTGAGTTTTCGCATATTCTAGAAATGTGCTATAGTTATAATGTATACGTGTATATACTTTAATGTACAATCGAAAAGAAATGAAAAAAAAAAGAAAAAAAGAAGAAAGTATAATTTCGATTACGCGATTATTATTAATCATTTTCGATTTTATACTGTTTTCCGGAATTTTATAGTAATTTTTCTGCTAGACACTTTACCGCTAAACATTTTGCCACTGGAAAAGGCGCATATACTGTTCCGAATAGACCTGTGTCTACTACGCTCGGTGAAGCAGATGACGTTGATGATGAGACAGGACCTTCGGGAGTTGGCACATTGTTTATAAATTGAAAAAAAACATTTTGCGGATTGTTTTTTTCTCTCTTCATTTTGCTGAAGACTTACCGGAGAGGCTGCATGGCATCCGTACGATTATTCGGATTAGTTCCACGATAAATGGGTCGTAATCGATTACTTCTATCTTTAAAAACTTCTCCAATTTTTTCCATTTTTTGGTTTCTTTCGAATCAATTTCTTCTCCTGCCGTCTTCCTCGAAAGATCAGACTTTATTATTTCTAAATTATCGTTTTTCAACATTTGTCGGCGTTCTTATTCTGCATGCTCTTCTACTTTTGCACCATTCAGATCAACGAATCCCTCGCTTTCTTCGTGTTTTACTTTATAACCGCCCCGTGACATACTGCGGATACCGCAATGTACCGCAGATACAGCGGCACTGCTGTACTTGTGTAAACCGCGAAATTACGGATCATTTGAAAGTAGCGTTCCTAATCTAAATGGGTGCATGTATTACATTTTGAGGCAGACGGAGAGTTCCTTTCATCCGAATTTCTCCGTTCCCTTAAACTCAAACTCGGAAAAATGTCGCAGAATTTTCGATTATGAAAAGAACGCTGGATAGAGGGGATGCTTCTTCTGTAGAAGCGAACCCTTCCGGGGAGGGGGGCTGATGGATCGTCGTTATAATATCATGACTACGCTCGCATTGGGAGCAATGTAAATGGAAGGGTTTGTCGGCCAACGAAAGACCTGCGGAACTGTTTAAGGAGAAACTTTTTTTCCGGTGTACCTCTTGAATTCTTTAAAACCGTTCCAAGATTTATAAAGTGCGATCGTAGATGGGGACTGCCCCCGCATTGAGATCCGTGTAACATGCAAAGACGAACGATACCCTTAACTCTCCTTCTTTAAAAGATGAGGCAGAAATATTTTAAACCGGCGTTTAAAATAGTTTTTTTTTCATGATTTCACGCGCCTACCAGAGCTGCATGACGACGACGATGGTATCATAATTTTTTTGAATTAAAAAGAGCGCGACAACGTTAGCTAATCAAAATTTATCTTTAAAATTAAACTAATCGCATAAGCACGTAAAAGTTCAATATAAGAAAAATAATAATAATACCCGGTCTGGTTTCCAGTAAATTGCTGCAATATATGCTCACAGCGTTTATAACTTCA
Source organism: Icerya purchasi (assembly GCA_039619475.1). Lineage (NCBI taxonomy): Eukaryota > Metazoa > Arthropoda > Insecta > Hemiptera > Monophlebidae > Icerya > Icerya purchasi. The sequence goes on from CM077115.1 coordinate 383,387,885, forward strand.
TTTTCATCGGACGGAGAACAAATGAGATCATTCGGCCACATTACTCTGAAATAGAAGCGAATATTTATATATTTACAAGTCTGTGTTTCACTTATATATATATATATATATATATATATATATATATATATATATATATAATATTAATTAAAACGTAATTCTTAGGTTAGCCCCTATTAGAAAAAATGTCCCAATTTTATGTAATGCAAAATGTCCTAATTTTATGTAACGTTTGTTATATTTTATAGGATTTTTGTTATTGTTATTTAAAAAATGTCATAATTTTATGTAATGAAATATGTAACGAAAAATGTAACGAAAAAATGTCTTAATTTTATATAATGAAAGTTAAATGTTAGGATAGGATTTTTGTGGTTACGTTATTGAAGTGAAACTTCTTATCGCGCGGTAGAGAAAAATTTTGATACGGTAGAAGAAAAATTTGGTTACGCGTTACGCGTTAAAGGTAAGGCAGGTATGTATTTGTGTGTAAAAAGAACGCGGTCAACTAGAACAGACTATTCTACAAGAATTATAGATGGCCATCATCTCTTGATCTAGTTGGTCTAAAGTTATACAGATATATTTACACCTTTCTCTTATAAAACGGCAAGACAAAAAATGAACAAAAATTCTACACTAGACAACAAGTTTTTTCCTTTTTGAATAGGGAAAAATTTCCGTTACGCGTTAAACGTAAGGTAGGTATGCATTTGTGTGTATGTGTAAGTATGTATAAGTGTCCGTCTGGGCTAGTAGTATACCAAAATGAGTAAATGTATAGTTAAGTATTTATACTACGGGACTTCATATAGTATATAATTTATGAGCATTCTCATATATATATACATGTAATAAGTACGTGTACACACCACTCTATAGAAAGATATTCATGATACGATACATTATACATTTAGTCTGTTAGTGAGTTTTTAAATCACAATTTCAAGTATGTATTTTAAAATGTATGAAATAGATCGTCTCTCAGTATTGTACATATATATATATATATATATATATTAATTACAACGTAATTCTTAGGCTACCCCCTATTCGAAAAAATGTCCCAATTTTATGTAACGTTTGTTATATTTTATAGGATTTTTGTTATTGTTATTTAAAAAATGTCACAATTTTATGTAATGAAATATGTAACGAATAATGTAACGAAAAAATGTCTTAATTTTATATAACGGAAGTTAAATGTTAGAATAGGATTTTTGTGGTTATGTTATTTTTTGTGTGTGTTGATGCCAGTAAGAATTACGTTGTAAATTTTGATCATTTTATACAAAGTATAGAAGAAAAAGAGACAGAAATGAAAGCAAGAGGGGTCAAGGGCCGCAGCCCCTTGCGAGGCCAAAATGGCTGAGTTTATATATATATTTATTTTTATATGATTGCAATAATGATAATAAGAAATGTGTTACTTATATATAAAATTAATTTAAAATAAAATTGTATTATTAGAATTTAATACGTGTAAGCCAAAGAAGTTTCACTTACGCCGCGTGTACACACTGATACATCATCATCATCATTATATCCTCAACCATTCGGTTGGTGGACAACCTATTCTCACATTTTAAATGTACAGATATAGGTTGTATACTAAGCAATTATTATATATGCAACGCAGGTGTACACACACAAGACTACACTGATACACGCATCATAAATTTTTATTTTTTTTTTGTTGATGCCAGTAAGAATTACGTTGTAAATTTTGATCATTTTATACAAGTATAGAAGAGAAAGAGACAGAAATGAAAGAAAGACGGGTCAAGGGGCGCACAGCCCCTCTTGCGAGGCCAAAATCGCCGAGTTATATATATATATATATACATATATATATATATTCCAATACTGCTTGGCCGATCGAGATAAAATTCATGGGTTACGTGTTCGGCACATTACCGGAAAAATCTAGAAAGTAATTTGAAATAAGTGTTGTCGTACACTATTACACGTGCAAATAAAACCAATCAACAAAATGCGACTTCAAAATGATCATCGATTAAACAGAAGTCGAATACGGGCAAGTATAGCGCACGAAAATCGTATCCAAATTCAAATAAATCTTGCGCATAACGCATTGAAATTTATACATGTGAAACGACCGCAATGTGCCGTGAAAATGGTAAAATTGCCAGAACCGAACTCCGAAACCATTACACGCCATTCGAATTTAAGCACTTATTTGAACTTGCCTTTTGCAACAAAGGCCAATCAGTGAATTGGATTTACGAAATTCACGCTTCGCACACGGACAGTTTTTTACGTAGTCTGTCACGCGTTGGAAAACGATAAAATTTATATATGCACCAGATGAAAAAATCAAAAATATTGTGTATCCAAAAGCATCGGAATGATGCGTTATCATATAAATAAATAATATTTTACTACCAATAGAAATATAATTAAATTTTAATGTTTTTTTATTTACAAAAATAGCTGTTGCGAATCACGGCAGAATACTCGTGCATTTTGGGGGGGGGGGGGGGAATCATCATTGTACATATTAAAAATTCTACCTATTAATGGAAATTGTTTATTACCGAAACCGAGCAAAAATCACTTACCTCGTTTTTTTAATATATCTGAGAGCATCAAAATATTTTCCGTCATGCAAATATTGCAGGACAGGATTATTCGAGTGACATGGGAGCGATATAGACTCGTGGTGTAATTCTTGACTATCACTTTCGCCGTAATCAGAACATTCTCTGCGAATTCGAATCAGCGTTTTTTTTAGCAGGGTTACTTCGTCGCTGACATCCTGTAACTAGTTTCAACAAATAACGTTCAGAGACATTATCATCTGTGCATATGAAAAAACTTACGAGCGTAGAAATGCTTAACAATGCCATCTAAGGAGTAGTAACATAAAAGGCAATTATTACAAAAAGAGTCGGCGCAAGAAACTGATTTTGAAACGTTACCGTTTAGTTAGGCTCTATGCTACCCCGGTCTTTCGTAATTACCGTGGAAATAAAATTAAATTGTTACTATTATTACTTTTTAATAAAAAAATATATTGTTTTTTTTTGTTTTGTTTTTTTTTTTTATTTTTATTTTATATTACACACTTGCCTGCACTAATCTTTCTTGAAAATACATAACTATTTAGTAAATATACAAATATACAAAAATAACGATTAATTATATGTAACATACATTTTACGTATCACTCTGCTGCAGCTGCTGAGTCGTCGTTGTTCCTCGATGCGCAGACCGGCTGTATGTTGGTGGTTCGGTCTGGATTCCCGATGAAAGCGGTGTGGGGAGGCACGGTAATCGAAATTATTATTATTAGAAATTTTACAGACTTTATTAATTACAAAACCGAGTTTCGAGGCGATCTGGACAACCTAGTGGGATCGTGCTTCTTTCACGGTTACAAGATGATCCGGGTATTCTCACCAAAAGTGGTCAATATTCTTCCACGACTTGACGAAGACAGTCTTTAGACTTCGACGATTTCCGATTCGGCTTTTCATTTCGTGCCACGTTTCCTCCCCCACAACTGATGTACTAATAGTTCATTTGCTACTCAATCGCCGCGCACATCCCTAAAAGGCGAAGTCGATCTGAATGCGACAACCGCTAGCCAGCAAGTGGTTCTCATTTACTCATACTATCACTTTCTCAACGCGTTCTACTTTTACTAAACATTTTTATTTATTTATTTATTTATTTTTATTTACAGTATGTACAATATAACCTATACATTACATCAGTAGCAGACGAACGCTATTGATGTTGATATAGGATTTATCATATACATATTAGCCGTTTGTGGCGTAACTAAATTAAATCAGTCTTAAAATAAGATTACATTAAGTGAATAATATTAGTAAAAAGGAATATTTATAAACAAGTATTCTCTAATACAGAGCACTGAGTGCCGATAACAAGTGTGACAAAGTTTTGTAGTTGTTAGCATATATGTATATATATATACGGAAGAACTGATTAAAACAAGCAAACCCAATGCCGACGTTGAGATTACGTTATTTGGTTAAATTTTCCTTCAGCATGAACCAGCACTCATACGGAGCAGACTACTAGAAAGCTAGAATTATTGTGTACGGGTTCATGAAATAAATCTGCGAAGAAAATATACGGTTTTTCACTTTTCCAATGTAAGTCTCTACGAGAAGGCGTTAGCAGCGAGTTAAGACAGCCGCTAGTCAATAAATGAGGCGCAGTAAGCTACTAAAAGAAACCGAAAAAATTATTTATCAGAGTTCGATGAATAGAAAATCAAGGAATAATGGAGCCGTTTTTAGGAAAAAATTTATTGCATAATTTATCTGACGTGGGTTCCATGCAAACTTACAATGGTAATTTGGTTAAAAATGGAAAGAGTGTCGAATTCTTCGAAGAGTTACATAGTTTTAATGAAGTATTTAAATGCGCTTTTTAAAAACTGCATTCGCGAATCACGATTATCGATTTAACAGACTCCTATCAAACGAATAATCTCTACAAATGCAACATGCTATATTATCCGCTTCCTGCTTGTTACCATTTGTGCATTTTTTCTAAAATAAAGACGGTAAAATATTCTAATTTCTATCGGTCGAACCTATATTTGAAACGATTTGTTTTCCTCGTCACCGTGATCGTGTTCAGCCTTTTTTTCGTGAATAATGATAATTTTTATTAAAATAAGATGGGAACACGCGGAGTGTTGTGTACCGAAAACATACCTTAGCGCGTTTAGCATTGTACTTAAGAGTTCGATACATTTTTTCAGCCGAGTCCAGCAACAGTAGAAGTTGAAAATGAAACTTGTATAAACCTCTGCCGAGATCACAAATTGCTTCTTCCGCATTTATATTATCGTTGTTCGGCTGTTCATCGGACAGCTGCTGTAGCTTTAATATTGCCCTCAACGTTTCTATACACTGAAAAAAGCAAAAATAACAGGGTCGTTCGGTTTTTAGGTAATAGAAGTAAAATCCGAATTTTAGTAATTACGAAATTTCACTTAAGAGAGCGCATCATCCGATTTCGTCTCTTTGAAAATAATAAAATTAATGAATCAGCGGGCGTCTGTATTTTTTATAATTTCAGTTCGCGAAAGAACGGTCAAATAAAATAAAAGTTTATAGTTTGTATTCTGTGTAGAAATTTTAGTTTCTCTTAAAAGAATATACTCACACTAATAAGGAACGGCAATTCATATTTACACAACTAGCTACGTTCAATAGTGCCAGTATTTAAACAATAATTTTTGGTTGTATTTTTATTCTTAAAAATAACATTGGCTCAGAAGTATAAATTTAATTAACGTATTCGTAAAAAAAGGTCTTATTCGATATTACGACTAATACTAATTTCGCATCACCGGATATATTATATGCTTTTTGCCGGTACAGATATTTAAAATTACTTAGTAAAATTACGTAATGCTGGGATATCAAAGTTCATGTTCCCCTTCATTTGCACCAGTTTTTCCCTAATATGACGCTTTCCTTAAAGTAAGTAAAGTGCGTGTTACACCCTTTAGAGGATTTCGAGATGATAGCGTAGATAAAGTCCGCAATGTAACACAACGGCACCGATGAGCGCGGAATGAGACAAGCTTCGGGTTTGCTAGCCGAGCATCTTAATAAGCAGCAACGGAATGACAGCGCAGCAGCCTAGTAGTTAACCCAACCAGAGGAAGAATTAAAGACTTTCGCAATTTGTCCTTTTCCAGATACAAATCGCTCTCAGATTTACCCGGCCCGAAATAATTATCAGAAAAATCTGGAAAACGACAATATAGGAACCCTTCCTCTAATCTGTGGGGTTGGGCTAGTAGAGTTTCGGAGAAGGTAAGGTTCAAAATCTGCCAAGGATATGAGGCCCATTTTGCTTGTTCACGCTAAATATACACACTTTTTTTTTTTTTCTTTTTTGGGGATTTTGGAAATCATATAAAATAGTTTTATAATTGAAAAAAATAGGTACCTGCCTAGATAGATGAAAACTAAAACGATAGAAATAAAAATTATATCTAAATAGTTTACAGTTCTGATTTATAGCTATTACAATTCGATAATTGTTACATTTGTTACAAAGGAATTCTGACGTAAACAGTCGATAATTCATTTATTTCACGTTATAATTAGATTAACTAACCAAATTTAAACGTAAAAAACCGAGAAAGTGTAATATAAAATTTACCGACGAATAAAGATATCACCTTCGTTAGTCCCATTTCTCTATGAATTTACTTTTTATGAAATTTATTTAATTTTCATTATAGTAATATTTTATGAATACAATTTAATTTTTAATTTATTTTCGACCGAATATATATATATATATACACACTAGTAGGAATTATTTTGTTATAAAATAATGATGATAAAAAGTGTAATAAAACATAAATCAAAAGTAGTATACTTCGACTGTTTCTGCTTTTAACTTTTATAATCGATAAATGTATACAAGTGCAATAAAAATATTACATATTCAAATTTTCATTTCCAACTGTAACGGTTTTTCTTGTTTTTTTCATTGTACCGGTAAAACCATAAACAGTACTTGTGACCCCAACTATAATCTAATTATATATTACCAATCTAGGAATATATAATAATAACCTAGGAACTGACCAGTCCCTCGAATTAAGGGATTAGGTCAATGATGTTAGTCGGTTGTATAGAGCGGAAAGGACATCATGGCAACCGATAGAATTAAGTAGGGCCCATGAAACCTTGCCAAAGTGTATTGGGAAAGATTAAAAAATATTTAGTTAAGCAAATATTGTTAGTCGCTGTAAATTACCTCATTAACGTGTTCTTTTCTATCTAGCAGTGTATCCAAATGTTCTCGTAACTGTAAAGCATCGAAGTGTAAGAATTCAGTGAGCGGTACATAGCTGGCATTGAACCAGACGAACGGAGGCTGAGTGCAGCAATCGGTAAGAATGTTGGAAATCGTAGACAGATGGTTTTGTAACGTTTCACTGCCAGATTCATATTGCGTAAATAGACTATTAGCTATTTGCGTGAGACTAATCGCTTTATGTACAACGTCCTACGTAAGTTTAAAAAACAAAAATACCTTGATTTATTATTCCGTTAACGAAAAAGCTGATACTTTTTAATAAAAGTAAGAAACTTTCCTTTAGTTTGTCTTTATTTATTTACTTATTCGGTTAATATGAAATAAATTAAATATACACAAAAACGGGGGAAAAAAGGAAAATAAAATTAAAATTTACACAATAGAAACAAATAATTACAGAATAAATAAATAAACAAAAAAATAATGAAAAAGAAACGAAATTCATGTCTACATTTATGTACATACTATAGTCGTAAACACGTCGATGGAAACCTACAGGTAAACATAATCCAATACACGCAGTTACTTCTAGGATCTACCTGTGTGTTGCAAATTTTAGGCCTAAGAGTTGCGATTTATTCGTTATTACTAAAGTTAACAGCCTCGCGTTTCTATATATTTTTGTTTTTATTATAATCATTAGAAACGATTTTAATAGCGACTTTGAAAAGTTCATCGTTTTTTATTGTCTCTAAATCAAAAAACTTATTTCTTCCATAGAGAAAAGGTGCTTTATATTACGTTTTTTTCTTTAATAAAATTGCAGATCTTTATTCGCGTACCATTTTACGACCGTATTCGTTCACGAACTTTTCATATTAAATCCGCTTAATTAATTTACAGAGCTAATTAAAAAAAGCAGGTAAACCGTTTGAAGCTCAAGAGAATTTCTAGGTAGACTCACACTAAATTTCTGATACTAGTTCCGAATGTAAGCGAACTAAAGAATTGCTTACCATAGGCAACACTTGCCAGCTCCTTACGAACACTCTTAGTACTAGAATTTAAAATTTCCACGGCGTACAAATTTGTTTGTGATAGTACACACGTTTTTACCTGTAAAGGAAATGACTAACTGTTGATTTTGTTTTTCGGCAAAAGCTATTTCCGAAGATCTAGAACGCGAAATTGTCGATACATTTTTGTAATAATACGATACATTCAGAAATGGGCGATTCTGAAGAGTTTGTTTTGTATTTTGTAAAAATTCGTAAACTTTTTGGAACGAAACTGGAAATTTGTACGAAATAAAGAAAACGTTTTAATAGGCTATTTAAAAATGGCGGAGAACTATTTTTTACGCCTTGAAAAAAGTGTGTAAAGATTTAAAATTGCATTATCCATAAATACAGTTTAACGTAGATGTCGAAGAAAATTTTATAATTCTTATATTTAATATATAAAAGGCAGCATTAAACGAGCAGTATTTACAATTTACGTAATTGGGAAGTCAATAAAAAGCGTTGTAAATTTTTACATTTTCGAAAAATATGTTGAATCTTAGAAAAGATATATATCATTTCAGGCGAAAAAAAAAAAGTTAAAAATTCTTTTATTACGCTGACACTGTTTCCATTTGTTTCATAATAGCGTAATTTAATTCACTTAAATTTGATATTTTCTATTTAATAACACTTTGTGTATTCTCTCTGTTGGCATCTTTTAAAATGTTATTTGCAGTTTTAAATAAAGCCTTTTTTTTACTAATGCATTTATTTTGCCCCGATAAAATGCGTGCATTTATATCCGGTATTATTATAGCCGCCGCGAGGTCGATCTGCATTTTATTAAACAAAATTAAAAGTATTAATAATTTTACGTTAACTTTCCATTTCGAAATAATGCGTGAAATGTTCGCGCCTAACATTAAAAAATTAACATTTCCTTCGCTATAGACGGGTCCTTCTTATATTTTATAATCCGTTATCATATCTGTTTCGAAAATGTTTAATTCTAAATTGTATTTATAAAAAATATTACATAGTGGGGTCTAAATAGTATAAAGTCATTAGAATGTACTCGGCGCATTTATTTAATAATGCCACGCAGATTAGCCAGATTTATGAAATGCGAATTAATCAAAAATGCCTTCGGTAACAGCTGACGGTTAGTTGTTCTTTTGGAATTATGAAGCTTTGCACTGTTTTTTCGTTTCAGCGATTTTATTTTTCACTTTGTACACATATTACCAATCATTTTTATCTTTCTAGTATTCCCCTCGAACCTTCTTGTTACCGTTTCTTCTGGTTCTCTCAAAGCCGCATTGTTCCTTCTCATTGTATACACATTGTCCTATCGTCTTTTCTACACCGCAGAGACTTTCAGGAGTCGCTAATTTTTTTTGTACCCTGTTCAGCGCATTTAAAGGTCCTCTGTCGTAAAATAAAATAAAAAAGGACCGTTTAAACGATAAAGTGTTAATAGCAGATCACTTCTGCTATACTTACCTTAATTAACCTATAAACTATATGGTAAAGATGAAGAGATGAAAGAGGAACTTGATCCATTAATGAGCAAATTTGAACACGCCATATTTCTTCATTGTTGTCGCGATGAATGGGCCTGAATGAATGTAACACCGGTAGAAGAGGCGATGTGTTGCAAGGTGTTAAATCACCGATATCAGCCACGCTCGAATCCCTAAAATAAATTTATTGAATTTTTAATCTGATTAAAATTAAGTAATTATCATAGTAAAAAATGTTGCAGCGCTTAAACGAAATCACATACACAAAACAGTATTAAAATGAATACTTTTATTATAAGTAACAAATAATTTTGACTATTTTATCATTAAAAATTTTTCCTTCGAGGCGATTGTCGGTAAAAATACCGCTAAAGTTGGTATTGTAAATATTGAATGTTTAGTTGAAAGTTTTTAGATTAGTAATACTCCTTAGAATTACTCACAACCCTACACATATCCACGTACATATATATATATATATATGTATATATATAATTGTACATGTACACGCACATACAAACACAAATATAATATAATCTATGCATATATACGCACGCACATTCATAGGGGAAACGCCAGTTAAATAAAACATTTTTATAAATGTGTAGCTTCAGTTTTCATAATTTTCAGAAAAACAAAAAAAAAAACCTCGGCAAACGTTGCGCCCTCAATACTGGCTATTTATTTGTAAAAAGCGCGTAACAATTTGCAGTTTTTTGCAGATGATTTTTAAAATGCGCGCAAATAACTTACCGAAATTTACAATTATTGCTTAATTTTTACTTAGTTTAGACGATGATAAAAATTGTATACACCCTCAAAAAGTAAAAACAAAGTTCACAGATTAAAAATCTTTTTTCCACATTATTTCTACAAATCACTAATGTGCGCAGACGATAATACTTACGAAATATCCGAATGAGTCGGAGTATCTCTGCCATCCTCGTTATTTAATAGACGTAGAGACGAAGAACTTCGCGATCCGGTCATGTTATTCGGTATTATTTCGTCCAAAGGAGATTCCGAGCCCAGTTCTTCGTCCGACGAATCGTCGATTAACGCGCTGTTATTCGGCTCGTTTTCGTTATCCTAGATGTATTATTAACGTTAAAAATTAGTATTACCGAAAAAGGCGAGAAGTGGGAAAGGGGAAAAATAAAACTAAAGACACAAAATGCTTTAAATGTCGCAATAAAAATAAAATGTCTGCGATCACCGCAGTGTAAAATTAAAAAAAAAGCGCAGCGAATTAATAGTTAAAATCGGACTGTATTAAAAATACAGCAGTATCATGCGAAAAGTCAATAAACCGATTTAAATAAAACTGCGATTGGTTTTCATTTTGTTTATATTATTTACTGCCGGATAACCGAACGGAAGTTTTAATTTTCGGTACAGTTATTAATTTTTCGATGTTAACATCGCGAATATAATGTCGTACCGCGCGTTAACTGCAACTTAATTGCATTTTTGCTTTTTATTTTACATTTAACAAGCGGAAATTAAACTTTATCTATGGCTGTATTCACCAGTTAATTAATAATAAATAATATCACCAACGGAAACATGTCGTTAAAGTGTTACAGTCTTAAAGAAAATATGTAAAAAAAAAAAAAAACATAAATCTGAAAATGATATTTAATTACAAAATACTGATTAGAACTAGGGAGCAGATATAATGTTGAAATCCAAGAATAGCGTTGCAATTCAGACAACATCTTGGAAAACACGAAATATATGCTTAGGAGTAATAATATATTGGGCGGTGTTAAAATTATATGTTTTACGTATATACGTGTAGTATCTTTATTTTTACCAATTTTTTAATGGTCAGAAGAGGTGATTTTTCGCTAATGCTGTCTTGAGCTTGTGAAGTAATAGCCACATCTCCTTCTCCTTCACCATCACCAGCACTAAGAAGCCTTCGCCGAACTCCCCAGTTGAAATTGTCGGTACTTTCTCCCTACGTAAAAAATAATAATAATAGTAATCATAATAATTATAATAATATGTTAGTGTACGGTTTTATGTATGTAAATAAAAAAAGGCGTGTAATCAAGAACGAAAATATTTCGAATATTTATATTTCGATTTTGGTTCACGATAGAAAAGAGAACTGTGCTTACCTCGACACTTTCACTTTCATATTCCAAGAAATCGAAATCTTTGAACACTCCAAAATGATCGTTATTGTCGCGGCGAGAATCTGATAGATCCGGACCAGAAACTTCTTCAGTACTGCTAGCCATACTCGACTGTTTTTCTAACAAATCTGAACTTTGACTAAATATAACCTGTAGGAGGGGGAGACAATTTTCGTATTAATAAAAATATGCGAATAATTTGAGTTGGGCAGAATTCGGCGTTTTTTCCACGTATTTTATATTTATGAAAGAAAAATGATTCGCTGGTTCGGGTAAAGAAAATCTATTCGATTGTTTATTCCCGCAAAAATTCAAAAAAAAAACTTAAAAATTTATAGTTTACAGGTAAACACACTCTGCCTGTATATATGAAAAGCTTCCGAGGATAAATTTATATTTCTTCTCTGCAAATTCGGTTTCTCAAAGACGGTACTTAATAAAAAATTATTAATCAATGCTCCGCTCTTCATTCGGTAGAAACGTAGATCCTTAATACTTTCATAATCATCGCTTTTCTCGCAGAATTATTCGAAGAAATTCATGTACGTTTTTTTTCACGTAAATATATTTTAATTTCTTAAGAAGAAAAAAAAAGTTTTATTTTCATCCGTAATGTAACATTTCAGAATCATTATTCTGTCGTAATATCCGTTGTCACCATCAAAAGGACAAACTACCGACGACATGATGATAAAAATCTCATTTCTTAAAGAGTTAATCTTCGCTCCCCGTAGATCTTAACAAAGATTTTTCTTTCGATTTCGTATCCTTTTTAATCGAAATAATAAAACACAAAATACAAACGGCAATTAAAAAAAATTATAAACAGATTATAAAATTTTCACGTTCTCACCAGCATCGTCTCGCTAGTTAACTATTAAACTACGCTTAATTAGTCTAACACATCTCAGAATGATCTTTTCTTCACCTTCGGTCGTTATATATATTTTTTTTTGAGAAATTCACGAGTACTTTAGTACTTTGGCGGAAAAATTCGTTAAAGTCAAAACCAGACTAGTTTTAAAATCGACAAATACGTTGAGATATCCATCCATGCAGCCCGTTAAAAAATAATATTCGGCTTCACGATAGAAACGTTTAAACTCAATTTTTTAATTACGCGACATTTAATCGAAAATTTAAGTTCGTAATAAGCAATTTAGTGAAAACATTGTATCTACGTGTTCGGTTACATATAAAGTGTCGTGTAACTGATAATTACAGTTAACTTTCTCGGAGCTTTAAGCCAAAAAAAAAAAATAAACTCTACACATATAGCCCAGTTAAATATAATCCACGTGTATGAAGCGATTTTATGTAAAAAAAGTGTGAAATAAAGTAATGAAATTTTTAACTTCCGCCAGTGTGTTAAATAAGTTCCGTTAAAATTACAATAATAAAGCACACGAATTACTTCTAAAACTAAACACACACACACACACAAATGTAAGTGAAAAGTTTCCATCTGTCTGTTTTTCTTCCAGAAACACGCTAAGAAAATTCGGCAGTATACGTTCTAGAGTTTTTGTTACGGCAATAAAATTATCTATTATTTCCATTGCTAATCGCGTTCGTGACTTATTTTGCTGTTCAAGTTTTTGAAATTTTTCTCGCGAATTATTACACCGCCGAATTGCGCACTTACGCGAGTCTAAAGACATTCGTGTCATTGGTACAATATTTTTTTAGAAAATTGCGAATGTCGCTGAAGATGCATCGATGAGCGTTCCGCCGAGTTAACAACGCTTTTATAAGGAGGTACAAAAGTATAGTTTTTATTTTAAACATTTAAAACTTACAAATGTTGCATATAATTAGGGAAACAATTTACGGTGGTAGACACATTTCATGTTGTTTAGAAAAAACCTTAATCTTAAAAAACTTATTGTTTCGGAAAGCTTAATCATCATACTGAACTAACAGAACGAGAAATATGCGCTCTTCAATAGCAAAAATGATAGAAATAAAAAACACCTAAAAATAATTCCCAAAAAGGAGGAACGAGTAAAAATAACAAATCAAAAATACGAAAGGAACCAGTAAGGGAAAAAAATCAAACACGAGAATGAAACTAATAATGCGAAAAACACGGATTTAAAAACTAAAAAGCTTTTTAAGAAAGAGAACAAAAAACTTTAAGAAATCAAAACTCGGGAAACTCCCGAATTGGCACGAGAAAAACTAAATTAACAAAGCGCAAAATATGAAAACACCAGAATAAAATGAACAAGGCGAAAAAGTACTAAGAAAATTCCGAAACTGGAATGAGTAAGCAACAACACTGAAAATGTACAGGAAAAGAAAACGACAAAACCAATTAAAGTCGTGTGTAAAAGACGAATCAATTACATATTACTCTCAATTAATAGATGTCCACATTAGGGGGTAATCTGAAAACCATCTTCACCATTAAAATTTTCCTCTCATGGTTCTCCTTAACTAAGACCACACTCTTATCGAACAAGATATTATGCTTTTATTTTTAAGTTTTAAGATTAATTATTTAAACATGGTGCCCCTCTACCGTAAACAGTTTATTTTGTTTCGCTTTCTCTTTGCAGCGAATCTAACAAAGATGTCTTAATCATTACATCGATACAGCTCATAAAGAGGATGATATAATCGCGGTTGAAACCGGCATAAAAACGTCTGAAGCCTTTTGCTCGCAATCATCATAAGCACGCTCAGCGCCATACTTTTATGTAGTAGAACGTTATATAAAAGTTGATTTCGATTCGAATTTAAATTTCTTTTACCAATTTAGAAAGTCGGTTTTAAATCAATTTTGAACTGATAAAGAGGAAATTATTAAATTCTATCTGCCGCCTACGGCAAATATCGTTACAAAGCCATATGCTACCCGAGTAATTTTTAATCAGAGGTGATTTAATAGTTTATTAAACGCGTTATACCGCGCATTGCTTGATATATATGTATATGCGACGACGTTGGGAAAATTACGTTAACGTAAATGTGATGGAACACTGACGCATCCCTCCGGGGCGTGTTCCGGCCATATGCCCCCCCCCACCTGTTATTCCGGCGAAGTGAGTAGCGCAACTGTTAGGATTTTACAGCAAGGAAAGGCAGACAGAAAAGATCTTCCGAAAATACCTCTTTTTTTAGCGAATGTAACGAAAATGTTTCAACACGCAAAAATAAGAAATAACAAAAAAACCAATAATACTTAATTACACCCGAAAATTAGTTGATATCAAACACACGTACATATGTAAACATACAAACAAAAAAGGTGCTCTAGTATTGTATTTTTTAAGGATGCAGTGTGTACTTTTATACGGATTACCTTATGCAATTGGCATAATGCATCGTCCTACAGAAAATAAAGAAAAGTACTAATTAAAATTACGTCTTTTTTTTTTAGCATCAAAGACTGAAATGAAATAAAAATTGTTAAAAATTACAAGCTGTCTGTATTAGAACATATGTCTTACGTTAGGACGGATTATAAACTCCGTTTCGTATGAAACGCACTAGAAGTCGTTTCAAAATGAGTGAATTTATGTCGTTATTTTTAATAACTGCAGCATAAATTCGATAAATGCAGCTCTTCTTAAGGTGCCGTACGCTACACAGCGCGTTGGCGCAACCTATTCGTACATTTTTAGCTGTACCGATATAGGGGTTTTTGTACCAGGCAATTATTATATGCAACGCAGGTATACACACGCAAGACTACATTTGGAACTGATTGTAGTCGCTTCTTGTTATTGCGCTACAAGTGCAGTCCGTCCGATGTGGGGGGTCTGCTATGTACTGACCTAGCGCGCATATGATGTCGAACATGGTGGTTTGCCATTGCCTTCCACGTGATTATTAGCGATTATTTATTTAATTCTTGTAATAAGTTCGTCGTCGCTCGAGATCGAACCCGTGACCACCATATCGGAAGTCAAGCGCTCTAGCAACTAGGCTATCGCGACGAAAATGCAGCTCATTTTTTTTTTTTTTTCATTTTTCGGAAAATCCGGCCACATCGAGTAATCGAAACTGAATGGAAAGTAATTATTTCTTCTCTTTATGCTGACATTGATCCAGTGTTCAATGATTCTTAATTCATTGTTATTCATATTCCTTTTCACGTTTCTTTCCTTCACTAAATTATAATATTCCTTTTTTTACCGTATCCAACTATTTTGCTTTTTTCCTCTTAAATTTTATTACGTCCATGATTATTTTTATAATTTTCCTTTTTTTTTTATCCCCTCATTTCCTCTTTTTGTTCCAAAAATCTCCTTTTATTTCTTTTTTTCCTTTTCCAAATATCCGTTTAAGATGTTGCTTTTTTTTTTTTTTTTTTGGTTGAATGATCGACATATAATTTTCAGCTTAATCCCAGCGAAAGATTAAAAAACAAATAAAATTCTATTTTTCTTCTTTCGGCTTAATTACTAGGTGTCGGTAGAAAAATAATGTCGTTTTCCGCATTTCCGATGATTTTCCACTCAATATGAAAATAAATATTTATAATAAATGTAGTTATGTTATATATCGCTTGAAATAGTTTGATAACAAACATTGTGCATTTAATATCGATTAAATTTTTATCTAGCCGATTTAATTAAATATAGAGAAAAAAAAAAACAAATTTGTCCACGATTTTTTTTTTTTTTATACTAGTTCAAACTCGGTACTAAGAAAGAAACGGCTCGCAAAATCAATGGCGCTTTTGGCAAAAAAAAGTTATTCATGAACGCCTGTGGACCAACAACGTTGGTTGTAAAAGTTTCGTAGTGGCGGCGAGTAAAGATCGAGATCGATCGTCGTGGATGGGCATTGGCAATTGACAATGTGACACGGTTGAAGGCATATTAGTTGAAGCAGACTCACACAATGAGTAGAAAGCTTGCAGATGAATTGCTCGTTATTATTTAAATTACCGCGTTAAATTATATATACCATCATTGTCTTTATATTTGGCATGCTGCTATACACCTTCCCGTTATGCTTTTTTAACTTCCTCTTCGTAATATTCTTCTGCATCGTGTTGGTTCTGGCGATTCTTTTTAATTTTACCGCATTTTTTCTCTAGAGCCATTTAAGTATATTAGCCCCGTAAATCTGAGCCATATCTATCTTTTCTTTTCTCGGTTTTCTCGTTTTTAGTAATCGTCCGTTAATCCGGGCACCTTCACTTCACATTTATCAATATCTCTAAGGTTTATGCTCATTTTTTTTTTTTCTTTCTTCGCCTACATATCCGAAAATTATACGAAAGTATGCTTTAAACGAAACATTTTATAAAAATTTCTTTCTTAGAATTAATTTTCTTCCTGCAATCGTCAAATATTTTAAATTTATAATTTAGGTAAATACTTGCCGCACCGTAATTAATGACACCTGTCAAAATTAATTATTCGCATTTTTTCACTCCAGCGGTTTACAAGTTTCATTATCGTTTTTTGACTGAAATTATTATTAATCGCCTTGAAAAATTTCCTACTCAAAATTTATTGCTGCAGCGGATTAAATAAAAATCGATAATTAATTTATAATCAATTTCAAGGTTTATCTTTACACACAGTCGGCGTTAAAAAACAATTCTTTATGAACCGATCCCGGTATGCAGTTGTCATAAAATTACTCAGGCTTACGTACTCGCCTACAAACGAATAATGAACTAGCAGTGCGTTTAAAGCAAATACTTACCGAGGGGCTTTTCGGTAAACCGACTCGTTGTCCGCACGTTGTAAGAAGACTTACTAGGCATTCTCGAACTCGACTCTGTAACAAAAGAACGATTTTTTCAAAGTTCAAACGAAAATAATTTAGGCGCACTCAACCGTAATTTTATCGACCATTTCGACCAAATTTACCTGGCACAGCCACGGTCTCTTCCATCCTACAGCGGCATTATCTGCAGGCGAGAGAGAACTGGATCGACGCGGCGAACAAACTGGATGTTCCGTATTCGACTGTAACGTAGAAACTCCATTTGCCGCTGACTGCGTACTCTGATCGTTGGTCGTTTTTGTATCATCACTTTTGTCGATGTCAGCTTTAGTAGATGACTTATATTTCGGTATAATCAACATATGGGACGAGTCGAACGAAAAATCCATTGTTCTTCCTAGTGAGCGTGTAAAATAATGTAATCGTAATAATGTGAAAGCGGAGAACATTTGTCAGTGTACTCTAACTGACAAAATGCAGCATTTCAAAAATAACCAGGTAAATTGCAATTTGTTTAAAATAAATCAAGTATTGTCCCGCAACCAGAGTCAACATTCGAAAGGGACTGGTGCACTGCTGGCCTAGATAGTTATGATCCTTCAAATAGATTTCCACCGATAAAAAAAAGTTCAATAAAATGACAACTTTATAATTATTACTACTTGTTTTATTGTTAGATAAAGGGTCGTGTACACCGGCGCGAAAAACTCGCCGGATGGAGCGCGAAATTCGCGTGGGACGTAATGACATAGCGGGATATGAGTGAGCGCAAACTAAAGACTAAAGCGGGATCCCACTACATTTTCCCGTCCTTGCAGCGAATATTCGTCGGTACGCGACTGACGCAGGTTTCCCGCGTCCTGCCACGATCCAGCTCCTTTTTTCATCAGTAAAAATGATCATACAGTTTGCTGACGATCAATTGTACTTGCAAATCCGTAATAATACGCAAAGGAATTTTGTACGTTTAAACCTCTTCAGAATCATTTCGTTTTTGTCACTAAACAGGATATGTCTAAGAAAATCAGCTTCCAGTCGTTTTCGGAATTACTTTTTTTTTTTTTTTTTTTTTTTTTTCGGCCTGGCAAGAAACCATTTGGCCATTGTTAAGTTAATATAAACAAAACTAAATAAGCTTGTTTACTCTTATTATTACGGGGATAGTAAAGATTAGCGAACACGTATATGGGTAGCACCTATCCGCCAAACCATCTATCCAAGTTATTCAATTAAAATTAATATTACTCCTTACAAAGTAAAAAATGTCAAGCAAACGTTTTTTTTTTTTTAATGTCTTTTTTTGCTATTATACACATGGTCTTATCAACCATTTGGTAATCTGTGGAATAAGTTAAAATAACGTGAATAAGCAACCCATCCAGTGTATATATGTATACACAAAATGTATACACTCATACTGTTGTATTCCCACGTATGCGTACATACCATACATACACGCACCCGTACTCATACTTGCACACACCTACACATTTATACATTTATAGCTTATATAAGGTCTCGGAATCGTTTTCTATTTAGCCTACGTCCCTTGCTTAGGTCAGTTCTTGGCCGTAAATGTGTTAGAATTACCCACGAATACCAGCATAGAATAATTAGGAGAAAAAAAAACAGTACTATATTAAAGGATTAGCATTGATATTTGACGATTTGCACTTGAATACCTCTAAACAGACATTCGAAAATATAGTTTTTAACAAACTGTAAATATAATTTATAGAATCCATAATAGAATTAACGTGTTTTTACAGAATACGAATGAAGCCTAAAACATCGATAGAAGTGCACTAAAAATAACAAAGTAAGTGATTATAATTAATCGGGTATCGATTCTATAGTTTAATTTTATTCGCATTTGCTGACCATAACATTTTCTCAACTGAATAAGGCATAATGCAACTTTTTCTTCCGTGATCTGCAGTTCTCGCTTACGGGCGGGAAGATTTCCCGCCAAGCTTGCGTTTCCTCGCGCTCCATCCCGCGTCCCGCGAGTTTTTCGCGCCTATGCGCACGACCCTTAATTTAGTAGTTTATAATACAAACGATTTTAACATTTTCGTACACGCTATGCCCCCCATTCAATTATTTTTTATGAAAACGATAAAGATAAATCATGTCATCTACCTCTGTGTAATGAATAAAAGAAGGAAGCGGATCTTTAAATTTCTCGTAATACTTTTAATTCTGAACAATGATTCATCAATTGTAGTTGTTTGCAATTACCTCAGCTAGCAAGAGCGAAAAAATAAAATCCGCTGAGGGTACTTTCGATATTTAAACACCTCCGGTACGCCAGAGTTTCAAAAAGGTGTTACCGGTCTAATTCGCGGTAAATTGCTCGTGTTTGATACTCCACTCATTCTCGAATATTTCATATTTACCATAAACAGGCTGCATACCACTCTCGGTCTTTTATTCTTTATTCCCAGCGGCCGGGAGGATTCTAAGTAAACAGCGTTTTAATCGAAGCAACTTTGCGTAAAAGTAAATATAAGTTACGCAGACGCAATTGTCTTTTAATTTGAAGATTTCTCATTATTTAATTTTACGTATGAAAATTGAGTACACATCATTATTTCTTTTAAAACACCATACTTACACAATATCGAATTAATCATTGCTGCAATTACGTATTTTTATTATAGATATTTTGAAATTAACGTTCATACTCACGAATAACACAGTGCATGATCCATCTTAAAGCTCATAAAGTTCTAACAAAATTACAGTTGTAACATAAAAAGTGCTTAATAGGACGAGGATTGAAATAATTCAAAATGAAATACGTTCGAAATAACAAAAAAAAAAAAAAAAAAGAGAAATTAATTACACTAACTTAAGATAGGACCGATGGCAATCAGAGAATGAAATTGAAAAGGGTTTGTTTACATTCCGCTTGTTTACCGACGTTTGAAATTTGGTGATAATTTATGGATTTCAACAGTGCAATTAGAATATCAAAATGGCCTTCCCCATAAGGATTTGTTCTCAGCAGAGCACTTTCACAACTTGCATTACGAACATCTCGAAATACTTGCAGATTGTAAGGAAATGTTTTTTTATCGCTGTAAGTTCGCAACCAATCCTATCGGTGATAGGTTTAGATATACCGATGCTTAGTAGAATAATCTGGAGACTATGTTTCAGTAAATAGTTTAAACTTCTGACAATTGTTGAACACACGTGACGTACAATATCGGTCCATCTCACTGTGTTCGAAAATATATGTGGAGCAGAACAAGCTTTCGCCATCACTAGCTATATTATTAGAGTCACTCAATGAGCTATGTCACACGAATTTAATAATTTTTAAGTTTACATTAGATTTCGTCCTTCTGCAGTAACGATAATTAAACGCGAATATATATGAGAATTAAACAAGTGGTCTTAATTTAAAATCGCTGAAAACACATACGAGTATAGCTTAAAGAAAAAATTTGATTTATTTTTAAACTTACTCTAATTTGCTGAACGTTATTTTAGCTGGATAGCTTTAAATCGTTTTTTAAACATTAATCATTCATCCTCACAATACAAAATCGATATTCAACACTTCATATTTTCATAGTTTTATTCTTACATCGCATAATCAATAGGGATATTTTCTTTATAATTTTTCAACTATTTCGCCATCTAATGAGACCGTTTTGATGTTAGCATGTTAGCGGCAATGCAATTTTTTCAATAGTTGAGTATTGCGTTCTTTCAGGTAATCTTCGTTTTCATATTTTAACCGACATATAAGTCAATAAACTTTACGCCGTTCTCTCCCTCAATGTTTGTAAAATTACATAAAAACTTGATTTTCTTTTTTCTTTTTCGAAAACATTTCGAATAGTTAAAATCAATGATTTAAAATGCACTTTAAATTTCCTCCATTCTACTTTTTTAAGCTTTGGTGTCGAAGCGCAAGCGTACAACTTTTTCATTTTTCGTTTTAGCATCTTTGAGAATTTTTATTTTTATTTATTTATTTATTTTTACGATCATTCATTCGAGTTATTTTAGAGCGAATGGAAAGCGTTAAAGAAATATTTCACATTTTCTACTTACTTTACATATTTAACTAAAACTAAACCATAAATGTGAGAGAATATTTTTTTTATTTGCACTTTGCAAAATGCATTGCTTAACATAATTCAGCCTAGAGGCGAGAGAGTACATTAGATTACAACGTCAAAAAAATTAGACACCTTATATAAAATTAAAACCTATTAAATTTCATAAATAAGAATAACTACGTATTAAAAATTTCCGTAAAAGGGGGGTATTCTACTAGATCATCAGGTACATACTTTGCTGAGATTCCGAAGTACTTTAAATACGACACCAGAATCCAAGTCTTCCCCCCGAAATAAAGTATCTATTAATGAATTTCAAACGGCGTCATAAATAAATAATTTTTTTTTCTTTTTTTTCTAAATTAGTTTGAAATTTCATTGCTTTTTATTTATTTTGAATTAGCTTTTAAAGACTGCCTTTTTTACATTTCTCAGTACCGCAATAAGACCACATTATTACTATTATTATAATTATTGTAGAGTTTGTTTCATAAACGTGTCTCTAGGATGATGTGTTCCACCTTGTAGGAAACTTATTATTGTCTTATCGCTTTTAACGGAGTAATTTTCATTTTTTATTTCCATTTCATTGTTCTTTGTTTATATTTTTCCCCTTACGATTTCTACGAATGTAATTATATTCGTATTATTTACTTGGCGTCGGGGTTTTTCGTATGAATAGGATTATTTTCATGGGCACGCACATTATTTTCTTTATTTTTTATTTTGTTATTTTATATTACTTTCGCGCGATTATTTAATTTCACTTTGTTATTTTGTATATAATATCGAATATTAATATTCATTTCAGCAGCGCGGCTATCTCATTTCATTTTGTTCTTTTTGTACATTATAATTCCGATAATTGTTGGTAACTTCTGAATTAAAATGCCTACATCTCGCGCAACGTTGCGCATTGTAGTCAAAATAATCATAATAATAATAAAGATTATTTGATATTTGATTTGAATTTTTATACATTTCATACCATGTCTCAAAAATGATGAAAGCAAAAAAAACCGTTGATATCTTTACAATTTATTTCGACGAAACATAAACGAAAAATTAACTCGACACCGAAAATATCTACGTACCCGGCAATTCCTTTTTGATTTTAACTTCAATACCGGTTAATTTCGGATTCAATGCCGAACCCATGTGCGATTCTAAGAATGGGTATTGGTAAAACGACGGGTTCTTCAATAATATAGCCGATCTGGTAACTATTATATTTAATATTTTGATGCACTCCTTGTAATGCGGACCCTTATGAAAACGAACAAGAATAAAATTAATAAATTTTCGGAGTTGCATTTGGTTGTTACAAACATTATAACTGCATTTCTCAAGTTCTACCCGTTTGTTTTTATTTATATCCGCTTACTAAATATCATCTCAGCGGATATTACAAAACGAACGATTTGTGAAAAATTTTAAAAATCTCTAATACGTTAAACGAAATGAGGACACAAATGGTTGCCTCGCTCATCTCCTTTCTGAATTTTACACACTCTAAACCGGCGGAACTTGTTCCGATTTTATTTAGCGCGCAAAAAAAAAAAAAAAAAAAGGACATTTGTTTCAGATAAAAATGATTACACATCGCTTACACTAACACTAAGCGGTACATGATCACTTTGAAATATTTCGTTATCAAAAAGAGATTTCGTATCTATTAACAAATCTTAATTGTTGCCCGGCATAAATAATAGGTATTACAGATACAATTGTAAAATTTAATTTCTATTTTTATTTTTTGACGACTCGAGAAATGATGACTATGCCTATTAAAAAATTATACCCGTTCTATTTATATATCTCTCTGAAATAAGGACAAACGCATCGGTTATTGTATGCATTGAAATTTTGAAATAAATGCGTAAATTTTGCTTACGTACTTCGACGTGTTTTAAAATTGGTATGAGCATTTCAATACTGAACGAATGACTTGTCGTCGGAGATAAATCGAGGTAATGGAACAAACAATAGATCACACTGAGTACTGGAAGCTGTATGCTGTTTGGTCCTTTTTCTAAAATCTGTAGAACAATTGTAATTTAATTTTTTAAACTGTACATCAATCTTTCAATATAATATTAAAATCTCGAAGCGATACTAACTTCGACCAGAAGCGAAAGCATATTCGACGTATATTTCGGAAAAGATTCGTGCAAGTACTTCATGACACACTTGGTCCACTGTAAACTTTCTTTGTTGAAGGTTCGCCTACTGTACAACGTCATTATTGTCGCTAAATTATCCAGTTTGCTGATTTTACCGCTGCTTGCCTAATAAATCAAAAATGTATCGAAATTAAATAAGCTAAAAAATAAAATTAATTTCTCATTATTAAAAATTATTCCAAACTTTTTTTTTTGTAATAGACGGATGAGCGGCGAATGCTGAACATTTTTTTACGCAGATCAGCGATGAAAATCGCACATATTTGTTATAATACAGAATTCAAAAAAAAAAAAAAAAAAAAAAAAAATGTATTCGTTAAATCAACACTTTGCATCTGAGGAACGTGTTATTTGTTAAATTAGTACTTCTTGCGCTGTCAATGCATTTTATTTGTTAGATCGGTTAATGTTTGCCAGCTGATACCAAAAACATTCAGTAAGTAGTTAAAAAATTTTGAGTAGCATTGCACAGTCAGTATTATACCGAACACTCTTGAGTGTGGATGACCACTTCTGTCTCTCTGATGTTGTGTTATGTTATTCTGCATCATCGATCTGTTGCTGACAGAACATCGAAACTCCAACATCAGTGCTCAACCGTTCCATCTACTGGCTGAACTAATTTTAACCAGATAATTTAAAATTTCACACCAGATCATCATACTCGTTGGACGGAAACGAAGAAGAATTTTCTTCTGAGTTTGGACCCCGATTTTTATAGTCTCGTCGGACGTCGGAGAATACTGTTTCGGTTTATGCTAGGAAGAAAAATGTCGTAATGAACTTGAGGCTGAATTCGTTCAGTGTACTAAAATTACAAAACGAAGCAATATTTCTTAGGCCAGTGGTGCCTTAATCGAAAATACAATACAACGGTTTCCTTGTCAATATTTTTTCTTTTAAATTTTACTTTTAAATATATACAAATACAGGGAAAAAACAGATTGCGGCCACACATATAAATATATATTATATGATGTTCATAAGTTTTTTCAGCTTCTCACGTATTTGAAAACTGTTTCGAAAATTTAGTATCTAATTTCGTGCGCGAAAAATACATCGCATCGTATACAACCGGTTTTGGTATGTGAAGAAAAAAGCGATTCAGCAAGTATTCGTTATTTAGACAATTTCGTTCCGCGCGATATGTAGGAGAAAATTGAATTTTATAGCGATGTTGTTATAGAGTGACAATGAAATACAAGTTACCTGCGCAATATACTCCGCACTGGAAATGCAATGTTCATTGGCATCTTCGTAATATAAAATCAAATAAGGCAGTACAGCTGCTACCGTAAGAGGAAAAGCTAGCCCTTGTGTAGGATCAATAACCGGCACGTCTAAATATAGTATAAATTCGGACAGCACAGGTACCACTGACTCATATATAGACGGATTAGTACAGCCCTTCATATTCAAGTAAAGTAACAATATACATATAAGTGTAACGGTAACTAATAACACAACATTATTCATAAATTCAAAAACCAAATCATGATCAATGATTTTTAGTCGAAACTAGCGGCTTTTTAAAATTATTAAATTTTAATAGTATTTTTGCGATCAAAAGCTTTTTTGTTTACACTTTTTTCCTTTTCAGATTTTTAATTTTCACCTCATTATTCGATTGTATATTTTTACAAATTACACGCGAAAACGCTGAGAATACGAAAAAATATTATTTAGTCTGCAATACCTTTAGCAGTAGAGAATGCAGCCCTTGAAATGAGGTCCACTTCAGTTGATTGAATATTTTTTCAACTTTATCCGAAGTATCCGGCCTATCCAACGGCATACGACGTATAACTCTACTAAGTACTCGTAATGCCAAAAGATATTCATGCTCATAATCGGATTCCAGCAAAGACACTCCAAGCCAAAATAACTGCGCCAATATAGTCATCTTATCATCCTGACTGGCTGTGTCGCTGAGTAATTTTAAACTTTGTACCGAACGCGATTTGTTTAAATTCGACGAACCGTGTTTCACTTCCACATCGGATTCTTTACGCGTATCTACAATCAAATCAAATCAGATCATTTTATTATTATCGTTATCGCCATAAAAACCACAAATGCGCTACTTAGCGGAAACAAAAATTGAACTACAAAGCAAAATATTACAAAAACAAAAAATACAAACTTTCAACTTAAAATATAAATAAAACAAAATAAGGTAAAAGAATATTATGCTAGATAAACCAATGTATGTACAAATACATGTGCTAACTGCTACGTGTATACATGTATGTATATACTTTTTTTTTTTTTTTTTTAAATTGATTATGCATGATTTAATTTTGCATATACACATATATTCACCTATGTACATGTACATTCATTAATATACATGCATTTGCAAACAAATACGTACACTCACGCATGCATTCACTCGTGCAGATACATACAGAAATGTAAATTTATAAGCGAACCTACACACATATACATACCCGCACACGTATCGTCCCCCCCTTCTTCATATAATATTGTGAATATCAATTTAGCACATGTTTACAGCTTTTTATTAATTTGCTTACTTACGTAATAAAAATGTATAAATTACGCAATGCATGAGTATAAATAAAACTATTGATTAAACTTAAAAATTATTCAAGGTTAAGTAATCCTTCACCAAATCAACTTAGAGGCATTCTTATAAAATTTTAGCTCACAGGATGTACTGCAGTGATAATAACTAAAGTAATGAACAAAATAAAATAACTCTGAATCACATCAATTTATTCATAATGAAATTAAAGTAAGAAGTACGAGGTTATTAAATTTACCGAAACAGAAACAATTTCTATATTGATACGGATTCGGTATTTGCAGCGCTATCTTTTAACGATGTCCGAGTTATAAAAAAATACTCCCCGAAATATCCATTAATTCACGATCTATCGGACGTCGTTCTTTTTAGCCGTCGCTTTGCCTTGTCAAGTATGCTTACTCGGCTAAGACAGATAATCCTGTGCTTGTTCGTTCGATCAGCTGCACCGGGATGATACTACACTAGTGTGTCTGTGTAGTGGTAGTGGTCGAGGACTTAGGCAGTGACATGTGCTTGCGGCGAAAGCGCGCATCCGTACTGTGTGTCGAATGACCTTGAGCCAAGGAAGAGATTTCAAATGTATTCCGCCAAAAGTCAGACAGGGTAGTTAGTGGGGGGATCTACGCAGAAGTTTCTGTAAGAACACTTCTGCGTAGCCTTTGGTTACCGTTTGAGTTTTAATTCGTCGATCGTTCGGTGTTCGTGACATATCTGGTCGCTGTTGCACGTGTATCGAAATGAATACGCGCCATGCCGCATAAGTTATTGTATTTTTTGTTAATTTTTTTGGTAAAAAGTTAAATTTTCTGTTATTTTTTTCTCGTGGCCGAGTACATGTATCAGGATCGCCGTCCTATCAGTTTTTTTTGTGAACTTTTCCGTCAAATATAAGTTTATTTCTTGGTAAAAGTTTTGGTTATTGAACACGTGCTATCGACTTCGTGATATCTCTAGCGGAAAGAACATCGCCGCTTCGGGGCGGGATCGAAAACGAATTATTGTTTATTTTTTTATCTTACTTCTATTTTCTTTTTAAATTATTTTCGATAAATTAAAAAATTTGAATAAAAGCCTAATGCTCGTATGAAAAGAAACTATAAAAAGCAATCACGATAAACTATTTCACTAACCGGAAAATAACAAAAATCATTTCATCAACATAAACCGTATCAAGTGACCCCGCAACAGAGAAGACAGCAATTCGTATCAATAGTGCCCGTAAGAGGGACTAAAATCACGTTATTCCTATCAACGGCTTCCCGAAATCAGAGACACGAAGACGTTATCTGTATCAATATTAAATATTTGATATTTTGATCTATTGTTTAAAATACAATTAATCATTCTTTTCCGTCTTTTCCTGTTAATTTATTAAGTCTATTTTTAGATCTCGCGGCAAAGAATTAAAGAGTTTGGCGCCGTTATAGATAACTTGAATACGGTGGAATGGTGTTTATTAATTTGGGGGATAAACGTAATTTTCGTATCCGATGTGATCTGGTTATTAATATGGTTGTTTTTACATCGAATTTGGATTTATATTTAAAAACAAAATTTAAAATTTTCAGGAAATATAATTTGTTTTTCTCTTAAAAGATTTCGAGTAATATTGGACGAAATGCTATTAATAACTGCTTTTTGCAAATTTTTTATGGAACATACATATATGAATGGACGCTGCACTACCCCCAATGTATAATGTCACAATTAAGAACTGACTGGTACGGTCCTAGATATAGTCTATGCAAATGTTTCGGAGAGAAGAAATCTTGTTAATAATAGAAAATATAATTTAGCCGCCTTAACTTCTTTTCACAGTAATGGGTATGGCGTTGCCAATTAAATTGGTAGTCCAAAATTAAACTCAGGTATTTGATTTCATAAACACGGTTAATTAAAATATTGTTATTATAATTAAAAAGTTGAAAGTTATCCCATAGGTCTTGAGCTTGATAAGTGTAAATCATAAACTTAATTTTGTTTTCATTCAAAACCAACTTGTTATATTGCAACCACCCAGGCCCGGATTAAGTGTATGATAGGCCCGGGGCTACGGAAATATTAGGGGCTCTTTTCGGAAGTGACAAAATTATCAGTTTTATAGAATAACTAAATTTTCTTTAATTTAATTTAATTATATTATTTTTAATTCACGAATTAACATATAATTATTAATGTAAACAAAACTAAATATCATACAGACAATGGGTAGAATTTTCGATGCCAAAAAAAAAAAATATATATATATATATATATATATATATGTGTGTGTATATATATAGAATAAAGGTCACAATTTAATGGTTGTGCGTGCGTCAATGGTGAATAGAAAATCAGAACGGAGATAATTGCAAATAAACTATTCAGTTTTTAATATATCACTGAACGGTCATCTGAACATTGCGAAAGAATAACAACTAGCGAGAGAAATGTAACCGCGGAAGATATTTAATAATATCAAGAAAGAAGGTAAGGACGATTAATGAAGATACAAACAGATGCTCCGCGTACACGCGTAATGACACATTTTACATAAACGGACAGAGGGCGCGACGTAAACGTCGGTAGGACTTTTTGCTCAGTGAACTAAGAACTAAATACAGCGAAACGCACAAAGAACTGAACTACTTAAAACAAACCGCCGCCAAGCATCATAGATGAAATATCGCAACGTTTAATCAAAACTGAGAAGTGCGCAGGTTCGCTTCTGTGTGTCGATTCCACCAGGGGCCGTTTTTAGTATGATCACGCAAAAAATATCGTACCTTTTACAAGATGTAAATTTGGCGGCGATCCGGCTGTTTTTGTGACACAATTATGATATGACGCCGAATAGCTGGTACTGCGTGTGTGCGCTGTTGCATTGGCGTGATGACCGGTAGCATGTAAGCAAACTCCTCCGACAGACCGTTTCACGGCGGTAACGTTCAAGTCTTTATTTAGATTCGGAGTAGACTTAAATATTTCTTTCATGTAATCGAGCGACCGAAAATCGGAATCCAAAGAGTCTACCGCTGATTCCAACGTCAACAACAGTTCGGTGACATAACCCTTAAGTAAATAAATAGATAAAATGAGTAAGTAGAATTTACGTTTCGAGCGTTTACTAAAAAAAAGATGTTTCTTTTTTTTTTTTTTTTTTTTTTTTTTTATAACAATTACCTGCATGTCTTCTCCTTGTTCGGCGATAGTTTCAACCAATCTCGACAAAATGTCTGAAAGCATCCTAGAATTAACTGGCACTCTGAGAAAACGAAATACCTGAAAATGGTAATGAAAATAGTTACACCGATCATCTTTTAAATATATATGCAGGATGCAACGTTCTTAACTAAGTAGTATACAACGGAAATCTTTGATAATGCAAGAAGTAAAATCAAATTGAGTATCGTAAGACAGCGGTATTTCGTTCGAGAGAAACACGGTTCGATTCCGCTTTCCAACACACATTGAAATGATTGAAAATTATCATCATCACTCGCACTGGTTATAAAGTGTTTTTAATTCAAAAAAAAAGAAAAGAAAAAAAAAACGGACGTTGAATAAATCAAAAAATTTCAATCATTTCAATATGAACGATGCCATTTTAGTACCTGTAACGAGCGCCCTGCAATGTGCCTCGAAGAACATGACAAGCCCAATTGTAGGGCAATCTGGGCCCATCTTTCACTGATCAGAACATCTGGCATGGATTCTTGAAAGATTCGGAGAACGTGTTGAAGAAATATATCTAACTGCTCGGCACTTTTTACGCTCCAAACTTTAGCCGTTATATCCTCGTAATTCCATAGAACTTGATCTTTCCTGCAAATACAAGTGTGCATTACTTTATGGGCAAATTTAATTTTAGATACAAAATTAATTTTCGAATAAGTAATCTTACTTTTCCCTAAACGCGGAAAATAAATTACACGAGTTTTTCTGTCATTTATTTTTGTAAATTTTAAACTCCGGCGATACGATAATTTAAATACTAATTAAATTAAGAAAATAAATATAGAATATAAACAATTTTATTAATTACGATGAAATTGCGTCGTTTAAAAAAAAAAAATCTCAATTAGTATTTAAATACTGACGCGATTAATTTTAAAATGAACCGACATAAATTATGGATTGTATTCCCTGATGAAATATTTAGGTGTCTTGCCTGTCTTCTTACGTTGATGTAACGGTGGAGGTTTTTAGATTTTTATGTTGTATTTTTTCTTTCCATTGAAAAGTTTCCATCTTTTTAACATTTGTTTTTGTAGTAGTAACCTACGATTGCTATTGATATATTTTTTCCCGCTCCGCATATATAATATAAAATTATCAGTGATTTGATAGTTTTCATTAGGGTTTCGTATGCTTTTGTCGAAGTATTTTACAGACAAAAATTTGAAATAGGTTCCAATAGAACTGTGTCCTCCTATATAAATTGCAGAACGGATTCAAACAACTTTGTTTCGTGGTATTCGATAATGTCCTCCCGGCAGTATGTTTTCCTATGTATTAGTTCGTATTTAGATTTATATTTAATACATTTATTGATGTTAAATTTTCGACATGTGTTTAAATGTAAAACTTGGTTTCAGATTCTCTTGTAAATGAAACTTTTACACATGGCTCAGTGTTGATTCGATTACAGAAATTACTGTTTCAATTTAATCAGTTAAATTAGAAAATGGAAAAAAAAACACACGAAAAAATGACTTTCCAAACCTCCCCTGAAATAAATGTTGTGTACAAGTAACAAATTTTGAAAGTACACAGTTTTCAAACATTAAACGAATAATATTAACACGTAGAAAAGTTTTAAATCTTTGTTATTACTTTGAATTATACTAATTATGGTCGTTGTACTTCTTAAATGATGCGAGTATACATTTTAAGAAGAGTTGATCGTGTAAAAGAGGTTTTCGGTCGTGTGTAGGCTAAAAATTTCATAATAAATTGCATTGGGATTTCAGAAAAAATTAATATTACGCACCGGTCTTAAAAATAATAATTAATGATATTTACCGAGATGCTATAAAATCGACTAAAGATTTAATAACGTTTTGGATAGAAGTATTACGCGTAACCGGCGAAAAAGGAGGTTCTTCGTCTGTAAAACCAGCTGAAAAATCATTAACGTTTGGCGATGTAGGTGAAACGATGGTTTCTGCAACAAAACATAAATCAACGGATCAAAAAATACGTTTAAGATTTGCGTAATAATAATAATTTTAATACGTGTTACCGGCTATCAATTTATTCTTCAGAAATTATAATTAATTTCACGTAATAATAAATAAACTTCGTAACAACATAAATTTTACCAGTAGGCGAAGGTAACATAATCATACTGGTCGATTGAGAAACCGATGAAATAGGAATTCGCAAATAGTTATCAAATGCGCTATCTGGCTCTAAAAGGTAAAAAAAACAGAAAAAAATAGAGACAAAGATAAAAAATTATACAATTTGTTTAGTAACTAAAATAAATAATTAAAAACAATTCCAACAAGTAGAGAGGAATATGCACGTTAATTACTTAAGAAAAGTTGAAAAAAATCGTAACGTTTAACGAATTCTATTGCAGGAAGTCGGAATAATATCGTCAAGCGAGAAAAAAAAAAGCACGAAAGAAAAAGGCTTTCTCCTAATTACCGGTGAAGTTATGTGGAACTGGTTGCACCGGTGGTAAACCGATTTCTAATTGAGCAGTTTTTCTATTTAATAAGGTTTGAGCTACCGATAAATGATCAGAGTGATCCGCTACCACAACTAAAAGATTCAGCAGCAGCTGTTTACAATGTTGGTAAATTAAATTTCGACCTTGATCCAAACCCAAAAATAACATATGCAGAATCAGCGGAAGGTGGGCTGACCAGTCTACTTCCGATGTATCTGTAACTACGTCGGTTAACAACATTACGGCTACATTGCATCTGGAAAAAGTTTACACGCAACATTATATATACATATTCGATTTCTTACAAAATTAGCGTTTAAAACAAAATGAATCAGTTTCACAACAGTGCCCGATAATAAATTATGTAAATTCCGTGATAAAGCACATAATTTAATAAACAGTATGTGGTAAGGTTTGTATCAAAAGCTAAACACGTACTACAACACATTTTTAAAGAATAACTCTGTGAAAAGCAAAACGTGCTTTTATCAAAACGAGTATTTAAAAGAAAAAATGCCACTTTATTTCTAGCGAAAGAAATTAAAAGTATACTTTTTCACCGTATTCGTGCGAAGATTAAAAATTAAATTTTAATTCATCATAACGTATAGAGAGCATTTTACCTATGAAAACCACTGCTTGGCTGCACAGTTTCGGGTAAATAATCACGAAGTGGGGCGAAATATCCACCATATTCTGGCATAGGTAAAGGATGAGGCTGAGTAATATCGAAATTGTCCCCTCTAAGCCGAGTAGGTGAACAGTCCTCTTCGTTCACAGTCATTATAATAGATGGCATCTGAAAATTGCATGTTCGTATGCGAAATTAAATAATTTAAAAGTTAATATGAGCAAATAAACGCCACTATTAGAATATTCTATAAAGTTCCGTTTTGTAAATATTAAAGTTTTCATTTTGACTTTGTGCACTATTACCTCTTTTAATATTCCACACACGCACTTATATGTACATATATGTCATGTATGTATGCGTGTATACATGTATATGTATGTAATTCGATCCTTTATATCTCGATATAGGGATACTTCCTGGACTTCCAGATGATGATAGTTTGCTACAATTTTTGTAGGCGAGTCCCCGCTTTAATTAACCAAGTCATTCTTCGCAAAATAAAGTTTTTCTTTCTGACGATCGAAAAATTTTCAGAGAACCGATAAATTTAATTACCGTCGGCGTAGTTACAACTTCCGTAATACAAAATCGTTACGCGATTTCTAAATACCTCAAAAACGTTACAGAATTTCTTACTAGCCCCAGCGTAATAATCACAACCATTAATATGTGTACACAAAAATCAGACAGAGCGCTGATTTAATACAAATCACATTAGTTTTTAGAGAAATTATTCGACCCGCTGTATTCGATCGTAAGCTCGATAATACCTTCTGTATTCGTTATCAGTTGTTCCGTCATATGCGGAGATTTTACATTTACAGTTTTTTCGCTAACTGTACATTGGTTCAAGTCGTCCTTAATTATCGTCACTATATTATTGCTCACTGCGTCGCAGCATTTATTAATTTTCACGACGTAATATTAACGTATTATGATTCTGTTCGTTATGGTTAATTTTTTTTCCGTTCCAAATGTATAATTAAAATGTTCTAATCGGGTTAGTTATTTTTGGTTCTTATTTTTTTCATTTGTCGAATTTTAAATTTTAATTGAGCGTCGCGCTTCAGAGTTTGACGGTTCTACATGCTAGATCTATAGTCAAGAAGGAGTTTTGTAAATATACAACTACAACGATTCTAGACAATAGCCAGAAAAGAAGTGGCTAATATGACGGAAGAAATAGAATGCTCACACAAAGTAAGAGAGACACAAGAAAACCCCGCACCAGGAATTAATCAGGACTGAAAGGTATGGAGGACGTTCGATAGAACACACGCTGAATGCGCAAGAACAAAAGAAAACATTTAAAGGCGGAGGATTCGACCTGTGATTGCGCAGAAATTCAGTTAACTGGCCGCTTAATGAAGTGCAGACTTGCCGGTCTCCGATGTAACGAATTTTATAGACACGGATCGCAACACTACAGAACTGGCGAAGTATTGGCTTCAGAAAGTATGAAAATACTTAATTATAAGTTAATATGTAACCTGTATAGAATGTAATGCTTGGCCTTGTTGCCGATACGAACTGATGCTAACGCGAACAGAAGATTTTTCATTTCTTTATCGTAAGTGTGTAAAATCATTGATTTGTTTTAAAGATTTTCATAAAATGGGTTGCCATCTTCAATAGTTTCGTAACAATATTAATAACTATGACATTTTTTTGATTGGGAAAAATATGATGATCTTGTGAAATGACAGAAATTCCGCGTAGACCGCAAATTACAAAAAACGAAGTAGTTAATTAAAATCGACTCTTCGGTAATAATTATAGAGGACCATGATCTGGGGGGGGGGGTCCAAAAAGGAGTGACTCGATAGTAAGATTGAAAGATAGAAGGGAAACTACGATCCTGATATTTCCTTTTTATCTATATACATGCGCAAATGTAGAAAAAATATTATACATGAATAGTCTCTAAGTCGAAATACATGAGAATCAGTAAAAGCTCTCATAAATACATACAGTTTAGGGAAACAGGAGGACTTCTAATATTTCTTAGTCACACTATAACGGTAATCAATATTTTTCATCTGTTAATTTTTGATGACGATAAATACAACAGTTTTGCAGTTTGCGAAATTTTTATGATGGTAATGACACGTTTATTAATTTAAAATGTCTGATTTTATAAAAATCTTTAGTTTTTAAAGTGACTAAAATTTTAGTCGTTTATTTTAAAATACGAATATATCGATTACCGGATGTAATACGTCGTCATTTTTAAATCATTGATTATCAATATTATTATAATCTTACTTCATTTTCAATTTGTAGCGTTATGTTTTCTTCTAAAACATGTGAAATCAATTTACTATTTTTCGGAGTTGTGTAACGGCTCCCTGCAACTGTTCTCGGAGTAGAATCCGGTTTGGTCCTAAACAAAAATAATGAATAAGTTTAATGAAATAAAACAAAATCATACAATGAGGAGTCTGTATGTTAAACACCAATTTCACATATTACGCGTTACAAGGAAATTATTCTATCCCGCACTAGAGTGTATCGGTCCAACGTAATGCAAAAAAAAAAATAATTCGAAATATCAGTTAGGTAAGAAGAAGGTTTTGAGAGCCACTGCCGTAAAAATTTTAAAATATAATGTAAAAATTTATGAAAATTCGAATTGAAGAAATACAGAATTATAAGTTTTAATTTACGCCGTTTATTTTTTTAACTTTTTAAATTTTATTAACAAAGGACTAATACCAACTAATGAATACGTAAATAATGATTTTTTTTCCAATTATTCTATAACTAATCAAATTTTTTTGTGCAAATTTTTTTTCATTATACCGCTACTAAATAATGACGATGAAAAATAATAAATATTTGTGGTTTCGATTGTTTTTTTTTTTCACTTTTTTCTACGAAAAGTAAAGAAAGGTCTGCAAATCTGTTCATTTATATTTTTCTAGAACAGAGAGAAAGTCTAACGGAAGAAGTACCGGGTTTTAGAACGATTGAAAAGAGTTTTCTAGTTCCGAATAAAATGAAATTCGGCTGAACATCGAAAATAATGCAAAAATTTAAAATTTCCTATTGATAAAAAATAGTCTTGATATTATACTAGTTAACTGGGGTGCTTGGCAATGAGAGGGTGAACGTGGCTGCACGGTCAGCAACTTACTGTCCGGCGAGCCCAGATGTCGCCCAACCAGCATCGATAAAGAGACAACTCCAAGATAAGTCTAAGCAGAAATGGAGGTCACACTGAGCCTCCCAAAATACCTTTTCAAGAACAATAAAACCATCAACGGAACCTTGGTGGCCACCGGAGGATATGTCCCGGTGTGACTTTATAATACTTAATCGCTTAAGAATCGGGCACATCTCTTTGTCTCACGACTATGTGTTCCACGGGACTTCGCCTCCCACGACCTGCCCTTTCTGTTCCCGAACGTGTTACCGCTCAGTTCATCATATCTTTTTCGCGTGTACTAAATTTGCAACATCCCGCTCGTTATTTAACATAAATTTTAATTTACAAAAGATCTTCGCCAATGCTCTTGCAATGATCGCCCAAACCTTGGCATACATTAGAACAAATCAGGTCGCTCCAGCCATTTAAACTTTGGTAATTGTTGTATTGGAGAATAAAATCATCAAGTTTTTACATAGCCAGAACATAATAAAAGAAATGTTGAGAAGCACCGGTCCGAAGATCGTCGTCGTCGGTGATGAGTTTGGCCTATGTGTTAGCGTCGCAAAGAAATTACCTGATTTTCTTTTTCGGTTACGAGTTGGCGTGTTTCCCTTAATTACCTTCGATATTTAGTTACCAGTTGGCCAATTCCCAATTTTTTTATTTCCCTACTTTAATTTAGTTTGTGTTACTAAATGGTAATAAAATCGTATTTCCCCTGGCGCAACAATAAATTTAGTAAATAATTACCTAAACAATAATCAAAATAATTACGTTACTGATATTACACGATAACAGATACAGAAAAAAAAAAGTGCGTTGCTATCGTGTGCCATCACGAATTCCTCGACAAAGGATAGCAATTGTAGTTTAGCTTGTAAATCAAAAAATTTACTAATTGTTAAAATGCGTATTTACATATTTCTATGCGATGTTGTCGGTTGTCTAGCCGTGTAAAACATCGGTGAATATTAAAATAACTAAATCAAATTTTGAATAAAAAAAAGCAGCTTTGCCTTGTAAACTTTTAATATAGAAAAAATTTACGCGTCAAATTTGTTACTTCCGCATTTTACAAAATAAAAAAAATCTTTAATAAATTAAACGAATAAATAACAAAAAAAAGTATATTTCAGAGAATAAATTAAAAACGCATTATACTACTGTAAGGAATAAAAATAGGCGTGAAAATGAAGGAAAAAACGGTAACGCCAGCGAACGATCAAACTCAACAAGTGAAATATAAAAAGTGTAAAAATGGGAAGATAATTAACCGCGCACCGTTATTCCTCAATCCTCCTGATAAAATGGGCCACGTTTAAAAGTATTTAAATTTGTTTTTTTTTATTTATTTTTTTTAAATGGGTTCGGTGCCAGCATTGACCCAACTACATGAGCTTAGATCACCTACTCAGATTCTGAGGCGATCGGAGATAGAGTATAAAGGAAAGAAGGAGGGAAATAACGGCTAGAGATGAGAAGGAAAGGATAAAGGAAGCATTGAAAGGAGAAGATCCAACACCAAGAGTTCGACGTATAGATGAGAGCACTCGGGAAAAAGTGCAGGATATTCAAAAAGGATATGGTTGGGGTCGCATATAAAGGGAGGATCAGTAGAGTGGAGAGGACAAAAGGGAGAAGGTGAAAGAGAAAAAGAAAAACGAGAAGAGGGAAGGAGAGAATGACCAAGTCTTAGTCTGATTAAGGAAACAATAGCCGTTAAATCTATTTTCTTAGTAAACTTTTTTTACATATCCAAATTATTTTATAATAACTGCGCACATTGCTGGAAGTTATGAAAACGAGTTAAACATTTTGCCGAATCATATCAGGTTATTAGAAGCCTTAGATTTTTAGTTTAAACCCTAAATATATATATATATATATATATATATGTATATATATTTATAGATATCACATAATTCATACCCGCCAGTATTAGCACTGGATTCTTCGCCGCTATGTCGCTTTGTATGAATAGTTCCTTTTTCTACAGATACTTCGGAACCGCTACCGTCCTGATCAGCATGTGGGTCGGGATCGGAGTAGTTTGAAACTTTTCTAATACTGGTTAAACGATAAAATGGGGGTGTTTCGGTACGCTCTATCAAACAATTTAAAGTTTCAACCGTTTGAAGTTCGACTAGCATTTCGTCTAATAATTTATCGGCACTGGCTCTGGCTAGATACACCGTAACCCGCTTTGTCTGTAAACAGTAAACGAACAGGTTTATTAAAATCGATTTTCACAAGAATAAAAATAATCAACTAAAATTAAGAAGAAAGAAAGGAAAAGAAAAACCACACTTGTAAAAAGTCTTACAATATTTAAGAGGCAAGATACAAAATTAGCTCGTCGCATCGATAAAGTGTTACGAATTGTTACTAAATTCCCGTCCAAAAATACACAATATACACATTTTTTTTGTTTGCCTAATGATTCAATTTTGATATCTGTACAAAACTGGTTTTGAGGATGCATTATTGGCGTTTTTGCATTTTTGGTATTTACAGTAGCTAAAACTAAAAATGCCAATTTTTCTTAGAGATAGCGGAAAAATACAAAGGAACAGAAAGAAAATTACGGAAAATTTCAGGTATCAAACTAGATCGGAACGAACAAATATGACAAAATAATAGAAAGAAATTAAAGTGCAGTGGCAGAGAAACAATTACCTTTGTTCGAACAATGAATGAGAAATGAAATTTTTCGATTTTTTTAAAATATCAAAAGAATACAAAAAATAATAAGATCGTTTACAACCATTCATGTGAAAGGCACGACATTTGAAAACAAAGAAATAATTATCAAAGGTAAAAAAAAGAAAAGAATTTAATATGTATTTGATTATTTTAATTCATTATCGGACACCGAAATATTTATTTACCATAACAGTTTATATTTTAATTCAATATTTCACTAGCTGTGTGAGTATCTTTTATTTAAATTTATGAATTTAAACTTATTGTTACTAAAAAAATAAATATATAAATAAAAAATATAATAAAAAATAATTGAAAACTTACGTAAGTCAACAATTCATTTGGAGCCATCCCAGAAATGATTACGAGGTACCTGATAATAATTTTTAAATTATTCGGCCAACATGTGCACAATGTAGCCCAGACTTCTTCGATTTCTTTTGTATGTTCGTCCGAAAACTGTTGAATAGTATGTGAAAACTTAGCAGAATTCCAAAATGCTTATTAATTTTAAATAAATAGGTTGTACTATGTAAGAAAATAAACATACCTTAACCGTAACGTAAAACAGATTATTCAGTACCATTTCCGTTGCCTCTGCAGAACCCCAACCTTCTCGTCGAGAATCTGATCTTCGCAAATCGTTTGTAGATGGGAACTGAATAAAACACAAAGAACTCTTATTTTACATAACTGAATTTATTGTCTATATGTATATGTATATGTATATATAATATATAATATATAGTTATTTTTTGAGGATAGCACAAGTGAAAAATGAACGTTTCGAGAAAATCGATTTTAAAATTTTATTTAAAGAATGTTGCTTATTTCTTTTATTATTTACAAATAGAACTATTATTTTTTTCTTATAAATATAGAGTTTATTAACAAACCGATTATTATTTCAGGTATTTAAAAGGTGATAATAACTCATTTTGCCTGTATCAACCGTGTATGTTAGAAGTTGTTTCGCGTTCATTTCTCATAGTGCTGGCGAGTAATTTTACGTAATTTTCAACTCATAAATTATCAGTTATATTCGGTTAGTGCGTACTGATCAGTGGCGGCTCGTGAGTAACAGAAGTGGAGGTTCACAATTAAATATATTAAATATTACACAAATATTTATTGAAAACAATTTATCAAAAACTATATATATATATATGTATGTATGTATGTATGTATGTGTCTGTGTGTGTGTGCGCATATTAATAATTTTCAGTTAAAAGTTTTGTAAACTAAATCTATTCTTCTATCTTTCTTTAAAGAAAAAAAAAAACTATAACAGTTTCATGAAAGTTAGGAATATTGTGGAACATTTGTTTTTCAATTGATAACATAGCTAAAGCATTT
Source organism: Icerya purchasi (assembly GCA_039619475.1). Classification (NCBI taxonomy): domain Eukaryota; kingdom Metazoa; phylum Arthropoda; class Insecta; order Hemiptera; family Monophlebidae; genus Icerya; species Icerya purchasi. The sequence goes on from CM077115.1 coordinate 383,427,355, forward strand.
AACCTGTCTTCACACAGTGTGCTACATAAAAATGTTTTAATTCGTTTTAGTGTCGAAAAACTTAATAAGAATATAATTAGCACGTTTTATCCTTAAGTAAAATTACAATTTTAGGTAAAAACTACGTCACTATTGAAAATATTCGAATGAATATATGCGGTCCATCATTAAAAACTAAACTGTGTTCCCAATCATCGACTGTGTAAACATATTCAAAACGTTAATAGTATTTTTAAAAGTGATGTGGTTTCTACCAAATATTTTAATTTTAATTTTAATAATATGAACTGTGAAAACTCGTTACATATTTTTATTTAAGTACATTAAAAACAAACAAAAGTTAAAATTTTGCAAAATGTTGGTGGTTATTGTTTTTTAAGTCTATGTAATATTTATATTTTATCATTATGTTAATTTATCAATTATTACAATTATTTTGAATTTGCTTAAAAAGAAAAACAATTAAATTTTTATGCTAAAATATCCAGCCAACATCTTGAACAGTATCAGTTTTACATAATGCATGTCTCACCAACAAGAGTATAATAAAATGACAAATTATAAGATACAGTAGAAATTAGTTATAAAAACATTCAAAAAGCTGAATAATCTGGTTGTTATATCCCATATCAAATAAAGCATTATAATTTTTTAATGTTCAAAATTTACTACTAATGAACAGTTCATTACGAAAATGACACGAAATATTTTATGGCATAAATTACGCTGAATAAGCAATCATTTATTTATAATTATAACTACATATATTTCTTAGGCAAAAACACAAACAACACACTTTCTTTTTTGTACGTTTGATATTTTCTTACTTTTGAAGAAATTTGTAATTTTTCGATTTTTTATTATAATAAAATAAGTATAGTAATCTTTTTCTAATATTTTTTGCAATGGTCTTACCAGAGGTTTTCATCAATGTTATATTTATAATAAGTACTTTACATGTTGACACTAACAAAATAAACAGAACAAAAAATAACGGTATATCTGTTCTGTTTATATAAATTTCATTTCTTCATTGAAAAAGATTAAGGATGATGTTTTTGTTAAATTCATCTGCATAAATCTTTCAAAGCTAAAAACTAATTGGTATGCCGTTATAACCAATTTTTACTGTATTTCAATATTTGGAAATTATAATGTTGACAAATAGAATCATGGTAATTTTAAACACACAACTGTTTTTAAATGTACAATATTGTACTAACTTGTTTATGTATGCAAACGCAATAACGCAACCGATATTATAATATAGATGCAGTAATACGCTTTTCTTATAAAATAAAAGTAAAAATAAACATATAAATATACTTCAATCAAACTTTATTCCCTCAAAATTCAAACACAGTGGAAATTGTTTAACACGAAACCGGTTAACCCGAAAAATCGCTTAATACGAAACAACACTACGGTCCCGACAAAATGCCATATAATTACATGCATTTTTTTTCTTTTATCACGAAACAACACGAAACAAAAATCGCTTAACACGAAAAAATGTTGCTTCTCAAACGGACAAATATACCTCCTTTTCCAGTCGCATCCCTTAACAGATAAATAAAATTAACAATGGTTACTATTATTCACCCCCTGGGAATGCAATACTACTTAATTTCGGTCGACAAGTTTCCCAAAAAACAATGATTTTTTATGTTTTTTTTATAATGCAATTATTTGAAGTGTATATATGTACTACCTACAAGTGCTAATGTTAGCGGAAAATCGAATTGATACATTTTACCGACATTAAAAATATTGGTGAGTTTTTAATTTTTTATTTTCGTTTTTTTTTTTGCATGTTTCGGTTAACACGAAATCCTTTTAACACGAAGAAATATTTCGGTCCCTTCAGTTTCGTGTTAAACGGTTTCCACTGTATAGGTATAAGCAATAAAAAAATGTAAACATATAATCGTTTTATGAAAATTTATCGATTAATTTTGTTTACAATCAAATTCACTTCATTAAAGTACTGCCCACCTACAAAATATAATCTTGCAAGAACAACGCCTATCGTCTGGTTCACAATTCGAGTGTGCTCCATCAAGCCTATCAGGCCCGTGCCCAGAATTTTTTTTGGGGGGGGGGGGGGGGGGTGAACATTTTCTTCGCATATTTATTTTATGAATAACAATACATATTTCACTAATATTCGTACTATTAATAATTTCTATCATTTTGATTTACATAAATGAATTACCCCATATACGAACATTAATAAAAATTACATATATGTTATTAATTACACACGTAATAAAAAATTTTGCATAAGATAATAATGAAGTACCTAAAAATATGCAGCATATTTTTTCTTTTTTCTTTTAAAGGTAGGTAAGAACATCCTAAAAAATCATCAATATTTATTTTAAATTTGTGATTTTTTTCAGATTTTTGCGTATTCATAATAACTATTTCAGTTCTCATGGGGGGGGGGGGTTAACCCCTGCCCCCCCGTGGACACGGCCTTGAAGCCTATGTAACACATGCCCAACACAACATCATTTTTATCTTTCTGACACACTACTACATTGTACTCACACGGTTTTCAATCACACGTGCTACAAGTAGCCTTCACACTAAAAGAATTCCGGACAAAACTTAATTACTTTTTAAAAATGTAAAATCAATTTATTTTTAACATTAATTTTACTAATAGTGATATATAAATAATAAATATAAATAAAAATATTGGATTCTACTTTTTTAAAGTTGAATCCAGGGTGTTCAAGTGCGAATGTGAACACATGAACGAGCCGCCACTGGTACTGATAAAACAATATGAGTATGTTCAACCCGGCGGAGGAATAGCTCCGCCGTCGCCGTCATGTTCCGAGATAAGTATCAATTCACAGTATAATATTAATTCGTCTCTTACATTGGTTAATAATAGTAATAATATCGGTTATAGTAATTGTGACAACACAAATATGACTTGTGTTCTTCTCGAAAGCAAACGCGATATATATATGTATATATTTGTAAAAAATTAGAAACATCGTTTTTCACATACGTTGGTTCGTAACGTGAAAAATGTTAACTTAATAAGATCGTAATAAATAAAGTGAGTACATTTAAAATCAATTCCACGATAAAAGTCCGCCATTATATTAGAGGATATGAAGTTTTTCATGAAAATAAATTACGCTGACAACTTTAGTCCTAATTTATAGAGATGATTTTTGTCTAAGAACATCCTTTCTGCTGTCGACAAAACTGTATTTTAAATACTACGATTAATGATACTTTTTTTTTGTAAAATTCTGAAACATAATGTGTTTTCATCTGATTTACGGAAACAGACACAGCCTATAGTATTCCGTAATCGAATTAAATATGTAACTAGCATTTTTTTTATCGGTATCAAGGACACAATTCGTAATTTAACGATAGTTTCTTCAGAACAGTCAATGAGATGTTATCTAACAACCGAAAAAAACATGTTTCGTTTTACATATATAGGCTGTGGGGCGGTTGAGTTAATTTTGTAGGTACGATAATTTATTAAACAGGGAGTAGTAAAGACTAGATAAAATTTTTCCTTTAATTACTTTAGCTTTGGAACAACTAGTAAAATTATTGATGAAATAAAATTAGGAAATGACGATTTACGGGTGAATAATTTAAAAGAATATTTTTACTTTCTGGATAAAATTATGTTCTGTGCATATTCTGAATGATAAGGTTAACGTGTATAAACTGTAAAAAGGAGGTAGACGCAGAAGCAGGCCCGTGCCCAGAATTTTGGAAAGGGGGGGGGGTTGAAAATTTTCTTTGCATATTTATTTTATAATACATTTTGACGTGACAACGTCTTATAAATTGGTTTGCCGGGTGACACTTGAAGAAACTGCGTTACGCTCCGCTCACGTTATGCGCTCACAATGAGAGCGACTGAGAGGCACGCGTCCCTTCCACTCGGGCATGGTTAGCCCGCCTAAGAGGGAGAGAGACAGACATTTTAAAAATATGAGAAAAAAATATGAGAAACAATAATTTCTAATTTGTTCAATTTTAACGTGAAGTCTGATGACAAGTTTCTCAAATTCATTAAAGATACGTTTAATCTTGATTGCGTATCAGATATGTCTAAGTCTACTACGTTAAAAGGAACAACCATTGACTTGACATTTTCTAGGCACATTACAGCAGAAACACTTCCTTTCATTTCATATTTCTCCTATCATCGCCCTATCCTCAACAAAATCACTCAGATAGGAACAAGTTAAGTTGTAGTAAACGCTGTTTCATTGTACGCAAATGTATTGCAAGTTATTGTATGTATATTTGTATATAAATACGTATGTATGTGTAAAGGTAAAAATAAAATTTTGTTAATATGAAATTCAGTGCGAGATTCTTTGTATAAATTAATGTTTTAAATATAATTCTTTGTATAAATAAATGTTTTAAATTGTTACTATTATTTCATCCTTCTTCCTACTATACGAATGAATATTCACATTAAAATTATTTTACCACTCAAAGTCGTTGTCACGTAAAAATTTCGCCCGTATACCGACTTTACAGGCAACCAATTTTTTTTCACTAATATTTGTACTATTAATAATTTCCATCATTTTGATTTATATATTAATAATTTACATAAATGAATTACCCCGTATATGAACATTAATAAAAATTACATATGTTCTTAATTATACTCGTAATAAAATTTTTTTTGCATAAAATATTAATGAAGTACCTAAAAATATGCAGCATATTTTTTCTTTTTTCTTTTAAAAGTAGGTAAAAAAACCCTAAAAAATCATCAATATTTATTTTAAATTTGTGATTTTTTTGTATTTATAATAACTATTTCAGTTCTCATGGGGGGGGGGGTTAACCCCCAAAACCCCCCCGTGGACACGGCCTTCCGCAGAAGGTAAAGGAAAATCGATTTATCTCGCACACGATCAACTTTAGGTTGCATGTTCGAGATTTATATAGTGTATCGTTAAAGTTATTTATTAAAAAATAAATAAAAAAATCAAAAAAAATCAACGTTATTACTATGAAATTACAGGACGCAAAGATTTTTTCTTGTTAAAAACCTATTTTCCGGGCAATTAACTTTTACCTCATTTTTCTTTACATTAAAAAACTTTTACCGGCCTTAATATTTAAGCTATAAACGAAATTGCATCGGTCAACTCATTCACCTCGTAACGTATACTCGTATATACATATATAGTGAGCAAAAAAAGTATTTAGACATTTGATGAAAGAAGAAAAAATCTTACGCAAACAATGGAAAAAAAACGTTTTTAATGTCAATTTCGGCGAATACAAAGAATGAAAACATTGCTAAACGCATTACAATGAAAATAAAATTAAAAAAACAAAATCACAGCCGGGGTAAATAAAAACGAAAAAAAAAGTCCGTATTTACATGCAAAATAAATATTTAGACATTTGGCGAAAATGACTTCAAAAATATATGTATGTACATAAATTTAGCAATACCTAATACTTTGTATGAGCTCCATGAGCTCTAATAACCGCTTCCAACCTCCGGGGCATCGATGCGACCAAATTTTGCAAATAAGTATTAGGAATTTTATTCCATTCTTCAACGATTCGTTCTTTCAGCTCTTGTTTGTTGGACACAGGGCGCTGGCGAATTTTTCTGTCCAGGTAGTGCCAAACATTTTCAATAATGTTTAAATCAGGAGATTGCGGAGGGAGGAGTTTGCAAAACTCTGCCGCAGTTATAAAGCTGCCATTCACGTGTTGCCTAAGCCTTATGCTTCGGATCATTATCTTGATAAAATCTGTATGAATGTAAAATTCCTAATTTTTCGGCATTTTGGCGGAGGTGTTTTTTCAAAATTGTTATATATAATCATCCGTCTTCATTGTTGTCTCAATAAATTCTATCGATTCTAGTCCTGCTGCTGCACAACAGCCCCAGATCATAACATTTCCGCCTCCTCCGTGTTTTATCGTTACATTTACATTCTTCTCTTCAAGTTCCGTATTAGGCTTCCGCCACACTCTCTGTTTGCCATCATGGCCGAATAAATTAAATTTTGATTCGTCACTGAAGATAACATGTTGCCAGAATGTTTCGTCAGCTGAAATATACATACATATTTTTGAGCAAAGGCGAGGCGTTTCTTTTTGTTCGGTAGACTAATGAAAGGTTTATTACGAGCAGTTCTACAATTAAAACCGGCCTTTCTCAGCTGATTCCTAATTGTTTGTGCCGTAACTTCGATATCACACCGATCGCACAGTTCTCTACTTATCTGTGTTCCGCTTAATTTTAGATACCGCATAGTTGTTCGTGCGATGAAACGCTTATCCTGAAACGACAATTTTTCGGGTCGACCCGTGCGAGCTTTCCTTTCGATTCTACCTTCTTCTTTAAAGCATCGAATAATATTATAAACTGTACTTCGTTTCATTTCTAACACTTCTGCAATCCTATCGCCCGATACACCCTTCGCATACTTCGAAATTACCAACCGACGCATCTCAAACGAGGTATCTCCTGATTTTCGATTCATTTTTGTTTAGTACATCAAACAGTATTACTTACGTGGCGAATACGACTAAACTGTCACGCGACGTGTGAATGTACGAGACGTATCAATGCATGTTGACGCATTTCACGTATGTTGTCGCTGTACATGCGTCACTATCAACTGGGAAAACCATTAGCTTCGTATGTCTAAATACTTATTTTGCGTGTTTATGTGGACTTTTTTTTCGTTTTTATTTATCACGGCTGCAATCTTTTTTTTTTTTGGTTTTATTTTTATTGTAATGTGTTCAGAAATGCTTCCTTTCTCTGTATTCGCCCAAATTGACATTAAAAACATGCTTTTCCAGTTTTTGCGTAAGCTTTTTTCTTCTTTCATCAAATGTCTAAATACTTTTTTTGCTCACTGTAGGTAATATTTTCCCACTTGTTATATACATATGTGTGTGTGCGCGCGTACGTATGTTATTTCTATATCAAATGCGTGACTTTGACATTTTATTTTATTTCTCATTCGATCGTTCTAGATATTTTCGATCTGTTTATACATACATAAATATGTAAAGCAAAGCAAACATTAATCAAAGATAGACTCGCAGACGACCAGGTCACATTCTAAATTATGTAATAATGGTTATGGAATTTTATTTTTAGCAAATACATCATTAATACACGAATTTCACTGAACACAAATACAGTGAAAATCGATGGTAACGACATATTCCAAAAAGCCCTGTGCACGTTCACCTTTATATGTATTATCGGTTACAACGGCAATAATTTAATGAAAAATCACATATTACGACCAAAATTTTGCTACGCAGATAAATAATTATCCCTTCTACCTGACGACACAAATTTAACTTTCAAATGTTTTTGCAGACAAACTAAATATAAAAAAAAAACAAACAAAAAAAAACATGAAAAAATAAAGTTTGTATAGAATGTGAAACACAGATATACCGTGTTGTTATTTTTTGTTCTGTTTTTGTTGTTAGCGTAACAAGTTAAATGCTTATTATTGTAAACTTAACGAAACTGATGAGAACCTCTCTGGTCCAGGTGTTAAAAAAATATTAGAAAAAAAAAACAAACTATGTTACACTCATCTCGTTATAATAAAATATCGAAAATTACAAATTTTTTCAAAAATAAGGAGAAATTGAACTTCCGACGCTTACTAATTTTTTTCTCTTTTTAACCGATTTCAAAAAAGGAGGAGTCAATTCGACTGTTTGTTTTTTTTTTATTTTTTTATGTGTATTACCTCAGAACTTTCTTCTAGGTGAACCGATTTTGATGATTCTTCTTTTATTTATTATTATTATTATTTATTTATTTGGTGAATAATAACATAAATACATAGTAATTGAAACATAGCCATGAGTATCTCAGTTGAATGAACACCTCATGAATCGGAAACAATAAAAAGAAAATGAAAAAGACAAAAATTAACCAATATAAAAATTAAAATTAAATTATTCATTAAATGAAAAATCTTCAACATCCGAATATTTGGAAGCCATGATAAAATTCGCCGCGTGCAGGAATTTTGATAATTTATCGTTGTTTAATGGAAAACAATTTACGTCTTTAAACAAGAATTTCCATTTGGCACACTCATTAACGATATGGGTGACAGTTTCAGGAGCATCTCCACAGGAACACAAATCGGTGTCTGCTAGATGGAAACGGTGCAGATAACTTTGGAATCTACCATGTCCAGTAAGAAATTGCGTCACATACGTATTAATATTATTAATTTTGATTGGATTGGTATTAACCTTCGGGGACCTAAATGTTAATATTCCAGTTGAGCTATTGTTGCAGCTATTTTGCATTTCAATAAATCTATTGTTTAGATCCAACTCCAAATTGAGATTATATTTAACGACTTTGAAATACAAAATTTTATGCTGCAGTACGGAATACAGTGGCAATTGTCCTGCTATTGTTCGCAACGCACCATCGGAAGTAGTTCTATGCGCACGGAGAATAAACAAAAGAAATTTCCTTTGGGATATAACTAGTACTTCCTGAATGCTTTTACGCTTTAAAGCCTCTTCAAACACAAATACGCAGTACGTGAATAATGGAACAACTAGCATATTAGCGAATTATTAAACGGTGTTTAGTGTTCATCCCATACGTGCGTCCAGACATGGAGTGCAATTTATTTAGAACCGCTGTAGCTTTACTGGAAAAATTTTTGAAATGTTGATTAAAACTGTAGTGACAGTCTAATGTTCAAGATATTTCAGTGATTCGACGATATTAATTTTAAAGTTCGGTGTAGAGAGATGTAGCGAACTGTAGTAGTCCCTTTTTCGTTTCCTGTGCATGATTAATAAATTAGTCTCGTTTTCGTCCAACTGTAAAAGATGTTTTTCCATATAGGTTAAAATATTTTTGATTGTAATCTTGAAGTATTTACAAATGGAGGGACGATGGTTAGAAGTGACCGCGAATGCTAGATCATCTGCATAAAAATATCTGGTTACTGCTGAAGGGAACTCCATCAACGATAAGTCTGAAATATACAAATTCCAAAAAATCGGGCCCAAAATCGATCCTTGCGGGCATCCGCGAGTAACATTTCGTTTTTTTTTTTTTCTTCTTATTTTATTTAAAAGGTGGTGCTTCTCATATGGTCCCATTTAAATTTGATCAAGATCTGATTGGTAGTTTTTGAGTTATCTATAATAATGCGGGAGATTGAAGCTTTTTGGATGCTTTTCATTCTGGTTTCACCGTCGGGTTAGATTCATTGACTTAAAATACTATAAATTTGCCAAATTACCATGGAAATATAGCTTTTGATGTTTTTATCGTGGAAATGCAGTTCAAAATAAAGAAATCGATTTTTTTTTAAGTATAAAGTAGGGAATGTAAAAAAAAATTGATTTTTAACAAGGAAAAAATTCGAGTATAACGCTAAAAATTGTAAAATAAAATGCTTTCTTACAAAAACTAAATACCGACTTCAAGGTTTGTTATAAAAATCTAAAAATGCGCTAAAAAGTAAAAAATAATTACTCCCGATAAGAAAATATATATCACAGTGATATAACCCTTAAGAGGTGATATCGTAATTCTTATACAACATTAATAACTTAATCAGAGTCGGCATCAAATTCATATTAAAATAATAATTAAAAACTGCATTAAATGTTCATTAAATTGTTCCTAGATATTGTAATATGACTTTGATGTCAACTCTGATTAAGGTATTAATGTTGTATAAGAATTACGATATCACCTTAATATCACTGTGATATGTATTTTTTATCGGGAGTAATTATTTTTTACTTTTTAGTGCATTTTTAAATTTTTATAATATCCTTGAAGTCGGTATTTATTTTTTGTAAAAAAGCATTTTATTCATATTTGTTTTTTACTGATTTAGGTTTTTATTTTTTCAAGATTGCATTTTCGTGTGTAAAAAAACAAAGAGAAATTCGTGAAAATATGTGTAGCAATGATTATAAATAAATGATTATAATTTGTTTAGTTAGTAAATAAAAGTTATCCTGCGAAATATTTTACGAGAAAGTTTTACTACAGAGTAACTCTCTTTGGTAATAGTAAATTTAAGGCATTAAAAAATCAAAGTTCTTTACTTAATATCGAATATAAAGACAATAAGGACGAAATTATTGGTCTGGTACCATTTCGCCTAATTCCCAATTCGCCTAATTCCCATTTCGCCTAAATTTAGGGTCGGGTTACTCAGGTAATAAAAAAAAGGTCAGACAAACATACGAATGATTTCGTGTTGGCAACAGCGCGTCATCATTATCGAATTTTAAGCAGACTAAACGCATCATTTTTTTTTCTATTTGATTCCACTGTTAAGGGTTTTTTTTCTTTCCGAAATACAACAAAAAGGTTTATATGAAAATCAGAAATGAGAAAATACCGCTAAAAATGTTTGATGTAAATATACGCGAAACGACCACTCCGATTAATATTTGCGAGTTATTTTATTGGATGTCCAGTGCTGTATAAATCCCACCCGCCTTATCAGTCAGTATATAAAAGCCTTATTGATATTTAGTGTGACAAGAACATTAAGGTTCGGAGTTGCAGAAAAAATAATAAAAAAGCTAAATTATAATTAGGTGTAGTTTTGAAGTGGTCGCGTTTATGTAAGAAAAATGGAATAAGAATCGAATAGAATTAACAATAATGACATGACGTCTAATGATTATTACAGCGGTAATTTTATTATTGATTATTAAAATTACAATTATAAGTACATACAAAAAGTAAATGTTAAAATTAGGAAAACAGTGTTTCTCTTTTTTTTTAACAAAAGTTCCTGAACCTAATTTAATTTTTCTTTAATTCAAAAAAAGTGAATTTGCAAATCGAAAGAATTTAAAAATTAAATACTGCTTCGGATTTGAATAAATAATCAACAGTAACGTATACGATTACAAGAGATTTTTCAAAATTTGGATATTAGGACGAGAAAAATTACTAGATTTACTATTAAACTCTGTGTACAGCAGAAAAAGAAGAATAAACAAGGTGAAGACCCTGTTATATGGGGTCAGTTCATGGCTTTTATGGGATTAATAAATGAGCATAGATTTAAAAGCACCATATCAAAAAAATGTATGTATATTTTAAATATTCTTATATCTATCCCTCGAGTATATTTGTTATATTTGATAATCTTTAACAATAGATTTTTAGTTGTAGAAAGCAGTGAAAATAAGGACAATTGATTAAAAAATGGCGAAAAATTTGTTGTAATAAGGGGTTATTACATTTTTAGATGTGTCGCACGGTATAAAAAAAATTTTAGAAGATACAGTCATGATTTTTTTCCCCATTCTACAAGGTGAAACGGTAAAACTTGGCGTATGTTGTTAAAAATACTTCTAAAATCGAATTTTAAGGTATAAATAACTTCTCCAGAAGCCTAAATGGTTGCTGTTGGACTTTGAAAAATTCCTCTTCAAATTAGTCACGTTTATTATAATGACGATGTTTTTCAAGTAATTTCAATAATTGGAATGAAAAAAATAAATAAAACGCAAAAAATGTTGTTTTTAGAGTTTCTGAGAAAGTAAAAAAAATTTTTTTTTTTTTCAATTTCTTGGGCACGTCAACAGTAGAACTTACCCAACGCAGAGAACTGTACATTATATAAGGAAAAGATTAAAAATTGAGGAGATAAAGAAAGCTAACAAAGGAACTATATTGAGAGAGGAGAAAGCAAGAATGGCTTTGGCACTGTAAGGAGTGGGGAGGCCAAAGCGCAGAAGATTGGAATAAAGGGGCACTGTCCTCCTTACTCTTGTTTCTTTTATTTCCCCAGTGTCCAATCGAATTAGATTATAATATTTTTCTTCTTTCTTTTCTAATCTGTTAAGTCGGCCAGATTTTTTGGCAAATCCAAAAAAAGGCAAAGAAAAAAAACCTTCTATCTTATTATTTAAAATGCTTCATTCAATAAATTGCCAAAAGATTACGATTTAACATTACAAAAAGGAAAAATAAAGAGAATATAAAAAGACGCTATTCAATTAACCAAATATTTTATCATACACTTTTGACGTACAAAATAAAAATTTATAGCAATTAAGCGAAAATAATTTTTTAATGGATGATAATTTTTTTTATTCTCTGTTGTCAAAATCTAATTGAATACCATTTCATTTAAAATGTAATTTGCAATAAATATTTCAATATACAAATATTAGATATATATATATATATATATATATATATATATATATATATATATATATATATATTATTTACCTGCTCGATTTGTTTTTATAAATGATATATCCATTGCTATATTAGCCTGACTTTAAATTTTTGTTTTATTCACAAGCGAAAATTTAAATATTCAAGATAGAAGAATAGTTTCCTTCAGAACGTTGATACACATAACACTCAACCCAGAACAAATTGTGACCTCATAGCGTAAAACAGTCAGTATGCGGTGATTTTCCGCATATTGAGATGGATTTGGCATTTCTTACGACCTTTGAAAATATTAAAATTTTGGTAATAATCATTCAATTTCTCGGAAGGTCTCGGCAGCGGGCAAACGCGGCATTGTTTGTCAAAGACGAATTCTCGGTTAAAAAATCGAAGGATCTGACCGCTACGCAGGGGTAGCGAACTAGTTTCGTTGCGCGTGGCCGAGAAGCGGAAATAAAGCACTTCCTGACAGTATAGGCGTTTGAAATGCGTACCGAGCTACGTTGAGCCGGAAGAAGTTATTTTGATAAAAAGCCTAGAAAAGGCAAAAAGGCAGGGTGAACTAAATGGAGCTTTATTTATGTTTTCCTAATTTTAACATTTACTTTTTGTATGTACTTATAATTGTAATTTTAATAATCAATAATAAAATTACTGCTGCAATAATCATTCGATGTCATGTCATTATTGTTAATTCTATTCGATTCTTATTTCATTTTTCTTACATAAACGCGACCACTTCGAAACTACACCTAATTATAATTTAGCTTTTTTATTATTTTTTCTGCAACTCCGAACCTTAATGTTCTTGTCACACTAAATATCAATAAGGCTTTTATATACTGACTGATAAGGCGGGTGGGATTTATACAGCACTGGACATCCAATAAAATAACTCGCAAATATTAATCGGAGTGGTCGTTTCGCGTATATTTACATCAAACATTTTTAGCGGTATTTTCTCACCTCTGATTTTCATATAAACCTTTTTGTTGTATTTCGGAAAGAAAAAAAACCCTTAACAGTGGAATCAAATAGAAAAAAAAATGATGCGTTTAGTCTGCTTAAAATTCGATAATGATGACGCGCTGTTGCCAACACGAAATCATTCGTATGTTTGTCTGACCTTTTTTTTATTACCTGAGTAATCCGACCCTAAATTTAGGCGAAATGGGAATTCACCAAATTATTCATTCCTCTCAAAGGCGGTATAACCGATTTCCACTGTATAAATATACATTCTCTCGTGTTAAATGATACACAATATGTATACCGGTTCGAGTTAATTATCTACGAAGAATTAAAAGCAATAACAATTTCGTAAATAATGAACTGTGTCGAAAGTGTGCATAAAAGTAGCAAACTTTGCCGTGAGTTATTGCCTAAAGTTTAATATTCTTCTTATAGACACACACATTATAGGGATATATAAAATTGGATGAGATTTTGTCCGCGTAAGAACACGTCAACCGTTCCCAGATAGATCATGCAGTGATTAAGATCGCGCGTCCAGATTGATAAACATTATCGTGGAGCATAAGATACGGAAGCGGGTGGAGTTGATTATTATTCAAAAATTTAAAACTTGCATCGGCTCAGCCTGAGGAGTATCAAAATTAAAATTATTTTTTCGGTTAAAGAGCGTATTAATCAAAATTGATTGATTGACGTTTCAGGCAGCTTACACACTAACCATCGTCGCAATCAACTGATGATGCTTTGGGCAAGCAATCTGAAACGTCAATCAAGCAATTTTATTAACACGCTCTCTAGCCGATTTATTTCTAATTACTGTTTGTTTATCATTATTCGTTTGTTTATATTGCTGTTATGTTTTCATTTTGCCGAGGGTACGATTTTTACATTTATTAACGGATACCAAAAGTAGTATTATGCTGGCGCTCTAGTGAAGGTGCTAGGCTAGCAAAGCAGAGGTGGCGCTGGTTCGACTTTTGTCGTGTTCTGGACACTCAGTTTTTGAAGTTTGCAATTTATGTTCCGAATGAAATTGAATATTCTTCTGCCCGTTTGATTGTTTGCCTAATTGTATTTTATGCGCATATGTATGATTTTCTTATCTGGTTTTTATTCATCTTAATTCCTTTTTGTATTCCTTAATTCATTCATTTTTTCAACCTGAATATTTACAAGCCATCACTCCTGTTATTACACTTGACGTCGACATGACACTTATTAGTATTTTCCTCTGTTCTTTTTTCATTTTTTTTTCTTTTTTCATTTTTTTTTACATTTTGTAGTTAGTTTGGGAAATTATATTGTGTTTCCGTATTCAAGCATGGATTGGAATAACATGATATAGTATTTTTATTCTATCATACAATGAAGTAATTTTAGAGTAAAAGTAAAGTAAAGTAACCTTGATACGGTATCATAGATTATGAAATTAAGCTTTTTATAATATATTTGAGAATATTGGGGGCCAGTTCCTTTCTCTCGGCCGCCTTTAATTTCCCAAATTTCTCTGGTATAACCAATTCAGTTTCAGATTAGGTATAAACCTGAGAGCGACTTGGATCCGGAACGAGACAGCTCTCCCGAAAATCCATGATACCTCTTTGATTTGGTAGCCAAACAACTTAACCACTAGGCTACCGCGCTATCTATTTTTAGAGTAACCTTGTTTTAATTTTGTTCAGCATGTAATTGATATTTGAATAGAATTTTAGATTTTCATTTAGTATTATTCCGAGATATTATTATTAAACGTAATTTTTTAGGATTCTGTACACGTATAATGTACGGAATCCTAATAAGATATAAAAATATTCAATTAAAATATTCAATAACTAACAATCGGACTGACTTATGAACTTCAAAATTGGATCATAAATTCTAATTAAAATTTACTTTAAGACCATATATCTATAACTTCAAGCTAACCTTGATTACTGTGGGCGACAAAAAACCCCCAAAACAGCCACGAATATATAATATAAACCAGAACCTTTTTTTAAACTTATACACAAAGGACCGCTTTATAGGAAAATTATAGCCGAGCTTACAGTTTTACATTTAGACCTTCAGGGCGCCGAAAGCTCGAAAGTTTTGATTTTTTTTTATTTTTTCCGGGCATGTGATATATAGCATTGGAAAGATTGCGCTACTTGTCGAGAACGAAACCGCATTTCATTTCTTTAATGAAACTTTCGAAGTTGGCGAAAAGTTCAAAAAAGCGTGTAAACTAAAGTGCAGACCTCGCCTTGGGGCGTGAGTATTACAGATAAAAATTTTAAACAAGATTAAAAATATTCACATCGCCCTATAATTCTTTAGTTTGGAACATCCGGGTTTCTAATCTTAAAATTAGGCCATCGGATGGCTTCAAAAGCTCGAAATTTGAAAAAAAAAAATTTCCCGTACATGTGTTAGGATGGTCAAAAGATCGTTTTTTGTCGGGAACAAAATTGTATTTCAATTCCTGAACGAGTTGGCGAGAAGTTCAAGAAAGCATGAAAAATGACGTATCTCTTCCGTTTCGCAGCGCGAAAAATTTGATTTCTTTGTTTACCTTTGCACTAAACTATCCGGAATAATAGTGACATTGTAATACCAGTGTCTAACTGGAATGGTTGACCGGACTGATTCGTAAGGTCTGCCTAAACTAAGTATTTTCCCATTCAATTAAGTTATCTCTTCTTTTAACCTTCTCCAAAAGATCCGTTGACGGAATAATATATCATCCGGTCCAAGACACCGTCCTTAGCTACCTGATCCACCACTACGTTAAAAATGATCCCGCAGTGACTAGAGATCCAACAAAACTTTACTGTACCCCCATTGTCCCGAAATTTGATTTAGAAAATCAGTGGGAGGCTTTGATACTTAAAGTGACTGTTCCTAAGTACCCAAAGGCTGTTTAGACTGTCTAAGCATATTACCGATTTTCCACTACCGTATGCAGCATTTAGAATAAAGTCACAGGCCTTGTCAATGGTTGAGCAATAAACGCAGAAGACTCAGGCGAAAGTCTTAAACATAAATATAAAGTCCTCTCCCGTTATAAAGGCAGCACCTGATGCCTTCCTAGAACCTGAGAAATATTCTTAGGAAGGAAGGGTATTTGGATTCCATCAATTGCATAAAGCAAGAATTAAACACATTGCGGAGAAGGCATTCTTTCTTTAAGTTGTTTAAGAGGTCGAAATTTACGTCTATTTTAACTGAATTGATATTATATAGGAAAATAAAATACCTCGATGGCAGCACGATCTCGATCACATAATGTTCGGTTGTTCGTCTCTTATTATTAAATTAGCAATATAGTCTTTACATGCTTTTCCTATATGGTGGGACCTATTTAATAAGAAGTGTATTTATTATGTTTCCAAAAACGAAAACCACCGCCGAACACAAACATGAATTGCGAAAACGACAACGGAACGACGAACTGTACAATAGTGAAGAATTTGCCACATTTACGCGTGATACGCCTTTTGGTTCGAAAATGATAGATGTAGAGAAACGTTTGGAGCGTTTGATGGCATTTTAAGTCAATCGCTTCTGTTATTCTAATAAAAAAAAATAAAAAAATAAAAAAAATTCAAAGGGATCACTTTTTTTCACGTTTTTTGACGAATACTCAATTTATATTCACCGATTTTTATCATTACTCACATGGTACCTAAGTTGAATGGTACTCTTCCTAATGGATAGAAAATCAGTAAAATCGGTCTATATAAATATGAGTTATGCGCAAATAAACATAAAAAAAAACACGCGACGAATTTATAACCTCCATTTTTTTCGAAGTCGGTAAAAATTAAAATATAACAAACGTTACATAAAATTGGAACATTTTTTCTAATGGGGGTTAGCGTAAGAATTACGTTGTAATTAATATATATATATATATATATGTACATATTAATTACAACGTAATTCTTACTCTACCCCTCATTAGAAAAAGTGTCCCAATTCTATGTAACGTTTGTTCTATTTTATAGGATTTTTGTGATTATGTTATTATATTCATATGGACCGATTTAGAATTACGTTGTAAATTTTGATTATTTTATACAAAGTATAGAAGAGAAAGAGACAGAAATGTAAGCAAGAGGGGTCAAGAGGCATAGCCCCTTGCGAGGCCGAAATGGCCGCATATATATATATATATATATACATACACGTCTATATGTGCGTTCACACATATATGCGCGCAATTTGTGTTATGTATAAATATATATGAATTACAAAAAAAAAAAAAAGCAGTAAATAAAATTAATAAATAATTTGCGATACTAATTGTATCTTCGAATGTTCCGCACCTTCCACTAAGTGTGACCACAATTTCACTTCAAACCCTTAGACCTTTTTTCTTCCAACCCTACATAAATGTTTCCTTTATTCTGTCGTTTCCTTCATCTTATATATTGTTTCTGCAATTCTTTTCCTATTTTATTTTTTATACTGTATTCATGTGCGATTTAATCAAAAAAAAAAAAAAAAAAAAAGGGAAAAACTATTATTAATTAGTGAAGTACGCTATTACATTCTTTCTTTAAATATTTCGTGTATATACGGGACGTACAAATTTACGAACAGGTTCAAAAAAAAAAAAAAAAAAGAAATCGAAAAGGCTAAAGAACACGTGTTTCCAAAGGAAAATAAATAGTTTAAACTAGTACGGAACTGAAAACTGTCTGAAATCGCGAACCATAAAATTATATTACTGCTTGGTAATGTGTCCACTGAAGTGGTCATAATTTGCGACGGTTGAAGAGTAGGGTTCTGGAGTGTGCGCGTCCATACACGTACATCGTTACATCGTCTCTCAGTTTGCTCGTATCATAATACCCTTTGCGGTAATTCTGAAGCATCGCAATAACGATCAACTATTGTAATGCGTAAAATGCTCGCTGAATAATTAAATTCTAACGCTGATAATACAGATCGCAACTATAAACGAAGGAATGAACGAGCATTTTATATGTCGAGAACCCGTCCAGAAAGAGTCGTAGTGAGAAATCACTCTTTACGAAACCAGGGCACCGACTTCAAGTGTAGACTGGTAATTAAGTAGGGAGCGTTCGAGGAATAAAAGAATCAAATGAATTGGAAAAAAGAATAGTTTAAAGAATGATAAGTGTAATATTGAGAAGAATAAATGAACAAAACTTCATAATCGAATAAAATAAAATAATGTATAAACTTCAACAGTTGAGCACATAATGATTCCGGAGGGGAGCTGCCTATAATCAGACGAACTTGAAATAAAAAATGAGCAAAGCATATAACAGTTGGCATAGGTTACACTAATTATGAATATTTATTTGTTGTAATCGGAAAAAACTATATGTCGACAGACATACATATAATTAGTTTTTTCCGGTTACAACAAATACTAATTTTGGATTAGCAACACGCTATTTCATTAAGCAATTTTTTAATACCGATTATTTCGTATAATAAATAATGCCATTATTCCCAAATTTTGACTTTAAAAAAAATAAAAAAAAAAAACAAAAAAAAAAAACGTTTGAATTTTGGAATTAATTATTTAATGTTTTCCTTATTAGTAAAAGGTAGATTTCTAAACTCTCCCTCTGCACGAGTCACATTAATAATCGGCAATATTTTTAGCGCGATTGATATGATTAAGAAATTTCTCTGATGTTCCATAATGAAGCTAATCAATAATATATTTACGTAGAACTTTTCAGATTTTTGATACAAATAAAGTATGGACGTAAAAAAAACAATTGCTTATTTCGCGTGTTTTTATGTTCGTAATTTATTTATATCAGATGAGAAATTTCCTTTACAATCAACAAAGCTCAAATCGTCGATATGCATGACACGTTATTATCTAATCTATACCTGAGTAATCATGTAAAATCTTCAAACTGTGTGTCATTTTCTTTCCACTCATTCCTGTGACTTTTAACATTTTTCCTATACGCTCACTTGTCTATAATCTTTCTTTTTCGCATTCAATTAATATCAATTCGTTGTGGGTTCCTAGCCACGTAGGTATGGTAATGAAATGGCGGATTTTCTCACTCGAATTTCTGCTACCTCGCGTGTTTCTTTTTCAAAATGCCCCAGCTTTGAACCATCTTTCTCTTTACAAAAAATTTCGATTTACAGATTCTGGTCTAATATCTTTGCTTTGTCCTTTCGAATAAACGAACTTTCTTCCTGCCTGTCCAACTTAATCTTCCTTCTAAACTATGCTTCTACGATTTTCCTTTACTTTGACATTCTGTTCTCGTTCTTATTATTTACTTACGCTTTACTCTGCTATCTCCATCTTGCTTTCATTTTTTTCTTGAAACGTTTTTTTTCATTTTGTCCTTTTCATCCGAACGATGAAGTTTCCTGTGGCTTCAACTGCATCCTCTTTAAATATTTATCTTAACTGAACGCTCAATTCTTTAGTATCATAAGATAATTCTCTCTTTTTGTGCTTTTTTTATTTTGCTGTTTCCTTTTCCGTTCATCATTCCTTCTCTTGGTTTCCTCATTTTGTTAATCTCCGATCAAATTGCTATTTAATTGATTTTCTACCCTTTGTAATGTTTCTGGGCAAAGGTTGTTAAACGCGACGTTTACTATTAAACATTCGCAAGTATTTGAAAAAAAAAAAAAAAAAAGGAAACTAAAAAGGTTAGAATATACATAGAAGAGTCATTTCTGCGGTAATACATCAGTATAACTTTTTTTATTCATAGTTTTTCAAAATAATTTTTAAAAATTAATTTCAACCCTATTATTATTTTTTCTTACACACGTCAAGTATTACATTTATCTTTAAACGCTACATTCACTGAAAAGGAAAAATACCTTCGAAACTGTTAGCAAAAATAAAATCGATCAAAAAAAAGTATACGCAGCGTATCAAAAACGCCTACGTTTTGCACCGCGAACAGTTTTAACTTTCGCTATCGCACTTTTCAAAACGGAAATAAATTACTTTTAAGAAGGTTTCCAGGATGATAAACAAAATGCCATTTTTAAAACGGAAATACTCATCCAATAACATATATATATATGTATATGTGTGTGTGTGTGTGTGCATGAAATTCAATTCGAACAAGTGACGTCAGAAGTCTTATTTTAACTTTTTATATTTATACAATATTTATTATGATAAAATAATTCAACATCAAATCAACAGAAACTAGTATAGAATCATTTAACATATTATTTGCTAAATATAAACATAGCATAGAAATATAACACAAATCTAACCGTATAAACGACACGTTATATACTAATCGGAAATTTTTTTATCAGGCATAGATGATCAGCTAAAAATTAATAACAGAAATAAAAGCGTGTGGTGGTCAGAACAAACTTTAAAAGCACACTCTCTAATGTATTTTGGGAGGTAAAAATTGGCGGGAAGGCTTATAATATTTCCATCCTAAACATAGCCCCATATATAATTTTTCTTAGAGCCCAAATTAACACTGTTCATTCGCAATACTCTTTTTGTTTGTTATATTTGTATTTTATTCGAAGTTAGTATAACAGAAATTGATATTCGGTTTATTTTATGTGAATATTGGTTAAAAAATTAATTTGTTAACTTACGTTATCTTTATTTAGATTAAATTTAATAAAATGCGTGTAAATATTAACATCGAATTTTCTACAAATCGTGTAAATTCTTCTACTTTAGAAACGATCGATGAATTTTCATTTAATTACGAAACTTTTTATATTAAAAAAAAAAAAAAAAAACACAAAATAAACATGAATCATAAAATAAATCTATAAATTATTGAAATGGAGATAATTTTAATTCGATTTGTTTATCAACGATTAAAATAATTTGTTATGTAAATATGTAAAAACTCGTAGGTTTTAAAAAATTTTGAGACTGAATCTAGTAATTCAAACGTATGTAAATAATGGAAAAAAAGATTATGAATAATAAAAATAAAATAAACGCTTAATACACAATGCCGTTTATATTTTAAAATCTATATTAATTCTGTTATTATTTTTTAAGTAAAATTTTTTACTTTAAATAAATTTATTTCGTAAAATGAAAGGACACAATGTATACGCTATTAACGATAATAATTTCTCATTCATGTTCGTGAAAACGATCAAACCCAACATTTCTTAAAGTTATAATTTTGGTTAAAAATTAAAACTTACAAATTACTATAATCAAAAAAGAAGACTAATGGACGTAAGTAAGTAAGCAGAAAAACAAAAACGCAATAGTATCGTAGAGAACGAATATAATATAAAATTCGCAGCACAACAAATACTTATGACGTCATATGGTCGAACCGAATTTCTCGTATTTACCACGATATTTTTCCCCTGTTTATGTTAGAAATTCACGTACAACGAGAAATGTTGAAATGGTACTTTATACTTGAGGTGGTTCTGTTTACAATACGAAACCGACGTAAAAGGCGACATGCCCGTCTAAAGAAAAATTCAGCACTTTACATTGTAATCGTATTGTGTTAAAACAATTTTATTATACCTGATCATTCGGTAAACAACAAATTGCAGCTATGTTTGGATCCACCAGTTCCATGTTATGCAACCACGGTAGCAGATACTGAAGTAATAACTGACGCACTTCGGGCCGTGCAGTTTGAAATCTATAAGTAATCTCTACAAAAGCAAAAAAAAAAAAAAAAAAAAAAAATTATCTTAGTTATTTGACTGAAATGGCTCAAAACAGGGCGATACGAATTTCTACAAGCGCCCCCCAACCCAATATATCAAACAAGATTTACGTCGTACCCAATACTGTCAAGAATAATACTGAATTAAGTAATCCAGCGACTTTAAAAATTATTAAATCGAATACCCCCCCCCCCAGTGGGACATTCCGGGCCACATGAACTTCTGCCTGATTGCATGTAATGTGCGTCTGCCTGAGGGATGCTTAAGTGAATGTACGAGGTCGAAAATTGTTCGTCGGAAAATAGTTATAGTACAATTACACACCACTTCTCTGCTAAAAACAAAAAAGTCAATACGCGTAAAAATATAGAAACTGAATAGATTAAAGATTTAGTCTATTCGCAAACTCGACAAGTTATCGCAGATGTACATATTTTCTATTATGTAAATGGGCGACGTCGAAGTTTACTTCTCTAAAACTTAATATAGATGTCAAAAATACGTAAGATTCATTAAAAATTTAAACGCACACAAACGTAAATAACAATTAAAACAACCGTGATTTATACCGATTAACAAACATTCGAATTTAATTGCAAATATTCACTGGCAAGTATTTACAACAATTTTTATTTATAACGTTTGTCACCTATGCGCAGATCCCTTATCAACGCATTTTATTTAGCACAAGCATTAAATATTTAAAAATTTACCGTTAGTTTACTTTTTTCTTTCGCCGAAACGATAACAATAATCGTACATTACGTAATTTTTTAACAAAGTGAAGTAACCGTTTTGATATATTGTTTCGGGTCCCTTGCCATTTGACGGCAGAGGATAGGCTTCAATATATTTTCACAGAAAGGGTCAATGTTTTTTTTTTTTTTTTTCGTTTTTATCCACCTTAAAAACGAGCCATCAAAAATTAACTCGCTTAATTTTCAAATTTAGTGCTCGGAAAGTAAGTTTATAAATTGTGAAAATATCTAAAGCGACTTTTACGAGTAAGTTTTTTGATTATCATTTGAAAATGAGGAAAAGAACAGTAAGAACTTGTTAAAATCAGTCGAGTAATTTACAAGCGGTAACAAAAAAAAAAAAAGTTAAAACTAAAATATAAATCATCGGACATGTCATTCTTCCGATATCAGTAATTGCTGTGAGCCATTTTCAAAATCTGAACAAACTTTTAAGTTCAAAAAGAACACCTCTCCGAGGAATAAAATACGTAACATAAAAAACAAACACAAGTCTTTAAATTTCTCGTAATATTTCGCTATATCAATTCTATTATATAGTGTAAGAAATCGTTTTTATCTGCAACGTTTTTTCTCTCTCTCTTTTATCAAATATTTCGGATCATCTTCGAACTGCCTGTACGATATATTTTTTTTCTTGGTTAATAAATAAAAATAATAAAAAAAAAAAAAAATATAAAAATAAAAAACACCATAGAATATCGGCTGAAAATGAAAAAAATTATCGGCAACATTTTTAAATAAACTGCCCGAATATTATTACAATAACTTAATTTACTAAACAATGCTCAAAGCATATTTACAAGCAGAAAGATATCGTTTTTAACGTAGCGCTCCATTAAATTCTATTATTCATAATTAAATTATTTATTTATCGTTTAATTTATTGACTTTAATTTTGTTAATTTTCATAAATCGAGCATTATATTCATTAAGCATATTTACATATCGCTTCTCCACTATACTATTTTAATTGACCCGCAACAATATACGGCACGTTACTACGAAATGTGTCGATGTTTTAATTCAATTCAAACGGTATTATATTTTCTGTTTATGTGATTATTCATCAATCGAAATTATAATAGTATTAATGAGTGTAATAAAAATAATTGTTTTAACTTATAAAGTGTTTTTAAAAACAACTTCTTTCGGAAGAAGAACTATTTCACAGCATGCAAAGCGACATCCGATTTAACAAGATCGGAAGGATTAACAGGCGGCAGGGTGATAAGTTCATTCCAACAACGGCAGTGGAGGTCCAATTTGTTGGTTACTCCCTCCCTCAATTCGTATACCTGTACAAACTACGTTTTCCAGTTAAGCCGAGCGTAAGACCCCCTAGACAATGCCGTAATTGTCTATGATTTTCTCATGGAATTTTAGAATCTGTTTTTCACCCACTTCCCGACGTCTGAATGATTTGGAATTTTTACTAATAGCCAGAACCCGATGACAATGCAATATTACGCAGACAAAAAACACTTACACCCATAAATAAATTAAAAAAAAAAATGTAAATATTTATCAACGGAATAATATTTATTTCCCGCGAAAACACGACAGCTTGACGGAAGCATCCACAGTCGGTCTCATTATGTTTCCCGCCACGATGCGTCGGCTTGGATCACATTCGTGCTTCCACCACAGTGTGTCGGAAAGCATAACGAGACCGGCTACGGTCTTTTTCTCCAAGCCGCCGCATCGTGGCGGGAAACATAATGAGACCGACTGTGGATGCTTCCGTCAAGCTGTCGTGTTTTCGCGGGAAATAAATATTATTCCGTTGATGAATACTTTTTTAACTATAGATGCAACGGAATTAAGTATAGCTTTGGTTAAACGCAGAAAATGATTATATGATCTTTCTGTTACATTTCCCCTTCAAGAATAAAAAATTAAAAGAATAAAATTATAGTTTAAAAAACTAAAAACAGACGTTTTACATGTAAGATAAAAAGCGTAAAATAATTTAAATTCTTTTACAATACTAGCCTAAGTCCTATTTTATTAATGTTTCTGGTTAGGCAAGTTCAGGTAATGTACCTTGGACTCAGTCTGGCCAATTTCTCCTTCCTAAAGATTTTATTCAGGCTCCGTGGATAATGTTGAACATTTACGGCCATGGTTGTCTGTTTATAACCTTTTTCCTAATTAAATATTATGTATCCTTCATTAGTTGGCGGTATTCTTATATTAAATGATTGATGGCTAAATGGCTTGATAGTTAACTAAAGCTGGGCCATTAAAAAAAAAAGTAAAGAGTTGGACATTAGAAATTAATTTTAATTCGCAATAAAAAATTAAGTTCTTTTACCGTATTAACATATAAGAGTGAAAAAGTGGACACTAATAATTAATTTCAATTCAAAATAAAGCATGGGGTGATTTTATCAGTAGTCATGCAGTCCTTTATCAAATGTAAATGAT
Organism: Icerya purchasi; assembly: GCA_039619475.1. Lineage (NCBI taxonomy): Eukaryota > Metazoa > Arthropoda > Insecta > Hemiptera > Monophlebidae > Icerya > Icerya purchasi. Next base: position 383,452,384 of record CM077115.1, read on the forward strand.
ATAAAATCACCGCATGTTTTATTTTGAATTGAAATTAAATATTTATGTCCACCTTTGCACTATTAGATTAATATTGCAAAAGAAGTTAAATTTTTATTTTGAATTAAAATTAATTATTAATGTCCACTTCTTCATATTAGTATGGTAAAAGAATTTAAATTATTTTATGCTGCATCTTACGTATACAGCATCTGTTTTTAGTTTTTTAAACTATAATTTTATTCTTTACTACTTTTTTTAGCTATATTTTTTTCTCTTCTTCTTTTTAGTTAGTCCACTGCACGATATATCTTTCTTAAACTTCCATGTTTTTTCGTCTATTGCTCATAACCACCAATTATCACCGGTTTTCCTTATGCCCCGCTATTTTTCTTTTTAGCTTCAGCCTGTTAAATTAATGAACTGAGACGGTGACCTATCCGTAATCAGGCAAGCTGCCTATTTATCCACTTAGACTCCAATGTTTTTTAAGAAGCACCTTTACTCTCATTTTTTCTAATTTACAGTAACTTTCTTTCGATTTCTTCTTGCTTTCGATTGATTTTTCCCTACTTCCACTTTTACTACAATGTCGCTCCGGCACATATGTATGTACATATCGGCAGAACACACCGGGTGAACATTTTTCTTTCTTTTAAAGCAGATATTTTTCCGCTTCCAGTGTCTCGCTCTAGTTAATATCGTTAGTGACTCTTTACTTCATACGCAAAGGTTACCTCAACTTCTAAGCTATGCACTAAGAGGTGTACATAAATGTGTATTTCCTGTTTTTCCTTTTTCTTCTTCTCCTTACAGTTGCAGCGTATCATGTACCGCAACTATGACTGGAGAAATGGAGTAAGACGTAGAGTATAGGAGATGGAATATGATTTTTGAAGATGTTCGAGAATTTCAGAAAAGGAGGCGGTAAGGCTAAAAATAGAACAGAAAAGATCAAGACAAGAAAATAAGTGAGAAATGGCAACTTGTATAAATAGGAGCATCACGATTCAGCACAACACTTCTTAGCGTTGTTGTTAACTGCGCTGGTACGACGAGTTGAAGTCACCGCGTTTTTTTTATCCCGGTTGTATTCTGAGCAGGTTTTATGTACTATACATGATGCCCTTTAGCCGCTAAATCAGATTTACACTGTTCTGCCCTAATTTATTCCAGTTCTCTTGTCCATTTGTTCCTAATAGCACCATGTCATCAGCGCATATTTCAGATATGTTGGCCGATCGTTCCCATCGCTACCCTATCCCTCGTGTCATACTAGGTTCTTTATTATTTTCTAAAGCGTAATAAGGAATAATTTTAGGAAAAGTGTATCTCCTTGCGTTTGATTGCTTTTCTTGTTGATATGGTTTTCACATTATTCATTGGCTTTTTGTAATTGCTTTGGCATTTTTATTTATATACTTTTCAGTCTGTATCACAAAACTGCTAAAATAAAGAAGTATCCGAAAAGGAAAACGCTGAATATACGTGCGCAACTTTAGCCTTTGCAGAAAATTTATAATCCATCTCACTCGATTGTTGAAAATGCGGATTTTATCTAAAGTGGCAAAATAGTCTTCAATTTTATCGATAAGGGATTTTTTTTTTTTTTTTTTTTTTTTTTAATGAAAAAGGCACACACGTTTTAGCATTATTAGCAGCGCAAAGTCAACAAAAAACTAAAAGTAAAAAGAAAAAATGTAATATTTTTTTTTTTTTTTGGTTTTTAAATAAGCGAAATAGTTAACGAATTACAAACATATAGAGCGGTTACGGCGTTTAAAATTTTAGCTATATACGCCGACTGGGGTAAAAAGAGGCTAGAACAAACAAAAGGAATAATTGGAAACGTTTCATTATACAGCATGACTATTTGGAAAAGGTGTGCACTGAGGTGCGGAATATGTAAACGAACGTTAGCATTTACGATAACGGGCAAACACTACGACTCTTACGAATTTTAACTCATATCTAACTTATATAAAGAACTGTACTCGTAGAGGAAATAATTAATTTCTCCCGTTCAAAAGAGAACAACCGACAGCTAAACAACCCGGAACAGAGACCTAAAAAAAAATAATAATAATAAAAAAAAAAACAACAGAAAGCGAAAAGGTTAAAACAATTAAAAAGCTTTGTGGCTTGAGCTAAATTTGATCTTTTTCGATTGAACCGTATCAAATTTCAGGAAACTTAAGTATTGGTATACACACAATTGGAATGAAACTTTTCACGATAAAATCGGTTATTTATTTTTGGAGATTTTCTGGCCCTGTGTCAATGAAAGGCTTTATTATTGGCTAGCACGGGAGAGACGGAAGAGGCCAGAGAAATAACAAGAATTAGTTCCGCTATGAATATTTCGCGTATTTTTTTTTTTAATTAAATTAAAACCATTAACACGCAGATCAGAGTAAGAGGCCTATTTCACATCGAATTATAAACAAGTCCGGTTAGACTACAATTTTATTGAAATTATGTTTAAATGCCCGTTTTATCTGAAATTATAAAATAAATTTTCGACTTGGCAAGGGTACAGAAAAATGAATGCGGCTAGTGATTTAGACAATAATTATTTAACGATCGATATAAATAAAAGGTGATTATTGCTTTTCTTTACACGTGAGAGCGGTTAAAACTACTGATTACGCACATTATACGAGCAGATGCACTATTATTATTATCAAGCCATGGCAACAATGAAAATTAGGATCTGGTACCTTCCTTGTGAGCGTGCAATTATTTTTGCACTTGTAAAAATAAAACGCGAAGCACTTAAAATGCGATAGTGAACGTGAAAAGAGTGCAACTGAAAGTTTTTTAGCTCAGCTGACTGGAGATTGAAACATAAATTCTTAAAATTACTTAGCCTTATTTGGATCTGCGAAAATTTTCGCAAAAATAGATACAAAAAACCGACCCCCCCCCCCCCCCCAAAAAAACGATTGCTTGTAATTGATTTATTTTTTCAGAATTAGTACGAATGAGAGAAATTAGTTTAGGCAGCAGAAGTAAAATCCGCCAAACATGTGGATCACTTCGTGTGATTTTATTTTTGCCACCGTAACATAATTATCGTACACTTTTACGTCATCTAAGTTACGGCGCCATACTTTTTGTTCTTGGACCGAAAGGTAATTTATTTTTCGTTATTTGTTTTTATCCAGTAATTTTCTATTTGCAATAATTATTAGTTGCTTTACATATCGTTAAAATATGATGTTATGGCTTGCATAGCATAGGCATGTACAATAGTTATGGAGGGGCAAATAAAATCTCGCATACTCACCTCGGTTGAAATATAGTGTATCGAATGTTTCCTCTAGACCATTTTGAAACTGACCTCATATTCGTGTCATTCCACTTTTACATAGTTGTACAAATAACTGAAACGCAACATCGAAGCACTGAAATCTCAAAAACAGCATTCTACAGACCTTTGTTCTGGGCAGGATATTTCATTAATTCTGTAACAGTCGATAACTACTATTCGTTAGTTATCGGACAATTTTTTTATACCATACGAAAGAGCTGCCATCGATGTGAGTCAAAAATAATCTTTTAGTTTGTACCATTAGATGGCGTGCATAATTCTGCCGAAAGAATTTAACGAGTTTTTCTTATTAACCGTATGCACTCTAACCTGCTGGTGGGCTAATTTTTAATCATAAACTTACATCGGACATAAATAGTACCTGGAAAGTGAAACATAGTACAAAACTGATTGTACACGCTGAATTCACGGAACTGAAGATGATTATCGTTACGGGGGTAGGGGTGGGGGCATCGTCGATCATAAATATATTCAACCGATTTTTTAGCATATCGAACATAGTATCGCTCGTTAGTTCAAAAAGTTTTCGCGTAACCGAACTAAGTGGGATGTTTGGCGTAGATACTGTGAACTCCCGTTGAAAGTAGGTTAGAAATTAAGTTTTTTTCCGCTTTGATTTGTAAAATATGTGAAGCGTATTTTTCAAAGTTATAGGTAGAGTAGAGCAGTAAGTTAAGTAATCGCAATATCTCGAAAATTACGCACCGCATATAGCCTTGTGAAACACTACAACATGAACCCTACTACAAGGCCGTCGCCCATCTCATGCAGCTCATCTAGTACGCTGATCACCACAACAATCACAACACAACCAGTCAGCTCATAGTCTCTCCATATGTTCACCCAACAAATCAAGTTCCCAAACCGATTAGGGAATGCCAGTTTCCCCCAAGAGTTACTATTTTCACAAAATGGACATATATCTCAACAAACTGGCCAACCTGGCAGTCAAAACAGTCAGAGCTCACTTGACCTTAGCTACCGAAACGAATTTCATGAACAACACTCCAAACAATCTCAGCTGGCAAAGTAGTTGGAGTTAAAAAGCGGAAGAGAGATGGAAACACAAAAAATCCCCTGAAAATTAAACTCGTCAGGACACAAACCACAACTACTGTCCAACTCAACAATCCCTACCAACCCCCCTCGACAAACAATAACGAAGACGAAGACAACAACATGCAAGTCAATGATTCTGAAGAGGAGGAGGAGGAGGAGGAGGAGAAAGAACCTGCACCCAAGGGGGGCAAACCACTCCATGGTGTCGTTGACTATCGACAGATGACCAACAGTATCTCCGCAGTGCTGAAAAAAGAAGACTATGATGGCAGATCCCTGGCTGGTAACGTTTTCAAACTGAATGCCAAGATTGTCGAGGTTTACTGGAAGCTGGTGCGGCACCTCCGCAACCAAAATATCATTCATCACACCTACCAAGTCAAGAAAAACAAGGCATATCGTGTCGTGGTGAGACACCTACATCACTCCATTCCTGTAGAGGACATCAAAGAAGAAATAGAACAAAAAGGCTTCAAAATGCGTAACGTTCTCAACGTCTGACACCCTCAAACCAAAGAACTACTTAACTTGTTCTTTGTCGACCTAGAACCATCAACCAGGAACATAGAATTTTACAACATCAAGTACCTACTCAACCTTAAGATAACCGTAGAAGCCCCCCCAAAAAAGCCCCAAACACAGTTCAATGCCAGCGATGCCAGTTATATAGCCATACTGAAGCCTACTCTATACCAGACCATTTGCCTGCGTAAAGTGCGGTGACAATCACGATAGCAAAGTATGCACTAAAACCCGAGACGCCCCAGCTACATGTGCTTTGTGTGGGGCCCCCATCCTGCAAATTACCCAGGCTGTACACTATACCAAGACCTCGAGAAAATAACAAACAAACCAATTAAAAGAAACCCGAGTCCGACCAACATTCAACTCGCCAACACACCGAGTACAGGAAGACGCCCCGCGAACCTTGGTGTCCACATTAGAACAAACCCATCAGTCAGCTATTCATCAGTAACATCTCAACGTTTACCACAACCAGAAAACCCCATGCCTGAATAAGCCCAAAATGTTCCTAGCCTATCCACGTTCCTCAGCGAGTTCAAGGTTATGTTCAATCAACGCGTGCGACAGAATTCAATGATCCTTAACCTTACCACTGTCATTCAAAAACTTTCGTCAGAATGACTGCTAATGATTTGAGGATTGCAATTTGGGACGCCAATGGACTGTCTACCCATAGGCAGGAACTGGACGTGTTTCTTCGGGATCAAAAAATTGATGTCACACTAGTGTCAGAGACTCAATTTACCTAAAAAAGTGTTTTCAACATACTAAACTACACTTGTCACTTTACTCTCCATCCTGAGGACAAAGGTCACAGAGATACCGCAATTCTAATCAAAAGCTCCATCTCACACCATATTCTCCCGGAATACAGGACTAAACCTATCCAAGCAATAAGTATTCAAATCAACATTGCTTCCCAGTCCTTCACAATCGCCGCAGTCTATTGTCCACCTGGATTAAAAACTCTTGCACAAGATTTCAAAACGTTCTTTGATTCACTTGGCCCCCGGTTTCTAGCGGGCGATGACTGGAACGCAAAACACACTTTCTGGGGGTCGACTCATTACTCCAAAAGGCACAGTTATCTATAATGCTTCAAACAGTGGGCGATTTGAGTACCTATCAAGTGGAGAACCTACATACTGCCCCTCCGACCCAAGAAGAAAACCAGACCTGATAGACTTTTTTTTATAATTCATGGGATCTCCTCAAGCTACATCTTGGTTGAATTGTGTCTAGACTTTTCATCCGATCACACAAATGTTATCCTCACCATGAGCAACACTCCCATCATTAAACCAACACCGCCTCGTCTGTATCGTACAAGAACAAACTGGGATGTTTACCAAGACTACATACGGAACAACATTAATTTGAAAATATTCCTCAAATTCCTGGCTGATATCGACGAAGCTGCGAACTACCTGTGACTAAACTGATACCGGCTGCAGGCACAGTACGGTACATTAAAACAGGATAGGAAAGCAAATCCGCGAAATGAGAACATTCCAAAACATATCAAAGATCTAATTGTAGCGAAAAGAAGGGCCAAAGGTAGAGATGGCAGAGGTCAAGGAACCCAGAGGACAAGATAATATTCAACCAGCTGAACAGGGAATCGCATTCACTCCTGAAGGTAAGAAAAAACGATGCGTTCGAAAATTACTTAGTTAACCTTAGTATAAGTGAGTTACACTTTGGCGTGCTACCCATAAGTTCAAAAGGCCACAACAACCCATGCCAGCAATCAAAAAGCCCTCCGGACAATGGGCAAGATCTGACCAAGAAAAGGTTAACCTCTTTGCCGACCACCTAACGTCAGTGTTCCAGCCGTTTCCAACAATATCTAACCCAGCTCAGGAAGAAGAAATTAAAAATTTTCTTGAAAAACCTTGTCAGCTAACACTGCCAATAAAACCTACATCTTCATCTGAAATAAGGCTATTTCTCAAACGTATGAAGATAAACAAAGCCCCAGGTTTTAATCTGATAATAGGGAAACTTCTCAAAGAAATTCCCGATAAAGGTCTCCTATTGCTATCAAATATTTTTAATGCAATGTTAAGGCTGACATACTGGCCTATCCAGTGGAAGTATGCGGAAATCATATTAGTACCAAAACCAAACAAGCCCGCTGATGACGTCACTTCTTACAGACCCATAAGCCTGCTGTGTGCAATATCCAAGCTGTTTGAGCGATTCGTACTGAAAAGACTAGTCAATAATGATGTTCTCTCTAAAATTGTACCAGATCACCAATTTGGCTTTAGATCTCAACATTCCGCAGTTCAACAGGTCCACAGGCTAGTTAATTAAATTGCAAGAACTCTAGAAGGGGGAAACTACTGCTCTGCAGGCTTTTTAGACATCAGCCAAGCTTTTGATAAGGTCTGGCATGTTGGCCTCCTTCACAAAATTAAACTCTTGCTGCCACAACAATACTACAAGCTACTCAAATCCTACTTAGAAGACAGATATACTTTCGTGTGAAACACGGGCAGGTCTTTTCCAATTATTGCAAAATTGAAGTCAGTGTACCTCAAGGAAGTGTTCCAGGCCTGTAAGTAGTGTATAAATAGGGCAGCTGGCGGGTCTGACGTCACCAACCCCTATTTGTGCCCCCGGTGCTCAAAACTCACCCCAATTTGTCCCCTGGTGCTCAAAACTCACCCCTATTTGTCCCCCGGTGCTCAAAATTCACCCCAATTTATCCCCCAGTGCTCAAAATTCACCCCAATTTGTCCCCCGGTGCTCAAAACACCCCAATTTGTGTCCAGCTGCTCAAAACTCACCCCAATTTCTGTCTTGGAGCCCAAAGTTACCCCAAGTTTCCCCCCAGTTCCTCCTAGTTCCCCACAATTTTCCTGGACGGTTGCTGAAATTTCACCCCAAATTCTCATCAGGGTGCTAAAAATTAACCCCATTTTCTCTTTTAGAGCCCAAAGTTACCCCAATTTATGTCCATGCGATCAAATTTAACCCAAGTCCCCCTCCCCCAATTTTCCTGGACAGTTCCGCTAATTCGATCCCTAATTCCCATCAAGGTATACAAAATCCATCCCAATTAGCGTACAGGTGCTGAAAGTTCACCCCAATTTGTATCCATATGGTTAAAATTCACCCAATACTGTTATCTGTAAATGCGTTCGCACCGTTTCCACGCATATATTCAACATAGCCTTAGCAGTGTACTCGCTTTCCCATACCCGCGCCTTCTATCATCATGTGTATGTATTACATATACATGACTCTGCGTGTAATATATGTAGCATACTTTTTAATTTTCATTTTTCGAGGTTGGGAGGGGTAAAATTTTGCCAGAGTGATAAAAACGTTTGAATCTCAACACTTAGAACCCAAATTTTAAAGGAATTTTCCGAGTCGTGCTCCGTTCCAGCATTTTTTTTTCAAAAAATTTTATTTTTAAAGAAAATATTCGATTGTTCAATCAGTCGAATGAGAGCGGGCGAGTGTGCTGCTATGGGATGTATTATGTAAGCGCGAGCGCGGCTGTAATGGAAATATTTAAATGTTCAAGCAACTAGTTGAAACTGTCACCAGGTGAGGTGAATTCCAGTCGTTCGTTTTGAAATTAACTAGCCGATCATCTATGCTCACTCTCACACGCCACCGATAGAAACCTGTTCACGATCGCTACACGTTCACACACGCACACATATACACCGCCACCTGATATATATTTTTCGTCTTTTTCCGCTTCCGATCTTATACTTAATCCGTTGATATTTTTTTATTTTTATTTTTACATATTCTCTGTTCATTGTAAAAGCACACCGTCCATTCATGCGCACACATCAAGCATTGAGTTAACCTGTACAAAGGTACACTGTACTATTACATGCACGCTCCGTCGCTACCGAAATAAACATCGCGATATCACACACACACACACACACACACACACACACACACACACACCACCACCACCACCACCACCACCACCACCACCACCACCACTTCGTACATATTTTATTTTCGAGTCAAAATATTATAGAATTAGCCTAACTATATTTTTCTTTTACGCTTCTGTTTATTTCTTCTGTTTTGTTTCTCCGATTCTAAAAATTAATCTGTCAATGTATTAGCCACTCTTCATTCGCACATAATGTTCCCTCGCACTCATCTGCTACCAGTAGTTCTCTTGTCGTTCATAATAACTTTTTCAAGTCTAATATTATAGAATCAGCCTAATTATATTTTTTTTCGCTTCCAATCATTTCCTCCGTCCGTTGATAATTTTCTTATTTTATTTTTTCTCCGGTTCTAAAAATAAATCCATTGATATCTTCACTAGTATGATTGCGTAAACATCTTCTAACGGTATTCCTCATATTGTTCATAATAATTTTTCATGTCTATGTATTATGGAATTAGTCTAAAATATATTTTTCCCCTCTAAAGTCTTTTTCCAATCGTAAGTATTCAAAAATTAATCGAGTATATTTTTATTTAACGCTGTTTCATATTTTCCCTCTCCCCTATCCACCCTACACAAATTTAAATTCTTTTCTATTATTTTTCATGAGTACATCCCCCCCCCCCCTCCCCTGAAACTACAGTGAAACCATACCATTCATTCCCACGCATCCATCTGCTAACAATGATTTTCTCATCATTCATAATAATTTTTTTCGAATCTGTTAGTTTAAGATTATTTCATTTTTTTCAAACTCTAAATATTTTTTTTTTTTTTTCAATATCTTCCATATTTTCCCCCAATATGTCCGCATACGCTCATAATTCAAAGGTACTCTGCTTATTTCCTTGCATGAATGTTGCTATGTCGTTGATTTCGATCTTGTGTCAAGGTCATCGAGTCTGCCCGGATCTTCTCCTTCATATCTTTTGTAGAAAAACCGGTTGACATGTACACACCTACACACAAACACCCATAACCTAAAGATCACCTGTAAATTTCGTTCATTTGCGTATGCAACCAGCTTTCACCAAAGGAATGTGGTTTTTCTGGTGCAACCCGCCCTCTTCAAAGACATGCATCGAGCTAGAATCTCGAAAGGATCTGTTCAGGCAGTCAGTATTAGTGTTACATTAAACGTGTAGAATTTGTTGAAGCTGTGTTCTTCACGCATTAATAAAAGTTTGCTCTAACATTAAAAGTAATAATTTTCTACATTCTTAGTAAAAAGTTAAAAATATTATTCAAACATGAATAACAATACCGATTCGATTGATATTAAAGTCGACGAATTTATTCAGAATTCATTTTCGAGTGATAGTGTCTCGCATACAACTTCATCACCTCAATCACAGCAATCAGATGATGGTTATACAGCAGAAGGATCAACATCTTCTGTACATAATATCATTGGTCCTGTATTATTATCAGAACAAGCAGATATAGCGGAATATTTTGTAGATATCAGCATCCATATAGATTGTGATTATGGTTTTCGAGTAACCGAACTAGCAATGATTGATATGTTTGGCGGAAAGTGTTTGCATACACTGTATAAGCCAAGCAGAGCATGGCATTCATCAAAAACGCCACATTTACAATGTTCTTCGATGAGTCATCACTTGAAAAATCCTTCATTATTTCCCTGTCGGGAAGAAACATTTATGGCACGCGATATATTCACGATAATATCTCAAAAACCGAGAGCTCGCATATATATTTTAACGGTATATGCTAAACTTACACTAATGGAACTTAACGAAAAGTCTGAATTGTTGAGCGATTTAGACTATGAAATCGTTAATATGGATAAAGTCTTTCGACTACATAGTATTGAGAATCTACATGAAGAGTATTTTGATATAAGCAATTTGATAACCTGTAAACATCATAATGAGAATGATAGTTTTCATTGTGCAGCGAAAAACGTTATGGTAATGAAGGCCTGGTACGACCATGTTATCCATCCGCTGAAGCTTATGAATAATCTCAATATAAATGATTTAAGTCAGTTGTTCATTACACCCACCAAAGAAATGATAATTACATTATTTCCAAGTTGTGTTGGAGACATTTATGCATTTCTACAGATAGATTAAAACCGGATGATATGATAAAATCACTTCTACCATGTTACGAGCATGAGCATGATGAAGAATTCGTCTATGAGGTGTGTTGATCAATAGAACAACAGGTAGAAAACCTAGTAGTTTACGAGACACAGCATGTTCAAAGAAAAAAAACGAACTAGCACAAGCAGATCAGAGTTGCAACATACGAGTGGGAGATATATTCTCGAGAACAACAGCTTGATTATAAAAAACGTCGAAGATACATGTATCTATCTGTGAACAATTATCACATCAAACATAAAAAGGTTGACTAAAAGATTATTATTTTCTTTTTTCGTTCATTCTCGCCACTATTACCACTGGCGCCCCCACTGTCAAGACCTCTAAACATACATTACTAACCTCGCCAACACTATAATATTTTTTCTCTGTGTTACTAAATTAACCCAAGTATATTTTTATTCATTTGTTACACAAACATTTGTTCAAATCTTTTGTAATATATCGTACACACATTTATAGCCCACAGACACTACTTGCTTCATTACCACGAATACATCTCTTTCATGGTCACTTATCGTAACATAGTTTTTCCTGAAATTGTAAAAAAATTCTCTTCGTTCCATTCTTCCAAGTTTTCCAAATTTCAAATCATGCATAATTATTTAAGAATCAAATTAAGTATATTTTATCATTTCCAAAAAATTAATCATCTCTATACAAGGCATTAACTCATTTTTCAAAACAAACATATTATTTTTTTAATCTATCATACATATCATTTTTATCATTCAAATTTTTTTCTGAATTCACAAATAGTTAACCTATAGAAAACATATTATTGTAAACATACATGACGAAGTCACTCCTCATAATTACATCATGAATTCATTTTTTTTCATTTTTTTTTTTTTACCATCATGAAATTGTAGTAGTGTTTTTAATTTTTTTATTTTCCATACATGACAAAAGCAATAAAATCACGACATCTATGAATACACACCATATGCTTCCAATAACCTATCATGCATTTTTTTAAATTAGTCCAAGCATACTATTTTTTCAATAACAAAGCCGATCATACATAATTTTTTCTTCTATATAATCACTAATCTATGAAAACACTTGATTCATTTTACTCCTACTGTAGCAACCACTCCTTTTCCCTCATGCTAACAAACTTCAAAATTTAATAATATAACACGAAATTAATCTAAATATCTGTTCATGCTATTAAAATTAATATATCAATCTTTACATTCCTTTTGTACATTTCTGAAAAAATCCTACAACATGTTTTAAAATTAATCGAAGTATACTATTTTATTACCTAAAATCAATTATTCTCTCATACAGTTTTTTCCAATCATCCATAATGTTTTTTCTGTATTGTCATTATTACAAAGTCATACAAAACAACAACACATTTTTAATCATAATGAATCCTTCATTCCATTCCGTTCATGCTATATACCATTATCATTCAATTCAACGTTATGAAATTAGTCTAAATATACATTCATGCTAGCAAAGTTATTATCTCACCCTTTGCATTGTTCCAAGATGATTTATTTGACATTTTTTCTTTAAATTTCCCTCATACTATTATTTTTGAAATGTAAGATAATGACTATGATTAGAATTCATGATTATGAAGAGAGAGATGCATGGTGAAATTGTATTGTCATTATATGCGAGATGATGTGTGTTTGTGGGTGAGTATGGATGCATGTAAAATATATGAGTGTGTTAGTAGAAAACATCCGTTCATGCGTGAACACAGGTACAGATACAGTTATAGAATGAGAGAGGTAAAAATATATATTTTGTTATGTTTGATATGTGCATGATAAAGAGGTTAACAAAGAATAATCACATTACCCTCACAACTTAGACATTGAGTTTTACGTTTGCAATATTTTAGATGTAAAAGCAGTGACATTGACATGTGGTAAACGTTTTCATCACTTTTGACTAATTATAACCAATTTTCCAACATTTCTCTTCGTTTTTCCTACATTTTAATACTTTTACACCGTTTCAGTCAATTTTTGCTATTTAATGCCATTTTTCCAGTGTTTTTACCACCTTTCTCACAATTTTCATCATTCTTTCATCATCTTTGTTAGGTTTTTTCTTACAACTCTTTAACATTTCGATCGTTGCTAGTGATAACCATCATTATTTATGCTTTCAATCCTTCCACTTCAGCAATGCACACATACAGCTTAGCAATCGCCGCAGCCATTGAACGTTGTAGGACTGCAATGGTGATCTCCATTTGATTATTGGGATTTAAAAGTCACATCTTTGAACGCTTGATCTAATGCATCAACATGATTTTTTTTGTATTCGCCCACCCGCTGCTGGAGGTTCCACTTAATATTCTCAACAGACTATCATACAGTCGTTTAATAAGAGAATCTGTAAGACCCGAGACATTTACTTAACGTTTTCCCAACACATTTACAGACATACCCTGTACACTAAGGAAATCTTTAAACATCTCTGAAACCATTTCTTTTAAGCTGGCGGGAGCAAGGAACTCCTATAAACGTTTATCAATCAGCACTTCATCGTTCATCGCCCTGGTTTCACTCGCCGTTGCACAGACATGTAATAAACATTTTCTTCTTTTACAATTTTCTTATGCTATAACACTATTACATCATTTTTCCTCGTTTCTAACTAATTGTAACCAGTTTTCCATTATTTCTTAGCATGTTCTTCTGTTTAGGACCTTTTGCGCTATTTTTTCATCAGTTTATGTTATTTCACATCGTTTTTCTGGTGATTTTAGTGCCTTTCACACAATTTTACTAATTATTTTCGACTATTTCTTAACATGTTCTTCTGTTTTAGGTCCTTTTTGCACTATTTTTTCATCAATTTATGTTATTTCACATCGTTTTTCTGGTGATTTTAGTGCCTTTCACACAATTTTACTAATTATTTTCGACTATTTCTTAACATGTTCTTCTGTTTTAGGTCCTTTTTGCACTATTTTTTCATCAATTTATGTTATTTCACATCGTTTTTCTAGTGTTTTACTACCTTTCACACAATTTTACTCAATTTTTCCCCATCTTTGAAGATTTTTTTTTCATTTATCTCATACATTATATCTCCGAATGTGACGATTAGCTATCCTTTTAAGTACATTTTTTTAATTCGATATAAGTGAGGAGTACTTTTCAGGTCGACATGTATACTTCGTGATATGACATTCAATTCATTATTAATCTATGTTTCAACAGGTTTGTGGTCGGTTGTTGTAGGTTTACAGAACTTTATGTTGCATTGCTTATAGTATAATGGTTCTTGTGTGCTAGTGAGATGATGGTGTTTTGTGGGGAATAATAAACATGGGAAAGAGAAGGAGTGCGCCCCATCAAGCAGGGGGGAGTGTTGCTTCGTAATTAACTTGGGTATTGCGCGCATTGCATGGCAGTTATAATATGCTAGAGCAAAAATTAGTCGCTGTACTCGCATGGTGTTCATGTTATTCATTAAATGTTCACACTGAGAGATGCAATGGGCTCATCGACAGATGGATCCATGCTATCATTTCGATTTTTATAATTGTAATCTGCACTGAGTATGTATGTATTACAACGAACCCATCAACTCTGTTACAGATGGTAATGTTTGAGGATAGATAGTGAAACGTTCATTAGAACACGAATGTGTATACAAAGTGTTGTTACATCACATGTATGTCATCAAATTAACTAAAATGTTGCGTCTATAGTAAAAAAAAGAAATGAGGGTTTTTCCCTAAGAGGGCGACTATAATAAAATTGATGCGATTTTAGATGGAAATGGGAGTATTTTACAGTAAAAACGCTGTTTTGCACCTAAATGGTGAATATTCTGGAAGTTAAACGGCATTTTTCACACAAAATTTGATGTTTTTTTATAAATGTGGCTATTTTACTCCTACATGGAGTAATTTCTGCATGAGGAGTACTTTTTGGACTGACATGTATACTTCTTGATGTGGTATTCAATTCATTCTGAAGCTATGTTTGAACAGCTTTGTAAATGGTTGGGGGGGGGGGGGGGAAGTTTACAGAACTTTTCTGCTGCATCAGTTATAGTATAATAGTTTTTATATGCTAGTGTGATGAAGGTATTTGGTTAGGAATAATAAATATGGGTAAGAGGTGGAGTGCATCACAATCAAGCATGGGAGAGTATTGTTTGGGAATTAACTCCATTATTGGCACACATTGCAATACAATTATAATCAGTTTGGTCAAAATTACTTGTTATATATCGTTCATGTTATACATTAAACATTCACACTGAGAAACGAACTGGACTCGTCGACATCAAGGTCCATGCGATCATTACACTTTTTTTCAACAATTTGTGACGTTTCATACTATTTTTTAATGATTTGAACGGCTCTTATGATGTATTTCAGCACATTTTCACAGGTACAAAGTTCGTAATGCGAAATAATTTGAATTATTTCGACAGTCTTTACACACAAATAAAATACTATACCATTAACACTATATCTACATAAATACATATATATATCTACATATATACTTATATATCTACATATATACACACATATATATCTACATAAATACATATATATATATATCTACATATATACATACATATATCTACATATATACACATATATATCTACATAAATACATATATATATCTACATATATACACATATATATCTACATATATACACACATATATATCTACATAAATACATATATATATCTGCATATATACATATATATATCTACATATATACATACATATATCTACATATATACACATATACATCTACATATATACATATATATATATATATATATCTACATATATAGACATATATATCGACATATATACATATATATATATATATATATATATATATATATATATACATACATATATATATATATATATATATATATATATATATATATATATATATCTACATATATATGTATATATGTAGGTATATGTATAATTTAATATTATATGATTATATACATATATATGCAGCAAAAGGAACAACGGGGTTCTTAGTCAGGGTCTGATATAATTCTGAAACTGCAAGTTTGGAGTGTTGATTTAAAGAATATATTCATTTTCATATACACTATGCTTCTTGAATTTCATTAAAATTTCTGAGCAATTTCGTTGTTTATTTCTATTTGTAATGATTTGTTTCATGTTGAGTGTGTTAATGGTATAGTATTTTATTTGTGTGTAAAGACTGTCGAAATAATTCAAATTATTTCGCATTACGAACTTTGTACCTGTGAAAATGTGCTGAAATACATCATAAGAGCCGTTCAAATCATTAAAAAATAGTATGAAACGTCACAAATTGTTGAAAAAAAGTGTAATGATCGCATGGACCTTGATGTCGACGAGTCCAGTTCGTTTCTCAGTGTGAATGTTTAATGTATAACATGAACGATATATAACAAGTAATTTTGACCAAACTGATTATAATTGTATTGCAATGTGTGCCAATAATGGAGTTAATTCCCAAACAATACTCTCCCATGCTTGATTGTGATGCACTCCACCTCTTACCCATATTTATTATTCCTAACCAAATACCTTCATCACACTAGCATATAAAAACTATTATACTATAACTGATGCAGCAGAAAAGTTCTGTAAACTTCCCCCCCCCCCCCCCAACCATTTACAAAGCTGTTCAAACATAGCTTCAGAATGAATTGAATACCACATCAAGAAGTATACATGTCAGTCCAAAAAGTACTCCTCATGCAGAAATTACTCCATGTAGGAGTAAAATAGCCACATTTATAAAAAAACATCAAATTTTGTGTGAAAAATGCCGTTTAACCTCCAGAATATTCACCATTTAGGTGCAAAACAGCGTTTTTACTGTAAAATACTCCCATTTCCATCTAAAATCGCATCAATTTTATTATAGTCGCCCTCTTAGGGAAAAACCCTCATTTCTTTTTTTTACTATAGACGCAACATTTTAGTTAATTTGATGACATACATGTGATGTAACAACACTTTGTATACACATTCGTGTTCTAATGAACGTTTCACTATCTATCCTCAAACATTACCATCTGTAACAGAGTTGATGGGTTCGTTGTAATACATACATACTCAGTGCAGATTACAATTATAAAAATCGAAATGATAGCATGGATCCATCTGTCGATGAGCCCATTGCATCTCTCAGTGTGAACATTTAATGAATAACATGAACACCATGCGAGTACAGCGACTAATTTTTGCTCTAGCATATTATAACTGCCATGCAATGCGCGCAATACCCAAGTTAATTACGAAGCAACACTCCCCCCTGCTTGATGGGGCGCACTCCTTCTCTTTCCCATGTTTATTATTCCCCACAAAACACCATCATCTCACTAGCACACAAGAACCATTATACTATAAGCAATGCAACATAAAGTTCTGTAAACCTACAACAACCGACCACAAACCTGTTGAAACATAGATTAATAATGAATTGAATGTCATATCACGAAGTATACATGTCGACCTGAAAAGTACTCCTCACTTATATCGAATTAAAAAAATGTACTTAAAAGGATAGCTAATCGTCACATTCGGAGATATAATGTATGAGATAAATGAAAAAAAAATCTTCAAAGATGGGGAAAAATTGAGTAAAATTGTGTGAAAGGTAGTAAAACACTAGAAAAACGATGTGAAATAACATAAATTGATGAAAAAATAGTGCAAAAAGGACCTAAAACAGAAGAACATGTTAAGAAATAGTCGAAAATAATTAGTAAAATTGTGTGAAAGGCACTAAAATCACCAGAAAAACGATGTGAAATAACATAAATTGATGAAAAAATAGTGCAAAAAGGACCTAAAACAGAAGAACATGTTAAGAAATAGTCGAAAATAATTAGTAAAATTGTGTGAAAGGCACTAAAATCACCAGAAAAACGATGTGAAATAACATAAACTGATGAAAAAATAGCGCAAAAGGTCCTAAACAGAAGAACATGCTAAGAAATAATGGAAAACTGGTTACAATTAGTTAGAAACGAGGAAAAATGATGTAATAGTGTTATAGCATAAGAAAATTGTAAAAGAAGAAAATGTTTATTACATGTCTGTGCAACGGCGAGTGAAACCAGGGCGATGAACGATGAAGTGCTGATTGATAAACGTTTATAGGAGTTCCTTGCTCCCGCCAGCTTAAAAGAAATGGTTTCAGAGATGTTTAAAGATTTCCTTAGTGTACAGGGTATGTCTGTAAATGTGTTGGGAAAACGTTAAGTAAATGTCTCGGGTCTTACAGATTCTCTTATTAAACGACTGTATGATAGTCTGTTGAGAATATTAAGTGGAACCTCCAGCAGCGGGTGGGCGAATACAAAAAAAATCATGTTGATGCATTAGATCAAGCGTTCAAAGATGTGACTTTTAAATCCCAATAATCAAATGGAGATCACCATTGCAGTCCTACAACGTTCAATGGCTGCGGCGATTGCTAAGCTGTATGTGTGCATTGCTGAAGTGGAAGGATTGAAAGCATAAATAATGATGGTTATCACTAGCAACGATCGAAATGTTAAAGAGTTGTAAGAAAAAACCTAACAAAGATGATGAAAGAATGATGAAAATTGTGAGAAAGGTGGTAAAAACACTGGAAAAATGGCATTAAATAGCAAAAATTGACTGAAACGGTGTAAAAGTATTAAAATGTAGGAAAAACGAAGAGAAATGTTGGAAAATTGGTTATAATTAGTCAAAAGTGATGAAAACGTTTACCACATGTCAATGTCACTGCTTTTACATCTAAAATATTGCAAACGTAAAACTCAATGTCTAAGTTGTGAGGGTAATGTGATTATTCTTTGTTAACCTCTTTATCATGCACATATCAAACATAACAAAATATATATTTTTACCTCTCTCATTCTATAACTGTATCTGTACCTGTGTTCACGCATGAACGGATGTTTTCTACTAACACACTCATATATTTTACATGCATCCATACTCACCCACAAACACACATCATCTCGCATATAATGACAATACAATTTCACCATGCATCTCTCTCTTCATAATCATGAATTCTAATCATAGTCATTATCTTACATTTCAAAAATAATAGTATGAGGGAAATTTAAAGAAAAAATGTCAAATAAATCATCTTGGAACAATGCAAAGGGTGAGATAATAACTTTGCTAGCATGAATGTATATTTAGACTAATTTCATAACGTTGAATTGAATGATAATGGTATATAGCATGAACGGAATGGAATGAAGGATTCATTATGATTAAAAATGTGTTGTTGTTTTGTATGACTTTGTAATAATGACAATACAGAAAAAACATTATGGATGATTGGAAAAAACTGTATGAGAGAATAATTGATTTTAGGTAATAAAATAGTATACTTCGATTAATTTTAAAACATGTTGTAGGATTTTTTCAGAAATGTACAAAAGGAATGTAAAGATTGATATATTAATTTTAATAGCATGAACAGATATTTAGATTAATTTCGTGTTATATTATTAAATTTTGAAGTTTGTTAGCATGAGGGAAAAGGAGTGGTTGCTACAGTAGGAGTAAAATGAATCAAGTGTTTTCATAGATTAGTGATTATATAGAAGAAAAAATTATGTATGATCGGCTTTGTTATTGAAAAAATAGTATGCTTGGACTAATTTAAAAAAATGCATGATAGGTTATTGGAAGCATATGGTGTGTATTCATAGATGTCGTGATTTTATTGCTTTTGTCATGTATGGAAAATAAAAAAATTAAAAACACTACTACAATTTCATGATGGTAAAAAAAAAAAAATGAAAAAAAATGAATTCATGATGTAATTATGAGGAGTGACTTCGTCATGTATGTTTACAATAATATGTTTTCTATAGGTTAACTATTTGTGAATTCAGAAAAAAATTTGAATGATAAAAATGATATGTATGATAGATTAAAAAAATAATATGTTTGTTTTGAAAAATGAGTTAATGCCTTGTATAGAGATGATTAATTTTTTGGAAATGATAAAATATACTTAATTTGATTCTTAAATAATTATGCATGATTTGAAATTTGGAAAACTTGGAAGAATGGAACGAAGAGAATTTTTTTACAATTTCAGGAAAAACTATGTTACGATAAGTGACCATGAAAGAGATGTATTCGTGGTAATGAAGCAAGTAGTGTCTGTGGGCTATAAATGTGTGTACGATATATTACAAATGTTTGTGTAACAAATGAATAAAAATATACTTGGGTTAATTTAGTAACACAGAGAAAAAATATTATAGTGTTGGCGAGGTTAGTAATGTATGTTTAGAGGTCTTGACAGTGGGGGCGCCAGTGGTAATAGTGGCGAGAATGAACGAAAAAAGAAAATAATAATCTTTTAGTCAACCTTTTTATGTTTGATGTGATAATTGTTCACAGATAGATACATGTATCTTCGACGTTTTTTATAATCAAGCTGTTGTTCTCGAGAATATATCTCCCACTCGTATGTTGCAACTCTGATCTGCTTGTGCTAGTTCGTTTTTTTTCTTTGAACATGCTGTGTCTCGTAAACTACTAGGTTTTCTACCTGTTGTTCTATTGATCAACACACCTCATAGACGAATTCTTCATCATGCTCATGCTCGTAACATGGTAGAAGTGATTTTATCATATCATCCGGTTTTAATCTATCTGTAGAAATGCATAAATGTCTCCAACACAACTTGGAAATAATGTAATTATCATTTCTTTGGTGGGTGTAATGAACAACTGACTTAAATCATTTATATTGAGATTATTCATAAGCTTCAGCGGATGGATAACATGGTCGTACCAGGCCTTCATTACCATAACGTTTTTCGCTGCACAATGAAAACTATCATTCTCATTATGATGTTTACAGGTTATCAAATTGCTTATATCAAAATACTCTTCATGTAGATTCTCAATACTATGTAGTCGAAAGACTTTATCCATATTAACGATTTCATAGTCTAAATCGCTCAACAATTCAGACTTTTCGTTAAGTTCCATTAGTGTAAGTTTAGCATATACCGTTAAAATATATATGCGAGCTCTCGGTTTTTGAGATATTATCGTGAATATATCGCGTGCCATAAATGTTTCTTCCCGACAGGGAAATAATGAAGGATTTTTCAAGTGATGACTCATCGAAGAACATTGTAAATGTGGCGTTTTTGATGAATGCCATGCTCTGCTTGGCTTATACAGTGTATGCAAACACTTTCCGCCAAACATATCAATCATTGCTAGTTCGGTTACTCGAAAACCATAATCACAATCTATATGGATGCTGATATCTACAAAATATTCCGCTATATCTGCTTGTTCTGATAATAATACAGGACCAATGATATTATGTACAGAAGATGTTGATCCTTCTGCTGTATAACCATCATCTGATTGCTGTGATTGAGGTGATGAAGTTGTATGCGAGACACTATCACTCGAAAATGAATTCTGAATAAATTCGTCGACTTTAATATCAATCGAATCGGTATTGTTATTCATGTTTGAATAATATTTTTAACTTTTTACTAAGAATGTAGAAAATTATTACTTTTAATGTTAGAGCAAACTTTTATTAATGCGTGAAGAACACAGCTTCAACAAATTCTACACGTTTAATGTAACACTAATACTGACTGCCTGAACAGATCCTTTCGAGATTCTAGCTCGATGCATGTCTTTGAAGAGGGCGGGTTGCACCAGAAAAACCACATTCCTTTGGTGAAAGCTGGTTGCATACGCAAATGAACGAAATTTACAGGTGATCTTTAGGTTATGGGTGTTTGTGTGTAGGTGTGTACATGTCAACCGGTTTTTCTACAAAAGATATGAAGGAGAAGATCCGGGCAGACTCGATGACCTTGACACAAGATCGAAATCAACGACATAGCAACATTCATGCAAGGAAATAAGCAGAGTACCTTTGAATTATGAGCGTATGCGGACATATTGGGGGAAAATATGGAAGATATTGAAAAAAAAAAAAAAATATTTAGAGTTTGAAAAAAATGAAATAATCTTAAACTAACAGATTCGAAAAAAATTATTATGAATGATGAGAAAATCATTGTTAGCAGATGGATGCGTGGGAATGAATGGTATGGTTTCACTGTAGTTTCAGGGGAGGGGGGGGGGGATGTACTCATGAAAAATAATAGAAAAGAATTTAAATTTGTGTAGGGTGGATAGGGGAGAGGGAAAATATGAAACAGCGTTAAATAAAAATATACTCGATTAATTTTTGAATACTTACGATTGGAAAAAGACTTTAGAGGGGAAAAATATATTTTAGACTAATTCCATAATACATAGACATGAAAAATTATTATGAACAATATGAGGAATACCGTTAGAAGATGTTTACGCAATCATACTAGTGAAGATATCAATGGATTTATTTTTAGAACCGGAGAAAAAATAAAATAAGAAAATTATCAACGGACGGAGGAAATGATTGGAAGCGAAAAAAAATATAATTAGGCTGATTCTATAATATTAGACTTGAAAAAGTTATTATGAACGACAAGAGAACTACTGGTAGCAGATGAGTGCGAGGGAACATTATGTGCGAATGAAGAGTGGCTAATACATTGACAGATTAATTTTTAGAATCGGAGAAACAAAACAGAAGAAATAAACAGAAGCGTAAAAGAAAAATATAGTTAGGCTAATTCTATAATATTTTGACTCGAAAATAAAATATGTACGAAGTGGTGGTGGTGGTGGTGGTGGTGGTGGTGGTGTGTGTGTGTGTGTGTGTGTGTGTGTGTGTGTGTGTGTGTGATATCGCGATGTTTATTTCGGTAGCGACGGAGCGTGCATGTAATAGTACAGTGTACCTTTGTACAGGTTAACTCAATGCTTGATGTGTGCGCATGAATGGACGGTGTGCTTTTACAATGAACAGAGAATATGTAAAAATAAAAATAAAAAAATATCAACGGATTAAGTATAAGATCGGAAGCGGAAAAAGACGAAAAATATATATCAGGTGGCGGTGTATATGTGTGCGTGTGTGAACGTGTAGCGATCGTGAACAGGTTTCTATCGGTGGCGTGTGAGAGTGAGCATAGATGATCGGCTAGTTAATTTCAAAACGAACGACTGGAATTCACCTCACCTGGTGACAGTTTCAACTAGTTGCTTGAACATTTAAATATTTCCATTACAGCCGCGCTCGCGCTTACATAATACATCCCATAGCAGCACACTCGCCCGCTCTCATTCGACTGATTGAACAATCGAATATTTTCTTTAAAAATAAAATTTTTTGAAAAAAAAATGCTGGAACGGAGCACGACTCGGAAAATTCCTTTAAAATTTGGGTTCTAAGTGTTGAGATTCAAACGTTTTTATCACTCTGGCAAAATTTTACCCCTCCCAACCTCGAAAAATGAAAATTAAAAAGTATGCTACATATATTACACGCAGAGTCATGTATATGTAATACATACACATGATGATAGAAGGCGCGGGTATGGGAAAGCGAGTACACTGCTAAGGCTATGTTGAATATATGCGTGGAAACGGTGCGAACGCATTTACAGATAACAGTATGAACGGGGAATCGGAAAAATTTGAAGAAATTTTGGGGAAACTTGGGTGAATTTTAACCATATGGATACAAATTGGGGTGAACTTTCAGCACCTGTACGCTAATTGGGATGGATTTTGTATACCTTGATGGGAATTAGGGATCGAATTAGCGGAACTGTCCAGGAAAATTGGGGGGGGGGGACTTGGGTTAAATTTGATCGCATGGACATAAATTGGGGTAACTTTGGGCTCTAAAAGAGAAAATGGGGTTAATTTTTAGCACCCTGATGAGAATTTGGGGTGAAATTTCAGCAACCGTCCAGGAAAATTGTGGGGAACTAGGAGGAACTGGGGGGAAACTTGGGGTAACTTTGGGCTCCAAGACAGAAATTGGGGTGAGTTTTGAGCAGCTGGACACAAATTGGGGTGTTTTGAGCACCGGGGGACAAATTGGGGTGAATTTTGAGCACTGGGGGATAAATTGGGGTGAATTTTGAGCACCGGGGGACAAATAGGGGTGAGTTTTGAGCACCAGGGGACAAATTGGGGTGAGTTTTGAGCACCGGGGGCACAAATAGGGGTTGGTGACGTCAGACCCGCCAGCTGCCCTATTTATACACTACTCCCGTACTTGTATCTTCTGTATACCTATGATATGCCGCATAATGAAAAAACTACGATTTCAACATTTGCTGTTGATACGGCTATCCTTGTCGAGGACCGGGATCCTGTAGCTGCATCCGACAACTTACAGTCACACCTACAAGACCTACAACACTGGTTCACCAAATGGTGGATCAAAGCAAATGAAACAAAGTCTGTTCATGTAACATTCACAACGAACAAAAGAATCTGTCCATTAGTAGCCATCAGTAACAAAATGATTCCGCAAAAAACATATCCGTCAAGTACCTAGGACTCCACCTGGACCAGCGCTTAACGTGGCAACAACACTTTCAACAAAAAAAAAAAAAAACAACACCTAAGTTTGAAGTTCAGAAAAATGTATTGGCTCATGGGAAAGAACTCCAAACTCTCACTAGCAAACAAACTACTCCTCTACAAAATGTTATTCAAATCTGTACGGATGTACGGAATAGAACTTTGGGGTTGTGCCAAGCCTTCAAATATAAACATAATTCAACTATTTCAATCAAAAATGCTAAGAAACCTGGTTAGTGCCCCTTTCTACGTAAGCAACTATATTATTCACACTGATCTAAAAATACCATTTGTAATAGAAGAGATCCAGCGAAGATCTAAAACCTACCAGAAAAACCTACGTAATCACACCAATCAATTAGGTAGCACAACCTATCTCCTCCAATCTCAACCACAAGAAGACTGCAAAGGACATGCCCAACAGACTTATTCCAAACCCAATGAAAAGCAGGAGATGTAATGTTCCCTGATCGAATAGGAGTGTAGTCACTGGACTGCTTCTCTTTCCTGTCTCAACCTTCAGCCTATTTACTTATTACAATTGTATTCTTTATTATTTATATACTTTATATTGTAGATTGTAAATTTCAAATATTGCAATAAAAAAAAAAAAAAAAAAAAAAAAAATTTCGTAATCGTTGTTTAATATTTTTTATGCATTTTTAAATACATGCGAGTGTAATAAATGTAACTTGCCTTTACTTGATGTTTATTAAGTTTTGATTTTCTTTTTAAATACTACAAATAATTTTCTTTTTATTACATAAAAATTGATAATTTCCATTTGTTAATTTCTTCACTTTTCAGTAATTTATCGGTTAAATCTGATAAATAGTAACAATATAAAGTGAAGCAAATGAAACATTAATAACATAAGTTAGAATAAAGTAATTTGAAATAATGTAAAACATAACTAAACATCTAAACTTTCAAAATTTTGAACGGAAAATGCCGAAATGTGTTTTAAAAAACCTGCTCATCTAGCTATCCGAGCGAAGAATTGTAATTATTTTTCCTCGCTCACCTCTTTCGACTATTCCTCGCTACAATGAGCGTGTAATGCTTAAATGCGCGGTAATTGACTTTCAGAAAACACATTACACATTCCGCATTCGTGTCTGCAATAGGCGACGGACCTTTTTGTTATTACTGTTACTGCCATTTCGCATTTCTGCTACTAAATTATATGTGTAAACCTGTAAGTCATTTCGGTAAATGTTTCGATGATTTTTACTATTTAAATTGAAATTGTCTATTCATTATAGAATACATTCGTTTATGATGGGCGTTTAAGGAAATGTTTTAATTTGTATTTTGTTTTAATTTGTATTTTGTTTTAATCGTCCATTGCTTGTGTCTTCGTTTGCTTATTAATAATTGCTTTTATCTCTTTTTACATAATAAAAACTATATTTCTAGTAAATATTTAAGTTATAGATTGTCTTGAATTTTAAGTGTAATTTATGGTCCAGTTTTGAAGTTTATAAGTCAAATCGTTTGCGAGTTATTGATTTTTATTTGATATTTTTGTCGTTTCTGCGCCATCTTATTAGGATTCCGTACATTGCTCTTGGAAAGTGTACACCGTTCAAATTATAGTAAACGTAAATGTTAATTTGCGTTTTCTGCGAAATAGCGTTTTTTAAGTTATGACGTTATTGTATTTAATGAGCAAGTTGAAATATGGAGTCTGTCCAAAGGAATAGTTAGAAGAATTAGGAAGACTCAAATGATACACGAAAGAATTATTTTTAATATCAGACTTAAGGGAACCATAAAACGATTACATGGACTAGACAACAAACAAAATTAATGGATGCTGTGTAGCGAATCGCCAGATTAAAGTGGAGTTGGGTAGGACATATTACAAGATAAGACGACAATAAATGAACCAAAAGCGTATATTGCAGTGGTGGCCGATTGATAGTCGTTGTACGCAAGAATGGCCCATGACTGGGTGGTGGGGCGATAATGTAAAATGGACAGGAATTAATTGGATTCGAGCCGTACAGGATAGTAGACGTTGGAGATGTTCGGAGAGTGCATACACCCAGCAGTGGGCTGGTATGGGCATATCGTAATATCGTGATACATATATACACGCACGCACAAACATATATAGATAAATAATAACCTATAATCGTATCCATAAATTTTATGACTCTGGTTACAACAATGTTTTTCAAAAAAAATTTTTATTCTAAATAATCACCGTTGTAACATTTTATACACTTTTTATTATCAGAGCACGTTAACTTTCTTGTCACAGCTTCTTGAATATCTTAGGTGGCGGCAAAATGGTTCCCTTTAACTGCATCTTCAATTTTGGAAAACTAGTGGAGTGGACTTAAGTCGGGCGAATACGAAAGATGACTCTGAACATCGGAACCGTTTTTTTTTTGCTGAAAATTTGGTGTTGGTTGCTGCAGTGTGTGCCGGTGCGTTTCTCACGCAATAAGGAAAAAGATCAATCTTCCGACAAGTTCGGTCTAACGCGCGCGATTCTTTTACCCAGCAGATCCAGCATTTGTTGGTAGAATGCCGCGTCCATGGTAGCTCCTTGATTCATTACGAATACGATTTCTTGGGAATTGAAAAAAAAAACTTCCAACATCGTTTTCACTTTGGATTTTTCAAGACGTAATTTTATCGGAAGCGGCGAACTTTCGTTAGCCCACTGAGCACTTTGCTGTTTTGTTCGAGGATCGTAAACGCCAATAATTTTCATTATTCGTAATCATGGTTTGAAGAAAATTCGGCTCTGTTTGGAACATTTCGAGCAAGTGGTGCACATGAGAAACTCATTGTTGTCAAGAACGCGTAGGACGAAGCGCACTCATTCCTCTTCTGCAAAATCATTTTCGATAATTCATTGAACGATGGTTTTCGGAATACCGGTGAATTCTTCCAGCAACCTGTTGCCTGCACTTCGACGTTCTTTCAAAATAGCCGCGAAGCGAGCGATGGTTTTGCTGGCTTTTGTTGTGCACGCTCTGTGTCACTTGTTTCTTTGCTATCCGACGAAAACTGAATGCACCAACGAAACACAACTCATTTTATAGGGCAACTTTTAACTTTGCGAATGTTTCTACAGCACTTTTACCGGCTTTAAAATGAATTGTCGCACGTCGATCAGAATTTGTTTCCGTCATGAGATTGTAAACACACAAACCACCTCTAACCTAAACTACCATTAAACCGTTAGATCGAATCGACTTGAAACTTTCTTTGGAAAGGGAAAAGGCCAGTTGTTTCCTAAAATTTCATGAAGATGACGCACGTAGTGTTTCTTTTAGAAGCGAGGTCATAAAACTTATGTGACACATTGTGTATCCAGGAATTAAAAAAAAAAACACAAAACAAAGTGAAATAAACTAAATAAAAAAAAAAATTCAAAATGAAGTGTATACGGGGGAAAATTATTTTCAAAAAAAGCTTATCCTTAGCTGGAAAGAAAATTACGAGCATATAAAAATTAATTAAAATATTACAAAAAAGAAATTACAATGTCGAAAGCTTTTCGATAAAACGTTTTTTTTTTTAAGAAAAAAAAAAAAAGTATATTAAAACTAACCTGAAAACATGGGCATCGTCAATTCTGGATGGAGCTGAGCTAACTGATGTGACAACTGAATTTGGGAGCAACAATACGTTGTAGACATTAGCAGATCTATCGTATCTGTCGTCCTTCCGGTATCTTCTGCAGCTCCTTCAAAAAAAAAATGACGTGCAATATTATTAATTTCCGAGCAATTTCAAGTACAATGTATAATTATAGTGTTAAAAGTCGAATAATCCAAGTGGAATGAAATTCAATCGATTTTTATGCGTACTTTGAGAAATGTTTTCCAGGATGACACATATGTAGGATACAATGTGACAAACTAATCTGGCTACATGTGATGCAAAATAAGAGTTGCATAAAAGGTCATATCATAAAAGGAAAGGTTGATGAAAAATGGAATCCCGGAAGGCCCCCGATATCAAAAGTGTATCGGAATGAAGTCCATGGATTTACTTAGGAAATTAGATGGAAAGAAAACAATGAGCTACGGGGGGGGGGGGGGGGTAGTCAACAAGGGATCTCTACCCAGAAACGATTAAAATATAACGCGATCGGAAATAGCTGAAATAAAGGAACCAACGGACAACAGACTGAGAGGGAAAGGACTATAGGAAGCACAATAAGGAGCAGGAAACCTTAACTTTAGGAAGAGTAAATAAAGAGAAGAATGTTCCGCGAAAAGAGCAGAACCCTCAAAGAAAATGTGATTAGCATCATAGACACAACTGCTTCATTAAAATGAAGAATAAGGAGAGGAAAGCAAAGAGAGACGATAGCGGGGAGAGAGCACTAAAGTGTGATTAAAGCGTAGGCGAATAATAGGGACAATAAGTGAACGTGGAAAAGAAGGAAATTCCGAAAACCAAGGATTAGCAGGAAGGTCCTCTATAGAAAGAAAATAAAAAAGAACTCGACGATCATTTACAATATCCAGTTCTATAATTAGAATTATTTATTCCCCCCTTAAATTGTACGTGCGGTATGTAACTATTATTGTCATTACAGCATACACAAGGGAGAGGGATCATTTAAATGTGCTGAGTTAAGCCGCTCATTTTAATGAAGGTAATAATCCTGTTGATGGAAATTACCTCATTTCAGAGGGTCTGCCCCATATCTCTGGGTAGGCCAAGTTGCTTCCGAAAAACATAGTAAACTTTTGGTAGGTAAGTAGTATGTGGGAAACTGTCGGTACGGTTGTCTGGCTGCACAAGAGGCATGTGGCCAGAGGCGGCGTTTTATCAATTATATGTTAGTGCGAAATAGCGATTTGGTCAATTCGCAGCCAGCTGAGGATCTTAATATCGTATTGGAATGTTCCTTCTTAATGGTTCTTAGGAATGTTGCAGCAGCTGCCCATTAAGTTCTCCACTGGTTTTCGCATGTCTTTAGGAATGTATATGCAATTGATGAGGGTAGCTCCGCGTCCTCTGGCATTGGCGAGAGTAAGGCAGAATGTGCTGCTCCGTCGTCACTCACATTACCAGGCACTCCAATGTGCCCAGGAACTCACAGCAGCGACACGTGACTATCCATTAGATGTAATTCGTACAAGTAGTGATATATTTTTAGAATTAGCGGGTTGTTGTATTTTTGGCTCCTAATCATGTTCAAAGACTGCAGGGAATCAGTAACCAGAAGGAAATCACTGGCCGTGGTGTGTGAGTTGTAACGATGTGGTGGAAGCAGTGTGCAATTGCATACATTTCTGCATGCAATGCGGAACAGTCATCATTGAGTCGAGTTTCGCATGAGATGTCGTGACCTTCGAATGCACAGGCTGCGGGCAATGGACCTGCCTCGCCAACTGCCTTAGCTCCATCAGAATAGTAAATTAGGTGGTCCGGGTACTTATTAATTGCCCTAACTTCCACTGTAAAAAGGGGACTTGTTGTGTTTGAATGTTGTTTCAGCGATAGATCAATATTTAACTGGAAAGTGATCCAAGGGGGATTAAGGGTATTGGGGCTGGGTGTTGACCTCTGTACACAGACGTGATACCACATTTTCGCAGGTCGGCCAGTAATTGTGGTAGCGGGTCGCCAGGAAAGTTTGGTTCAAGAAGACAATGTTCCAACTTTAGGGGGAGGTTTCGTGTGTGACTGAAATGATGGTACATATTTCGCAGTATGAAGTATTTTCGGAAGTAGGAAAGCGGAGGGCACCCAGCTAGAACGCACATGCTGGCAGCTGGGGAAGTTCGATGCACTCCCAAAATGGTTCTCAGTGCTGAGTGATGTATAGGATCAAGAGATTTCAATGTAGATTTGCTGGCTGAGGAGTACACCTGGCACCCGTAGTGGATTTTCGATAAAATCAGCGATCTGTAAATGTTGAAAAGGAATTTAGGATTAATATTACATCTGGAGCTTTACGAAGTAATTCTGTTGTCAAAAAAAAAGTCTAGAAAAAATATATATATTTTTTTTTTTCGGTTTTATTAAAAGAAAAACGCTTACACTCATTTACAGCGTCGTGATAAATATAGCAAATTGGAAACGAACACTGTTTGTAAACAGTACACATTAACTGATTTGCAAGTTCAGAACAGATTTGAGCGAAGCTCGTTCATCACAGATACTTATGAAACGTCATTCTTACACGCGGATTAATATGAAGAGGAACCGTTACGAAATACGTCACGTTAAAAAAAAAAACAAAAAAAAAAAAACCCGGCATTTTAAATTTCTTTAGGGGAAAAAAAATCATAAACAAGAAACACGCAGCAGTTATTCGGAACAACTTTTATATAAATAATTCGAAAATTCTGTTGGTTAGTAATACTGCCGCGGTTAAAGAAAATATTATTTTAGTATAGTGGATTCATTTGCAAAAAATAATACACTGCTTTCGACAAACCCAAAATGAAAATCATCTTATAGTTAATTAAAGCAACTCTTCTATAAGCATTACGGAGGAACTAGAGTATATATGGTGATGGTCGAATGACAGCAATAGCGGGGATGCGGTAAACAATTCGAAATTATTAATTGTTACAGCAGTGTGTTGTAAACACAAATTTCTGTTTCACGTTTCAGGTAAGACTAAATCCAATCCTGATGTACGTCAACAGCAAACAGATTTCGTCTGAAATGTGACGACAACATCAGCTTGTACGACAGCTTTTTTTTTTTTTTTTTACTTTCTTTTTGTACACTTTTTTTCTGTCAACATCGAGAATTGGCAATCGTGTAAAATTTAAATAAGACAAATGCTGCATACGCACTCGCTACTGCTATAACTCGTGATTATTTATTATCAAAAGCAAGTATACTACTTAAATAGAACGAATAAAAAAGAAATATAGGACTAATTAAGCAGCAGTTTTGCTTAGCTCAACCGACTGCAATCCGCGTCGCCGAGGGTGTGCGAAGTTGAAGAATAATAATACGCTTCGCTGTTGTAATTTAAATGCGTGCGATAGTTCGAAATTGCCAATGGTGTAATTTTTGCCCGTTTAACTACTAACTAAACTAGAAGGGGGCGACGGGACGGTTAGATATTTAATTTAAGCGGGGAAAACGTTTTATAAACACAGAGCCAACTAAAAGTAGCCTAGGCAACGCGAAAAATACTTGGAATTCCCTTAAAATAATAAATAAATTCGCTTCCGAATCATTAGACGAGCAGGGGGTGTAATGTTTTATGAAATTGCCGCTCGTTATCGTTATCAGATCGATTGGCATCGAGCGCGATTGTGTGAATTCGGCGAAGATTATTAAAATTTCATTACTGGCATAGGGCAACGTTTTCGTGCAAACAAAGATGGCGACTAGTTTGAGTACCGCCGAGCGAGAAAGTTCGGCGCGGCTGGCAGAAACCAGGCCAACGATCAAACTCGGAATAAAATCAACCGCGTTAAATAATTTCTCGCATTAAAACGGAGAAATTTAATTAATTTACTATTCGCCTGACAGATGACAATGGTTGTTTACCGTTAAACAGAATGTAGTGCAGCTCGCTCGGTAACTGGCCGAACGTGTTTCCCACTCACGTTCAATTTATTAGCGGAGTCGCTTCTTCTTCTCAAATTTGTTTCTTGGCTTTCTCGGCGAGATTGCGCGCCGTCTTTCGCGCCGACGGCAATGCCGCTATGGCCGTGTCGAAGAAATTGACACAAACGCTCCCTCTTTATTTATCTTTATCGTTAGACGAGTTCTTCGCTCGAATGCGACAACCGAGCGTCTCTAAAAATCGGCCTGCGATCCGATTTTATTACTAGGCGTTGACAATTTCGATTAATGAATAATAATAGCAGTTGGAAAAAACCTGTCAGGGGACGTTTATTTGTATGGCGCTCTGAAAAACAGCGCTGAACACCGGTCAATTATCTTCGAAATTTTTCTCCGTTCATCTCGGTCAATTACCCCCCCCTCCCCTCCCGATGCCGCAAGTTTGTGTAAACTTATTATTCTGGATATTTAGTTCAATTCGTGGTGATTAATAACAAATTAGCTCTTTTAGCGTTGTCTACGGATTATAAAAATTGTCCTACACATGACAAAATATTGCTTTGTTTTATTCTACAGAGATATAGAACCAACACCCTCCGTCGTCAGTTATCGCTGCATCTAGATCATATCAGATGACTGCGGTTAACAATGACGTCTTTTTTGCTGCTAGGAATACGCAGTGTGGAATTTGCGTTCCGGATTAGATATATATATATATATATATATATATGTACATACTGTATATGTGTGTTTTCGTGAAATATATTTATTTATAAATAGGACACAAATTATTGTATATGCAATATTTGAACAGTACAATAAAAACGAAAAGTAGTCGTTTCCATAGAATTCACAAAAATTTCAATTTTCTTTTCTTTTGTCAAAAATTGAAAAGAAATCAATTTATTCTGAATTTCGGTCCATTTAATTCGAGTAGTTATGATTTCACAGACATTGGGGGGGGGCTCTGAAAACCCCCTTCAGATACGGCCCTGTATATAAATGACATAATTTATAACTCGCGAATGTTTGAAACTAATTAAAATCAGTGTTTTCCCGAACATCCGTAGTGACGTTGAGAGTTTTAGAGGTTTTCTTCATTTCATTCATGTAAAACAATTCGAAATCATTTAAATTTTTTTTGAAAATTGTTCCCAATTTAATAAAGTACCAGCTAAAAATTTCGGAGCAACAGCTTATTTTTATGTCGTTTTTCGTAGTAATTTTATATAAAATAATTTTGAAGCTATTTAATGTTTATATACGAATAATACGATTAGAGAACCTCATTAAAACGGCTTACGTGCAGGTATCACACAATACAGAGGGGAAAAAATAAAAAGATACAAAAACAAAAAACGATTCTCCCACATAGAATTACGGTTTCTTTTTAGTTAGATTGGAACAACCCGCTTGTTCTATTTGTTGTTTTTTCCTGTTTTTTTTTGTTTCTTTTTTTTTTTATAAAATATTACGAACAAGTATATGTTAAATAAATTCTAGCAAATAAAATTGTTTTCTGGAAGGATTATATAGGTTTAGTATATTTCGTTATTACTGCCTGATAAGTAAGTTATAGTAGCGGGTGATTTTTTAAGAGTTAAGTTTTTCAGGTTGGCAGCACTGGTTGGTACTGGCGTCCAAACGTCATCTGTCAAAGTGAAAAGTTTTCAGTATACTCTGCCATTTCATCATCATGGAAAGACTTATAAATAAGCAACGATTGTGATATGGTTGAAATTTATTATCAAAAACCAGTGCTCTGTGAAAAATGTGCATCGTTTGTTACGACCATATTATGGTCGCCATAATCGACCTGGTGAATCAACAATTCGTGCTGTTATCACCAAATTTGGTGCGAAATTTGGTGATAACAGCACGAATTGTTGATTTACCAGGTCGTAACAAACGACGCACATTACCAGTGCTGCCAACCTGAAAAACTTTACTCTTAAAAAATCACCCTATATAAGTGAAATTTTTAATTTTACCTATTTGAACGTATTACGTAGTTTAAGCGATGCAAAATTGTGAAACAACCGCACCGTAATAATTTTATGGAAGAATTTTTGTCGTTTTTCATCGATCAAAAACATTTTTGATATTAAATTTTTACATTTTAGAAGCGCCATTCAAAACGGTTGTAACAAATACTAACCTAATCAAAACAACTGCAACCATAGACCGCAATAACGAAGAAGAAAAATTGAAAATATGGCGCGAATTTTGTTCGGTTGCAAATAGGTTGCCGCTTTTTTCTTTTATTTATTTGTTTTTCTTTTTTGTTTTAAAGCAATCCTTACCTTATTTCCGCTCGTTTCGGTAAATAACTTACTTCTATTACCCCATATACGTATATATTATATTGATGCATGACGTTGTGTGTTGCGTTTTCACTGAGTTTAGGTATTATGTTGTGTATGGTGCTTGTGCATAATTTTATAGCACTTAGCGAAGAAACCAACTATAAAAAAACTGAGATGTTTTTGTTTATTAATTTTTTGATATTTTAATCTAAAAAAAAAAAAAAAAAAAAAAAAAAAGAAAAGATTAATTCATTTATTTAACTGCTTTTTGAGTGTGATATATGAATCAGCACAATATATTCCTCATCCAATCTTTTTCTTTCTTTCTTTTTTTTTTTTAACAAGTTTCTTCAGATTTTTTAAATTTTATTTTATTTTTAGACTATTCCAGTCTGAAACAAAAAATTCCATACGACTTTTTCCCCTTGATCACTTATTATTCTATTTTCGGTTATGCGATTTTTCCCATATTAGTTCTTAACTGTTTTTTAACCCCCTTTTTTCAAATGCTTATCCTTTCTTCGTTTCTAGATTTTCATGGTTACATACTCCATAAGTTTTTGATATTTTTTCGTGATCTTACCTAAATAGTTATTAGCCCGTTTGATACAGTTTGGTTGCATAAATATTCATTTCTATCGGGATATTTTTATTTTATTTTTTGTAATTGTTTTTTTTTTTTTTTTTTTATATATATAATTTTGTGTATTTAATTATTTTTATAGTAATGTACGATTTTTGGTAATTGCGTATCTATCAATATATTACTGATGTAGTAATTTGTTCGTTAACTGTCTTAGTACGAACTAATTTGAGACATCTTTTTTGTAAATAATTGATTCTTTTAAATTTTTGTTTACCCGATTGTCTCCATCATATGATACCGTAATCCATATGCGAGAGATTGCTACATGTCGCCATAAAAACAATTATCCGCTACTTTATTATTTAATTGTTTTAACTGATATATGTATATTACTGGTATACCATTTTGCTAAGTTTTTTCGTTATTATACGTCATCTTTTTATACAAATTGATCACATTTCTAAATATTTATACCCGCTTACTCTTTCGATTTCTTCGTGATTATATACATATTTTTTGTTATTTATGGAGGTATTTTTATTTTCAGTTCTTTTATACTTTTTTTATTTATTCTTATTGTATCAGCTTAGCTTTTTTCTTTTCTCTTTCTTTTTAATTTGTCATTATGCACCCCATGGCTGAGTTCATTTACATTTTTTTGCAATGACTCTGTACCTTGCAGTACGCATCAGCACAAGCACTTCTTGAATATTATTATGCCGCTCTGTGTCTAAGAGAGAGAGAGAGAGAGAGAGAGAGAGAGAGAGAGAGAGAGAGAGAGAGAGAGAGAGAGAGAGAGAGAAAATATAATGGAACTGTAAAGTATAGTACATGATGCTGCAGTTGCATCTGTGTGAAATTATAAGTTTATACTGTGTCAAACAGTAACTAAAGGAGAAAGGGGCATTGTGTTTACGTTATTTTTCTACGCAACATATAGAGCAATTTAATTATAATGCCTAATGAAAATATCCTAAAAAGCGTAATTTTCACATTCTGCTTTTATACTATAGTGCAAAGTAATATTACCATCTGAATTAATGGATTAAATCGTCTACTATTACGTAATATATACACTATAGTGAAATACAATTACCACACACTGCTTCAGTAGAGACAGATTACATTTTTTAACCTTTGCAGTCCACTTTCATGCGATACGTACACTATATAGTGTAATTCTATTACCGAACGTGTAAATTGCTTAATCTTCATATTCTGATGCTCTATAGTTTAATTAGCATCTGAAAATAGACTAAATTCTATTTTTATGCGACACACATATATATATATATATATATCACATAGTGTAAACTAGCTCACTGCATCATGCAACTATACTAACAAGTTCAAAGAAGTTTGGCGCTCCAATGTCTCGGCACATGATCACAACGTTTACTCGACTTCGTTTAAACCACCGTGTCCTACCCGCGCATTTGCACAGAATTGGATTGGCAGAGATTAGCACCTGTTCGTTCACAATTGGATGATACCGATATGACTTTGTATGCAAATCGTCCCTTTTTCAACGGTTCCTCGTACAGGGCGGAACAATCGCGTTCATTTTCTAAACTTCATTAGGCCAGCGGCCTCCTTATATTTTACGTTCTGTACTTTCTTCGGCGGATCCTACTATTGTTTATTTAATTTTACTACAGAATGCAGAATTAGGTTATAAGTTTACACAATGTAACATTTCCTTGTACTGCACATGGACTGTGATTGATTCCTTCCAAAGTCCAATAAATAAAGTAAAAGAAATAAATAATATACCAACAAATCTTCAATGTTATCTCAATCCATCACAATCATGGAATAAAACATATAAAAAGCTCCCAAAAAAAGCAAAAAAAAAAAAAAAAAACAACAACAAAAAACAACTCACTTATGATCTGTGATAAAATTCATAGTTGAGATTCTTTAGGATAAAAAGAGCGAGGAGAGAGAGTGTAATATTTTACGAGTACAGTATACATTCTTTAGAAAATAATATGGTCAATCGCTATTGTAGCACCACACAATGTGTGGAAACTACTGAGTACATCAGTCAAGTCTATGGAATTGAATTATAATTGCACCATTGGGCGGTGACTTTTACAGTAGTAACTTCAGTCAAAGCCGATACTAAAAAAAGGTACAAATGCTGCTCACAGGGATGGTATTAGGAAGCGGCCCTAGGGGGTTAATTGCAGGATTTAATCTTCAGCGGAACAGAATTACGATGGTCATCTCAAAGCCATTACTAGAAAAGTGAAAACAGTCTCTTTGTAGGCTAATTACACTATTTCAAAGACTTCAAATGGCATACAAAAAAATTGGGTACGATTGAAGGGGGCCAGGTATAATCTAAGTGTCGTATTTCGCACCAGCGCACGCATACTATCAATTTAGGTACGCAGAGCGAAATAACTTTTTTCAAGGGGTCGCAAACAATTGCACGCGTAGCGCTGAACTCGGTAGACCGTATTATTCAGCCGGATACTCCAGAACTTGCCGAACGTCAAAACGTTTGTCGATTTTTTTCAACTAAATTTCTGTATATTCTGTTCCATCTTGATCCGAAACAGATGTCAGTTTCCGGCGGTATTTTCTTAGAATTTTCTTAGAATTTTCCTTACATTTGACGTGAAAAATAAAAAATCCGTCAGAAAAATTTGCGCCTACATAAATAGGTGTGTAAATAATAGAAGCGTGAACGATGAAATTTATTTTGACGGTCACGGGAAAAGATCGATTACAGTCGTTTCAGAAAACACCACACCATTAATAAGGACCATCCGGAGAAGAGTGGCGGCAGGTCGCAGATTATTACAGAAGAACTCCGGTCGTCCGTTTAAACGTTAATTCCAAAAATTGCCATAAATTTTTTTCCAGCGCCCAGGAAGGACATTTATCAATTTCAATATCGTCAAAATGTTTTTAGGGCGGTCAAGCGATTTTTTCTGTCGTTGTGAGCGAGTCTGAAAGATTTATCGCCGAAACGTTGCTTAATATCGTTCGCTCTTCAGCGACTTGTCCATTACAGAAGCCGGGGCGTCATCATATTAAGTGCATTATGAAAACTGAGCTAAACGATTTATTATTCTCAGTGACTCTAGCGAGGTCGGGCGCGCGCATACACCGCGTTCCTTAAATCGACCTAGAAACCACTCGCAAAAGGTCCGCATTATTGCCTAATAACGAAGTTTTTTAATAGTAACCGGTGTGTATAGCAGTGCAAAGTATCAAAAAGTAACTACATAAATGGCGGACACAAGCGCGAACGGTATATAATAAAATACTTATCGGCCGGGAACTTTTAGGGGCCCAGCTCATCATCAGCTAAAAGTGGAAATTGGCAGATGTGCACTGAAAGAAACAAGTTTAATATATGCATAATGAAGACAGACATATCCGGGAATAACATGTGACAATAAATGCAGCGGCCATTCTCAGTCTTCCGCAGTTGCACATGACAAAAAAGCGCACGCAATTAAGAAGGACAATTATTACTCTTAATAGTAGTAAATGGTTTCGAATCTGAAAATATATATAGATTTTTTTTTTAAATACAAGTGTAAATGGTTTTCAAATTGTCATCTATATAAATAAAAGGTAAACATGTATGTGTGTCCCATAAGTATGAAAACGTGGAAATGTGAAATTTAGTATTCTTTTTATATGCCAAAGATTTACCGAACAAATGGACACTTTTTAAAACTTTAATTTAGCTTTTTAAAATGAATTGTAAAGTTTTCTATCATCTGAAATATTGGTCGCACTAAATAGAAAATACGAAAAATCCCAAAAATTTTAATTTATTAATTAACACTTTTAATTTTAAAATTTAAGTTCTTAACATTTACACAATACATTAATATATCATCAAAATTTAAAATTAAATTAAAATTAAACAAAATCCCTAGAAATAAGCTAACTTGACAACACTGTAAACGTGTTTAAATCGGAACTATGTATTTCACATGTTTACAATTTCGATTTAAAGAATATGTTAAGTTTTATATGAAATTTGTTTTATTGCGTTATTACAAATCGATATCGTACTTACAGAATTACCAAAAACAAGTTTATATTGTGTTTCATTACTTTTAATATCAGTTAGTAAACGATTCCCATACGAATTTTATGTGAAGCATGGTAATTAATTAATTAAGAGAAAAACCAAAAAAAATGTGCCAAATTATATAGTGTTTTAAATTAAATTATTAAGTTACGTTTAAAATTTAGAATGAGAACATGTACTATTTTGCATCATTTAAATTAAAGTGTATATACGGTAATACGTTTACATTGAAGTTCTTGTTTTGTGGCGTAAAAGTAAATGTACATTTTACAATATTAATACAAGGGACGATCAATGAACACACTTCGCGATAAAAAAAAAATTGTAAAAAAATTGTAAATATATTTTTGAAATCCATAATCTTTTCCCTATTTTTCGACGTCTTTACCTAAAATATTCAAGCGCTTGACGGTAACGTGGTACCAATTTTTCGATGCCTCGTTTTTGAAAATAACATCCGTCCAACTTCGGCTAACCAATTCATGACGAAATTCTAGTCTCCTTCGTCGTCCGCGAAACACTCTCCTCCCAAGGCTGATTTTAAATAACAGAACACACATGGGCGATCATCCGAAAGAATGAAAGTTTCGACTAGCTTAACGTTTGCATTTGTGTGCGAAGTTGACGGGCGACCGCTGCGCGCTTCATCTTCCACATAATCTCGTCCCACACCATTTGGACACTATGTGGGTCTGGAAATTTCTTTATCACCGTACACTTCACATACCTGTCGATGAATTTCAGTGGGATTATGATTTTTGCCCACAACAAACAATGTTGAACGACTGTTTCACTGGACGTTCCATTTCAAACAGACACTGTAAACGAACCGAACAAGATACCGGTTTTATTCTTTCACGAGGGGATAGAGAATGAAATTTCGTTTAAGCTGGAGTGGGGGGGTTGTACGTTAACTTAGGTAGAAACTACCCGACAGTTTAACTTACATTGATCCACCCTCGTACATTGAAATCATTTGAATATGTACTAGAAAATAGAAATAACTAAAACTTCATTTGTTAAAAGTATGGTTTTTAGTCAATTGTTTTCAGTCAATTGTTTTTAGTCAATTGTTTTTAGTCAATTGTTTTTAGTCAATTGTTTTTAGTCAATTGTTTTTAGTCAATTGTTTTTAGTCAATTGTTTTTAGTCAATTGTTTTTAGTCAATTGTTTTTAGTCAATTGTTTTTAGTCAATTGTTTTTAGTCAATTGTTTTTAGTCAATTGTTTTCAGTCAATTGTTTTCAGTCAATTGTTTTTAGTCAATTGTTTTTAGTCAATTGTTTTTAGTCAATTGTTTTTAGTCAATTGTTTTCAGTCAATTGTTTTCAGTCAATTGTTTTCAGTCAATTGTTTTCAGTCAATTGTTTTCAGTCAATTGTTTTCAGTCAATTGTTTTCAGTCAATTGTTTTCAGTCAATTGTTTCCAGTCAATTGTTTTTAGTCAATTGTTTTCAGTCAATTGTTTCCAGTCAAAAGTTACAAGTTTTAGTTTACTTAATTTAACGAAAATATTTACTGATAATTTTTATTAGTTTTAATTTTAATTAACGTAGTTAAATGCAGCGCTATTGCTAATTTAATAGAAAATTATGAAATTTCGAAAAATAAATTTTTTCCATTTAAAAGTTTGTAAGCTAAAGACATTTTTTCAAAATTCATTTACATTATTTTAGTATTTACTGCCCATATATATGTACTACCGGACTACTGGTAAAAGGAAGTACACATTTTATTACTGCATAAATATAATGAAATAAGTTCAATACTGTATTTTGTTTAAGTATCAGTAAATGAACACTTATTAGATTACTAAATTTACACGCATTTTTAAATTTGTACGGTATTATTCTGCCTGTTGGAAAAAAAAAACTCTAAATGAACAAGAAATAAATGTAACATTACAATCAATGCTTTTATAATTCTTTAGCAATGGATGCGTGTTTCACATAGCTCAATTTCTGTGCATTTATTTTTCAGCAACTACCATTTCAATTTAAAAGCTTACAATTTCCCGTATGATTAAGCTTTGCTATGAGCATCTTAGGCTCAGAGATAGTCTCTTCAGGTTGTTGAACTACACCTTCGGAATCTCTGTTCTTATCATGGATAATTGTGTATGTAGGTTGTTCACGAGTTGGTTGTGGTAGTAAATTATTCACTGTTATTCTGGACGGAAAGACATTAAATGTTGTGTACTACCCAGAGAAGCTTTCAAAGGATTAAAATTCGGGCCATTTCGCCCGGAACAGCTCTAGTAGGAAATCTGTGTTGCGGAACCGTTATATGATTGAAAACACACTACATTAACCCACTCTAACCTTATTACATGTGACTATTATGAATATATATTGATAGCATGCTAAATAACTAGAGTTCAACAAGCACATAATTCCAGTAACCAATTATAGAGCGAGGGCTTAATTATTTTTTAGCTTTTTACGATCCATCTAAAATGAATAGGAGAAACGGATTCGAGCTTTCCCGAGCGTAACTTTTCGCACACTGACACTTTCAAAAATTTCACCTGTGCTGGAAGATTTTTTTTCGTTTTTTTTTTTTTCATAAATTTGTTAGGGTTGTCAGCAGCGGACGATATTACCCATCAAGAAAGAACGAATGAGGTCGCTAGGAGTTATTCGGGGAAGAAGGAGACGGCCAGAACTATTATGAAGAAATAGCAGAAGAGTCAAAAGAGATCGATACTTGTACAACCAGCAGTCCGAAGGGAGATAAAGGTAGGAAAGAAAAATATGAGCAAAGTCCTAGAGAGCTGTGTTAATGTTCATAGTTAATTGACGCGCTCCCTCCTCAAAAAAAAAAATAAATAAATAAAAACCTATTTCTTTCAATATTTCTCGATAGGTTTCCACTTTCAGTTGATGATAGGGGAGGCCCGAAAACGTTTCTACCGATAAGTACAATATACCGTTTCTATGTTTGCACTTTATGTAATTAAAATTATATTTTAATATTTTATAATGTTAGCCAAACAGGTTAGTAAAATTCTCTATAATTATAAGGTAAGAGAAATGTTTATAAGCTCTTGCGCTTTTGGCATATTCGCTATAATGCAGGTATAATAAATTTCTATTTCCAACACATAATCGCCGTTGTTTCTATCAACTTTTCTCAAAAATCAGTCCTCATATAAAATTTGACTCTGCTTTATAAATCAGTTACTCTACATATTTTTCGGTTAATCGTTAAAATTAACCTTTAATTTCTTAAAACACTTTTTTACATTACAACATTTTTCCGGAAACTTTGTATTGTTAGAAGTAAACCAAAAAAAAAAAGCTCCGCATATTAGAAATGTATAATATTGGGAGGTAGAGGAGTCACTTTCAATTTGAAAAAAAGTGGCATCAGTGTTAAAATTTTATAATCCATTTAAGGGATCTTGTGTGTGTGTGTGTGTGTGTGTGTAACACGGAGCCTTATTCTTTAATAATGAAAAAAAATGATTCAACAGTTTTTGTAAAACGTAATATTTCGGCACTATTAAAAAATGAATTTTTATCAGAGCTGCGTTCGCAAAATGTATTTTAGAAGTGTGAACATCGTAAACTCGCTTATTACATAACCACGAGAAATGTTATAACGAGAGAAATTGTTAACATATTACAAGTACAAAAAAAACATTTTGAACCGGCATTCCCGCACTTAAGATACATTTTTATGTTGAATTTTCATTAAGGTTATTCGGGATGACGCGATTTTTTGCGATCAACTAAAGCATTAATCAGTACGTAAAAAATAACATATACAGAATTCAAAACTCTCATTGTAATAACGTATAAAAAGGTAAAGCAGAATGAAATCGAAAAATGCAATAACAGGTAATTTGCTTTTTAATTTTCTCGATTGAATAAACAAATGCGGAAATTAAAAAATTCGATAAAACAATTTTGCTAGATAGAAAGGAAACGAGATTATGCATAACAATGTAATGGACTAAAACGAAATAAATAATCGTAAGCTGGAAATATTACAAATTAACACGAGGGTATTCTTCTTGTTAACTTGTATTTTTTTCCCGCGAAGCAATTACATATGTATGCGTACAATAGCTAATTCGATAATATAGCTAGTGACCGGGGTTCTTTCAAATCTATTAGTGCAAACATTCGCATTGATTGATTTGCAAATATTCAGATCCGATGCTAATATGTACATTATTAAAAGTAGCAATTCACGTATATACATAAATTAATTCTGGAAGCGGTAGTAACGATTTTTCCACGAATTTGTACGGGGTTTTCTAGAAATCGATTCTGTTCTAGGAAACGAAGGCAAACACATGGTTCGCGATTTAAGGATTAAGGTTTAATGAAAAGTTAAGCTTATTCACCCACTGTGTCTTCATAAAATAGAAAATTGAAAATTTCGCGATGAAGTAAAATTGTTCACGATGTGTATTTATACTATATGGCGCGATTTCGAAATATTATTACGCAAACACTAAAGTACACTTTTAATATTCGAAAAAAAAAAAAAAAAAAAAAATAGCAGAATTACGTAATTATAACTTCCGTATTATTGTTACGTTTTTAAATGTTTTTGCGGAATACTTTAATTATTCTGCAAATTCGGAATAAATCCGAGCACAATCACCAGGTATTATAAATACATATACGAGAGAGGGGTAAGTAATGCGTGTATAGGCGTGATGATTTTTCTACTTTTTTTCAAATCATATCATCCACTCTGATTAAGAAACATAAAATAGAAAATACTCGCGAGCAGCATAATTTGCTTTTAAGCGGATTAAATTTCGGCCTTTAACAACGCGTTACATACATTTGTCAAATGCGTTTTCGCTATTCGAAATAAAAACGATAAACCACACGTGTCTGACATATAACGGCGTATGAAAATACAAACTACACCGACGGCAAAAAAAAGAACAAAACAAACAAAACAAAACGAAACAACGGAATATAATAAAAAATTCCCGGTCCCACTATCGCTAATATAAAAGTTGATAGTGCTCGAGGAATTGTTTTTAAACACATGTGGACTTGAAACTTTATTCTGGGAAATGTTAAATTCTCCTATGGGGCAGTACGTCTCGCCCAGTGTACACTACCATGGGAACAATGAGGAGAGGAGAAAATTAAATTTCTTCACCTTAAAAACCGAGACAAGATGAAAAAAATTAACCGACTGTTCTATTCACTTTGCGCATGGATACGGATGCAACGTGTTTAA
The DNA here is from genome assembly GCA_039619475.1 of Icerya purchasi. Classification (NCBI taxonomy): domain Eukaryota; kingdom Metazoa; phylum Arthropoda; class Insecta; order Hemiptera; family Monophlebidae; genus Icerya; species Icerya purchasi. The sequence goes on from CM077115.1 coordinate 383,496,507, forward strand.
TGCGATTTTTAACGGTACTCAAAATTTTCCGAGATTTTCGAAAAACCGCCTTTCTCGTTTTATTGTATTCTTGTTTTCTCATCATCAACCCTGCCTTCTCCAAGACAGTCGCAGTCAGTTTCGGACATTTTTAATACCATCTTGACGAAGATAAACGTTCCAGATATATCAGGATGCTCTGGGTCCCCAGTCATATGGGGATAGAGGGTAACGAAATGGCAGATTCCTTGGCTCAGATTGCTGTATCCTCCCGCTTTTTTTTTCTCTAAAATTCCCGTTTCTAATTTACTCCCATTGTGCAAAAAGTTTCATGTTAGATTTTAGTCAGATTTTTACGTTTCTTCCTTTTCTAATCAACCTTCCTCTTAAATTTTTTCATCCAACCTAATCTTCCCACGCGGCCTTGGTTTTACGATTTTCCTTCGCTTCGCCGCTCCATTATTGTCCCTATTATCCGTTCACGTTTCAATCATACTTTTCTTCCTTCCTCACGTTTTCGTTTTCATCTCGCTCTTTCCCCTTATTGCCCTCTTCATCCTGACGACGAAGCCGTCTGTGACCCTGACCATATCCTCTTTGAACGTCCATCCCTCGTGAACGAACGCACCTCTTTGTATTCCAATCTGTCGTCACTCAAACTCCCTACTCCTTATTGTACCTCGTATATCTTATCATTTTCGTCGATCTCAGTTGTTCCTATCCTCAGTTCCTTTATCTTATCAATAGCTGACCGAATCTACATTTAACTGATCCTTCTCCTTCCTTTCGTTTCTGGGCGAAGATCCTTTGTTGACATGCCCAAAGGGGAAAAAAAAAAAGGTTCTCGAATGCGTTAATTCCACCGTGGGATGGCAACCCAATCAAGATAGATCTCTCAATGCTCACTATGAGAAGGGATTGCGCATCCATTGATCAAATAGAGGAAAACATTCGGATACAAACCTTCGGCTCGTCTCTCTTCTACACCGACGCGTCCAAATTCGATACGTTTGCTGGCTGCTCAGTCGTCTCCGATGATGTCGCTATAATCCGTTATTCACTTCCGGAATCGTTTTCCATCCTATCCGCCGAACTATACGGTATCTGTTGTCGATTTCCTCATGAAATCTGACTCACACCAATCGTCTGTAGTGTGTTCAGATCCTCTCTCAGCACTCAACGCTTTGTCCAACGTGTGTTCAGCCACCATCAACATATGGTAGCCAAAGAAGTGTTCTCAAATTAATATCGTCGAGACCAGATCGGACAGTGACGTTCATGTGGATTCCTGTTCACGCTGGTATTCGAGGGAACATACTGGCAGACACGGCCGCAAAGGAGACTGCTATGACTCTGCCGGTGCCAAGCGTTCCTGTTCCAGCAACCGATGTTAAGATCTATATAAAATGTGGTTTAAAGGCTCTCTATGGCAAAGGAAATGGCAGCAAGCATCACAAACGAATAAGCTTCGCTCGATCAAGTCATCAGTATCGCCGTGGAATATATCACTTCCAAATCGAAGGGATGATGTAGCCATCACTAGACTCCGATTGGGTCACACACGGCTCACCCACCAATATTTACTAAATGGAACTGAAGCTTGTCAATGTGCCGTGTGCAGCCTCGCTATTCATATCCTCACTGAATGCCCTTCGTACTCCTCGGAAAAGAAATTATTCAACCTGCCTTTTTCTCTTCCCCTCATCCTTAAAGACAACTCTTCTTCGTTGTCTAATTTAATTCTTTTCTTTCATAAGTCCGGACTCTACTCACTAATCTAAACCTCCTTCTCCTCCCGTGGCTCTGGCCATAGTTGCTGCACATGGCTTGTAAATCTAATTTAATAATAATAATAATAATAATAGTAATAATTCTTGTTTTTTTTTTTGTTTTTTTTATTAGTTTCTTAATTTTTGCCTATATTAAAGTCTTTTATTTTTTCACTAGCTGCTAAAAAAAGTAGTATAAGCAAGTTAAAAAAATGAACTCCGACTTAATATGATTGTTTTTCAATTAAACTAATTATGAGAACTATTTCTGGTATTTTCTTTTTCTTCATACAGCTACTAATTTCTAAGCGTTATAAGAAATATTTAATGCATCATTAAAAAATAACGTCAACGATACACACGAATGGTTGTTAAAAGCCTAATGGGAAATGTAAATTTACTTCAACATGTCTGTAATAATAGGAACAGAGGCATTCTCATTTTGACGTTTAATTTCGAATAGTTATTTCAAAATGTTCACGACATACTGATTTATAACATATATTAAATGTTTATTAGTTATTTTAAAGTAGAAAGATTAGAGAAAGTTAGGTAGCTGAAAGGCTATTTGAAATAGTTCTTATTTTAGGATCCTGTAAAGAAACTGCAAGAATAAAATTATTTATTAAATAGTCGGATAAATATATATCGCAGTTTTTGGTAGAAATAAAAGCCCGGTTCGTAGAAAAACACCAAAAACAAGAATGTTGGCATGTTTTGTTTTTTTTTTTTTTTTTTGGACTTGGCCGACCAAGGGCAGCTACCCAGGACAATTGGACTAGATTAGAGATTAAATTTTAATCCGTTCAGAAATCGATGACAGAAAAGAGACAAGAATAGGAACCAAATTGGATGACGGCAAAACTAAAATGTAGGAAGCACTATATGGAGCAGGAAAATTCAGCTTTAACAGCTGAACGTACAGGATATTACGTTCGGAGGAAAGACTGGAACATTCAAACAGCACGTGGGATGTCGATGAAAAAAAGGTTAAACGGTTAAAATAAATAATCGCGATCGAAAGATGAAAAAAAAAAAAAACAAAAAAAAAACTGTTATTTGTCTTTTTGTTTTTTAGTTTAGTTAGTTTACTCTCACACGTTGTAGTCGCGTAGACAGCTGCTGTCGAATAATATTATAAATTATAATTTACATAATCGCGAATAAAATTCAACCAATCGAAACTGTAAAATGTTTAAGTACAAGTCGTTGAATATCGAGCAGCATTTCTAGGGTTTTAATAGGTGTCTTATTATACGCACTATCTAATCTTCCTTTATATAGTCTTATTAAAACGGAACAAAAATTCATTAAATAAAAATTATATTACATAAAAAAGATACGTTTCGGATTTTTCCGTGTATATTTGTGGTTAATTTAAATGACTGAACCTTAGAAATGTAAATTTTGATTTAATAGATTTCTTTTTTCCGAGTTTTCTTTTTTTTACTTTAATTACCTCTAAGGTTTCATTTAGTACAATCAAACGTTCGCAATCACCGTACAACATCTGGTGACATTAACGAATACGTAATATAAATCAAAATATCTCTATCATTTCTAGTCACGAATATTTAACTGGCATGTTTTGGAAAAATATACCTGCTCTCCAGTATATACACCTTTATCACGCAACACTCAGCTTTTTCTCTAATGTATACTCTCGTCTTTCAAAATTTATTTCTGACTCTGATAGTAGGCGCAATGACCGCGATAATAATTAATAATATATACGATGGCCAAAACATTTTAGACAGGTAGGCTTATTTATACTTCTTCGTCTAAATTCATAGCAGTGTAGGTTACTTTAGCATGGGGACGCGTAGATGCGGTTATAGAGGGCTTTCATTTCGGCGTCCCGGCATAAATTTGATCATTTTTCTTTTGCTAACTTTCTTCCGTTACTTTTATCTTCAAACAGCGAATCTCCATGCTGAATGTCGTGTACAATATACCCAATAACGGGACCTCTCCTTACCTGTAATTTTTCCAGTAATTTTTGATTAGCACCTGTGGTTGTTCGTAACTTTATCGGTTCATTTTATTTATTCGTAGCATTCGATACCAACACCACACACCTTAAACGCTTCTGGTTTGTTGTTTTTCCCCTCCCGATATGATACATGACTCGCGGACTTATATCCATGTGGGTCACGATGCTACGGATGAAGTTTTTAATAAATTCGTTTCTAATGCCTATCGAAGTAATTTTTTTCTTTTTCTTTTCTTTTCTATTTCTTTTCTTTTCTTTTTTTGGAAACTGATGTTCGTTTTTAAATGCGTTCTTCGCTTGATCTTTTCGTTATTTTCATTTCAATTTTCCACCCACTATTCGGATATTAAACTTACGTCAAGCTACGTGTATCATGCGTGACTGCGCATCTCGCTAGAGTACTAGAGTATCTCCACTTCAAAAAACAGAAAAGAAGTGTCGTACTCGTTCGTCTGAGTCGCACTAAAATTTCGTAGTTGCCTCCTTAAAAATAATCACTCACACTGTAATGTTCCTATTACTGTAAATCACTTCCTTATAAGCTGCATGCAATATAATTCTTATAGAGCAATTCTCGATCAACCTCTTACACTACAAAAAACTTCCTAGAAATTCATCAACTTATACTCCCCGTAATTAAAGCATATCCCAATACTCCTATCTTGCATCTTCGGCCTAGATCTAGTACACATGGTCAACAAAGTAAACAAAGTAAGTAAACTTGCCAGAGCTACGTTCATTAAACTGTAGAGTTGACCCATTTATTGCCTTCTATTTTATCACTTTTGTTTTGATTTCAGAAATTTTCATTTTATATTGTACGTGAAAGTTCACGCCAATTATGGTTGTAATTTTGTTTCATTTTCCGCTATCACTTGATTGTATTGACCCGATACTCATCCGAACATTCTCGCTAGAGGATTGATAGATTTTTTTTTTCGTTTTTTTTTTCTTGTTTGGGTTTTTCCCTGGGCTTGTCAGCAACGGACGATTATCCATCAACACGTGTACTTAGCAGCAATTAGGAGTACCAAGGAATGGAATCTGACAAAGAACGCTATATATCAAGAATGGGGAAACAATGACAATCAACGTCGAAAAATGTCAAACATATGCATCCTGAAAAGAAAAGGAATGGCATTGCTGAAGGTAAGAGCAAAAGGAGTTAGCTGTCCCATACCATAGCCACATCTGCAATTACAGAGCCCACAGTACAAACGGACAAATGAATCAGACTATAAGAAGACTGAAACGCCAGAAACCGCAGGACTTTGTTTAAGGTCGCGGTAGTTAGGTACCATGAGGTGCTCCTCCCTTCAAGCTTAATTTCCTTCATACATATAGCTAAATGTCCTTGATGGACAGCTCGTAATAGTATATTATATTAAAAAAAAAAAACCTGATTATATTACATTATTCATTTTTATTAAAAAACGCTTAAACTCCTTCTTAATGTAAATGTTAAATAATAATATTGACAAGCAACATCCTTGCATACTGCATTTTTTTTTTTTTTGTTATTGTTTCTGCTTCATCATTTAGCATTACTATCTTTAACACAATTCAAATAAATTTTTTTCATTCCGGAAGTCGATGATGAGTCTTTCAGGCATATCTTAATGTCCCAATTAGCCATAGTGAAAGCTCTTTTTTGATAATCTAATAAATAATGCGATATTTTTAATTTTTTTTTTTTTTTGAGCAGTCCGCGTGCCAGGATGTAACTTCTCTTATTTCCGTTATGAAGTCGAATTATCTGAAAAATTTAATCTGTTTTTTTTTTTTTTTTTTTGAATCCATATTTTAGTTAAAATTTTTCGTCTATCAAAAACATCAAACTACATACGTAGTTCTTTTCTGGTCTATTACATTTTTAATGAAATCCTGGGGAACTCGTAAATATTTTTTATTATTTGTAATATTTGATCTCTGACTCTAATTTCCCGTATTTTAAGAAATTCGTTAAATATCATTCTCGTGATTCTAAGAAATTTTGGGTTATTCAGCGTAAACTGAAATTCTTGTTTTAGAGTTCCTCTGTTGCATTTTTTTACGTCGCACTCATTTTCTATTATTCTAACGTTCCGCGAATTTTCGTCGCAGAGTTGTCCGGTGATTTTGTGTATGTATTTCTGCACCTTCTCTATTAGTTTATTATTTTTCTAAGTCTTGCGGGTTAAATTGTTTCATTACAATTATATGCGACTCTCTCGGCGTTTGCAGTTTTCATGTTACTATCAATTTCTTTTTCCATTTCCCTTGAATCCAATTTTGAAAGTGTCGGAATTTATTCCGTCTAAATTTTTTCGTCTTTCTCTTTCCAGTTTTATCTCTGTTCATAAATTGAAGACCATCCTACATTTACCGTTATTTTGCTCATTGGTTCAGGTTGCTGCCTCTTCGCAATCTTCCTTTTTTTTCCCTTTAAATTTCACCCTCTAATCCATTTTTCGGCCTTTAAATTATACTCCATCGATTTTTATTCTCTGCTCCTGGCGATCGCTCCTTTTACCCTCCCCTTTAACCTGATCATCAAATTCCTGTAAACTCGAGTTTTCTTTGTATTGCGGTTTTTATTAGTCACCTAAATTTCAATAACTTCCCGACGCTTTTTCATTTTCCCTAGTTTTCTCTCCATATTATCCCACACTCAGTCCGACTGAAGCAATACTGTAATGCTGACCATGTTCTTTATTTAAAACGCTCTTCCTCTCCCCCGTGAATTCTTCGCTTCCTATCCCGCATTGCGTCTCTTATACCCTGTCTTTCTTACCCGTGTCCAACATTCTTCACGATTCCTTCGCATTTCTGACCAAATTCAAATTTGAACTGACCTCTGTTCCGTTTCCAAAATTTTCTGCGTGCACGTTTTAAAATTGCAACTGAAAAAAATCACCAATTTTTTAAAAGCGCTGTTATCTTTTCTCTTCAGCCCTGATCATGTGCCTCTGATAATTTGGCAGCGCGCTGCAAGCACATTTCTTTCTGCACGACTTTAGTCGAGAGTCTTACTAAATCCCTCTGGCGCTGCACTCTTCGCTTTAAAATCTGAATTAAAGTACGCACTATACGGATGAATACGCTGAAGTAATTAGCAATTATTTTCCCTCCTAAAATCGCTTTATTTCCGCCAAATAGAAAAATATTCGGATCATGTAAAGCTTTTTATTTATGATTTATCAATGATGTTTCTTAGAAATTTAAGTTGATATATAGCGGCGAGATGAGTTTTATGTAAAAAACGAAAGAAAAGAAATGATACCGAAAAATTGTATACTTTTGTTCGCAAATAATTGAAGTGACCACTAGCGCGATTCTCGAAATATTGCAGATGAATGTGACACTGATCTATTGTGAGAAAGAACAATTCGGGTGATGATTTAAAAAAAAAAAAAAAAAAAGAGAGAGAAGGTGGTCCAAATAAATTTTAACTTTTTTGTCGCTTGCCCCTGTATACAGTAAGAGGAGAGATAAAAGTGATGACAATGGAAGATATAAAAGTAAAAGACAAGGCCCATAACTTGCGAAATAAAATGCCTCTACTGACGGACTATAAAACATTTTAGAACCGGGTAAAAAACACATATTTTATCATATAAATCTCGGCGGATGAATGCATATGATTCTCGCCGTAGTTTTTCGAACTACCGGTTCATATGTACTTATCATAAAAAACCGTTCGAATGCAGGCGCGAATGCAATCTGCAGTATTTTATTGGCTTTTAGGATGATGTTTTTGGCCGCATATGCAATTTTACAGGAATATACAGTAGTTAAATGAGTAAAATCGAGTTCACCAACGAAACGCATATCTTAGTACAAAAACGTTGCAAGTTCGTTACAGATTATACGGATGCAGTTTTAGCGTTACTTTAAGTAAAATGAAGTGAAAAACGGAATATTTTTTTTTTTTTTGATAGCTGCTAACCTAAAATTAAATATTTCAGGGCGAGAATTTCGATACATTCCTCAACAACGGCGTCTTTGATGTTCTGCAGAATATAATATCCCAGCTGGCATTGCAATTCGTTTTTTTTTTTGCTTGATTAAAGGTTATTACAACGAAAGTACTTCGGACGAAACCCACTGTAGATCTCTTAAACAAAATTCTGAACAGTACCTTAAATTCTTCTCCACGTATCACTCGTCATAACTTATATTCCGACGAATGTCTGCAGGCAAATGGCGAAACTATTTTCCTTTCATCCGAGATTCATTATGCACGGACGTTGGAAATGAATTAATATTCATGCAGAAATTAAGTTAAAGTTTTCGAAAGAGAAATATATTATCGATAGTCTTTTTCGAAAGTTTCATTTATTTACCCCATTATTCGTACAATGTAAATTTTAAAATGATCATATGTAGTTTTTTGAAGCATGAATATATGTATGTGTATATATTAGTGTGGAATTATGATTTTCCCCCAAATATTTCTCTAAGACAGGAAAATGTTAAAATGGATTACAATCGCACGCACACTGCCAAACAAACAAAAAATAAAATTAAGAGGTTATATTTTTTTAAAGATTTATAAAAATTAATTAAATTTATTTGAAAGCTAATTGATACTTAAATTTAGATTAAAAAAATTAACGAATTACAAATAATTTACATTGGCAACAAAAAAAGAAAAAAAAAAAACAACGTAGAATGAATTAAAAAAGAAAAAAAAAAGAAAAAAGAAAAAGAATTGTTAAGTAAAACTTTAAAACTATAAAGGGGCGAAAGATATGCAGCGCCTTCTGCTTATTATTTAAAGAAAAATTACAACCATATTAGGAAATTTATTTAAAAGCAAATACGTCCACTCAGTTCAAGGTTTTTTTAACTGTCGATCTAATCTCATTAGTTCGCTACACCGCCGTTATGCTGCTCTAAATGTTACTGAATAGATTATTTTTTTCTGCTTTTGTAATTTTTATAGTGATGAATCAGCACTGAACGTCATTTCACAGCAATAAAATATTGGTAGCACAGTCACAGCTTCGAAATACAAAAAACCATACAGAAGAAGACGTGGTTACAAATAAAATGAACGGAGAACTTATACGTTACATATGCCGAATACGTACGGGGAACTCCAGAAATATTACATAAGCTCTGGGTATAATAACAAATAATCTATGCGAATGCGAACAGATTGGTTCGATTGAACACATTATTTGGTAATGTGAAATACATGATGATCATAGAACAGAATTAAAAAAAAAAAATATTACCATTCTATAGGACCATGCCAATGATGGTGCGAGAACCAGATCAGGAACTTGCTTACATTTTGCTACCAATACATAAAACTCAGTAACATAGTTGTATAAAATGTAATTTATTTTACTAATTTATAAATAATAATAAACTTAATAAAATAAAAATAAAAAAATAAATAAAAAATGTTGAATGGCTAGATGGCAAAAGCTAGGCGCAGAGGGGAAAAAAGAAAAAAAAAAAAGTTTCACGGCGAAGAATATGCAGTGCATATCATGCTGGTTTTCTGCCAAAGTGGGCAAGTACTCGGTTCGCTAAATGCTCAATTTGACCGGTACGCTATTGTATATGTGTGTATGCTTCTAATGTGTTCTTAGTGACTCACTAACGTTGAAGAAGTACTCACAGTGCCTGACCAACACAACATGAAAGTGAGTAGATCATCAAATCATAATTTAATTTTGACACTGATTTACTGGCAAGTTAAAAATTGTTTTCTCCTTTAGCCACGTTAAACATATATGTATACATATGTATATATATAAAAGTGAGTCCCATACATTTGACAGTACATCGGGGATTTCGAAATCAAGTTTTTCATAATCTACTCGAGGATCTCTAACGGGAATGTGATGAGAGTAGGGGAGATAGTTGTTTTCCCTTTTTTTCGGAATGATTTGCTTTTACTTTCTTAGTATAACCAATATTAAATTTCAGACATCAGGGGCACATACCAATGGAAAAAAGGACTAGAGCACGAAATGAGATAACTTTCGCTAATGACACCTCCGGTTTGGTAAACACCTATACACTAGGCTACCGCGCTACCAGTAGTACATAAATGTTAAAATGAACAACGTTTAGCAAATATAAGGGTAAACAGTTTTATTGATGTTAATGATTTTAGAACTTGTATCTCTAATTTATCGTATTTATACGAATATGGCGTTTACTAAATTTTTAATAACTCCAACAATTAAAATTGTTTAGAAAAAGTATCAATTTAGACGGCAGTGAGTTCTAACCTACTCATTTTGTATAAAACATCGCTGCCTTCTCAGGTAAGTGTAGTTGCTATTTAATTCGATCGAGTTATTATTAATAATACGAGTATGTTGAAAAATTATTTATAAATTTATCTTCGTGATAAAATAGATGAATTGCATTTTCATAAATATTCGAGTTTTTGTACGCGATTTGAGTCTATAGAAATGAAATACCGAAAAGAGGAAATATCTCCTTATATTAATAATCTTGAAATTACGTAGTATTATAACGTGACCAATATAGCGAAAGCTGGACCAAAAAAGTTGAGCCTAGCAATTAAATAAATTATAAAATAGAAACAATAGCGCGTAATTTAGTTGCATGGGTCTCGTCTATTTCCAGTGGCCATAACGAGATCTGCCAATTTTGTGACAAAGTGTACATGTATGTGTGCGTGGTAATTTAAAATTTTCGAATTAACCTCTAGCTAAGAAGTTCACCTTAAAATAATGCTGTACGAACAGAGTAAGGCCTAATAAAAACACTTTTATGCAACACATGAAATATCTTACATTAAATATTAAAGAATTCGAATTATTTAGAGTAAACTGTCGACTACGAAATAAAATGAAGTGGAAATAGTGAACTAATTTTTTCATTGTGCAAAAATTTTACACAATACTACTACTCTTTGAACTATTCAGTGACACCCATCCTAATTTCTGCAAGTAATCTTAATCGCACCGCTTTCAGTCGTTTTTAAAGCCGGATTTAATTATATTTTAATATTCGTCCTTTTTGTCCTGTTTTTCGTAAGTTGGCAGTTTACAATTTTGTGCGGCTTGTTCAATTTTATTGTTATATTTTCCGCCACGTTAATTAATTACATCGGTCATTTACACGCTGTCTTTCCTTTTTTACGTTCCATACTAAATTCTGCCAAATTTCTTTTCCACTGCAAACGTAGATTTAAATTTTATACCGTCGTTTTAAATTTCTTCCACTTGAAGTGTTTTTTAAAAAAATTCTTAATTGTATATCAAAGGAAACGGCGCATTAAATTTTTTCTTCTCATTCAGCGACTTTTCTCTAGTGATGATGATTCGATTAGCCCCGCTCGCTTTTTCTTAAAACATCTACCTTTTTTTCTTTCTTTAATCCTAACTGAGCCCCCCTTTCTATTGAATTACCTCTTCTCTCCTATTTCAAGATCCTATAATTTTTAAATAGCCGGAATTAAAATCTGAGAATGTAACGGTGCAAATACCGGAGTCTATAACATTTCTTTGAAAGGGTAAAACATCGCTTCGCACATGCTTAGCAACCTATAAAAAATTAGCAGGAAGTCAGAATAAGACTATAGGTAAGAGAGCAAATAAGAGAACATAATGCTGCAATGTTTAATTCGTAACGTTTTTTGTATCGCGCTTATAAGATATTTAGTTCATTTTACGAAAAATTACACAGTCAATTAAAACCGATTTTTCTATAAAAATTACAGCGGACTATCATTCCAGGGAGTGTATAATAGATTCAAAGCATTGAGTTATAGACACATATTCTGATTGCACTGTTTTTTTGATTTTTTTTTTCGTTTTCATTTGTCCAATCAATCCCGTACAAAAATATTATATATCTTAGTCATCGATGTGCCTTAACAATGTTCTTTTGTTAACTCTAAAAGATAATGAAATGAAATTTATTCATTCATTTTAAAAGTTAAATTATTCTAATCCAATTTTTATTAATAATTTCAAGTTTAAAAGTTTGGCTCATACATCATGGCGGCGATCCATCAAGGTCAGCACTGAACCATGGTGGCCACCGATATCCATGTCCCGCAGAGAGTTTGCAGCATTGACTAGACTCCGCATAGGTTACACAGCAATATCCCACAACTATTTGCTGGAAGAAACATTTTCTTCCTCTGCCTGTTCCATATGCAATTCCCCAATTTCACCAACTGCTGAACACGTTCTCGAACATTGCCTGCCTAAGGCACCTTCAACTTACCGTCTGTTGCGTCGTCAAACGAACCAAAACAGGTCCAGGATATGCTGCACTACATTAGAACGGCTAACCTATTAAAACACACTTCTGATCTTGCACTGATCCATGTGCTGAAATAATCTCGGAAATTACACACAGCACATGGACCATATAAATTTTTAAAAAAAAAGTTTAAAATTTTGTTATTTTCCTTAAGGTCCCCTCTTCTGTTTTAGATTTTTTCCTCAAGATTTACACCATTAGTGTTCTTTCTGGCAAATTGTTCTACTACTTTATTATAAAAGTCTTCCAAAAATTGTCCGTGATTACGCGCCTATGATTACTCATCATAAAGTTTCGAAGCTTTTTTTTGTGGAGGGCAACGGTCCTCCCCTGCCTCCCGACAACGCCCATGTCGTAAGCATCACATTTATTTAATACAATTAATTTTGGTCAAATCTTTTATAAAAGTTTTTTTTTTTGTTTTTTCTGTTTTTTTTTTTTTCCTTTTGACGCGTTACTGCATTCAAAATACGAGAAAAGTTTACCGACAGCTCGAGTTTTATTTAAAATGGAATATGACTAATATATATAACGAAAATTTTAAAGAAAGTTAAAATTTTTATTAGGAAAAATGCAAAACGCAGGACACAGCAAAAGTGAAGAAAAAGTTAATAGAAGTTCAGAAAACAACTTAGTCAATCGGAAATTTTCAAAAACTATTCCACCAGCTCCCCGTGACTCATTTAATAATAAAAGAAATAGTATGAACAATAATAATATTAATAATAATAATAATAATAATAATAATAATAAAAAAAAAACACGCCTACACTTTAAATAATATCGAAAAGAGGAGATACAAAGAAATACTTGAAAAATAAAAGCTTTTAAAGAATTACATTATAAGTATAAACCGGCAAACTCGGCTGAAAAAGAACCTAAGCTAAACTGGAGACTCGATTTACGAACAGATAATACTAGAAAATTGACCAGATGTATACATATATAGAAATATATCCCCATTAAAAACAATTATGCAAAATAGTTATACCGCATAGACAAATATATGAACGGGCAATAGAAATTGAACGCTTGTGAGAAATTCATGAAAGCTCGGGTAGTATTCACTAATAACGGTAGTGATGGGTGTAACAGAATTACAGTATGTAGAATTGATTAGCAAATGTTCAGAAAGAAATTATTATCCACACAGTTCATATATTCGCAGAATGTTTATGAATATGTAAATTAGCGTACCCATTTTTCGCGAATTTTCCGCTTGAATTCAGCCGTAGCAAAGCGGAAATCAAATTAATAGTAATAATAATAGTAATAAATCTAGTACAGAGAATCACATATAACTAAATACACAAAGTATAAAAAAACTGTTTGCAAGTTTTGCATTATTAATCACGTTAAATGCGAATAATAAAAGTATGACATATCTATTCATGAAAATATGAATTCATAATTTTTCCGAGACCATTTTAAGAAGTTTATTCCGTTTCTTCTAAACCTTTTTTGATTTATTTTATGTTGAAAACACCGTTTTAGTAAATAATATTTTAGGCTTTTTGTTTTTTAAACGGATAGTTCTGAGGGACCTAGTTGGATTTTTAATGTTTTTCGTTTTGATTTCTTTGAATTTTAAAATATTAAAATAAAAATAATCATGAAATTAGCAAAACAAACAGAAACTATGTATAGTAATCTACTCTTCGATTCACAGAATTGTTTCCGAATCTAGCTCGTCATCAACTAAAAAGCAAAATTTACTCAGCTATATTGAAAGAAACAAGCGTATGTAATAAAAGTGTATTTCAAACACCTCTTTCTTAGTTTTACCGCCGCTGCGTCTCTAAAAATTTTCGTACAGTTTTTATTATTTTTTCTTCGCATAAAATTAACGAGTTCTCTGTTTAATTTCGTTTATAAAACCGTATCCTAACGGCATAATGATCTCTCGTTTTTCTATCGTTTTCGATTTCCAATTGTGCTAAAATTTTTCTGCTTGTTAATATATGACAACGCCCTTTTTTTTCACTTCATACAACTGTAAGTTAGATTAGAAGCGTAAGTGGAAAGCTTTTTTAGACAAATCAAAAGTATTAAATAATCTCAATGATCTTACACTTTCAGAAGAATCACATGCATTTCTTTTCAATAGGATAGTTAGGCAACATTAGTCAAATGCCCCAGTTTTTGTCCTTCTTTCAGCTTTTAGCAGTACTGCCAGATTAGTTCAATGCATGCGGGGAACTATAATTCTCTATTAAGGTAATTTCATTGTTAGTTCCATTGCGAAACTACCTCGGTAGTTTAAAGAGGTGTTTCAACTGAAACGATTAAAACGGTCGGCAAATAACGTTTTTATTTCTTTTAAGAGAATAACTTTTTTTTTTTTTTTTAGTTTCTGAAAATTGGTGTGTAATATCCCGATGAAGTAAGACCGGCTTTTCCAACAAGCTTGCTTTCTTAGAGAAATAAAACAATGCAGTCTTGTTGCTACATATTTCTCTAACACACAATAACCTTTTACTTAACTTCGAACCTTCTGCCCTATGCTCCTTTTGCCCCCCCCCGCTCCCGAAATAAAACACCTGCTCCTGGAGTGCCCCACTTTTATCTTGAACGCGTTAATTAACTCATAGTGTTTCTGCAGTCACCTCTGGCTAACTCGTCCTCTAATATCGCAGACACTATCCAATTTCTCTACGCAACTGGTTTGTTCCGCGTCTTTTAGAAATCTTACCGTGATAGTGTCGTAATATAGCTTCGGTAACTACACAAGACACTCAAACAAAACATTAATTTACACAAACGGTGAACAAATTTTTCTCTTTCATAAAACTCTTCTTTCTTTCATTCCCTGTCATGTATTCAAAACTATATCATTCTTACGCTATAGTTAAAAAGAAAATCATGTTACAAAAATTGGTACCTTTAACGGTCTTTTTTTTCCCCATCGAAAACAACGTAGTCAACTGAAATCAACTCTTCTATAAGTATTATAGAAGAACTAGCACCTGGAACTTCAACGGTTTTTCCCTAATAAGATGCAAAGGGCCGAACTATGTATATACATATGTGTGTGTATAAATATGTATATAAAGAAAAACTGCCTTTTTCTTGTTGTCCTTTTTTTTGGCTTAACTTCGAATTTTTTTTTTTTTTTTTTTTTTGGCCTGAACAATATAAATTCATTTGGCCAGCAAGCTAACGTTCAGATCATACTAAATTCACGGAAACAAAACAAAATAAAAATAAAAAAAAAAGAAAAAGTAAGAAGACATTTTCTTGTTTTTATCTAATTATTTAAACCTTACTTATACTACTGGCTAGTCAGTATAAAGGAAGTAACTTCGTCCTGCAATATGGCCGCAACTGCAGAGCAGTGCCCACAATTCTCAGAGAAAATGAAGAAAACAGAAAGAGAGAGAAAAAAAAAAAAAAAATTATATATATAAATTAACCTTAACCACATCTTGCAATATGGCCGCCACTGCAGAGCAGAGCCCACAATGCTCAGATGAAATTTAAAGAAACAGAAAGAAAAAGAAAATACAAATTAACAATGATCACATCTCGCAATATGGCCACAACTGCAGAGCAGCGCCCAGAATGCTCGATGAAATAAGCTCGATAATCAACAATAATGCCAATATAAATGGAGTAATCACTCCACCCAGAGTAGACAAAATAAAATTAAAAAAAAAAAAAAAAAAAAAAAAAAAAAAAAGGTTTGGATTTTTAAATGACAATTCCATTTCTTTTGATAAATGAGAAAAGAATAAACAATGTGTGATCACCACAAACAAGTAATTGAAAAATGCAGAATGGAGGATATAAACCACAGCACATCAGCTGATCAAAAAGGAGAACTCTATCCGTAGATAGAGCCTCACAACTGAATAACAAGTGGTTGATATCCTCGCGATACGCTGTGCTTACATGATCGCTACAATTTGAATGAAAATGGTTACCATCGAAAAAATTAAGCCGCACTCTAGTATGACCTGAACGAAGTCTGCAGATAGTAGTGACAAAACGTCGAATTAAGTTAGGTGGGATAGAAGTAATATTATTATACCAAGGCATACTTGGCAGAGACGATAACTTCGAAATTAACCAAGCAAGATAATTACGTTTTTTATATTTCCAATGAGTAACAGAGGGATCGGAATCTCTGTTTTCCGAAAAAACATCATTGTCCTAATATTCTATTTTATTTTTCTTTTCTTAAGCGCATCAGCCAAGGGCCTTTACTCAGAAACAAGGAGACAGAAAACAGTTGTCAGTTGAATTTTTATTTAATCAGATATAGATAAATTAATAGAGGTACGATGGAAGGAGAAGGAAAGGGCAGGGTGTAAAACGTACAACAATAAGGAGTAGGAAGCTCGAGCTTCAGCAGACGAAAATATAGAACACAACGTTCAGAAGAGAGAGATGAACATTCAAAGAGAACGTGATCAGTATCGCAAACTGCCGATTCGTTCGGGTAAAGAAGGCAATATCGAGAAGAAACTAAGGAGAGATAGTATAGCGGCAGGACGGTAGAAGAGAATGATTAAAACGTACATAAATAATAGAGACAACAACAGAACGGCGGAGTGCAGGAAACTCGAAGAACCATGAAACAGAAGGGAGATTAGGTTGTACCGACAGATTGAAGAAACGATCGTTACGGAAAAAAGAAGTTTAAATATCTGACTAAAATCTATGATGGAATTTTTTACATCACTCGTAACAAATTAACACGGATGGAGTGACGGGAAGAAAGAAGATAGATGAGACACATTGTAGGCGTATTATTATCGCACGAATGAGACGGAATATCGGGAGAAAGATCGCCTGGAGGGCAATCATGGAATCAAACATAATTAAATAGTTGGAAGAAAAGCGGTTAGACGAAATGAAAAGAATGCAGCGGAGGAAAGCCTTTAATTCGGCTGTAAAGATGAAACGGAAGGAAGGGAGGCGAAACGATTCTGAAAAGTTAAAATCTGGAAGGATAAAAGAAGCACCAACAACATTAGGCTCCCTAGAGCTATCCGTGAAAATAGTTACATGCGAGGGAAAGAGTGAAGTTATTGCGTTGTAGAATTCCTGTTTAATTACAGGTTGTCGGAAAATGAGGGCAGAAAAAGTAGCTAGATATACTGCTTGAATACCAGTAGCTTCGTGATTATTTACTCGTAAGTTCTTATTGCGCAGACATAATAATCAGATTTGCAGGAATTTAGCATGTAATGCCGATATGTACTGCGGCTGGTGGTAGTATTGCAACCAGGAGTGACGGAGAATGTTTTTTGTTTTTATTCGCTTTCTTTTTCCGTTTTTTATTTGAGCTCGTCAAATATGAACGTAACGCATACTATCGGCGCATTCTAAATGCGCGCGTGTGTGTATTTGAGTGTGCGTGTACCGAGATCAACGCGCAACAAGTGACAATTATCAATTTTTGATCGAATTCAGGATATAAAGTTGGTAGCCGAAATAACTAGCACGAAAAATTACTTAAAAGCGATTTTAACGATTATCGCGCGTTTTATCTCTAAGACACTCATATATGATAGATTTGAGATCATACGGTACAATTTATTCTTTTCGATGCTAACGGCAAACTGGCCTTTGTGAATATTTACGAAGGGGAATAATTCCCCGGACTGCCTTCAACGCCTAAAAAGAGTAAAGAAATCAATCGGCAAAATTTTTACACTGCTTGCTGAATTGTCTACCAAACATGACCCCAGCTACGTTATATGCGATAAGCATGTAACATATAATAAATACGTCGAACATATCGGCACTAAAGTTAATACATCAACCATATAGCCACTGTTTAATCCTAGATTATAGTTTAATGTTGGTTTATAAGAAGTTAATGAAGTTAGTAATTTATACCCGTGCGCCGTCTGGTCTTCCATTCCCGATGATTCTATTTATAATAAACCGCAATTAATACAAAACAGATCATGCTTGAGACGAATGTTACGCGCAGTCGGTATACAAAAATATCAGAAATGTATGATTTTATTGAAATACCATTGCTGAAGCATTACACGTAAGATTTAGAAAAACTCCGAGGAGAATCATGATGAGCTGGTTGTTAAAACGATTGAGAGCTACGACCGTAGGTGACTATGTACGGTAAATATAAGTACCCCGTAGCTTTACCACAATACATTAATGTACAAATAATGAGTATATGATGTATATATGAACATATAAATATTGTGCACAACTGTGCATATTAATTAGTGTGCAAAATAAAATTATTCTCGAGGATAAATGTGGGTTGATCGTAAAATTATAAAACAGTTAGATAATAATTTAGAATTTTTCAAATGATATTTTTTCGTAAATAAGCACTGTACATTCCCAAATCCTGAAATAGCTTAAGCCCCCCTCCCCCCCCCCCCCGGCACGGAGTTATGTTTCAGTATTCCTCAGAAAAACACGGCTCCGCCCATTCACTAAGTTCAAAGAGTAAACCTGTAAATACTTATACATAGCGATTTTACGAAAGAAAATTTAACAGGAAACCTTACCTGTAATGCGTATATATATATATATATATATATATATATATATATATATATATATATATATATATTACATATTACATATTACATATTATATATATATATATATATATTATAATATATATGTATATTATTAATATATATGTATATAAACTATTTGATAGAATATAGAATGATAATTTTTTCTACGCTGAGCTATTATTAAGCGGCTTTTTGCGCGAGTAATTATACTGATTAATATAAGGCGGAAGGGAACACGAGTAAAATTATATATCGAATTACCTTTGAAGTGTGAAAAATTCCGATGAGGATAGCACATCTGATAACGACAGTCGTATCAGGTTACGCACACACAGACTGTTGTAGGAGTAAAATTTAGGCGTCGCGTTAGTTTTTGCCGAGGTAAAAGTACTCACTAGCGTATTCTCTCGATGGACTGAAAAATTGTTAAGACCCTTCTACTCCATCTGAGTCAGGGATGCGCAACTTTATGAGCCTGTTCTCGGAAACACAGCTTTAATCAGTCCGAGTAAGAAGGTTGTTGCAATGCGACGATAACAGGAACACATAACGGAAAGCGATTTTTTAAGACAAATCGCCGAGGCAACCGATTAATTCGCGATATCATTTGCCGTTCTCGCGTTATTTAAAATACATTATATTCGTGCGGTTACAGGTGTTCGGGAGAAATGAATTAGAAAGCTGATCGTGAAAAGTCGAAAGTTCTAGCGATTCCGTTTACTTCAAGGTAGTAGCACATGATATTTAAAATATATTTATTTTCGGAAAATTCAAATATCTAAATATTTGCTTGAACATTATTATTTTTTGCAATTTTCGAAAATATTTAATTAAGAAAAAAAAAAGAATAATATTGGGGACCAGTATTGGATGCGGTTGCCGTAAATTATCGTTATAGTTCATTTTACGTATCGGCGGGTTTTATTAACTACCCTTTGCATTATGCCGTATTTTCTTTTTTTTTTCAATCTCCAAAACTTTACTTTTCTCATGTGAACGGCACCGTCGTAATTTATGGAAATTTCGAGAAATACTTGAAAGTGAATGATTCGTTTTTCTATAACTGAGTGTCATAAATCTGCGAGTTCTAAAGAGTACTAATTTTCACGGATTTTTAAGATTCCCATGTAAAATTCAATAAACTTTTATTATTCAAGCCCCAATACCAAATTTGTGTCGTCGCATATAATTTCGCGTACATCTCTTCCCGAGGAGGGGATTAGAATAATAATCTTGTTTTTATTTGATATTTATTCTGTATTTATTTTATATTTTAAATTTTACTATCCAGTATACTCGCGTAATTATTCAGCAAATAGCGATGCAAAGTGCAAATGTAATAACATTCTAAAATGGAAGTTTGCTTATAAAGCAGGTGAAAAAGAAAAGAACTTTTTGTTTACCTTCGCTAGATCAGTCAGCTCGTTTGCAGCACGACGAGCTCATTTGATTATAATGAAATGTTTTCATTAACGACGTATATAATATACGTTTTTTTAAAAATATAACCATCAGTTACTTACGACAGAGTTCTTATTGTGTCCGTGTATCCTTTTTTCTCCAAAGTGAGAGATTACTATATTTTAATTCTATTTAATCGTCAAGACTTCGCTAGATGGTCACCCATGACCGTGAGAAGAATAGTTGATGTAACACACCTTGCGGAACATTCTACGATATATAATCGGGCATATTCTTTTTTATAATTTATTATTGAAAATATTTTTCTGTGTGATGCGATTTTATTCTTACATAATACGTAAGGCGAATTAAATTTTACCTTATGTATAAGATTTTTGCGCCAAAAATTTCAGCGAGAAAAAGAGAGGCCGAGGCAGAATTTATCACTGAAAACCAGTTTAAACTGCTTCAGAAACAGAGAGTTTCCAATGGCACTGACAGAGAACCGAAAACAGGTTGTCGGATCCATATGACAAATCAGTTTTTAAAATTGCTTTAAAAAATTAAATATAAACTTGATTCTTTGATGAGGTATCCGACTCTTCCTGAACGCTCAAATGCGAGGGTCTCCTATAATTCTTACGGGAGAGACGGTATTTCACTTAACCATGGCAATTTCCGTAAAAAGAAATAATTATAAACAATCGCTCTATAAGCGTGATTACAGAATTTCATTATTACTCCGGCGTGAGAATGACGTAGTATCATTAATATTTAATTTAAACTGAAGTAAGGCAGAATCAATTCCAATTAGACAAAAAATTATTTCGCAGAAAACTTAAAATAAAATAAAAAAAAAAAAAAGAAACGTTTTAAAAATAGGCTTTTATTTATGGACTAAAAAGTACAACTTTCATTAGTGTGCGACTACCAGATACGCATCTTAACATTAAAATGCAAAACTACAAAATACTATTCTGAAAAATAAAAGCGGGGACCGCAGATTAATAATTAAATATTAAAATTCCCCCCGTTTCAGCACCCCGAGGGTCTAATTTTGAAGTTGGAAACCCGGATGTTTTATACTATTGTATTGTCATCTATAACACGCATTTCTGCAAAAGAACATTTTTTGAATTCATCGGGAAGTAGGTGAAAAATCGTTCGCAAGATTCCCCGCAGACAGACAGACAGACAGAATGATAGACAGACTGACAAAGCGAGTTAAATAAAAGGCTATAAAAATGAAGAATAACGTTTAAAATTAAGAAAGCTTTTACTTGTTCGTAAATGTTATTTAAACATCGGGTCTTTTAACTGAAATTATATGAAATATGCTAGTGTTAAAATGTAATTTTCAATAAGTGAAATTTCTATAAATTACATTGTTGTTTTAAAAAAAAATAAAATAAAAAAAAACCTATTCCGTGGCATTTTTTTTTTTTTTTTTTTTGGCCTGGCATAGAACCATTTGGCCATTTTATCAAATACGACAACTTTCATTTCCTCCTTATTCTATTGTAATTATAATTAATATTAATTGTGATCTACCACCAAACGCAAGTAACATCGAAAGAATGTACTTCGTTATAATAGATATTCGAACAACCATGGCCATCAGTGATTCACATGACCCACGGAAATACAGAATAAGAGGGAAGATGAACTGACGGTATTTCGGCCAAAATGCCCTGGGAGCATCACGAGCACGACTGGACAGCAAGCAGAAGCGCAAATAAAAGCAACGCAGTGCAACAGAGTTATTTGAACTTTTTAAGTAGTAAATTCCAAAACATTCGTGGCCATCAGTAATCTGCACGACCCATATGGAAGCCAAAACAGAATAACTAAAAAGTTAAACTGACTGTATCGCGACCGGGGTGCCATGGACACGACAGGCACGACTGGACATCAAAGACCAGGAACGAAATTAGGAGAAACGTGATGCGACACAATTATTCCTTAGTTGGGATCCGAAACGAGCACCCTTTTATCTAAATTTAATCCTTAACTAATATTCTAGTCTTAAATCCAACTTGACCCTTAATTCTAACTGCATAGGTACCGCGCATTGAAGTTTAAATGATTCCATTTCTTCTAATAAATGAGAGTATGGTGATCAATGCACGATCAACAGTAAAGGGATGATGTAATATGGAGGAAGTATATTAAGTCTTCAAAAAATACAACTCTATCTACAGCTTAAACAGCAAGTGGGGTTGATATCTTCACAATGGAGCTAACGTGTCCGCTGCAGTTACCACAAAACGGAGCTACATCCACAAAATTTAGACGCACTATTCTGTTATG
This sequence comes from Icerya purchasi, assembly GCA_039619475.1. Lineage (NCBI taxonomy): Eukaryota > Metazoa > Arthropoda > Insecta > Hemiptera > Monophlebidae > Icerya > Icerya purchasi. The sequence goes on from CM077115.1 coordinate 383,518,715, forward strand.
CCCCATACGAAGTCTGCAGATAGTAGTCCCAAATTTCGTACCAAACTATCCCGCATACTAGAGATAGTCTATAATACCACGGCCTAACTGGAAGAGTCGACTGCACTAATTCACGAGATCTATCTAAACTGGAGACAGTTTTAATAATTTCTTCCCCTTTCCGAAAAGAGTTATCTCTTTTAATCTTCTCCAAGAGATCTTGGTTGATGAAATATAGGCGGATATATCGACCTGTCTAAAGCGGCGTCTTTGGCCGCCCGGTCCGCCACTACTTTTCGTTAAAAACAATCCCATAGTGACCATGAAGCCAATAGAACTTTAACCCCCTTTATCCAGAATTACGGAGAAAGTTTTGATTTGATTTTCAAAATCAGTCGGTGACCAAGATAACTAAAATTGCTATTACGAAGAGCTAACACAGGGTACACCTACTATCCGAACAAATTACCGTATTTCCTCTACCATATGCTGCATTTAGCATGCAGTCACAGACCTTATCAATATAGCCAGCAACTTGGCTGTAAAAACGGAAACCTCCGGAGGCAGCTTCGTAAATATTAAATCACTTCCCACTACAAAAGCGGCGCCTACCGTTCTCCTTGAACCCTGTAAACTCGCCCCACCTGTAAATATTCTTAAGAAACCAGGATGTTCTGATTTCATTAATTGCACGAAGTACGAATTACACACATGGTGGGGAAGGCATTCTCTGTTTTCACATCAACCTCTGTATTGATTGAATATTATACGGGAGACCAAAATATCTGAACGGCAGCCTGGAAATAACAGCTGGACAAAATGCGATGTACCTGCTGACATTTCTGATTAAAAGTGGCTTCTTACGTTGAACGAATCTCCACAATCGTTTGAAATTTTAACCAAGTTTTCTAATAATAAATGGAAATTACAATAGATACCATACGCAAAAGAAAGGTCTCGTTTTATGGCCATCTTAAACGGATGGAGCCGGAAAGACTAACCAAAAAGATATTCGACTTTTTTGATAAAAATCAGAATCCACGAATAGGTTGGTTTGTGGAAGTTAAAAAAGACACTAAAATGAAATGAAGATAGAAGAAGAAGAAATTCAAGATAGACAAATATACTTAGAACAAAAAAATAGCAATGTTCAAAAGCTTTAAAGAAAAACAGAAGAAGAAAACTGGCAAAATATGGTCGCAGGGAAGAAAAGAACACCGGCAGAGGATGAAAAAAAATTGGCTGGAGAGGAAGGTGATGAATCGTGCTTAAATTATTTTACGCGGTCCTTAGATGGCCAAATTCGAAAAAAATAAAATAAAAAAAAATAAATTTAAAACCTATCTACCAGCAGAGATCTTCTTATCTACAAGGGGTGGAATTTTAGATACAGTCTGAAGACTTATTATGGAAGGGGCTGATCAAATATTTTCAGTTATGATCCTCAGTCCCAAATTTTTCAGTAATTCCAATTTGCTTAAGAGCGACTTGGAAGTCGACCTATAAAAAAAAATCGTACCGTAATGAAGTTTGGATTATTGTAATAGCTTTATGAAGGAAACTCAACCGAGACATCTCGCCAGAAAGTATCGCTAATAGCTTTCAACCGATTAAAGGTGCTACTAGGTAGCTCTGGATTAAGTGTGTGATAGGTCCAGGGCTACGGATATATTAGGGGCTCTTTTCGAAAGTGACAAAAAAATAGGAGTTTTATAGAATAACTAAATTTTCTTTAATTTAATTTAATTATATTATTCTGAGTTCCCGAATTAACATGTAATTATTAATGTAAACAAAACTAAATATCATATAGACAACGGGTAGAATTTTCAGCGTCAAAAAAAAAATACATATATATAGTTTTAAGCAATGAATTTTTCAGGAAATTTTAACCAAGGATTTGCATAAAAGGACAGTGCGTGTGCGCGTGTTGCGGGTGTACACACGTACACACATTCATACAGACAATTCCTAAAAACGTAAATTCCAACTCGTTATAACTTAAAGAAAATTTCTGGTACGTCTAATGGAACTCGAAATTGTACTATTACGATATTTCCTCCTCTAGGAAGAAATAAAAATGGATACAAAATTATTAACAAATAAATGTATTAAAAAATGCGCTTGCTCCTGTAAAGTTAATTCTATTTATTTAAAAAAAAAAAAGTTGATGTATATGACAAATGATAGATTAATTTTTTATTACATGTCGGAAATAGGTGCCTCTTGGGGACGACCCCTTTATAAGGCATGGCCCGGGGCTGCATACCCCCCTAGACCCCCCTAAATCCAAGCCTGGCTGTTGGGATTGTACATGAAATGTGCAAGTTAATCTGGAATGCAGATAAATTCCCGAACATTTAACCCGCTTAGAGAACGTAGGAAAGTAAAAGCGGCCGCCGAGAGAAAGGAACTGGTCCTCAATATATTCTCATCAGATCCATTAGGCTTAGTATCCATGGGGCTTACTTTACTTATGTTGAGAGTAGTATTTAAGAGTAAATATCGTAACACATGATTTAGATGGAGATAGATCCAATCCAATCCTTTAAAAGGCGTCGTGAGTACCATCTGAGGATTGATTTTCTTCAGCACATCTGGAGAGACTTTTATTTCTACTATGGCATATACAACAAAATCATCCGCATATGATAATATACTCGATTTTGAAGATGACCGAGTCGAAAAGATTTACGCCTATGTAAGACCGCATGGACCCTTCTAGGCGAAACAGTTACGAACATTAATAAAGCGTAAGTGAAATTGTTCTATATCCACAGAGTGCAGCGTGGATTTCGAACCAGACCGTAGTTGCCGAAATAGCTCGCTGAATGACTCGCTTAGTTAGATTAAAGCGGTTCGACTTCGTTATTATTCTTTGCCGTATGACGGTGTTATTAATCGATTGTTCGAAGTAAATAGTGTAGTTATTCTCTCATACATTTCTATTAATTTTTACTCTAAGGCAAAAAGGTTTCAGCGCTAAAGTTCATCTCAGTAATTAACGGTTCGCATTGTAAGTGCCCTGGAAATTTTATACGAGAATAGTTGTAACTATTCAATTGATGAAACCCCCTTCTGCTTATGTCAAGCTATCGAATAATAAAATAGTTTAAAGTTCGGGATTTGTTAAGATTATTCCAAGTACCAAAAAAAAAAAAAAAAAAAAAAAAAAAAACACACAACTAAAAAACGAAACACACACGAGAACTTGATTTTCTTTTCTTTTAATTATTTCATTAATTACTGATAGGGTGGGGATGGGAAGAAGTAAAAGAAATATTACGATATAATCATTTGAAACATTTTAATAATTGGTATTATTAAAATTCGTCAAGCAATTAATTTTCACCGAGAGCGTCATTCTACTTTAATAATTCAATTAATACGAGAATACACAAGCTGATAATAGATGATTATGCAAATGTGTATTTTTAAAATTGAAACTATGCGTAACAATTTTCTATCTAAATTATCCGGCCGCCTATATTCCGAACTGCGATATAAAGTTGTTATTTCAAGTTTTAGAGACACCTCTGTATTAGAGACCGTCAAGCAACTTTCTCAGTATATAAATATTGAAATGAACTCTACCTTTTATGACTGGTGAAATTGCTTTCTTACGGCGAGCTTATTTTCTTTTTATTAGATAGACTGCACATCTTTTGATGTTGTTTTATGTCGAACTTTTGAACGCAATTTTACCATTATTTATTATTAAATTTGAAAATTTGGCTGCTCGTGAATAACCCAAACTATTAGTTTTTGAAAAGGAACGAATAAATTAAAGAAGTTTATTTTTAATTCGTTAAAAAAAAGAAACCGATAAATACGAACAGTGTAAGAGTAACACGGTTATATTCCGGCACGTGCGACTGTATGAATATTACAAAATTATTTTTAAAGCATTATTAAGTAATAACTTCACTTTTAGAATGACTGTAAACAGTGCTAGGAAACTTCATCAGTTGTTCTCAAATAATTTTCTCACATATATCGATGCGCAAGTAAAGGACTCATAGCTTATAATGTATATTTTGTATATTTTAAGAATTTTTACGCATTTTTAATATATACACACACACCCGCGTATAATTTTATGTTATATTCGAAATTGTCGAAAACAGTCAAAGCAAATGTTATTTTAAAATTATCAATTAGTGTAGGAAATGTGCGGTATCTAAAAGAGATTTTATGATTTTTTCACTTTTTTTTTTTGCAAGTTTGTTTTTCTAGATTCTTTTGCAGTGTGTTCATAGAGCAAAAAAAAAAAAGGACTAAGCTGATTACATTCGAGTATGCACACACGTTTGCAGTTAATCGCGGAAAGTAAAACTGTAATTATTTCTTCTGAATTGTGTTTTGAAAACTACACTGTATAAAAAAAAAAAATTCTTCTTTTTTGTCCATATCTTGTAGCCGTTGTTTTCTTCAATTAAAAAAAAAAAGAATCCCCTTTCACAATATTTCTTTTTTTTTTTCATAAACGAAATTAAAACAAAATATTTGCTTTCCGAGCTTTTATAACTTTTTCGCGAACGTTTTCACATCGACTTTCTCTTTTCTAACCACTCTATCTGGTTGATTTGCTGTGGGTTCCCAGTCATACAGGCATTGAGGAAATGAAATTTACGATCTTTTAGCTAGGCTTGATGCTTCCTTCTGTCGAGGAGAAGAGAGGAGAGTACGGTTAAAACAGCGTAGGGGAATAATAGAAACGACAACAGAACGAGGAAGCGAAGGAAACTCGAGAAAGCAGGGGAATCGGAAACGAAAATTTTAGATAGATAGATAAAGGAGGAAGAGAACGTATATATTATTAAAATGGAATTTTTTACATAAAGACATGATATTAGAGTACAGAATTCTTTATGATTGGTATAAACATTTATATATATATATATATATATATATTATATATTAAAAATATATGTATATTCGTGAATATATTTATATCAACTATGTCCTGCGAAACAGAGGGAGCGTTTTGTTTGATTTAACAGACGCGAGACATAACTTTCTTCTTGAATTGGATGTAATAATTTTTAAATTTAGATTAATACAAAATTCGAACCATTCTTACACAAATCGTGTATAATTACTTTGCTTTGCTACCCCAACACAGTCAGATCGGCGTTCTACTATTTCCAACCCTCTTCAATTAACCGTAAATAACCGTCAACTGCAAAATAGGCAATTGTTGCTGTCTCTCGATAAATAAATAATTAATACAAAATAAACTGATTTCTTTCCGTAAAGTTAGAGATTGCTCGATCCGTATCAATATTTTAAACCTTCACAGCTTAGTGTATCGCAGAATTTCTAGCATTGCCCCATTTGGGTCTAGTTGAAATAAGCGCATCGGTCCAATAAATAAATAATCGCGCACAATGCGCGTAAAAATTACAATGTTCGCGTACTTTTGAAGATTTTGATTAATTTTTCTTAAATTTAATATACGTACTAGATGATTTTTAAGAAAATGACGCCATAAGCAGTCTCCCTGCTAGTTACCGACAGAAACTATGCAAAGAGAATAAAAATATTTTTCCCTATATATCTGGAAAGCGGCTCATGGTGGTGGAGATGTGGTTACTGAGACGTCTGCTGAAGATAGCTTGGGCAGAAAAATGAACAAATATCGAAGTTCTAAGAAGAGCAGCAATTAACAAAGAAATGTGGAATATCATTTAAAAAAGGAAAATTAAATATTTTGGCGGCCACACAATCATAATCTGTGTAGAAGAATACCGAATTTTACAAACCATACTACAAGGTAGATAGAGAGTATCAAGAGGTAGGAAGAAGTTTGGACGGATAATGAACATAAAAGACTGGACAGGATTAAAAAAAAATTGAAAATTTGGTGAAAGCGACAAGAAGCAGAACATTAAAGATAGCCCAAGCGTCAATGATGTAGGGCACTAGAAGAAGAAGATATTCAGTCATCTTTTACCATTCAATCTTCGGACGTTGGTTGAACCATGCAGTAGGCCTATAGCCGTCTAATTAATTTTAACATTCCGTTGTTGTAGCGTAATTTTTCGTACCGAAATTTCAGAATTGAAAACCGTATAAGATGGAATTACTTTGCTCTACAAATTCAACTGTTAACACCTGTCTCCCGCTACCGATTAAAATTTTAGTATTTTGCACTATGAAAACACATTCCGATAAAATTCTATATACTTTAGATAATTTTACTCGAGTAATATATTATTATTCCAGCGAAATGTTCTCAAGTATTACCTGTCTTCTACTGGGCTATATGATACATTTTTACATTCTACTTACACGATATGTGGAAAATGTTTTTCTTTTTAATCGGATTCGAAGTATTCTATCCAGATATATATTAAAAAATATTATACTGAAATTTTATACTCTAACCGGACATTCTTCGAGCAGAAACGTGGCCTTGTATACATATTAACTAGGGGTAAATCAGTTACAGAAGTATAACGAGAATAATTGTCGCAAGAATCAGCCCATTAAACTCTCCAATTGAAAAGCGTAATTTTTGAAGTGCGGAAATTACACGCGGTGTTGCGCAAAACGTAAAAAGGCTATTGCGCGTCGTAGCTTCCCTGCCCGGCTTATCTGGTTGACTGTTACGAGTGATTCCAAATTGGAAGGGAATCTGTTGGAAATTAACTTTTTGACATCGTTGGCTGTAAAAATTAAGCGTTTGACGGAATGGCTGCATGGATGTGCGGGATAATTAAAATTATAAATAGCTAACATATTAGATGAGACAACGCGAGAATGTGAAAAATTAGCAAAACCATCGTCGACCAGTCCACTATTGTGTAAAGCTTCTAGAGACTGGTATAAAGTTCATCTTTTATACGGAATAAATGGTGCACAATTAAAGTCCGGATTCCTTCGCTCTTTATACCTAATCGGCGTTTGCGTACGCGAGAAATTTTCTTTTCACGTTCGACTTTAAAATGGTATATTTTTAGACAGAACATAATCAGCTTGTAGAAATTCACAGGCTTACCTGCCTATGTCTGCAGTCGTAAAAGGGTAGTAGAACTGTCATTGTAAGACAGACTCTTTATTACGGGCCGGCCGACGTTGATCCACTGCTACAGTAGACACCTTTAAAAAAAAAACCCAAAACACTCCCCGTTTACTGTAATACAAATGACGTTCGTTTTAGAATCCTTGACCACGTTGCAGTTATCATCGGACGAGTTATATCTCGTCTTATTCGATTTCAAGCCTTCTGACCAGCTCTGCTCGTTCTCGCTTGCTGTGCAGATCTAGTGAAGCTCGCGACAATATTCTAGCCATAAGTCGGACATAGACAAGGCTGCGCTTAAAACTGATCGTGAATATAGATGACTTTTAATCGATATGCGTGTATAATGTGTAATTGTAGTCCTGATATGCATTTGTTTGTACGTCGATATACGCGTTCGTTAATGAGATTACTTTAGTATCTTAAACTATTCCGCGCAACTAGTTTATTTCGCGTCATCTAGCAATCTTAATATTTGCCATTTATAAAGAACAATAATTATTAGAATGAATATAGCAGGGAGTAGGTAAGTAATGCACACATGCTGATGGAAGAACGTGAATGAAAAGAAATACTGAAAGTAAAACTAAATCAACAATTCTTCAGAAATCATATATATTTCCTTTTCAACATTCGTTAACGCTTCTAAATTTCCTCCAACTCGGAACCGGTTTTTCGATTCCACCGAGGAAACATTTTCGAATTTACTTCGAAGATCCGGGAAGCGCAACGGCTGCTTCCATTTCATTATCCAACGCGTAATAGTGTCAAATTCTTTTTCGTCGTCGAAAAAAGAAAAAGATCGCGGGGAGCCAAATAGGGGTAGGTAAAATGCGAAATTGTGTGGAAGCAGAGCCGCTGAATGGGCGCTTCAGTTGCACATTTGTGTGTGGTCTCGGCCAGGGATGAATCCAGTAGGGGTTTTGGAGGGGGCAATGCCCTCAGAACTCTAAAATTGCCCCCCAGAACTTAATACAAGCTGTTTAAGAATACAGCAGTTTAATAGGAAATCAAATTCTTTTTATTCGCTTACAGTTATGTCAAAAGTTGCTACCAAAACATTTTGAAATGGTTCAATTAGTCGTATATTTTTAAATTTCAAAATTACGAGATTTATTTTTAACGAAAAAATGAAACTTCGTAAAATAACAATTAAAAGAAAAATGACCTTTTAAAATCTGACTTTGGCGTTTGCGTGTTATTCTATAAAAAAATTGATGCGCTTTCATTGCAAATACGCGAAAGATGTAAAATACTCGCGAGCTAAAAAAATTATTCGCTGCAGTTGATATTTCTTGCCCGTTGGAATGTTTTTACACAATATGATGCTCTTTAATGCTACAATTAGAATTAATCATTTTAAAACCAGTTGAGAAAACATTGTTGTTTATAATCGCGGTTATTTTACTTGAAATTTATCGTTCACACTTGTATTTCATTATTTTAAATTACGTAATAAATCATGTTTTACATATTTGGTTTTATTCAGGAATATCCTCAAAAAATTATCTCAGTAAGAATATAAAAAAAATCTCTGCCCCACCCAAGAACATAAATTGCCCCCCCCCCCCCCCGCGAAAAACAGATTTCTGAATTCATCACTGGTCTCGGCTGTCCTGCTGTAAGATTTTTCGTATTGACCCGACAGCGGCATACCCGCTGTTAACACGTTAGTTTTTTAAAGTCCTCTTTACATATATCTTTCAGAGTTCACAGTTGTCCTGGCCGCAAATAATCGGTCAAATAAACAAATCTTTGCTAGCGTCGGAAGAAATTTTTTTGGCCGATACTTAAAAAGGTGTTTTTCTTCAAGTTGTAAAATGATGAATCCAAGAGTCACCCCCGCGGTTACAATGTTCCACAAAGGGAGGCATCTCTTTCGTCTTCTCTCAATACCGCTGAAGAAATTGCCGACAAAAGTTGTGACATTGCTTACTTTTTATCGGTCAAGCGTATCCATCGGGAACAGACTTTACGGTACCCGAACTTTTCAATGACAAATTCGAATACACTTCTTACTCTGCTGCTGGCAGTGCATTTTGGGGTAATTCGACGACTCACGCGAAGAAAATTGTCCGTCCGCACGTTGTCGATCAATCGTTACGTCAAAAATACTCGCTTTACCGGGAGTTCACTATCGCGAAATTGTATGATCCGACGGATTAATACTATAGCATCATCACCGAAAACGCCTTTGACCATGAATTCATTCTATTGCTGCGCCTGTTCCACTCGCATTGACATTGCAGCTATACACATGTCTTAATGACGAAGTGGCTCCAGAAAACGAATTAGTAAACAAAATTCAAAGAAACTTGACTTATGTTTAGTGGAGGCATGTTGCTAAATGCTATTACGTTCTCCATCTTCATTTCGTTCGCGTTCTACGAGCGCCTATACATTTCTTATCAACCTTCCCTCGTATTTACGCTGATAAAATTGAAAATTATTGTTAATATTAAAATAATATTGCCGGAGTTAAAATTTATACTTAGCCTGTGCTTTTTTTTTTTTAAAAATTCGCAAATTTCATTATACCACATAAAGTTATTAGAGAATTTGAAAAGCGGTTCTAAACATGACGTAAAAAATAAACAGTATCATAATTTTAAACAATTATTAAAGAAAAAAAAAAATTTCTTAATAGTTTGAAAATGCAGAATCCGCGAGATGAATTGCGTCTATATGTGCCCTCTATATTCTCACTTTTCCATCTCCTTCTGTTGTTCCCTTGTTATCCGCATTCATTTCCTCTGTCTCTAATCGTTTCTTGATATAACTTGTCGCTCCATATGTCATTCTATTCTTTTAATCTTTTGTGCTGGGTAAATGTCCTGTGCTGGCGTGCCCATTTAAAAAATAAAAAAAAAAAAAAAAAAAAAAAAAAATAGATATGACAAAAGGGAAAAATTGCGTCTATATACTTTTTATTTAAAATTAATACTGTAAAAAAAAAACGAAAAAAAATAAATTCGTCGTAGTTCGAAAAAGCACAATTTGTAAGATGAGTAGTGTATTGGAATTTCATACATACTTCACTACGAAAGCGATTTTTATATTGGGTTATTATGGAACAATAACTACATTCTTTTTAACAGCGTCTAAGAAAATAATTTAACAACCGAAATATCCTTTTGTCTTCCTTTGATTTCTTTTTAGATAAATTATTTCTTTATTCTCCTTCATCTTTTTATGTGTTTCTTTCACTTTTATGAAGTACAGCGTGGAACTACGTTTTTCTGTTTTTTTCCGACAATTTTATTTATACACATCTTTTTCGCTTGTATTTTTTTTTTCTTTTTCTTTTTGGTTTAGAACGTAGTGACTCAACTGGCTACCTTTAATTATATTTAACAGAAGAGATGATAAAGTTTAACCCCGGTATCCTTTGTTGCTTTTTCGTTCACTTATGTTTTTCTATTTACCTCCTTGCTAATTTAGCTATTATACTCTTGGCGTCTTTGTAGCTACGTTTCTTTTTCTCTTTTCTTCTTCTTCTTAACCCTATTATTATTATTATTATTATTATTATTATTGTTATTTTTTCGTTTCTATTTCTAATATTTATTTTCAAAATTTCGTAACTACATCTAGCTCGTCGACTTGGTCTGATACCGATGAGTTTAAAAAGACAAAAAAGGAATAAAAACATGTTCTTCTCGAGTCGACAAACACATTCAAAATTAAATGTATCATTTGTACGCATGATATAAAAATAAAAACGAATAATTAGAAGCAGAAAATTTTGGCGCATTATTGTGCAGATTATTCTACCAAACAAAAATTAGTATTCTCAAAGAAGTTGGCAACTAACTCTAACAGACGGTATTAAAGTCAGTCGAACCATTTTATGTAACGAAATATGTAACGAAATATGTAACGAAAAATGTAATGAAAAAATGTCTTAATTTTATATTATGAAAGTTAAATGTTAGGATAGGATTTTTGTGATTATGTTATTTATTTTGTGTTGATGCCAGTAAGAATTACGTTGTAAATTTTTATCATTTTATACAACGTAATTCTAAATCGGTCCACATGAATATAATAACATAATCACAGAAATCCTATAAAATATAACAAAAACGTTACATAAAATTGGAACATTTTGCGTTACATAAAATTGGGAATTTTTTCTAATGAGGGGTAGCCTAAGAATTACGTTGTAATTAATATATATAAATACTTAAACCGATATAGGCGTTTCACGTTAAATCAACGGTTCTGTGCCCCAGCACAGCCGCACCCAAATTTTTAAGAAAATTTTGCATACTATTCAAAGCGACAAAGTGTTTCTTTTCGATATATATTTCAATATTAGCAGTTGTAATAGCAATTCCTTCATTTTAAGTATCGTAGAGAACAAACAATATTGTTTTTATATTTTTTTTTCTCTAAATATTAGGACTATTTTCTAAACCCGGTATAGAGGCTGCGTAGCACGATTCCAATTTCGCTTTGAGCTCATAGAACTAACGAAGCAATTTGCATACAAATATTACATAAGCGATACGAAATGTTCGAATTGGTTCCAAGAGCAATGCAAATGGGTAGAACATTTTACACATTCAATATTTCCACAGCTCGCTATAACCCACACAGTAACCAGAGGTGTGCAGTTATTCCGTTAGCTGCTATATAGCATTACGTGATGCGAGCAATGCAAGGATTAGAATATTTCTGGGTGAAATTGGTTAACAAAACTGGAAGAAAATTGTAACAATTGCTCAAGCTTATTGCCTCTCATCTTTCATTATACTCACCGAAATATTTCTATTGTAATCGTAACTTTTTTTTTCTCTATTTTTTTTTATGTTTTCATTTTCTTAAGGCTGTATCATGCAATGAAAACGACTTTATGAGAGAGCACCCAATAATACTAATCGAGCAGGGGGGAGGGCTAGGTAAATATTACAAACTTGAAAGCGAACGACAAGAAAAATATACAAGTTTTCTGTTGTACGTGCGAGAATTAAAGATTAGTGTTAGCCTACTCAACTTTTTTTGTCTTTCACATCGTGTACAGGCATTACTAACTATCAGAATCTTGATTTGATATTAGTAAAAATGATAATTATTGCACTAATTAAAGACAATCCTTACCAGCATTTGTATGTGCGTGGGGGAGGGGGATTTCGAATTAATACCGCGAATCACAGGTTCTAACTAAAATCACTTCAAAAATAAACTACCGGGATTAATTCCATCGTATATTATTTTCACACACACTCAAATATACATACATATATATATATATATATATATATATATATATATATATATATATACATACACACATATATATATATACCCAAGCTTCTTCTTCTTTAGGTGCCGTACGCTACATAGCGCGTTGTCACAACCTATTCTTAAACTTTTAGCTGTACCGATATAGGTTGTGTACCAGGCAAATGTTATATTCAAAACGCAGATGTACACACGCAAGACTACATTCGGAACTGATTAGTAATCGTTTGATTTATCGATATACAAGTGCAGTCCCCTGTGTGTCTGCTGTGTACTGACCTAGCGCGCATATGATGTTGTACGTGGTGGTTTGTCTTTGCTTTTCACGTGATTATTAGCGAATATTTTAATTTAATTTTTTGTAATAAAGCTTACCCAGCCTGAAATAATTGGATACCAGAGGAATCTGGGGAATCAAAGGCGGTCGGGAGAAAGGAACTGGCCCCCCTACGCTCCATTAGTGCCGTTGAGCTTAGTACACTGTGAACCTTAACTTCACAACTCTCGACACTCTGCTAAAGGATATGGGACTTATTTTAGTTTACTTTATATATGTGGCGGAGCAGTTCCTTTCTTTCGATCACTTTTGTGGACTTGGAAATTACTTAAGTCTGGCGTGACCTTCGGCACGGTTTGGTAACTGAATTTATTACTTATTGGACTAACGCGTTGCATACGTGCCCTTAATTTTTTTACTGATAAAGTGGGCTCTTCAGTGTTATACATTTTTTAATTATTTAACGTGAAAAAAAAAAGGCAAAAATAAAACGAGGACGGGTATTTAAATAAAGAAAAAAAAGTAACCTTTGCTACATTAAGAAATTCGCAGATTTCGAATACTTTTATCCTGAATAATTTTCTGTACCTTTTTTTTTTAGTGAAAGTTTTTGCTTCGTAATACTGATAAGTCATCGACGCATTCTTCTTTTAGGAAACTTTCTCGGCGTAGGAAAGTACAGAAAGAAACTTTGCGTAAACTATAAACTTCGCTAAAAGCGTATGCATGTAACACCGTTTTTAGGATATTGAAACTTGCTCATTCGACTGCGTAGTGATTTAAGTTTCGCTGAGATTTTATTTATAATACAGATATTTTTTAGACTATTATTAAGTATTATTACCTGTCTTCTTTTGTATTTATTATTTCTTACCATTTCCCTTTCTTTTTCGTCAGTTATTTTTGTTTGATCTTTTTTGCTGAAAAATATCTAATTTAGTATGACAGTATCTGGGGTGACGAAGCTTTATTCGCATTTATCTGAATCTGTAATTAATTAAAGTACTAAATAGGTTTACACAAACGTATAAAATAAAATTTTTCTGATGAAGCACGTTGTCGCGAATATTCTAGCCATTGTTGATGGTGCTCAATACTTTTATCGTGTATTTTTTGGTTCACATTTCAACACCGCGACGAGTAGGTTCAACGATAAGGGTGTCTCTGCAATAGGCTCTGTTACAACATGGATGATTGAACATGTTCCTTAGTTAGAAATTCCAGAAAAAATGTATCCCCGCGCTTTCGCTCTCGGGGTATAATTAAATTCGAAAATAATAAATTATTTTGCCAGTACATGAAAATAATAAATTGCCGATTTCGGGAAGAGGCGGAGCAAAGTTAGATTGCAAATGGAATGAAATTCATCGTGTAAATCAAAATATAAAAAAAAGTTAAAAAAATCATAAACTAAAAATATTATTACAATTATCACGACTTGTGTATTTTAATTAAATCGCTAGACAAATCACAAACTTTCATCCTTTTTCAATAAATGCACTAACGAAGTATTGATAAACCTTAAAAAAATAATCGTGTTAAATATCAGATCATCCCCTTTTAAGCATAGAATTTTCTCCAACAAATGACCAACTGATTTATCTAAAGCCCAAAAAATTCTAATTCATGAATTTCATGGAACATTAGAGCCGTTTCCGAGAACCAAGTGCTATTATACATATATATATATATATATATATATATATATATATATGTTTATATATATGTGTATATACATATATAAACTCAGCCTTTGGAACCTCGCAATGGGGCAAGCCCATTTGACCCCCAATCTTTTTTCTTCTATACTGCTTTCAGAAGAATCATTTTCAATTGATTAAGTCATTCTTAGCCGTCTTGAACAAAAATGTCTTTATTGCTAAATCACGTTCATCTTATATGATTTATGACGGACATTGTAACGGGACATTCTTTGTAATGTGCTACGGATTAAGAATAGTTTTGCTCGGATTTATTTCTAACCTGCAGATCAGTCAAACTATATTCATGGGTTTTATATAACAATAATACACACGTAATGCGAAGGTTACAATGGCGTTACTTTATTTTTTTCAATTTTTAAAATTTATTTTAGTGTTTGCGTAATATTTAAAATCGCGCCATAAAATACTGCGAATAAATTTATTTCTACGAGAAATTTCGAAGCATTCAGCATGTTGCATTAACATTCGCCGCCATCCTAGAAACTGTTACACATGCAAGATAAAACGGTACTCAAAACAGCTGATTTCATACCTGCTGCTGGCAATACATAGGTTAGATCAACTGATAAATACTCGACTAGCAGTTTGTTTCTTAACAATATTGTCAGTTTCCCCGGTTTACCATAAAAGACAGAAGAAATTCAACAATTTTAAAGTAGTCCCAAGTGTAGGACACAAAAAGGTAACTTTAACATCGTGCGATCCAGACCAGGCAAAATCGAGACTGTAAGGAGTAAATTTTTCATTAGTTGTCTGTGCATTTTCCAGTGCTTTTAAAACGATTCAGTAACGCCATAAATATCCTCTCCAGTTTGTTGAAATAGTTGCCTAACTCAAATTTGCAGGCAAGACGAAATATATTTAATTTTTTTATTTTAATCTCTGCATTTGTAAGTCTCGTCACAGCGCAGGGGAAATTTAATTTAAAATTTCTATAATTTCTCCATGCCACTAAAGCGGTTATATACGGAACTTTTATTTTTTTGTAAGTTCACGCTTGCCGTTTTCATACTTCTTCGACATATTTAATTAAACGAGATGGTCGCAGCTTGTATATATATATATAATATATGTACACACATATATTATTCGTACTTTTTCTTTCATTGGCAGCGTCACGTACTTTCTGGTAATGCTAGTCCGCGGAAACGTCCAGTTATAACTGAAAAGTGTTTCTCATGCGTCTAATAATTCACCCGATGGTCGAATAATCGCAATGAACGACCGCATGGAAGAAAGCGATTTCTATCGGTCGTCGAATTGGATACATGGAATAACGCGGAAGGCGTAAAAGTTGTTCGGATCGAATAGTTCCAGCGTGAAAACTGCGCAACTGAAACGAGTATATTAAATGTGGGAACGTTTTCCTTCATAGTGGCTATTTGAGCGCCGTTTAGATGACGAGCATCTGCGTAGGGCAGCAACGGGACGACAGCGGTAGTTAATTTATCTGTTAACATAAAATTTTACTGCGAGCATTTTCGCAATGAACCAAACGAACCGTAACATACAGAGTAGAGAATTTTGAGAAAACGATGTAAATTGTTCCGTGCACTGAATTTTTTTATATTTTTTAGTCCTCGCCACTTTTGGAGCCAGGGTCAAAATCGAGTTCCACGCGGTCTTTTGCTTATCGCGGAATGTGACGATCTTTCGATACTCTATCCCCTAACTTGTGTTCAATGGATCTGAATATCGCGGTCCAGTTCTGCTTTCTCCGTTTGGACATTTCGTTCTGGTATGTAATGCTCGGTTTCAGAAATTATTATTAGGTATGACAGCGACTTGACAGTGTTCAGATTAGTAGGATTTTTAGCGCGGTCATTTTTTGCGTAAATTTCCCAGAGTTAGAATCGCAAGTGTTATTATAGTTAAAGAAAAACAAATTCAAACAATTTGTGCACTAAATCGTTTTACTCTTATAGTTTTTATTTACTCCAGCACAAATTTAATATAATCGTTTTTTTTTTTAGAAATACGAGAATGACTTTTGGGTTCTCGTCAAATAATTCGGTTTCCTACCGTTCGAAATTCGGCTCCTGTGATGCTTCAATCATTATCCATGCGTCTGCGAAAAGTAACACATTCATTTTTTCCTTTTTCACCCACTAATCCCATCTGCTGTCATCCATGATATTTAGGCGCACACACCCATATACACATGTACACACATACATACAGCACATATATATATATATATATATATATATATTTACATATGCACTATCGCATACATCTCGCGCATGTGCCATCACTGCTAATTGATTATCGCTTCCGTTATCAGTAAAATTGCTTAGAGTCAGATGTACAATCTGAGAACGAAATTTATATATACACAGGCGTGGAAATTCCTGGCACTGAGCTGAGACATTGGAGTCTTGATCAAGCTGGTGTATGTGTCGTGTATGTGAAATTAATCGTTTGCATTGCGATTACCGTTGCTAATGAATAACGAATACTGGCGATCTTAATCAGCTGATAATTTCGAAAATTAATGTCCTGCCAGTGGCCGTATTAATTGTCCTTCCTTTTGGTAGCCAGAAAAAAAAAAGAAGAAAAAAACTACCGATCGACATTTCTGCTAGTAGTTAATTTCGCACCTTACCACTTTGCTGCCTTTCATTGTAATCACTGAATTACAGCTATATCAGTTTATCCAGCACCGTTTAAATTGTGTATTTAAATCTTTCCCTAAGCGGAATATGTGACATCTTGAGGTTCATGTGCTGGAGTTACTTTTATTTCGCCATATCCTGCAAACAAACTCACGACATGTTACCAGTACGTGTCAAATGAAGAAAATTGCTTCATGTAGGAGGCAGTGTAGTTGTTGAAATTTGGCCATTTTTGTAATCCTTTTTTTATGAAAAAGGAAATGGAGGTTTATTTGCAAATTGCGGACAGTTTTATTTTTTTATCAGTAATATGACAGAAAAAGTGATAAAAATATTCTATTATTCATTTTAATTCTGGACTTGAGGATCCCAAACTCATAAAATTTGGCGCCCGAACTATGATATTTTTTACAATTAATGAATTCATTTTTACAATTTTAACATACATATGTGTATACATTCTTCCTTCATAAGTGTATATATATATATATACACATATATATGTATACATATTAATTACAATGTAATTCTTAGGCTACCCCCATTCGAAAAAATGTCCCAATTTTATGTAACATTTGTTATATTTTATAGGATTTTTGTTATTATTATTTAAAAAATGTCACAATTTTATGTAATGAAATATGTAACAAAAAATGTAAAGAAAAAATGTCTTAATTTTATATAATGAAAGTTAAATGTTAGAATAGGACGTTTGTGGTTATGTTATTTTTTTTTTTTTGTGTTGATGCCAGTAAGAATTATATTGTAAATTTTCATCATTTTATACAAAGTATAGAAGAGAAAGAGACAGAAATGAAGTAAGAGGTGTCAAGGGGCACAGCCCCTTGCGAGGCCAAAATGGCCGAGTTACATATATATACATACATATATATATATATATATATATATATATATATATATATATATGTGTGTGTGTGTGTATGTATATTGTGTTTTATGTAATCATTGATTGCTTTTATCTGTTTATTTCCTATTCCAAGTTTGCAAATGTTTAAAAGGAATTAAAATGTTTAATTCAGAAAGAAATTTTTATAATATTATATATTTTGCACAAGAGATAATACAGCTCTATACTTCACACAGACTGGTTTCTACTGTCTTTTTTTCTCTTTCAAAATTAAAAATGAATTTGTTGTTTATGAATTTTTACAGAAAGCGCTTTCTGTATAATAATAATAATAATAAAATTAGTATCCTATAATTAGATTTCCGATTCATTCATCATCGTTATTATTAGTAGTAAACTTTTCACATTAATATTATTTCTTATCAGTGCAAAGCTATAAATCATTTTTAATGACTCGCTTCAAAATAAGCGGCCAAGTTGTTTTGAATATAAATCTCGGTATTTCGCTCCGAATTTCAATGATCTTTTGCATTTGTTTAATTCTTCTTTCTAGTTCTATCGGACAGTAATTGAAGGAAGAATGCAATTTTTTAATTTTAAATACTCTGATAGAATTAACAAAAGCATGTATTTGTCTCATGCTTATGCAGATAGATTAAATTTTCTTCTGCTGGCATATTTAAAAGGAATTTATAGTATAGTCTTTATGTGTGTAGGGTAATAAAACTATTTACACAAAATGAAAAATTGCTATGTAGGACAAATATAACGAAATATAGTAGTAAACGTGAGAAATAATGAAGAGTAAGACGAAGTGAAAATGTGTAAATAACATTGCAACAAAAACGTTTGCACATAATGCATAAGCGTATGTGTCTACTCATATAGCGCGAGATAAAATAAACGCTGAATGAAACGATCTCCATTTTGTCACAATTTCCTAATGCCTCAAGTACATACATAATTAAATTAAAATTGTTTAATTACGAAATTGTTCTTATAACATGAAATTTAAAATAGCACCCTTATGCACACATTGGGTAGATTATAATAGAATATATACTAATAACTTAAACTAGAGATTGTTTATTTGCTACATTTATCATCCGTGCATGTTTATAATATTTTACCAAAAAAAAAAAAGAAAAGAAGATGAAAAAGAGAACGATGTGTGACTGCGTTTCACTGCAAATTCTCAAAAATTTGCTGCAACTTTGCTTTAGGAATCGCCAGTATACTTGAATAAATTTAAGCTATTTGATATCAATTTTAGTTTTATTTTAAAAAATAATAGTAATGGCAATAACAATTTGCGCGTTTATACCTTACTAGTACAGTAATTTTTTAACAATTTTTAGTAAGAAAAAAAGCAAAAAGAAAAAATTATAATTTGTATTATATATTGTATGATACGTTAAATATTTCTTTTTCGAGCTGAATGCTATTTAATTTTTCATCAAATTGGCAATTTTAAAACGTTGGAACTAGCGCTAATTTATTAATAAGCGAATTCGTATCTATTTCGATCAGCTCATAGACGACAAAAAATTAGGACAACATAAAAGATGGCGTTCATAAAAATCCCTCTGCGCGCCAAGTATTTTTCCAAAAAGACGCCGGCGCTTAATATAAGCCCATTTGAATTATCACCTAAAGAAAATGAGTTTTGCAGCCGTACTTTTTCAAATTAAGGAAAGCAAAATAATAGTCAATTTTTTTCACGATTACATGTAGATTGAATGAAAAATGATGAATATTCGACTGAAGGGTGACCGTTTTTAAATTATTTTGGGAATCCTTCTTATTTGTAGAACTCCTGGGCTCTGTTCTGGAGAACTAATGACAATATATTTTACATATATATTAGGAAGAAATGTAGCAAAATTTAATTTTCCCAACGTTCCGTAACTTTCGAATTTGTCGAAAATGGAGTTGAATACACACATTTTTACCACTACTACGGATTCTATCTTTCTCTCTATTTGGAGAGCAAAATGTCTTAAAAAAACGTTTATAGGAACAAGTATTCATTCATCAACAGATCAGCTCATTCCTCACTGAGGAAAGGCGAGGCCTGTGAATTCGCCAAACACCACTGATCTATATAATAAAACAAACTTTAATAACAAACAATATAGAACAATAAATTAGATAAATACCTATTTAGAAACGTTTTATTTATTGTTCTATATTGTTTGTTATTAAAGTTTGTTTTATTATACAGTTTTAACAAACAGGATGTATTCACCTACACCACTGATCTAAATTCAAAATTTCCACTTTTTTAACATCAAACATTGCGTAACATGTGCAACATACATTTTCAGATTTAAAACTTCTGTGCACTCAACATGTGCGCATACATTCAGTTTTCAATTTTTAAAGAAACTGTTTCAAAAACGTACGTTTAACTAGATTAAATGAAAACTTTTCTTTCCTCTTTAACTTGTCTTTTTTTTTATTTTTTTATATGGGTTTGTCAATGTGGACATTGGCTCAAGAGTAATGGAACAGAGAGGTAAGAGAAACTTAGATCCTTACACGATCAGAGATAGATGACAGAAAAGAATCAAGAGCTGGGATAACAGAAGGAGAAGGAAGATGGAATGGGAATACCGATTTGTAAAAGGAAAAAAGAAGCTTGTTCAGTCTTGTTCATCGTTAACATTATTTATCACGAGCTTTTTTAACGCTTTTTAATTTTTTTCAAACTAAAAACAAAAACAAAAAAAAAAACAAAAAACAAAACAAACATAAAACCGAACTTATAAACTCATGCAATTGTTTATATTTTATCTCCTAAAACCGGAGGATCTAGCGCACACCAGTTGAAAATGCTACTACGCCGATCCAAACACTTTAGAGGAATACCATTTCGTTTTAATCGCGTTATCACAATTAAAACTCATAGTTGACTATCAGACATATAAATGGAACATGCCGCGTATTGCGAGGAAAATTTTATTTGTGCAACGCCATTTCATTTTTATTGATGTTCCCAGTGGCTCGTTTAATAACAAAATTTCTCACAATTAGCACTAAGTGTTAGTATTACTTTTGCTCGCGAAAGTGTATATGTGAATGTCTGCTAATTTCGTTATTTCTTTATTTTTACTGGCCGGCTAGATTTCATTCATTTTATTTTACTACATTTGTTACGTATCCTATTTTTATCGCATTATTTATAATATCTGATTATTGATATTACCGTTCTTGTTGACGGACGCTCGCCTATGATTTTAAATTCTTGTTAGCGACGATTATTATGCAGGATGCTTGTTATTGTTATGCAGTTCGTTATATTTGTTTAGTATTTCATTTTTCTATCTTTTTTGTTATCCTTCAATTCGCTTGTTTCTACTAATTCTTCTTTTCTTCTTGTCTATAATATACTTCCTCTACACTTTGCACGCTCCTCTCAATTTTCCCCTCTTCACTTTTTCACCTTTTTTTAACTTGTACTATTTCAATTCGTCACAAAAGTAGATTTTTTAAATTATTATTTTTGTTTTGTTTTTATGCGTAGTGTTTAATACATTTTCGGTTCTCCGAATCGTTTCTTTGTAATGATAAAGGCTATCGAAATAGATTCACCAGATCATATTTTTCTATACCGTTTCGAAATTCGAGCATATAAGAGTCGAACACAATATCGGAGGAAACTACAACTGGTCCAAAAATAAAAATAATACTATATTAAGACCATAAAATATATAATTAACATACTAAATAAAAAGAAGATAATGTTGAATAATTGAGTTGTAAATACTATTGTCCATTTTCTGTAATTACTTTATTAAAAATATTACAAAAAAAAGGTGTATTACAGAAATTATATTTTAAAAATATTAAAAACAGCCGACAAGTTTTGGAGTAACGTAATCCATAATCATGGCATTCATGATGTACGTCCATCATGAATGTAATGATTATGGAGTTTTTTCTCACACGTATATTTCGTAATGTAGAGGAGATACGGAAAAGCCATAGGTCAAACGGTCTCCATCTACAAGAGTTTATAAATTGTAAATCGCTATCCGTATTGTATTTATTAAGGTTTTGTCATTTGAGATATTATTTGAAATTTAATAAAGGGATAATTTAAAAAAAAAAAAAAAACAAAAATGTACGGTTCAAGAAAAGTATAGACGCCACTTTTATGCCCAGAAATTTTAATATTTCAGGATCTTTTCGTCTTCTTTCCTTCTGTTCCGTATTACTATCCTGTGTTGTCTGTTATTGTCATTTTCTCTAATCACCTTTCTTCCAATTATTTGGTTATTTTCGACTCCACACGAGTAATTTATTCTTCTCTTCCTGATCATTCTTGCGACTTTATTTTCACCGAATTTACCTCATTCTTTCTTCTCTCTGCGACATTTGTACTGATATTTGCTGTTGGTTCCAAGCTATTTTTGCTAATGAAGCGGACTCTAGTTCTCTCGTTGCTGCTTCTTCTCACTTCCATCCCATTCTTCCGCTTCTAGAACTTTTCATCTCAGACTTTGATGTCGGGTATATTTACGTTTCTCTAATAATTACTCATGTTTCATCTGTTAAACCTATTCCTCCTCCTTAATCTATGGTTCCTTTTGTTTCCCTCACTTTGCCGTTTTGTTCTTGTCTCCATTATTCGCTACATTCTTGTCATACTCCACTCTACCTTTCTCTCATTTTCGCTTTTCATTAGTTTCCTCTACATATTGTTCTCTCTCTCTTTTCTTATTGTTTTCGATGATTTTCTTCGAGTATCCTTCTGTTGGGCGTTCTACTTTTTGTATTTCAATTTGCTGAAAATTAGGGTTCCTACTGTTTTTTGCATCACTTATTCACACGTTTTTGTCGTCTTTTGTTCCTTTTTATTTAAAATATAGCCGAATATTTTTCCTTTTCTAATCGTTTCCAGATAAAGGTCTCCGGTTAATGAGCCTAAAAAAGGAAAAAAAGAAAAAAAAAAAAAAGGTAAAAATTTAATATTGTTGCTTGGACAATGGAAGAACGAGTGTGATGCGTGCTTACGAAGAAGTCGAGATAAACTCAAAATGTCAACAGATACGATAGAAAAAATTAAGACAATGTTAAAATGAATTAAAAAAGGTAAGGTAACTTTCACGCTGCCTGTTTACAGCAGATGAAAAAACAGCCTCGTTGGCAGATTCCAATATTGTGGTAACCGTTGAAATTTGGACAGCTGCCAAAGCTTTACGAACTTATCCACGGTCGAAGGAAAACTGTTTTTTTTTTTCTTTTCTCAAGGATATCGAGAAATTGTTGAAACACAGAAAATTCGAATAATAATAAAATTAATTAAACCCGACTGAACTGCTTTTAATACTCATTTAAACTTTCTTTCTTTCTCCAAGATGCATTGGAAATACAACTTTCCTCTATATCATACATTGCTGCTTTTAAAAATTGAATTATCTTACTGGTAAGTGCGCGCAATGCGACGAAAAATTTAATTAAAATCTTAGAAGGAAAAAATAAATCTCCTGTTTACGTAAACACAACTTTAATACGAAAGCGAAAGAGACACTTTCAATGGAAGAGAGAGAAATAAACAAAACCGATTCTGTAGAGCTGCATTAAGCTGTGGTCGAGGAAATTTTAGTAATCAGGATATCCATTTAATCTGTCAATCTGTGCGAAGTAGGATAAAGAAGAAGAAAATATGTGATTCAAACAGAAGACCTTTAATGTAGTAATCCGAGGAATTTGTTGACTTAATGTATATATATATATATGTATATATGTAGATATGTATATATGTATATGCGTGCGTATGTGTGTATTGGTAAATGTGTTATAGTGTACATGTGCTATTTCGTATTTTAAGTGTATATATATAAACTTGGCCACTTTGACCTCGCAAGGGGCTCTGCCCCTTGACCTCTCTTACTTCTGTCTTTGTTCTCTATACTTTGTATAAAATTATCAAAATTTACAACGTCATTTTTACGGCATCGACACAAAAATAAATAACATTCGTTACATAAAATTGGGACATTTTTCCTAATGGTGGGGGTCGGCCTAATTGAACTTTTTACAGTTGGGGATCGATTAACAACCTTTTCAAAATCTTCGTAACAATCAACGTTTGAGCCACCAAATTCTAATTTAACTAGGCCAAAATTTGGCAAGGGCGCTTAATTAAATTAGCAGCACGTTACATATAGGTATGCGCGGTACGGTAGTATATTACGAGAGTATTACAAAATTGTATATTAAATACCAATGGGTACAGATATTCGCAATAGATAAATCGCTGAACAATAAACGAGAATTATCACAACATTTAAAGTTAAACTAATCAGAAGAATAGTTAATGGAAATTAATTAAATACGTGAAAATACAATTAAATGGTAATAAAACAAATTTGATTAAAATAAATAAATAATCTTCTCTTAATAATGCAAATCTGCATTTAACGTATGCGGCAAAAAATTTTCAACACTTTCGAAACTAGCGATCGAACAACAATGAACTATTGTTACAAAGAAAAAAAAGAAGCACTAAAAGGTAAAAAAAAAAATCATCTCGCGAAATAATTTAAAATTGTAAAATACTGGAGATCCCGTCTGTTGTCCTACGTACATATGAAATAACTTTGCCTTTTAATTTTTGCACAAAACGTAAAACTAGGTGGTAAACGGGCAACGCGATTTCTTTGTTGATTAATTCACAAGGTATTTAATCACTTTTTTTTTTCTCCAAAAAATCGGAATAATCTCGTTCACGGAATATCCAAAAAGAAGAAATTATCGTACATTGAACGCCTTATACAATTTTGGAAATAATTAGATCAATTTCCCGCGTCAAATTATCAGGTGATTAACAGTTTACATCTAACATCAGTGTGGCGTAGCTCCATACGTTTTTCAAGTCAGCAGATTTAATATATATTATTAAATTTTTGCGCGCTAAATTTTAAAAACAAAAATATAGATTCCCTATTCTCTCCGATTAAACACTAATGATTGTGTGTGTTTATTGCTTTGTATTCTTTCGCTGGTGTTATCAAAGAACGAGATTATAATAATTCGACTAAAATTAATTAAAAACAAACCGGAACTAATGTTAGTTTTTGCTTTTTTCTTCCAAATTGTAACACTCGACACCAAGCTAACTACCTAGCCTTGTACAGTCTCGGAGATCATAATAATATTCGCCGCTAATGTGCGCAGTGCTACACTGGAAACTGCAAAATCGTCTATTACTACGATACAAGTGTGGTCCTAAATGTACGCTATCCGCATGCATAATGCATGTTAGTCATTACCTTCCGGGCGAACTATCAGGGGGATTATTTATTTTGCTCCGAAAATACTTTTTAAATTTTACGAAGTACGTTTCATCGTTCCTCGCAACCAATAAATCTATATTATATTACTTATAAATTCGTATAGCTCAAAATTTAATGCTTAATAAAATTTTACTCTTACTCTTGGGCGAGTATTTTTTTGACAGCAAAAAAAACCTAATATATTCCAGTAATTTGTTTTATAACGTGCAAATTTCGACATTTTAAAACAAACGGTAACTGTATGAAATTTTCGCCCGGCACAGAGGGAGTATTTATTTTAGCTTTAAGTTAATCAGAATTACCTGACAAACCGTTTGGTATGCGTTAATTTGTTAAGAAACGCAACGTTAATGGAGTCAAAACGCAGCGGTTGTTTGCAAATCTCTTGTCCACAGAAAGGATTACCGGACATTTCGAAAACCTTGACCATTTACTTTTTCGGTGGACACATTCGAGAAAAGAATTTTTAACGAGAAATATTCCCCAGTCTGACGACGATAAAATTTAAATTTTCTTAAAATGTCCACTTCATGACCCGTTCAGAACAATTCTGGGGCTCTCTGTTTGCATTTCCGTTGAATCGATGAAAGTGACTCCGGATATTTTTCTGTGTCAGTTACATTCTCTCGGTTACTTTCTAATTTCTCTCCACGATATTATTTGCGCGTGTCATAGTTTAGAAATAAAACTACGGTGGAATTTTAATGCAATTTTTCTTTCACTGAGATTTAATCGGAAATTTAGCGAGAAAATTAATACAGATCACGTCACGGTTATCCAGTAAAACGGTAATTTCTTACTTGCGGACATGACTCAAAGGAGAAAGAGAGAGAGTGAGAGAGAGAGGAGAAAATATGAGAGAAATAGCTGGTTCTGCTGAAGACAGAATTAATTCAAAGTGCGTTAAAGGGCATTCGCCGCAGAATGGAAAGGCTAATTAAAATAAGAGACGCTTTAAGCGAAGGTTAGAGAGATTGAGTGCCGCGGGCGGTGGCCAAGTTCAACGAGTAGACTCTATTTAGGAAGTTGCACAATCGTCCTGAAGCAAATGCGCACTGATTAGGTACGTGACGACACCAAACGATTATGAGCTTAGCGACAGAGACCAATCATCAACCATAGCTGTTTATAAATTTAAATTGTTAATTACCGCCTAATGACGGGAGGCCCTGTGCGATTAATTTATTTCAGGAAAATTGAACTGATTAATAATTTTAGGCGCGAATGAAAACTGTACGGGTTCTTTTTTGAAGTTTGGATGTATTCGTATCGGGCAAGTTATATCGGAGGAGGCATTTAGAAATACGAAGCGGCTAATGAACTCTGCGTCGAGTAAGGTAAAAATTGAAAAAGATTATTTTTAAGAATATACATATATATGAAGTACGGAAAAATGTGAAACGGATTTTTCGCAATTTAAGGTCGGTAGCGAAAGTAATGAAGAAAGAAGGATCCACCGGTGTTGAAGTGAAGAGCTTTGCAGAAAGCCTAGAAATCGGGAAAATAATTTAACTAAGCAAAAAGTCTCGAGCGACCATAAATAAACTGTTTTATTTGACTTGAAATGTAAAAATTAGGATGAAAAATAGATTCTCTCTAGTTCCCCTGAAATCAGTTTCATCTACAAAGATATTATAACTTGACAGTCAAGGTTAATTACATTTTTGAACAGTTCCATGATGTTTTTGAAGGTCTACTTTGCGACTAAGTTGCGCTTTTAGAAGCTCCACTTTTGAAGGCTGACTGGGTCTCGGCCAACGATGCACGTAGCTAACCTTTTTGAAATACATAAAAATTAAATGAAATTCTTTCGCTTTCTACTCTAAAAAGAAGAAGTAGAAGAAGAAAAAAACAAAAAATCCCTTTTTACTTTGAATCGCTTGGCAGTCGGTTTTTTTACGATTGCACCACATGTTCCAAAGACAGTTACAAGACCGTTTTGTTCTAGCATGTCTTTCTGGATATTTCCTGGGCATCGTTGACTGGCTGTTCCTTCAGGCGAGCACGATAAAAACCACCAGTTAGAACTCAATGAAACGTTTACTCGCTAATGTCCATGCAACGACCAAATTTCTGACGACGGACGACGGGCAATAATATCGGGTATATTGAGGTAAATAATGAAATAATTTCCAAAATAATCTGATAAAAATTTTTTGCTTAATTTTTGTCCAGTTATTATTCAGCTAAAGAAGTTTATCTTTAAGGTGATTTAAACAAGTACCGATACTTATCGATGATGATATACTTATATATATATATATATATATATATATATATATATATCGGATCATGACTGACCGGAACCATGGGCAGGTTGCAGTGTTGAAGAACTGTTTCACACAACAAAGGATAGGGATGCTTACAAAGTATTAATCAAGCTTGCCATCAAATGAGCCTAAGATGGAGAACGGTCATGGCACCGAAAGAAGAAGAAGATACTGTCAAATAGTGATAAGTAGGTCCGGAAGGATCCCGCGGACCCGTATCCGACGACGGCGGAGTTGATGATGTAACTTCGACTACAGTTCCGGACACGTATCAGCAACTCCGACGCAGCAAATATAAATTGAATCGAGGAATGTTATGCAAATTCAGGTTCATTCTGCTGTAGAAGCTCAAGTACTTAGGCCTTGAATAGAGAGAGGAATAGACCGTCTGTCTCTTTCTACGTTTCATACGGAATGAATATCTGAGCAGAAATGCGCCAGACCAGCTAAATAAGACTAAAATGGTAACATTGGGGTAATTCAGAAAAAAATAAACTTTATAGGTTTTTTCCATATATGTAGACAGCTGCTGCATTAGCTATTTGTGCAGTTTCATTCTTTCTTTCTAACATTCGTCCGGTTGTTGCGATATCTTTCTTTTCTTATTTCATTTCGTTCTTTTTATTACGATGCTTACGTTCGCGATATTATTTAACGCCGTTTTTACTTCTATTTTTTTTTTACCACCTTGTCATAAATTTAAATATAAAAATTTAAATCGGAAATATTTAAATAAATTAATAGTTCATAATAAGCGATCTAATTTTAACGATGTTGCTCACGATCGATTACTATTAATTATAGAGTAAAAGTAATATACTACTGCGCATACGCAATTAACGCAGCTCCGGGCATAATTAAACGACTCATATGACGTAATCTAACCTAACATTGGTAACATTAGGCTGCGTCAACAACCCGTGCAAACTATTAGCAGTGATAAGCGTACTGTTCACATAAATGTCGGATACGTATCCGGGATATGCAGTTCCCGAACCGGCGATTCAGTTCCGGATCCGTATCCGAAAAAATACCGAACTTACCTATCACTACTGTCAAAACTTATCGTAGTAATGTTAAGACGCGTAATAACTAACATTTCGATAATGTTTTTTTGTCCCGTTAAAAATGAGTTTTTTCCCATTCACGCTTCTACAATAGAAATGAATCTATCTAATCTATCTACCTAATATCTTTAAACGAGCAATTCTTGCATATATATATATATATGTATATATGTATGTGCATATGTATATATATATATATATTTCGCGTATCTCGGAAACGGCTCTAACAATTTGGATGAAATTTGCACACTAGGGGTATTTTGGGCCAATAAATCGATCTGTCAAGGTTTAATCCATGGCAAAATTCGGTTTCGCGAGTTTTAAATGAATTTTAATGTTTTCACTATGATACGAATCAGGGTTAGTTGCGCGATCTTTTGACGATGATCTAATAGATAATTTGTTCTGCCTTTAGTATGATTTTTTGATTTTCAAACTTCGTCGATTATCAGCTCTGGCAGTGGCTTTGTGTACGTCAATACTGGTACGGACGGTCACATAATGGCGGTTCGAAAATCATGCGCTGCGCATGCAGTTAAAAAATATATACAACAAAAAAAAAACAAAACATATACGAATCGAAAATATTATCGTAACTTTTTATTTATTTTTTTTGTATTTATTTTATATTTAAATAAGAAAAAAAAAACTGCTTTTTAATAGCTATTAAACAAAAACAGAAAAAGAAAATCGGTTAATAAACATAGATGGACTTTGCCTATTTTATTATTATATTTCACAGTGATTTAGTCGGAATTTTTTTCCAATTGGTTGGGAAACAGCAGATCACGGGTAAAATTACAAGACGTTTTTTATCTGCTTTCATAGCGAGTAAACCGATAAAGATAAAGCTGACGACCCTACATACCTAAATATTCATAACAATCAACGTGCGCAGTCATTGAAAACATTTTCGAACCATCCGGGGAAAGCGAATTCGAACGATCTCTACATTTTTGTTGCGTTCAGTATTGAAATGCAAAGTTATATGGGAAGAGGCTTTAAATTCATAAATGTGAACTCATAAATTAGTTTTAAAATATTTTATGTTTTGTGAATATGTATTTGAGATTAAAAGAAAGTTAAGAAGTATATGATTTGTATCAAAGTATACTTTTCCGAATAAACATGATTTTACAAAAAAAAAAAAAAAAATACCGAGCAAAGCCAGGTACTAATATTTTAAGAGTCAAAGGCGTTTCTTCTATTACTAAACAATTTCTTTAAAGAGATCCCCTTTTTTTAACGTACATTTTAAGACTACCACTCGTACCTTCGATATTCATCGACATGTATATATACCCTATTTTGCACCACTATCGACTGACATAGACCTTTCGATGATCAAAAAATCATCAAGATCGCTTTAAATACTCAAAATCGTGGGTGAGCAAACACGAGAAAAAAAAAACAAGACAAAACCTTTTGAAGTCGGTAAAAAAGAGAGAGAGAGAGAAAAAAACGTATTATCATTGTCGTGAAATTTTTCAGTACAGACTGAAATAGAATCTTGTACGGCAATCCAGATATGCACTAAAGGATACCTGCAGCGGAAAATTTAAAAAAAGAAAAAGTGAAAAAAGGTACAAAGTTTATTTAAAAGTCGGTAGATAATAAAAAGGCGACGCGAGAAACCCACGTTGCATTTCTATTGCTGTCAAAGGCAAGTGTCGCTTGGAGACATTAATCAATTCGAATCAAAAAGATCAAAAGCCGAAACTATATATAATATAGTATATCGTATAGATTTCCGCTTCCGACCAATCAGCTCGCGAAATGATCAAAGTGCACTACCTTTCGACCTTTTCGCTACAATCGAATTTCCTTCAAGAGCAAAGCCGTTTGCGTCGGCAGTGAACAAAGCGACATTTGTAAAAAGTCCCTCACATCGCGGCCTATTATTATTGCGAACACGCAGACGCCACGCAGAGACTTAATTAATCGCCGGTCGTCGATAAGAGAGGAAATTATTTCCTTTTTTCGCTTGTCTCGCGCCACACCGCAATGCCTATAATTTCCTGCACAATCTTGCCGAGGTTTTTTGTTGTTGTTCACGGCTTTGTTTCATGTTTAAATGAATAGCGGATATTTCCAGCTTCTCAATAGAATTAGCCTTTTAATTTATTTCACTTTTTCCACTCCACGACACGATAAAAATTTTATTTTTTCCGCGTTAATCTGGCGCTCGGTCTACCCCATCAGCTCCGCTGATAATAGACTTTCTCCGGCAGTTGCTACCTTTTTCGGGGCTCCTTTCCCCCCGCCGGTGCTGCGGGTCTAACTTCGGCTCACTAGCGAACCGCAAACCATTTTACGCTTCCGTTTTAGAGCGACCAACATAAAAAGGCTCCGTTGTCGTTTTTATAGAATAGGTGTCGGCTGCTGAAGTGGACACGCACAACGGCCAAAGAAGCGGATAACAGCCTTAAAAAAAATTGGCGTCGACGGCGTTATTACAAAGATAAAACACTGATTGTTGTTTCGCGGGGATACAGAGGTTCGACTAGGAAAAATGAGAATTTCAGCCTTTCGAAATTACCAATCTTTTTACCGCTGTTCCCGAAAGGGATTTTTTCTTTTCTCCGCTTTCGGCTCCTGTTCGTTCTTGTCCGTATACTCTTTTATTTTTTTCTATATTTCTCTTTCTTACTTTTTTTACCCAAAAATTCTTCATGAGTAACAGAAGCGTTCGTAGGCGGCCTTCTAAGGGTCAATTAGATGGCAGATATTTTTTCCAAAAAAAAAGTGCCGTAACCATTCAGGCATTTTCATTTAATAATTTTTTTCGGCGCATTTTGTGCTCTTTATTAGAAGAAGCGTTCGTTTCGCTCGTTACTAGTTTCTATTAACTGCATTACCTGTTGCGCGACATTTCCTTATCTTTAATTTCTATTTTTGAGCATGGATAAAGATCTCCCTAACGATCACGCTTCTACTCGTCAACAACCAAAAAAAAAAAAAACCTTCTTACAAGCCCCCTTTGACTTTTCCTATTCACATACACACATAGGCAATTATTCGATTTTATAAATTAAAAAATATTAACATTTTTAATAAAATTAAATACGGTAATTAAAACTGTTTTTGATCATATAACACGTGGTGTTCGTGCGTTCGTATCTTGTTAGTTCGGATTTCGCGACTTGTACTTTACTTTTTTTTTGTTTTTACAAGCTTTCAATGTGTAGCACCGGGATCCCGGTTCTAACACCAAATACGCTACTTAACCAACCACGCCGCGGTAGCTCTCTCCAATGCACTTATTATTCGTAATTTAGATATTAGCAACCGACCGTTATATCGGCTCTTTGTTATCGCGTAATAAATAAATTCTTACCGCGCTTATTTTACAAACCGGCGGAAAACAAAGATGTTACCTACCGTTAATTCCAGAAACAAATGCGAGGCAGAGAAGTCCGCGAAGAAGCTTATGGCCATGGGGTCTTTTGGGGCTGTTATGAGGGCCTCTTTTGATCGAATTTATGCTTCGAGGCCATAAACTTCGATAGTTATTTGCTTAATGTTGGATAATTTGAAAAAAACACTAAAAAAAAAACAAGCGACCGGGCCTTTTGACGAAAAAAACCAATCTTGATTTCTCGCGCGACGCTCCAGCATACGGAAAAATGGAAATGGTTAATCTTCGAACTCCCAGTATACTCCCAGGACCTTGCGCCGTCTGATTTTCATTTTTCTCTATTGTTGAAACGGGTTTTGCGTACACAACGATTTAACAGTGATGAAGAACAACGTGACAACCTGGTTACAAAAGTTGGACGCACATGCTCGGCATAGAAAAACTCCAAATGTATAAAAATACTAGTGACGATTATATATCGAGAAATAAAGAATTTCACGACGAATCGAATGCTGAGTTCCTTTTTTATGTAACTCAATTACGGACTTCTCTACAGAGTAGTGGCGGAGACGTTTGAAAAGGCCCTCGTATATGCTGTTAAACCGTTGATGTAAATTGGCGAACGTGGTTTCGTCAAAGCCGCGATAGAAAAAGCTAATAAGGGAACGCTACAATAATTTAGCATATTAAATGAAGATTGTATGATACGATACTTAGAAGCCACCGGCTTAGCGACGCCCGTAAATGCTAACATGTTTTCGTAGAAAAAAAAAAAAAAAATTGACGTTTCGGATGGGCGGCTTTTAAATTTATGAAATGCATCAAATGAAATTTTATTCATATAACAATCACTCTGGTGGAATTCGAACCTATGATTTTAGCGAAAAACAAGTTTCCATCTTATTTAAAATGGTTTGAAGCTGGTTTCTTTTTTGTTTTTTCTTCTTTTTTACTGAAAATATATTCTCCTTTAAAATTTTATTGTATGCCTTAAATTTTAAAAGATTTCCTTTTATCGCGACAAAATATATCGGAATTATGTTTTCAGGGAAAAGGCGTTCTTTTGCAGCTTTTCTTCTTCGTGAGCTTAATTGTCAATTTAATTTTTATTTGAGATTTGTAGCTTTCTCATATTTCTTCACTAATAAATCCACGCCTTTGAACTAAACAATAAATTTCGTTATCGACATAAATAAAACGATTTTCCTTATAACACAACGAGTATACTTTTTTTTGTCCTCATTATTTTTCGCGTTTTTATCCGATCCGAAGTAGTATTTTTCGTTTTTACTTTTTTCATCGAAAACAAAAAAAAAGAACCTAATAGGATACTGAGAATTTTTTTATCCCGCTCGCAAATTTACCAGACCTGAAACTGTATCGAAGTAATTATATAATTGAAAATTTCGACTATATTAATTTTCCGAAGGTGCAACTGTTTCATTATAGACATATATAATGATATACATTGATATTCTCGAGAGCGGAGAACCCGAAAATAGTTTTACACGTACGCGCGCGTATGCGGTATAATTTTGAGAGCCGATTTCACGCGAACAAATGCTATTATTTCTTCTATGCCGTTCGATACTGATACGAAACCGACTTGAATATAGATTTGGCTAAATTCTGAGTAATTCCAAAAAAAAAAAATGCATGTAAAAACTAATGTCGTAAAATGACACGAATACACTGTCTAATTTTGAAAAAAAAAAAATGTTTTACAAGTTTGTTTTTTTTGGGGGGGGGGGTCATAAAGATATTGGCCCGAGAAGAGGGGGACGGATGAGAAGCGGAATCAGATGTTTATGCGATCAGATATGGAAGATAGGAAAGACTCAAGTGCTGGAATGACCGAGGGTGATGGCAAGGAAAGGACAAAAGATGCACAATACGGAGTTGGAAAACCAATTTACAAAAGAGAAGAGTAAAAGGAAGAACGTTCGGAAGCGATATAGGTGCACTCAAACAAAATGTGATTAGCGTCACCTATAAAGTTGTGTGAGGAAGGGTGTAGGTGACAGTGAGGAGAGGGGACTAGAGAAAAGCGAAATAAGGAAGCAGGAAGCAAACTGTGCCCAAAGCGTAGGCGACAGATTGCAGAGAGAGTTGAACGCCGCATGGAGGGAAAATTGAAAAACCATGGATAAGACGGTAGATTAGGCTGGATAAAGAGATGGGAGGAATCCGGATTTGAGAATGAGGAGGAATACGAATTTAACCATAGTTTGGAATGAGCTGAAGTGGAGAAGAGATTAATATTATGAGATGAAAAGACGCTGAGGAATTCACCGGTAGAAGAGGATGAACGAGCTAGTGTATCGGCCGACTCGTTACCTTCGATTCCAGAGTGGCCAGGAATTCACAGTAGATCAATTTGGATAGAGTGAGAAAGGAAAATGTTGTGAATAAGAGAGCGTATGAGAAGGATTATGTAATCAACAGAGGAAGAAGGAAAAGGAGAGGATATGGCTTGAAGGACACTGTGGGAATCCGATATAATAAGGACTTCATGCGAAACTAGGGAAGAAGCAGTTTTACAAGTTGCGTATTACGAAGTGAGAAGCTGTTAGCTTGCTTTTAAAATTCCAGAATGATTAATTTTTCCTTTTTCTGACCACGAAAATTTCAAGTATATAACTCTTTTTCAACAATTTGGTGATTTTCACGCGCAGAAGCTGAATTATAAGTCCACGGCAGATCATCGGATTTGGAATAGACAAGGTTTTATTATTTCGCTATCTTAGACATTGCCACATTTATTCGGCTAGTGTATACGTCTCTGTCGGTCGGTATATTTTCGTTCGGAAATTGTATGAACTACTTTTTAATATCCACTGCTCGGAGTTTTGGAGTATTAATTTCTGATAAGGGGGTCTAAGCTGCCTTTAAGAAGTTCTATTTTTTTTTGGAAATAGATACATGTTAGAACACACTACACTAGTCAGAGTATTGTTGCTGGAATGTTACTGGACTACATTATCTCTTTCGGCTTGCTGGCGTTTTTATGTGTTTGCATTCGAAACAGCCGAGGAGAATATTTCATTTCAGTGTCCCACAGAAAAGCTTCTTGCTGGTGACATATCTTTGATCAAACTGATTGGTCTTTTTTCTGTAGTTGCCAGCGGGAAAGCTCCCCCTCCATAGTAACGTTATTCACCTAATAGCGCCATTCATACTGAAATATGGAGTCTTTTAGAGAAATCTTAGATCTATTTCTTTTGATCTTACGAACAACGATAGGGTTTTTGCGTTTTCTTTTTACCTTTTTTTCGTTTCCAGATGGCACGGACATAAATTTTGTCACTACAAACGGGAGCTATTATTATTAGCACCGTCGTCATTCCGATTAGAGACGGTGTTTGTAGGCACAATTGACGCGAATAAATCATAAATCAGTGTAGCCGATGAACGAGAACGGTGTGATCATTCGGCTACGGTCGAAAATGATATCGAACCTAGAACATTGTTTAGTCGGCGCCCAAACGGGGGGTTTGGTTACGTTTGGGGCTTCGTAGTAATCGAAATTTCTAATTGATTTTAAGTTGAAATCATTGGAGCGATATCGGTTTTTCATAGTTGAGGAGCCACAGCTCAGCCGAAAAACTTCGCTGTATTTTTAATTACGCATTTATCTACATTTGCAAAAAAATGCAACCGGAGACTACGAGAGGTATTAGATTAGGTATAGGAGTTTAAGGTTTTTCAAAAAGCGAAAGAGGTTGTCAAGGTGAGTAGTCTTCGGAAAGAATTAGTGCGGAAAATTAAGAGAGGATCTTTGAGATTGAAGTGAAGGACACGATAATACGACGTGCGATATGTTAAGAAGGTGGTTTTGATAGAAGGGGCAGGTGGGAGGATGAAGACGTTGGATTAAGTGCGAACGAGTGAGAGCGGTATGGGAGATTCAAAGTCGGGTAAGAATGATGTTTTTCTTTTTAGGTCGGAATGGACTGGAAGCAGGGACTAAGGCATTCGGTTTAATCGTTAAGAGTCGATTAGATGGTTGAGATGACCAAGATTGTTGTTGCCAGGAATGGGAAATCGGGTACTTCATATAAGATCTGATATCGAAAGAAGTAGACAGGGAGGTAGGAAGAGTCTTCGGCTGTTTGATCAATGATTTCATTACCAGAGATTCCTATACATGACTATCCATATGAAATTGATCAGGACATTAGCAAGTCTGAGAATTTTGCTTATTCAATTCTTTCAAATTCATCATTTTTTTTCCTTCTTTTAATTGTCTTATTAATGTGTAATTTTACTCAAAGAAATGTAAATAACGTTTGTTTCGTTTCGAGCTGTTTAATTTTTGTCATAAAATTCTGTATAATGAAAAAAAAAAAAAAAACCAACATCGGGTTATCAAAAAATACGCAAAGAGCAGCAAACAATTGCAAATAGCCTATCTTCGAAACTGATACTTCTCTGCAGATGGCGAGAGAGAATTATTAGGATTGCCGGATAATAAAATATTAAAAGGAAGAAACCGACTCGGTACGTAAACGTTTGCAGCGTGCTGAGTGGACAAGAGAGAAAAAAAAATTGATATAATCGACAAAGCAGAATTTGTAAAACGGCGGTTTTCTGGAAAGATTAATTTATTACTTCTCGGGTGTTCACGAATTCAGGTCAGCGCTGGTGCAACGCTTCATGAAAAGTAGACCCTTTTTAATTTTATTTTAAGCCCCCGTCCCGTGTGATTATTATAACGAAAGTTGATTTAATAATCTGCTCGCGTATATCGGTACGTTAAGATTAAATTAGATTGCGCGAGATGGTAAATCATAACGACCCTCCTGTAACAATTGAAAAAAGTAATTGAACGGAGTCAACTGGGATTTGCATATTTTCAGTTCATTTTGTTGCTGGCAATATTACGAACTAGTTCATATTACATAAGCAACTGAGCGAGAATAAATTACTTTTTCATCATTTTCTTCTTATTGGTAGCGCACAATGTGCACAGAAACAAATATTTACGTGAGCATACACACTGAACGCAGGTGGATACGGCATAAAATTTTCATAACGTATCTACAATTAAATTCGCAATCTACGCACTCGGTAAATAAAACTTTATCCGACTTTTTTTCGTTTTATCGAAAAAAGTTGAATAAATTCCGTCAAATATTACTTTTTTGTCTTTCACTCGCGCGACCTTTAGAAATAATACCGTAATTAATACTAGGGGAAAGATTCAGAAGAAACATGTGTTGAGGATTACAACGAAGAGGGATGTTTTTCATCAATTTTACAGCCTCTCTATTGGGGAAAAAAAGAAAGTAAAATAAAGAAAAATAAAAATGAAATTCTCTACAGCATCTATATCAAATGCTTTAATTCTATCGCAGTGTTTAATTGTATTTCTGGTACAAAGTTTTTTCACTTAGCTCATTAAAACGAAAACATTACATCTCAGTCTCTGAAAACTCAAACTGTACCGATAACTTCTTGTCGGCATTGCCACAAAAATATTTATTTCCAGAAGAAATCCCATCTATACTAATAGCGTAATATTTTTTGCAGTAAATTTTGAAACTTAAAACCAAAATGGAAATACAAATGCACTGAGCTGGAATCGGTAAAATTCTCTAATACTTCTAGTCATACAGAGAAGTACTACAGCAAATTGAATAGAAACCTATCAGTATTTCTCTGGCAGTAGCGGAGATCAACCTGCTAGTTAAAGAGACAGTTTTCACCCTTCCCAGTAGAAACCTGAAAATTCGCTATTTAAGCATGTAAAGAAAACCGCTTAATGTGTAAGATGCTAGTCGGTCCGTTTGTATTGAGTAATAGTTGACTGTGATTGTCAGACGCTGAGAGTACTCCGACATTACCGAATCATTAAGAAAGTATTGAAAAGCATACCCACACACACAACAACAGCATCGCAGCCAATCAGATCGAGTGTTTAACTATCAAAAGTAATTTTCTACTTTCAGTGTGTGTTGAGCACTGCACATTTTTTGTCATGAAATTGTGACTGTACGCTACCTCATAGCCGAATAACATTAACAAGTCTAATTTACAAATACGCTTAAAAAATACATCACTGCTAGAAATGTGTCAAAATGAGGTACAAAAACGGTAGCTTAATGAGCCAGTGAAATTAGATTGACAGATTAGAAAACGATTGTTAATATAAGCAGACATATTCACTTTTAAATAGATTTCTTGATATGAAATTTTCTTTTAAATAATGTACGAGTATTTCCAATCTATTTTATCATAAGAAAGAGGCAATGTACATATTTAAGGTGCTTGGCTACTAAATCAGAGGTGTTATAGGTTATTGTCTCGTTCCGGATCCAAATCGCTGTCCCAGTGATATATATCCAATCTGAAATTGGATATTGGTTATACCAGAGAATTATCAGGTGGAAAGTAAAGGCGGATAATCCAAAAGTAGAAAGGAACTGGCCCCAGTATTCTCATCACATCCATTAGATCCTTAAGTACACTTAACTTCATAATCCATAATACTTTATCAAGAATATACGGGGGACTTGCTTTATTTTACTTTTTTTTTTTTTTTTTTTTTTTGAAAATACATTATTTATCACTACTTACACATTTTTCCGTCGTCAAGCTATACGCTTGTCGACGAGTTTTCTTACATCTCTGATGATTTATACACCTTACTTAACTTAATTGTTTTAAAGTTATGTTTCATCTAAAAAAAAAAAAAAAAAAAAGAAAGGAGATTGTACATTTGTTGCATATGTTTTTTTGCTGTTTTATGTTTGTTCACGCATGTCCTCATGCGGACCGATTTTAGTGATCCTTTGTTCATTCGAATGTGTACAATTCAGCATAAGTATCGGTGATGAGTAGTCTTTGACATTAAGCGTTAAAAAA
Source organism: Icerya purchasi (assembly GCA_039619475.1). Classification (NCBI taxonomy): domain Eukaryota; kingdom Metazoa; phylum Arthropoda; class Insecta; order Hemiptera; family Monophlebidae; genus Icerya; species Icerya purchasi. The sequence continues at coordinate 383,557,318 of CM077115.1, forward strand.
CAAAAAAAAATGGGGGTCCTTTAGAGATAATTATTTTATATCAATACAACAGACGCCATTGACTTAAAATATTATCAATATTAAGCGTGAAAACGTAATTTTAGAAGAATTAAATAACAACATTAATTATCGCGGGGGAATTAGCTTTAAATAAACAAAAATTAATTCTGAGGGTCATTTTCAGAATGTCAAATGATTTTTGAAAAAAGCACGGAAAATGGTGTTCTGTTAATTAAAATGAGCGTAGAAGATACGAATAAAGGATTCTGTAAGCTTTTGAATTTATCGTATTTTTTTTTCCAATAACGAAGTATAGCGAATAGTAGTAACAAGAGAATATACAGGGTCTCTTCTTATTAGTATATATTTAAGGGTTGTTCGAAAATTATTTTTTCCATTTTCTTTACTCATGTGGCAATTAATTGAATTTAACTAATTTATCAATATGCGGCAACAGGATTCAAATTTAATTGTCCTTTTAAATAAAACACCGTAAGAGCTAATCATACATATGTATAGGCTCCGATTAACATCGGAAATATATCAATATGTTATCCGAAAAAATGAAAAGATATATCACGGCTGTTGAAGAATTTTTTAAAATTTACGACCGATCACCACGGCTGAAAATTCATTTGATTTAAATGCATAAATAAAGTGTAACGCAGCGTAAAAAAAAAAAAAAAAAAAAATCTGTTTTTTATATTTTCCGAATTTCTCTGAATCAATATTTTGATCGAGCAGCTGAAATATACGTTTTTATTTAAATATACAATATATATATATATATATATTCCGATCGTACAAACATAATTAACGAATTTTCACACGAGAGAAATGGAGAGATATTAGAAATAATTATTGGAAGAAGCGAAACAATTAACCGCACTGTGACTAGCGAAATAGACGTTTGAAAATTATAAGGAAATTTCGTAATTCGGGAAAATATTCACCCCCTCCCCCTAAACAAAATTTCGGAAATCGGAAAAAGAATCATACCATTCACTGAAAAACCTCCTTAATAAATTGGAAAACGAGCTATAATTGAAATAATATTAAAATTCCAAAAGTTTAACGAGACGTTGCTAAAAATTTTAGTAGATAATTTTATTTAAATTTTATTTTTTTTAGTTTTAATCATTCGCTTAATCTCCTCACTGACTACTTGCCAAAATGCCGTAATAAAAAAACCAACAGAAACATAAATATTTTCCCCCCCCTTTTTTTGGGCAAACAAAAATACTATTATCTCAAAATTTCGAAAAGCGCGAAAGAAATACAAACGAATTTTTTTCAGAAAAAATTTTCGTGCATTGACCATTTTGATTAGGCGGAGAGTTTAATTTATTTCCGCTATAATTTTAATTAATTAAATAATTAATTAGTTGTTTTTTTTTTTGAAGGGGGCTAGACCAATTAAGAACTACCGCATGCGGAAATTTATTTGACAACCCAATAATTACAGCTCAATCTATCGCCACAGAAGAAATTACGAAATATCATTAGACAGATACATCATTAGTCAACTCATTCGTTATATTTGTATTTCGGCATTTGCGATTCTCTAAACGTTTTAAATTATTAACTTTACAACCGATCGTAAGATTACTTTTAATTATCTCACGGGGTGTTCGTTATTTGGCTCGAGAATGCAATGGGCCAGGAAGAGCACATACCGCGGAAAACAGGTGAACCAAACGAGATTCTTCACCTGACATCGAAATTTATTTATAAGCCGAATTTTTCGAACGCCAAACCGGTGTAGAGGAAAGAAAACGCTTTTTTCTTTATAAAGCTGTAAACATTTCGGATTCCACATTGCACGAAATCGATAGTTGACCGATTTTTCGAAACATTATTTCATTTCGTTTTGAACTCGTTATTCGCTATGTTCGTGTCACCTCACCCCAATTCCTTCAGGTTATCCATACAAAAACCGACGACCAAAACAATACGAGAAACATTTTAAATTGATAATAATCGCGCCGATTTATTTCATCGTTCTGTAATCGACATTTCCCCCCATCGATAAAATCGGCGGAATAGGATGATGTAAAAATGGCTAGCGCGACGAATTACGACCGCTGCTGCGGGGAAAAGCTGCGCGAATTAATATGCGATTCTACACGAGAAATCTATTCGTATCACCGAAAAAGCGCAAGATGCTTTTGAAAATCAGAAAGCGAGTGCCTGCGCAGAAAAAGTCAAAAGCGCTAATCGTGATTTAATAAGAATAACTTTTTAGACTCTCTAATTCGGTTGTTGCAAGACGGTGCGTGTCGAGAGGCGAGGTGGTGGTGGTGCTGGTGGGGGGGAGAAATTAATTAGAACAAAGAAATTCTCGCAATCAGCCGGCAAATAAGGGCGCGAACGAAGAAATATGCAAATGACTGGGAGGTGAAGAAGAAAATGTGCAACGCAACTTTCCGTTGATAACAGATTACAGTTTTAAACCGTTCCGCCGGCATTAACGGATTAAAGTGTCGTCGCGTTCCAGGAAAAAGGCTCGCTGGCCAACATTTATTACGACAACATCCTCTGGAGTTAACAAGTTGTTCCTTGAACCCTTCTTGAAATTCCAGTTACGTTGGAAAAACGCTACCACCCGAAAACATATACGTTACTTACAACATCCGAACGAAGGCAAACGCCGACACATACCCTACAAATGCACACCGTTACGACAAGGCGCATCAATTTTCGGTCAAATACAAACTCCTCACACGTATGTAGCATCGCGTCTCTTTTCCTACATGCTTGCTGCACGCAGATACAGCCGGGCTTTAACATTTCATTCCGCTAAAGATGTGCAAAATATGTTGTTTCCTTTTTTTTTCTTTTTTTCTGTTTTCTTTTTCGGTGTGTTGTTACTTTGCTACATGGAATGAGCGTCTTTGGCAATTTGCTTTGTCCGCACACACTTCACTCGGGAATTTTTCTGCGCCTTTATCTGTGTCATTATTACATTCAACAGCTCGTCAATAGACTACAGCCCGGTGCGCTAACATCTTTACGATAACGAACTCTTTACTGATTAAATATTAACTATTACACGTGCTGATGCGAATTACGCATTGCCTCTGAAATTACTTTTAAACGCAACTGTTCTTTTCAGTTCTAACGGTGTTATTTGAAAAACGCGGCGCCTCAAGATTTACGCCAGTCACCAGAGCAATTTTTTATTAAGTTTTCCGTGCAACACCTCGTCTTTTTCTTCCTTTTATTAGCTATAAAACCCCGCGAAAAGTCATTCCGCGTTTAGACACTTAACTCCATTCACTCGCGATAAAAGTGAAGGAAAAAATTCATCTCAAATACGAAAATCATTAAACCGTCGCGACGAAGAAACGGGTAATTTTACAAACGCAAATATTGGGATTAAGTCGGAGTATCAGTGAAAGTAATATATATATATATACGTAAACGATTTGGAATTACTTTTCTGATCGGCATTCGGATGAACTTGAGACCACCCCTCAGGTGTGTCCAGATGTACATTGTTCAGCTAATCACGACAAAACTAAACCATTCCGTCCCCCAGGACCATATAATCGATAACAACTTAGTAGGTACGTGTGTCTTTTCATGATTTCTAAAATTGTGTTGTGAGTAGTACTTGGCAGTGTATCTGCCAGTAAAACCGTAGTACGGATGAAGTTACATTCGAAGTTACAATTCCATTGACCCGTAATATCGGTGAGATTTTCTTTTTGTTTTAAATATTGCTTTTGGTTATATTTGCTCGCTTCACCCGCTAACTCCTAACACCGCCATCTATTATCGTTGCTCTCTTTGTAACGTAGAAAATAACGCAAAAACTAAAAAAAAAATCTGACAAAATTTCTTTCGGTAATTATGCCTGTTTTGCTCGCCCGAGAATAGTTGACAAAATTTCTTTCGGTAATTATGCCTGTTTTGCTCGCCCGAGAATATTTGACAAAATTTCTTTCGGTAATTATGCCTGTTTTGCTCGCCCGAGAATATTTGTTCTTTCGGTAATCCCGCTTATTTTACTCGTCGAAGGCCAACGGGGGCTGCTCTCTTTAAACCGATCGCTTCGATAGATTATCAAAAATACTATTCGGGTGTTCTCATTTTAATTATTTCTCCGGTTATTGCAATATTTTAACGTTCTACATTACGAAGTAAAACATTGGTGCAAAAAAGGAAAACTTCAAATATTGTAAACATGTTTTTCTTTTTTGTTTTTTTTTTGCATATATGATTAATGAGTAATTGTGTCAACATAGACCTTTTTGGTAAGAATTCATCGTATTTACGCAATCGCGGTTACTTCTAAACTTCCGGCTCGTCTATATTCGGTTGTAAAATCAACATTAATCGCGGAAATACTAGGGGCGTTTCGAACTTGTTTCCGTCGTTCATCTTCAAACATATGTGTACCTACGTGTATTAACGAAGACTTCAAAAAAGGAATAGCTGAGATTTCCACTATCGTCTTCGCTATCGAATCGGTTGACCGCTTTTGCACTCGTGAAAATAGTGTACGATGATTTTTCCATCACTCCGGTTCCATACGAAATGTATTTGTATGACCGCCAGCAGTAAGACGAAGTTTTTTTACATTCTACGCCGCTATCACGTAGTGCAAGAAAGAATTTTTGAGAAATCTGACAATGAAAGTTGCTTATAAGATAACGAATCAGGCAGAGCTATTTGAAATCTGTCAGCGTTAAAAGTTTTATAACAGAGAGATGGAAGCGATAAAGTTTTTGGTTGACATATCTGCAAATAAAAGCTTCAACAAACGTTTGTAGAAATAAGTTATTCATCTTAGCAAGTCGTTAGTGGCGGTCTATAAAGTTTCAATTTGTCAACGTTCCGATTACTTCGGAACGCGTGTTCAGAATTTGATATTTACATTTCAATATTACGAGAAATTTGATTGTGACAGTTCGCGCATATATATGGTATATACACACACATATGCACACACACACACACACACACACACACACACACACACACACACACACACACACACATATATATATATATATATATATATATAATATTTTAAAGATTTTAAAATGCGTGCGTTCACACGCACTTAAAGAAAACTATAATGTGCATTATAGCGAGCAGTATTTTAAAAACAATAGTATATGTATATGACTGATTTGGAAACATGTCAAAAACGGAGCAGCTCTACATAATAATCAATCAACGTCAGTAAATATCTCTCTACATGTAATCGCTTTTAGTTGGAAAGAGCCAATATTGCGATGCCCGACATACTCTTTATGCCAGAGTACTTAATACTTGCCCATGATATTATGTTTAATAGTGATCGATTATAACTGTCAAAAATGTGTGTAATTTATTTTTTATTGTCTAAGTGATAAAAAAAAACAACTTCTCATTATAGTTCAAAAAATTGAGCAAGCCAGAAATGTACAACTTACTTTAACTATTTCGTACATTTTTCACTTCAGATCAATCGAAAAATTGTTCAGCACCAGAATTAACACCCGGAGGGACTTATTACACCACTGTCAAAATGAGCTCGCCATGTCATCAACAGCCATAAAATGTTTCGCTACTGTTCGTCAAAAAGAATAATCGGTTATTTTGCCGACTGAATTTTAATTTCGCAATTCTTACAAACATCTACTTACTTTTTTTAAAAAAAAAAACAAAAAAAATAAATCTATACACGTTACGACGTGTACCTATTTTAAACTTCCATAAAATAAATGGTTTATAATTCAAATTTAAAAATTTAAATTGTCAGACAAAATTAAGCCACTATAATATCGGTACAAGAAGCGGTCACATTATTCTCGGAAAGCTACTTGTTTTAAAGATTATTACGATCAATTACAATACTAGTTTGTTAAATAAAATTATATACAAATGTCGAACTTATTATTGGGGATACCATCTCCATCCCCCCAAATGATAGTTTTTCCTTAATATTAAGACAATTTAAAAATTTTCGTTATTACAACAAGAAACTGAACAGTTTTGACTGAAAAATAGTATATTTTTTTGACGCTTAAATATTTGTTTCAAGTCGTTTTTGTGACATCTTACAGTTTTGTAAGAATGGTTGAAATTAAATTTACAATTCAACTGTAGCACTTACTAATTTCGTGTTAATTCATTACACAATTTATATATATGTGTTATGTGTAATTAAACTTTTGTAACAAAAAATTTTTGGAAAGCAAATAATGTGATCCATATGTTTTCACTCGTAGGTTAGGAAACAGCCGTATTTTCTTTTAAACTGCAGTCAGTGTAAATATTTACATTTTTCTCGTTCAGAAAGACGCGTCGTAAAATAGGCAGCATAAGAATGTCATGGTAATTAATATCGTATATTTAGGCCGATTTACATGACTGTTAAAAGTTACACACTTCTATCCAGCGTTATACTTTACTAAAGATAGATCTCTTTACCAGCCTTAAATGTATCGGAATAATTACAGTTACAGATTTTGAAAAAGTAGCCCAGAAGCAAATTGGACAATGTCACCTGTCACAGGGGAAAATTTTTAATCATTATTACAGTAGAAACATCGTCGTAAAAGGGATAATACTTTTTTGTTTCCACACTTTTTGTATAATTTTTACTTCCGAAAGATGTATAAACAGTTTTAAAAGCTGAAAAAGTGTTCGATAATTACAGACAACTTTATCAGTTTAATTTGTAAAGCACGACTTGTGGATGATAGGTTACCACTGAGACATTGGTAATCGTAGACTTGCCCCGCTTTACCAAAATTAGTCAATAGGGCGATTCCGCTAATAACTTATTTTTAATATTAACGTAATATTTGAATAGGCAATGTATCTGTAGAATCGCTTACAAGAGATACCGGTCATTCCGGAGGTGAAGTAAAAAGGAAAAGTCCCGTAGATAATTGATCACGACTAAATAAAATATTACCCGAGTATACGACAACATCGTAAAAACTAGATTTGTACATAACACGGTCCTCTGGGTCTTCAAATAAGCATCTAAAATTTGGAGAGTCCAAAAACGAAGACGAATCAATTTCAACGTTTCTGAGTATTCTGCGCGGTAAGGACGAAAAAGAAAGAACGGTCTTAAATTAATTAGGCATTCGAAACGAACTATAACGAATTTATTAGACGAAGTGAAAACTTAGAAAAGAATATGGTTGAAGAAGGAACAGAAGAGAAGGACTGTCGAGGAGGAAAGTGCTGCAAAAGATGGACCGATAAAATTAGGGAGCTAGTTAAGGACGTATTGTCGACGAACTGTAGGTGTCGGAAGAAAATAGTATTCAGTGTTCGAAACTGATTAACTACATTTTTTTCTTCGAAGCGTCCCCTTATTTCGAGTGAACTAATGTAGTTTTTATGAATTATTTTACACTTTCGTATTTATTTATACTATTTTTGTACACATCGAAAATTTACTTCTTTTTTTTTTTTTCCGTTTTAATATTTAACCACTTATATTAAACGAGAATGTTGGGAAACAGCCTTAATACTAAACAAGATGTTCGTTATTAGGTTTTCGGATTTTGGGGTAATCTCGTTATTAGTTCCTTTAGTAGTGCATAGATGCTATATTTAGAACTGTCGATTCGATGCCTATCAATCACCATCTCTGCCTTCAGAGTAATCGGCCGCATAATTTAAAAAATCACATTTTTCCGTAATGTTTCAAAATTGACGTAATCTGCAGCAAAGACGTCTTTCTTTCTCAAATAATGCCATCCTCTTTCCGGATATATAAAGCAGAGAGGTGGGCTCAAACATCGTGGCTCAGATCGATGAAGATTCGCACTGTGTTGCGATACCGATCGACATCCATGTCCCGCAGAAAGTTTAGGGCAGGACTAGTTGTATTATTTAGCTCACCACCACCCGATAAGGCTACTTCTGGGAACTAAATTTTAGCTAATCTGAGCAAAATGTTCACGATTTCAGCGCTAGAGAACGCACCGGCGAGTGCGCCAAGGAAGATTCGATAGGCCGCTTCATTGCCAAGTCACCCTGTATTCTACTTGATATCGGACGATGATGAAGTTTAGTCTTTGTCGACCGTTTCGAGAACCAATAACAAAAAAGCAGTAATCATGATAGACAATGAAAAAATCGAGAATGTCACTGAGTTTAGATATTTAGGTGCTCTCATAAGTAAGGACGGAAGAGACCTAAAAGAAGTCAAAAGTAGAATCGGCATGGCAAAGACCGCCTTTAATAACCTTAGCAACGTCTTAAAAAACAGAACCTTAAGCATGGGCCTGCGGAAGAGAATAATGAGATGCTACGTTTGGACGGTATTAAAATATGCGTGTGAAACCTGGACAATGAGTGCGGATATTGTAAGAAGACTGAACGCGTTTGAAATGTGGTGCTATCGGAGATTATTAAAAATACCTTGCACTGATTTTGCAACAAACGTATATCGGTCTTAACAAAAGTAAATGAAGAAAACAAAACGATAGTTGAAAATATTAAGCACCGAAAGCTGAAATACATAGCACATAAAATCCGGGAAAACGGTGTTTTCATGTTGGCATTGCAAGGACGAGTTCAGGGAAAACCCATTAAAGGAAGAAGAAGATTGGAGCTAGCAACTACGAATGCACCAGCCAACTTTCCATGCAAACGTCGACAAGACACGATTAGACGATTAGATACGCCAGGAATCGAAGAATATAGATGTACGCAACCTCTTGAGGCAAGAGATGCGACCCCGACGACGACCGTTGTGCAAACACTCATACGGTACCGTGCATTTATCTCCACCGTGCACAAACGGACGAGCCGTACAAAAGTTTAGGTCCATCCAAATCGTGCTAATGTGACAATGCCTTTTGGCTTACCATGTCCACGTGGTTATTTGTCTTAGTGCTGCCCATTGTGAGCGTGCCACCAAGATATTTCACAAAACTCCGAAGGAAAAACCGCCGGCTGCGAACCTTAAATGTTGGCTTCAAGTCAAGTCTACCTCGAAGCAAAACTGCCACGGACTTGTCAACACCAAACAACAGCCAGTTTCTATTCGCCGATCCACCAATGTGCAGCATTCTCGCCCGATTGCCCGGAGAACACTTCTTTTATTCGCCGCTATCGTCCTCACACGCAACACATTCCGGTCAGTTCTGTCGAAGCAGCTTATTGAATAGGGAAAGCCACTTCACAGATCTCGGGATGGGTGACTCCTGCTGGCAACCTCTGTTAAGCTATTTTTCCCTAGACCGGCCTACTCCAAAGGAAATTTATGTGTTCATACCTCAGACAGTTGTAACATTGTGTGGTACTATCTCTAATGAGTCTGTCACTCTCCCCATTTATGCCAGCTGACACTAAACTTCTGCAGCGCCATTAATAATATCGAT